>CM069861.1:130268363-131000029 GCA_036172795.1 Pelodytes ibericus | reverse complement strand
TGGAATGTAGTGTACTATGCTATTGTATTCTATAAACCGACTCTATTTCGGCTTATAGAATGCCAATAGTACTACGAATGGACGAATGAACGAATGATTTTCGTTTATTAACCATTCGTTCATTCGGCTTAGCATTTTCGTTATTCGTTTTTCAAACGAATGAACGAAAATGCTATTTTCGGACGAAAATGCATTCGTCCGAAAACGAATGCACATGTCTACTGGCTATGACCAGTTTGGTTGCCAAAAAAGCATGTATAAGTAGTATATTCTTGTACTGCCAATATTTGTTCTTTTCGAGATGAACCAATATTTGTTTAGGATCATAAAATATTTTAATATTCAATATAGTTTTAACCTATCTATGACTTTCGTCCAAATATCAACAACATTCTCACATTCCCTTATCTGATTGACATCTCCAGCAAGTTTCACTGCAGTCTGAGTATATTTTATTCTGCATAACTGGAGTCAGATGCCATCAGTATAGGAGCTTGCTAGCTCTAAGAGATTTAAGGAATAAATTGCTTTTTTTGTTATTTTGATAGCCACTCCTTCTCATCAGTGTTTAGTCCCAGTTCCTTCTCCCACTTAACTATCAGAGGCAGGTCATTAAATGTTAGTACTGTGTCTGTAGCTCTATAGGATCTCATTCCTCACGTTTTCTTAAATTTTGCTCTAAAGAAGTCATCCATTTCTGGGTTATTTTTATGTTGCTATCCTACAAACTCCCTTTCCACTAAGTTTTTTATTCTTAAATATGTAAATAATTATTTTGGTTGAAGAAATATTATCTAATTAAATCAGTTTATATCTGTTTCTCTCCACTTTTTTAAGTATAAACCCTAGATGTGCTTTTCCACTATTTATAGTGGTAGATGTTTATCTATTCTATAAAATGAGATACATTTTTTATCATTATTATTATTCTTTTCAAATAAATATACGATCATCAACTATGGGATTATTTGTGGGTCCTTGATTACAATCACACAATCCCACTTAGATTTTGACCTGTTTGTTCTATGTACATCCAGTTATATTTTTATGGCTGTAAATGCGTCCATTATTCCAGATGTGAGAGCATAGCGGAGTCATGTATTTTTGCTATGTCTGGAACTCTTAATCCTCCCTAATTATGGAGCCTCTCTATTATCTTAAAAGCCAGTCTTGTTTTTTTTGCCTGCCAGATTAATTTGTTCATTCTCTATTGGAACAGTTTCAATATTCTATAGTCTACTTTTAATGGAATTGACCTTAGTAAAAAATAGATGAGTGGGAGAATATAGTAATTTATTGCATTTATTCTTCCCAACCATGATAGTTAGATTGTTTTCCAGTAATTTAATTTATTAGCTATATCTCTCAATAGAGGTAGATAATTATATTCAATAATTCTTTTTGGTTCAAATGCTATTTTAATCCCCAGGTAGTCTATATGGTCTGTTTTCCAACAAAATTGATATTTCTTAGTGACACAACATTTTGACCTTGACTTTCCCTTGGTGACAATGGCTTTTTTTTTTAATTTCTGGGGTGTTTGTGTTTAGCTGTAATTTTCTTCTTTCTCACATACTGTACCCACACAAATGTTATGTTGTTTTTATCATCATAAGAAGGGCTTTCATTAGATACCATTATGTTCATCATATTTTATAATTTACTACAAAACAAAATTATTAAATATGATGAAAAAATAAAAAAACACTTTTTCTAAATTTGACCAAAAAATAATTTACACAAATACAATCATTAAAAAAGACCCCATCTAAATAGTTTCTAAATGTTGTCCCGAGTTCAGAAATATGCTTGTTTCCATGTTTTTCTGCAGTTTTTTTCTCAAGTGATGGGGCAAAAACCAAAAAGTGTTTTCTGTTTTTTTCCTATATTGATCTTTTGACCCAAACCCGAACAATAAATTTAACCCTAACCCTAAATTTAACTCCAACTCTAAACCTTATGCTAACCCTTAATATATTTTAATTTTAATTTAATTTTAACGCTATCCGTTATGCTAACCCTAATTTAATTGTAACCCTAACAGCTATTCTAACCCTAACCCTAGATTTAAGCTAATTAAGTCTTTTTCCCCTTTAAATGTTGCTGACTGCCTCTAGGGACAGTCAAGCAACAGATTCAGAGTGTCAGAAGTGAATTTTTTTTCACTTCCGAAGCTCTACCCACAAGAGGCCACAGCCATATTGCAGGAGCATGCTGCTCCTGCATATGGAGCACACGATCTCTCTGTGGAGCGATCGTGGGTGCCCCAGAGCCGGAATTTCAGTGCTACCTGTCAGAGTGGTTGATCGCGAAAACCACTCGTTCCACTAAAGGACGTGTCAGGCGCGTCCATTTTTAGCAACGTCCTTTGTTGCAAAGGGGTTAAGGGCTGCAGATCTTTATTTTCTATATCACAAATCAATGCCTGGCATTTCCCCATGTTTAATTTGTAGTAGGAGATTTCTGCAAAATGGTCAATTTCCATCATTAAGATCCTCTATAGATCTTCCTGGTTTCTCTAATGTGAGAATGATGTCATCTGCAAACAATGAGAAATTAAATTCCTTAGTTTTAGTTATGATAGCTTGTATATCCCCATTGGTCCTAATACTCTGAGCTAATGGCTCAAGAGAAGTTACATACAACAATGGGGCCAAGGGGCAGCCCTGACAGGTTTAGTTAAAAATATTAAAGAAGGGGAGGATATACCTGCACCTATTATTCTGTCGCTTGGGTTTGTATATATCGCCAAAACCGTGTCTAAAAAAGACTCTTCAAACCCTAATACTTTCATAGTTTCCTCAATGTAGGTCCAGCTGACCCTGTCGAAAGCCTTCTCGGCATCCAACGACAGGGCCAGCATGGTCCCCCTCCTAGCCCGGACCATAAACAACACATCCAAGTTCCTTCTCATGTTATCTGACTCAGATATTCCCAGAACAAAGCCAGACTGATCCAGATGAATCAAACTGGAGATTACTTTTTTCATCCTTCCTGCCAAGACTGCCGAGTATATTTTTACATCTGAATTGATCAGAGATATTGGCCTATGGTTCTTAATTTCAATTTTTTTTTTCCATTCCTGATATACGGCTGATATTTGCTTTAAGTAGTTCTTTAAGCATCTTTTTGTTTTGTTTTATCTCTTTAAACAGTCTTAGCAGGAAGGAGGAAATATCTCCCTAAAAAACTCTATAGAAGAGGTTAGAGAATCCGTCCGGTTATGGGGATTTACTTATTTTCAAATTTCCTATTATACCTTTTATTTCACGCAGTGCGAATGGTGCGTTAAGCATGTTCTGCTCATCTATCATTATTCTTGGCAGTTTTATTTTATTTAGATAATTATTAATTTTCCTTTTTTCTTGATTGTTTAGATGATACAGCTCTTTATAAAATTCTATGAAGGCCTCTCCTAGTTTCTCCGAATCTAAGATAGTCCTTCCCCGATGTGTTATTTTGTTGATATGGTTTCTCACCTTCTCTTTTTTTAGTACATTTGATAGTAATCTGTCCGATCTGTTACCACTTTGATACCACCTCTGTTTTTATTAGTTCTCTCTAAGGGATTTAACTTTTTTTATTTCGTAAAAATCATCTGACCTTAATGTTGTTTTGTGTCTAGTTTATATAATTCTATTTGTAATTGTTGCTATGTTTTTTTTCTGGTTTTTTTTTCATTTGAATCTTTTTGTAATAATATTCCCTCTAATTACCACATTCATGGTGCACCATAATACTGGTCTATGGTGGTCTGATACTTCTTTTTTGTTGTTTTCCCTAAAGAAATTTTGGATATCCTTCTGGATCTGTTTTCTTATGTCCTTTTCCATCAACAGAAATTTGTTCAGTTTCCAATTAAAATTCTTTTTGTTTGGTCCATCACTGATTTTTAAACTAACGGGAGCATGATCTGACCAGGTTGCTGGGCCAATATCACATTTTCTACCCCTTTCTCTACCAAAAATATATCTATCCATGAATATGAATCGTGTGGAACCGAATAGTGTGTGTGAAGTCTCTCGTTCCTGGGTTTAATACCTTAACTTTTTATCTAATTCTACATAGCTGACCTTGTTTTACCTTCTCTACTTGTGACATTATTCTTTTTCTTTCACAAATTTTTATTTGGTTCTCATTCAGTTGATATATATTGACTAATTTGTATATAACATTATTAATTTCACACACCAGTATTATGAAGCTTCCATTGTTATCTAATACTTTGTGAACTACTTTTATCGATAGTGAATCTTTTTAAAAAAAAAATAGCCACCCCCCTAGTTTTACTTTTGCTGTGAAAATTTGAAGTGATTACATGTGGAAATCTTGTGCTATAAATCAATTTTTTGGTGGATTTCACCCAATGCGTTTCCAATATTTTCATGGTCGAAAATTTCTATTAGAATCTTTCTTTTATAGGGCGAGTTCAAACCTTGAGCATTAATAGTGTAAAACCTGATCACCATGTCAATCTTTCTAGGCTTCTATCCTGAAAGTACCAAGGGCTCCATTCATACATCACATTCATACCAGATCGCATGTCTGGGCCCCTTCCCCGGCACTTGGGCGCACACACCATCTCCGTCTCTCTATAGTGCTTGCAAGGAGTAATACACAAAATATTGTGTCTTACGCTCACTCATGAGGAGGGAGCGGTCACTTTTAAAACTAACATTTTTTAAAAATCCATTGTCACAAAAGAGTTCAAATATTTGTGTCATACCTGAAGTGCCACCAGCCGGTAGATGGGGAAATGGAACCCACTGGCAGGAAATAGTAAAACTACTCTGGATGTCCCAAAGAGAGAACCAGATTTTCTGAAAGTGGATGACAGTGCAGGAGCGATGAGTATCTAGTGGAATGCTGGAACCAGTAACAGATATGCAAGATAACAATGGAACCAGGAACAGGTATGGAACCAGGAACATGTATGCAGGATAACATTGGTATATTGATAATTGTTGAAGAACATTGATAATTGTTGTAGTACATTGATAATTGTAGAAGAACAGAATCAGGAACACATAACTCAGGGCAAAGTATAACTGAGCACCAACAGATGTTTCTCAGTTCTTTTTTTTAGAGCAGAAGGGGAATGTGTGTTGGATGTGGAGGTAGTGGCCTCAACTGACCCCTCTGGCAAAGATAGAGTAAACAGATTAGGTTTGCACCTTTTTCTGTACAACATTTCTCAACATCAGAGATGGGTATATGCAGTGTAGAGAAGGAGGGCAGGCGCCAAAATAGGTTTAAAAAACGGGCTTTAAAATTGTACTGTTTTAAAATAGAACTATTTTAGTTTGTGATAAAAACAAAATTAAAGGACAGTCTAGACCCCAAACTCACTTTGGGGCAAGATGAAGATTACTGATTGTATAGTGCACAGGCTTTTATCCCTCTGTGATTTGATGCAGGCATTCTGTATAAATCACATTTTTAATATTTGACTCAAGCCCTCCCCAGTGACTACTCTGCTTGATCACTGCAGGTGTGGCAGCACTGATTCTATAGAAACGGAATATATAAAGTTTTGTTTCATATAGTCACTTCCTGTCCTCTCAAATTGAGTCTATTGAGTGGCCTATGAGTGACCTAGCTTTTGTACACAGTAGGATCTCTTAACAGTGCAACACATTGTCTGAAGATATCACTAGAGAGACAGGATATTCCATTCATTGAAATGGCATTATTCTCATTGATTCCTGCAGCAAAAAAAAAAAAAGGAAATTACTATTACTCATCTAGTGTGGGCAGTCCTCATTTCTTGCAAACTGCTGTAATTTCACAATTTCTTCTAGCTGTAAGTATTTTATATTTTAAGCAATGCAAAATGTAAGACATGCATTTTAAAGTACTTTGAAAGCACATTAACATGCATTAATATTTGGAAGATGCATTTTGGGCACTAGACCGTCTCTTTAATACTACAAATTATGTAATTAGTTCACTTGATACTTAAATACTGAGGAATTGTTCATGATGACAAAATTAATCCTAACGCATTTTACCACGCTGCTGGGACTTCCTCAGCGGTAGTTTGGTAAAAAAAAGTCTTACTTCACTGTAAATGTATTTTGTGTGTGGGCCGCATTCATTCATTACATGTGTGTGTGTGTGTATATATATATCAAAGTAATGTGCAGTGTGTGAGTGTATCACAGATTCCCCAGCAATAAAACAGCAGAAATAAAAAAACTCACATTAAATGCACACACATTCACACGTGCATACACAGACTGTCATGGTTATTCTGGGTTTGTGGCTGTTTTCTCTTCAGCCTCTAGTGGCTGCTATTGTAGTGTGCCTATTCTACTCCTGTTGTCAGCTGCCTCATTATCCTCAGCCCTTCCCTATTTAAACCTGCAGCTTAAGGCAATCAGTGCCTTTGCATTGCTTTGGTTGCTGCCTGAGAGTGCCCTGTGTATTCTATTTCTGATTATCTGTTGCCGACTCCTGCTAGCCTTTACCTTGTCTGTTTTGCCGCCTGTCCTGACCTGTTTGCCCGTCCTGACTACGTTTGTTTGCTGCCAGCCGCGATCTTTTGCCTGTCTGACTATTCTTCTGCCTGAGCCACTGTACCTTTGCCTTGATCCAGTATTCCGTTTCCAGCTTCCTGTTTGTTGGGTTTAGTTTCGGTATCCTGGTAATAGTTCAGAGTTCAAAAGTGCTGGGGGAACGAAATCTGCGGCTCAACCATAGGGTGGAATTCCTTCAGGCAGAATATTCTGTTCTGTTGCCGGGGTCCATTACAAAAGACCTATATCGAGTCTGCACAGCAGTTCCAGTCTCATACCTGAACGTGACAGTTATCACAGGCCCGTGTCCTGGTCTGAGAGCTAGCATTCCTGTCTCAGTCTGGTCACAGCTACCAGTCCTGTCTTTGTTCTAGTCTCAGCTACTTGTCCTGCCTTAGTTCCAGTCTGTTACCTGCCCTGCCTCAGTTCTAGTCTCAGCGACCAGTCCTGTCTCAGTCCCAGTCTCTGCTACCAGTTCTGTCTCAGTCCCAGTCTCTGCTACCAGTCCTGTCTCAGTCCAGTCCCAGTTATGCATCGTGGGGTGCAGACAGACCACCACACCCTGCCTTGCAACGAGGCTCCTCTCTGGTCTGTTATCCCAGGTTGTGACACAGACACACATACACAAATAGTCACACTTCCATACACACTCACACACGCACACACACACACACACAGAGTTACATTTCCATACACACACAGTCACACTGCCAAGTACACACAGTCACACTCACACACACACAGTCACACACAGAAAAAAAAGTTATTTTGTTTGTTCCCTCTCCCTGCTCATGTTCCTTGTATCTGCAGGGAGGATTATTCCATCTCTGTTATTTTCCGTCAGAGCCCTGGGATGTCACTGACATCCGGTGCTCCAACAGGGTCAGAGCGTGAGGGGGCGGAGTTTTCTCCCACGTGCGATGTGAGAAGGACCCGCCCCTCATGCTCTTCTCTGTTAGAGAACTGGGTGTTAGTGACACCCCGTTGCATAGGTTGCTGGATCGGCTCAGAGGTGCTGCTATCGCTACCACTCTCAAGAGGCCTGACGAGCCACATTTGGCCCCTGGGCCGCATGTTAAATGCCCGTGAGTTATGTGTTTTTATTTGTTTTACTTTATTTTAAATATGCCATTATTATATATCTCATTTACTGAATTACTTCAAAACAATAATTTTTATTATTTTACATTGTAGGTTATTTGTTCACCAAATACCAAAATATATCTGAGGATGCCCCAGCAGCAGGGTGAAAAACGTTAGGTTTCATGTTATCATCAGGAACAATCAACAAGTGAACTAATTACATAATTTGTAATATTAATGTTTTTTATCACTCATTAAATTAGCTGTTTTTTTTCTATTGCAGTCTATGGGATTCAATGACATGAGATAAATTAAGGGGGGTAAGTCCTGAATGTGCAATGTGGGTGATGAGGCATGTATTGGGGGTTCAAATCATTTGGATTGAGCTATTTGCAACATATTTTGAGAGTCTTAGATAACTGGATGCTTGGAAAAGACTTCTGGTAAATTTAATAAGGGTCTGCTATAAAATAACACAAGGGATGTACAGACGACTAGACCATAAAACAAATAGAATATAGTGTGACATTTTGCTGTGCGCAAGCAATTTGTTCTTATGTGCTGTCATATACTAATTATTTTAACAGCGCAAATACATCCCAGGTATAGCATGTCTTGGCTAATTATAAATGGCCTATAAATGAATCTGGTAAAATTAGTATGTATATTGCTGATTAGATTCATGTTACAAATCTTTATGCAATGAAACTCATTATGGAAGAAAATATTTTATTGTAAATAAATGTCATTTTTTAAAATTTTCCTGAAAAACATCTAAACAAAGTTTTAATTACTTCTGCAATTACTAGTTATTACTGAAGAAACAATGCTAATAACCTTCTGACCTACATGAAGTCTTTTTATTTCTTTAATTTTACTCCAAAAAAATAGGGACTGGATAAGTGGATAAATCAAAACCATAAACATAGAAATATAATGCTGATGAAAATAGGAGTGCTGAATAATGTATGTTGGTCTGAAATCCATATAGTAAATAGAAGTAAAGTAGTGCTTAAAAGCCTCTTTAACAGGGGTGACCATTGTTTTTAAAAATTTTGGTTGTGTTGGTTTTTGTTTTTTACATTTCTGCAGTTTTTGAGTTTAACTGTAATTTTCATCTTTTTCATTTACTGTACCCGCATAAATTATACATTTCTTGTTCAGGATTAGAAAACTTTTTTTTAGATAGTGTTGTTTTGATCATATAATATAATTTACTTTAACAAACAATAATAAAATATGATTTAAAATTAACAAAAAAAACAAACACTTTGCCTAGCTTTTAGTTAAAAAATAGTTTGGTCATCTACAAGCGCTAATCAAAAACCAGCTAAGCACAGCCAAACATTCGTCCTGACTTTGGGAACACGCCATGTTTTTTTCTTTCTTTCTTTGTTTTATAACTTATAAGGCATACAAGTAGTGGATTACTATTTCCAAACCATTTCCCTCCCATATTACCAGAAGTGACAATGTTTTGGGGCAGTTCTTGGGGACAGGGGCAGGCTGGTGATTGTGTAATTAGTCTAACCCTGCCCCACAGTTGCTGTGGGACAGGGAGAGATTGAAGCTGTCAAAGCCAGGCACATCTGGTCACTGTGATTGGCTGTCACAGAGAACGGATGTGTCAGAGGGGGCCTCTGCAGACATGGCTGGAGTGCCTCAGCCATGTCACTTATAACTGGATCATGGTATGCCTTCTGGCATTCCGTGATCAGAATCGCAGGACATGCCGCGTCAAATGTTGTCAAGGAAGTGATTTCCCAGGATGTGCCTGGCACATGCTTTGTCACCAATGGTTTAAACATATTTAGAATGCAGATATTCCACTTTTAATCCATTCAAACATTTTTATAATTATTTAACTTTAATGTGCATAAAATAAAAAGGTAGGTCATTTTCAAGTCTGAATGATCCTCTAAAGGAAAGTTTGTTTTACATATGTGTGTTGTGTCTCCTGTTTATGACATTGCCTGTGGCTTAATGTACAAATTAACTGCTTTCAATCAGAAAAAAAGTGTAATTTACATACCAGGCCACAAGGTGATGTCTTGAACAAGAGATTTAAAAAAAATGTTTCTCTTAATTAAGCATTTACTTACAATTCTGCTAGCACAACGTATAAACACTGTTTTATATTTTTTATAATATCCCTTTAAGGTTGAACCAGGATAACAATTGAAGTAACAGTATATTTTCACTATATTTGACTTAAGGAATATACTCTCTAGAAGTGAGATGCAAGTGAGGTATAAATTGTATCTCACCGACTAAACTATGCATTGTGCCGTGACGTACGTGGTGAGTTCCTCCCGGTTATCTTCTCAGGGCACACAGAGAGGAACTCAGATGGACCTGCATAATTATTAGCTTAACCCTTTAAGGACCAGGGATTTTCCTGGGCCAAGGACCAGAGCGTTTTTCAATTTTTAATACGCGGTTTTTGAAACATAAATTTCCTCTCTCTCATTTAACGTACCCATACAAGTTATATGTTGTTTTTTAGAGGACAGTTAGAGCTTTCTTTTGATACCCTATACATAAAAATGATTTACATTTTAGTATTAAAAAATACATATAAAAGAGGAAATTTTTGAGGAAAATTTTTTTCCCCCATTATTTTCCCAATAATAAGCTACATAACTAGTGCAACACTAACCCACTTATCCCCCCTAATTAACTAACTAATAAAAAAGAAAAATATTGGTTCCCAAACCCCCCATAACAAAAAAGACAGAAAAAAAACTCTGAAGAGTGCGATGTCAAAAAAATCTGTTAAAAAAAACTAAATGAGGGCCATAAAGTGGAAGGAAACTGATCACAGTTAAATATTGTGATCAGCAATGAAAGGGTTAATTTTTTTAAATACTTTTTTTTACCTATGTGTATGTAATTAATTTATTTTTACTTACAGGTCACTCTCTGTGCTTCACTATAAGAATGTGAAGCACAGGGAGTGAATTAGAGGCAAAGGCAGTGTGTGAACACACTGACTTTGCCATCTAATTTGCATGTTATCGCGGTGATTGAGCAATTACCGCGATCACATGCCCGGAAACTGACCGATCGGGTTCAGGAGCTTTGCCTCGGGTGCGAGGCTTAGTCCTGGACCCGTTGCAGACTGGCTGGCGGTGCCCACGGAGCGCACCGCCGGCTAGACTGCACGACGAGTTAACTCGTCATAAGGTCGCTAATGGTGCGGCTCTTATGACGAGTTAAGTAGTCATAAGGTCGGGAAGGGGTTAACCTTTAAAGCCAACTGTGTTCTTGTAACAAAATCTCATCAGGTTTGTCCCTGAACAAAACTTAGTTAAGTCAACTCATGTGCACTGCACCATAATGTTACTTTGAGGATATGGGCATGTTAAATACTGTAATTAAATATATGCCCAATTTTTGCTAACCTATACCATGTTAGGGCCACAGCCAATGAAAATGAAATATCTGAATTTTCATTGTTTCAAGAAACCATGTTAATTTAGCTCAAGCCTTCATATCCACCACTTAAAATGTGCTATACACATTATTAGTCCAGCAAACACACAAGACATGTAAATAACATTCAGTGTATGTTTAACTATTAAACTGAATTACAAACAATCAACAAAATAGACAGATGTCACATGTTACCCACATTAATCTGTTCTGTAAGAATGTGTAGCACAAAATGTTTTAATTTAATGGTATTCTGTAGATATATTGTCAACATGCAAAACAGACCGCAAGGATTGGCATTAGCAAATGTATTGCGTAACATTGTTTTTGTCCAGTTACACAGCACAGCGTTTCTATGTAGCTATTATAATTGATGCACTGGTGAATCTTTGATTGTAGTGATTCGGGGATCATGTTGTGAACTTCCCGGTTAAATCTCAAAGTCATCCACTGCTGCTAAGTGAATAAACATGTGAAACAAACATACAGACGGTTAGTGCGCTTGGTGACAACCACGTTAAATAAATTAAAATAATAGCAGATTTGGAAGCTGTGTCTGATTGATCTTCAGTATCCTCAACATATAAGCAGCAGCGAGTGTCCTGCAGACAGTGATCCAACTCGTGCAGTAACAATCAGCATACAAAACAGCAAACACTTTTAAAAAATGTTAAAAACTTCCAATAGCAGCAATAGTAGTCCTAATATGTGCAGGAGGAAGCCCAGATGTGTGAAACGCATAGTGTGCTTGCTCCGTACTGCACATATTGGGACTACTTTTGCTGCTATTGCACTTTGTCTACATTTTTATGTGTTTTATATGTTTGCTGCTTTGTATGCTGACCATTATTGCATGAGTTGAATCATTGTCTGCAGGACATTTGCTACTGCTTATGTTTTGAGAATACTGAAGATCCCTATCCTTCATGTAAGATACTACTGTTTTTTGTAATACATATTTGTGATTGCTAAGGAAGAGGAAGATTACCTTGGTGCCAACAGATTTTTGATGTGCCTGCACCAATCTTGAAGTCTGTTAGTGCAAGAACTTAAAAACACCTACACACAAGGATTGTTTTTCAGTTCACACTGTATGTAACTTTTTCTTTATATATGATGAGATGACGAATCAGACACAGCTTCCAAATTATTATTATTATCAGGTATTGCATTTCTATAAGGTGGTGGTGACCAAGTGTACTAACCATTTGTATGTCGGTATCACATGTTTATTCACTGTTATATGTGACTGTAGAATCACATGGGCTAGTGCGGATCAAGTGCCAGAGTTTATCCACTTTTTTATCTACTGCTGCTAAGTGCCTCTAAGTCAGTGTGCCATAGATATTGGGACAGTGTACATTAAATGGCTCTTTGAGCCACAAGATTACTTGGACCTTCCGTCCTTCTGTTATCATTACTCAATCAGTGTCAGACTAAATATATACATTTGATGCATTAGTCCCCTTAGCCATTCCATAAGAAATTAAATCTACCTTTTAAATGTTTAAATTACACACCCATAGAATATACATGTAAAGGTTAACTCAACATTTATTGTGTTGACAAGCATTACAATAGTTAATTCAGCATTGGAAGAGTTAACTTCAGGGAAGGATTAAACCCCCCGCCCTTATTGGAGGGAGCATATTCTCTGTTTTCACACACACATACAGATGCTTTTTTCTAAGGGCCTTCACTGACTGGCACAAGAATGTTCTTATTCTATAAACATAGATACACCATCCAACAATTTGTTACTTCTAATTAAGTCCTTGAACTTTGTGTGTCTGAATGAAGTGACTCTCCGAGCGTTCGTAGATGTATTAACTCCACGAGAATCCAAATCAGACCTGATACATTGCCGTATACCAGAGATGTGCTGAGTAGACCCCCCCAGTTGAGACTCTGTCCCTTTCAATTCATATCTGTTTTGAACCAGCTGATGTAACCTTTTTTTTCTTATTTATACAACATGTGATGTACAAATTTCAAGTCAAAGATGATACTTGAACTAAAATGTTATGTAATATGTACAGTACATATAATTAATTGGATTAGGAAACCTTTTCTAGAAACAAATATCACAGATGATATATTTTTAGATGCTTACTGTCCTGCTTTGGTTTGTGTCAATGCTACTTTTTTAAGGTCATGCATTTTGTTTTATGTTCATACTCCATATATTTTTTGTTCTTTTATGGGGAGCGAAGAGATCTACATCTTTATTATATCTTCCCCATTTCTATCCATTCCCCATCTTAGGGTCTCTCAGCATCAGAAGCAGGATTATAGGCCCCACGCTTTCACTCCACTGCTGCCTGCGAATGTCTGCATCGTACATCAGGCTCAGACATAATGGGGACTACGCAGGTACTGTTTCAACATCTTCATCACCTGCTTTGCTTTCCATGTTGCTGCACATCATTAACTGTCTTAATGAAAATGTTTTGTGAAGTAACAATGTATTACACAAGGGTATTATAACCTTTGTACGCTACATGATATGTGTTTTATTTGTAAGAGATGGTATGTAAGTGAAGCTGGGGCAGTACTTACACCTTTCCTTTTTCTTCCTTCTCCCTCTCCTTCCATCACTCTCCCCTTCCTTATCGCTCTCCTTCCATCTCTCCTTCTATCTCTCTCCCCTTTTATCTCTCTCCTCCATCTTTCTCACATACTCTCTCTCTCTCTCTTTTGTTCTCTCTCTCTCTCTCTCTCTCTCGTACTTTTTCTCTCTTACTCACTTTCTTCCTTTTTGACCAGCTACATGCTAAACTCTGAACTTGGGCTGAGTAATAATAAAATTAGCCTTTTCATTCTAGGACAGGGGTAGGCAACCTTCGGCCCTCTAGATGTTACAAGCATAAATGCTGGCAAAGTTTCAAGGAAAATGCAGTTCACAACAGTGCGGTAGATTGCCTACCCCTGTTCTAGGATCTCAGAGGTGTCTGTTCAGAAGAAAGTGAACTCTGGTGCATTACAAGTGATTTTTTTATATGACTGATTTATGATTGCATATAAAAGGAAAAATTAAATTAGGTGTTTATCTCCTGGCTCCATTTTGTTAATATTTCCCATGATGCAACATCATCCAAAATATTCCAGCCAGTCTCAATTTGCAACTGTTGCCAAAGCCTGCATGATGATGTCATAAGATACTCCCCTGCTCTCTTACTGGCTCCTGCCTCCCAAAACAAAGATAGGAGATTAACCTGATCAAACAGTATCATAACTCCAACCCCTTGGCATGTAATAGTTACATTACCCTCCCATTCATTGCAAGTCTATGATCCAAATTCTAACTTATAGACTGCAATCTATGTCCCCAGCCTCAAAATGAGAAATTTGAGCTGGAAAGTCTCTGGGGTTTGGCACCCAAAAACACTATATTTCACAAAATGGCATTGCCCAGCCACACTTGTTTAGTTACATATTTTATTAAATACAGTCACATAACAAAAACAAAAGACATATCTGAAATCCACAATACAAAATACGTGGGAGGGTCCCTTTAAACACTACATCCCTAACTTGACACTTATGCTATTAAGGTACTAATATTACTAATACACGCAAATATAAGGGAAGGCCTTTTAGAATTGTAAATCTGCTCAGTAGGTTAATAGTGACCAACAGTCAATAAATTATGGTAACGCATTAGATCTCATGCTATAATCCTTGCTTTCAATGCCCATTGGTAACAACTACAATATGGTTATATAACCTCAATATATCCATCTTATATTCAGATATCATATGAGTAGGGCAACACTTCCATTTCTCATTATGACATGTGTTACTTTGATCTTGATTGAACACAACACTTAGGACAACAGAGGATTAACATTAAATTGTTATGTAGTCAGCAGAATGTGTCTGGTCTTACATCACTGTCAGATACAAACTGAAGACTTTAGCATTATTCTTTTTGCTTAGTTTAAATTTAGTCCACTGTATTGGGAAAGGAAATCTGAAAATAGACTAATTGCATGCACTATATATTTTATCCATTTAAATCACATCATAAATCTTACAAATTACACTGTGCTGTAGCAAATATTTCTCTCAGTGTTCATTTAGTCTATAAAATAGTCTATAAAATAGTTTCCTTGCATCTTTATATCAATGCATTATATTGGCTACTTAGGGAAATATGAGAATTTTAAAAAACTTGCCTACCATGCAAACCAGGTTAACATATCCCATTCACAGTATTTGAATTTGCAAAGTGGAAAGTTTTTCTGCTTTGCTGAGCGTGCAGTCTGATCTCTCACTAAGAGAAATGGCTTCTGACATGTTGATACATACTTGTTACCGTAAATTATGGTACATTAAAAAAAACTTTTCTGTGATTTCCACATGATCATATGTATGTTTCATGATTTGTTTACATGATGATTGTTAATTTACATTAATAATGATTTACCCTGTATGTTCTCTTTCCAACTTATTTAAATATATGTATGTATGTATGTATGTATGTATATATTGTAATCTACTGTTAAATGTATAACTGTGTAATTCCATTCTGGACTGGGTCCCCAGGACATATTTAAAAATGAGAGAAATCTCAATGTATTCTTCCTGGTAAAACACTTTCTAAATAGTCTGTTCTGTTTAACAAATAAAGGTTGTTCTTTCTTTCTGTACCTAACTACTAGTGGTCCTGTCTGCTATTTAGGTACAAAGAGCATAGGTCCCAGGAAAGACTTGCTTTGGTGGATGCTGAGCTTGAATTGGGGGCTAAGGAGGTGATTTCACACAACAGGCAGTGGTGCTACCGGCCTTGGGTAGTCATTCCGTTACAGTGAGCAAATGTTTTAAGTGAAGGATTGGTAGAGTACCAAAACTACTCTTTAATCTGAATGGAGAGGGAGTATGTGTAGAATCTTCAACAAAATGTTCCTTTAACCGTAGATTAGTAGAACTTATATAAATCCACCTCCTGTTCCAATGCATCAGGGATGTTTGTGGGTGCAAAAGACAGGCCACAAGACAGTAGTGATTTTTCCACAGGTGTTAATGATGAGACAGATTGAAAATGGGAATCATATCTGTCTTACTGGCGGTTTGCCCCAGGGTGCGAAAAAGGCGGCCCTTCTGTCCCCTTTGTGTGTGAGACCTCCCCTGCGATCGTGTTGACTTCTTGTAGACACACCTCGAGCACTTGTCTCCTGATGGTCCTGGTTTTGTTCTAAAAAAAATTATTCCTGTGGTTCAGAGTCTGAAGCTTATTCTCCAGAAGTGATATCAATTATAGGTTCAGTGGGTTTTTGAATTTGCATTCTCTCATGTCTCGGTTTAAAATCAGTATTCTCTCTCTGTCCACTCAGCCAGAGGTATACCTGATGATTCGTGTAGTCATTATTCACTTTGCTCAATTTCTATGTTTTAACGCGTAATAAGTTGTTTTTATATTTATTAAATTCTTCTTGCAATTTGAGCATAAAGTCACCGAGTGAACCCCATTAAATATAACAATTATTTATTTTACTTTCACCAGATCTTGAATGACCACTTTTTGATCGTCAAAATAATCAGATCTAGGGAACATTTATTGAGGACAGCTATCCAATTCACTTCTTTTTTTTCTTACTTTATGTGTATATATATGTGTATATGTACATATATATTGTGACATAGTCTATGGGAGGGAAGCTATTTAACACCCAGAATCATCCATAGTCTGTACTACTTCACCTGCCTTAATTAGCAGTTGCTGAGGCCTTAAGCAGAAAGGCAGAGATTAAAATCTGAGCTGCTGGGAGCAGCTAAAGATTGGCGAAACCAATGTTTATTTTGATTAATATGTTAGTTTAGCAAATAGTGTATGGTAGCAGAAACGGCACTCACGATGGTCAGTAATTAGCAAAAGGGAATGTTTAATATAATAAAATCCAAGCAGAAAAAAATGGAAAAGGTGGCAATCAATTATATATCTTGACGCATTTCGCGCTTACAGCGCCTACTCATAAGCTGTTAGTTTAGTACCCTTGAATAGTAAGAGACATTATTTATGTTTATTAAGTACTCAAATTGAGAAGTTTTTGTTTGTAAATTTTATTTGCTGATTTTGCTGTTTATAAACACACTGATTGCTGGATGAAATCAAAGCAAATTTGAAGGTATCACAATCTTTTGACAGGGACCCACATGGTCTATTAAGACCCTAATGGGTCTCTTCCATAGTGTTCCTGGCTACTGATTACCCGGTGTACGTGGGCCGTGATCCTGGATCTATTTGTTGTTATTTATCTCGGTTTTTATCTCGATGACATACTAATCTACTCTCCATCTTAACATTGACAACTCCTCCAACACAGATTTTATGCCAAATTGGAGAAATGTATCTTCGAAACATCAACAGTATAATTCTTGGTCTTCATCCTGCTCCCAATAATGTCCAAATGGATCCTAAAATAGTAGATGCTATCCTCAAATGGCCTACCCCCACATGCAAGAAGGCGATACAACGCTTTGTAGGATTTAAAAACTTTTATTGGAAATTATCTAAAATCATTCAACTTGTTACTTCACTAACATCCAAAGCAGTCAGATTTAAATGGACACCAACTTCTCAAACTGCCTTTGACACCCTGAAATCAAAATTCCTTTTCTGGCTCTCCCTAACCTGTTCATTGCATTTACCCTGGAGCTTGACACCTCCGATTCAGCAGTTGAAGCAGTACTGGTGCAATGGCAAGAACACAATGGTCTTCTACATCCAGTCTCATTCTTCTCCAGAACCCTGTGTAGTGCTGAAAGAAACCATGATGTTGGGGAACGGGAACTATTGGCAATCAAGCTTGCATTAGAAGAATGGAGTCACGTTCTAGAAGAAGTATCATGCCCCATCACTGTCTTTATAGACCATAAAATCTTGAGTACTTAAAAACAGCAAAACTTTTTTTCCAAACTCACCAAGCCAGATGTGCTTTGTTTTTAGTATGGTTTCAGTTGCACATTACTTATCGTCCATGTTCTCGCAATGGGAAGGCTGATGCACTGTCCAGAATGTCAGAACATGATGCTATAATGCCATCTTATGGCCATACCATTTTACAACCAAACCATTTCCTTGCCATGACCCAAACCATCTGGGATTCCTTACGATTACATTCCTCATAAGTGGTGCTGCCCTTACAGCCTATCTTAAACATCGGACAGGGACTATACTACAACAATGACAAGATATATTTTCCACCCAAATTTCGTCTATTGATTCTCAAGACATTCCATGACACTCCCACAGCAGGGCACATGTCAGAGTTCTTCCCTGACCTCCTGACATATGCATTTCAAATTCCTAATGTTTGTGCTTATATACCTCCTTCCTCCTCTAGAGGCCTCCCTACCTTTGTTTTCATGTATTACTTCCCCTCTATTGGTGTCAGGTGGGCTTGTTACCTTTTGCATCACACCCAGGTTAAATATCTGCAGTTTATTTCAAACAGTGCTTTTGCATTAAAGTTGGATGCCTGACTTCTGAGAGCTGCTTCTTGTGTTCCTGATTCTCTGCTTAAAGCTCATTTGAAATGCGACCCTGTCCAGGAACTGGGAACCTGAACCTAAGCGGCTCAACAAGCCCGGGGGATGTTTTTCAGCATCTCCTGAGACCTTTGGCCACAGCAATATTTCTTCAGCTAAGTTGCTTCCCTGCTTAGTCACCCTCTCTAAAGTGTTCCTGCTTAGTCACCCTCTCTAGGGTGTTCCTGCTTAGTCACCTTCTCTAGGGTGTTCCTGGTTGGTCACCCTCTCTAGGGTGTTTCTCCTTCTTAGTTACCCTCTCTATGGTGTTTCTCCTGCTTAGTCACCCTCTCTAGGGTGTTTTTCCTGTTTAGTCACCATCCCTATGGTGTTTCTTCTGCTTTGTTACACTTCTCAGACCTCACCCTCTCTAGGGTGTTTCTGCTTAGTTACCCTTCTCACACCTCACCCTCTCTGGGGTGTTCCTTCTTAGTTACCTGTACCTAAGACCTCACCCCTTGTTTAATTCTCTCTACCCACATCTCTGCTTTGTCTACAGTCCCTGTTAGAGCTCTTTGTTTATACTGCAGTTCCTACTCAAACCCTTTTCCTATTGTGCAGTTCTTTGCTAAAGTTCCCTTTTGTCTCCTTCAGTCCTTATTCCAATCCCTATCTCTTTGTTTCTTTATCTGTTCTCACCCTGCACAATAAATAACAACATGCAACCAGACACCTTCTCTATCCCTGCACTGAAACTCCTACCTGACCTGCTAAAGGCCCTGACAGCACGGTGGAATATAACTGGTTCTAAATACTTTCTGGTGCCCTTCCCTCACAAAAGATGTCACAGAGTTTGTCAACTCTTGCATGGTTTGTGCTTGCTACAAAGAGGCACATATTCATCCTGCTTATCTTCTACTACCCTTACCTGTCCCCTCCAGACCCTAGACTGATATCTCTGTAGATTTCATCATAGATCTACCACCTTCACAGCAGATTACTACTCTCATGGTTGTGTTTGACCAATTTATCAAGACAGCTCATTTTATTCCAATCTCCCTTCTCCTACCGAGACAGCGGATCTTTTCATTGGAGAATTGTTAAGACTCCATGTCTCTGTTCTTTGCCAGCCATGGGTTTCACCCATCAATGCTCCCTGGGTCACCCATCTCTGGTCTCTTCCCCTCGGCAGATACGCATGTTCATAACCTGATTCATGCTTTCTCCATACTCCGCAATAGATTGACACAGGCCCAGCAACGTTACAAATTGTAATGTCGGGGTCTCTTACCAGACGGGAGTGGAGTCCAGATGCAGATGACAATAGGCACTTATGTACAAATAAAGACACCAACCAGAGTTATTGAGGATGGGAACAACAACTTGGTTGGTGAGTCGGTGCAAAAGGCGGTAGTATCCAAAAACGAGGTACAGGAGGGCAAAGCAGGAATCAAGGTAGCTGAGGGTCGAAGTCAGGAACAGGCAAGGGTCAGGAGAGGCGGCTCAAAATCGAATTTAGAAGGGAAGCAAAAGTTCGGCAACAGGAATCAAAAACTGAGCAAGGCACAAACAGTAGTAAGTAACACTTAACTAACTGACAGCTCCAAATACCAGAAGCATTGATTCTCAGGTAAGGCGTTGTTTATATAGGCTGTAGGTAATGAGCTTGTTAATACAAGGGAGGTGTCAGAAAGGAAGTTTGGAATGTTGTTATGAAGATCCGTTATAGACACGCCCCTTTTTGTGGAGTCATTGTTTGGTGACTAGGAAGTGTTCTCTGCCATATCCGCTATTGGCAACATAAAATATCGTGTCTGCCATCTTGGATCCATTACCGCGATGTTTTGAATTTGCGCCTGCCATCTTGGATTTTCCACGTGGCTAAAGCATCGCGGAGGAGCAGCTGGATGTTGCTGAATGACTGGGACATCGTGGGACACGGTGGTAAGTGTGACACAAATTCTTTGCAGATCAACATCGATTCCCTGCATCTAAAATGATCCTGTCTGACCAAGGAACTGTGGCCTAGATCTGGTGGTTCTTTTACCATTTTAGAATTAGTCTCTCCCCTGGCGGTGAGATTACAATTGCCTTCGTCCATGAGGGTCCATCCCGTGTTTCATACCTCCCTTCTCAAACCATTGGTCCTCGGTCCTTTCCCCGGCAGGTTTAGAAGAGGCTAAGTATTGGGAGAGGTCTCCTTAAACCACAGAAAAGTAAGGTAGAATCAATTTGGGATTGGCCATGTCCTGTAACAAAAAAACAAGTCAGGCCATTTTTAGGATTGACTGGCTACCACTGGAGATTCATCCCCGACTTTGCTACAATTGCAAACCCTGACAAAAGGTCCAGTGATGGTAAAATGGACTCCTTTAAGTGGTGGATGCTTTTAAGACCTTGAAGGATAGTTTTTGTGCTGACCTAGTTTTACTTGCCCAACAATGTTTGTATAAAGTAATTTATAGTACAGACTGATGCAGGGGAAAAGAACATCCCATTATGTACTTGAGCAAAAGGATGGATCCTCATGAACAGAGATACTCAGTGGTTGAGAAAGAGTGCCTGGCAATTAAGTGGGCACTAGAAACTAGACATGTGCAAAACTCAAATTTTCGTTTTGTTTTCGTCCATTCAGACGAAAATGTTATTTATTTCGTCCAAAACGAATTTAGTTCATTACTGCATTCGTTTCAGACAAAATGCGTTCATTATTTTCGTTTCGTTTTATTCATTCTTACGAACCTATTTTAACCTCTCTTTCGGTATATAGACTTTCGGTTTATGGAATGCATGTAATGCTATTGGTATTCTATAAACCGAAATAGAGCCGGTTTATAGAATACCAATAGCATTCCATACATTCCATAAACCAACATAATGAACGACTTTCGGTTTATGGAATGTATGTAATGCTATTGGTATTCTATAAACCGAAATAGAGTTGAAATAGGTCAATTCATATGAATGGGGACTCTGTTTCGGTTTATAGAAAGCCAATAGTATTACATGCATTCCATAAACCGAAAGTAGTTAATTATGTCGGTTTATGGAATGTATGTAATGCTATTGGCTTTCTATAAACTGAAATAGAGCCGGTTTATAGAATACCAATAGCATTACATACATTCCAAAAACCGACATAATGAACGACTTTCGGTTTATGGAATGTATGTAATGCTATTGGTATTCTATAAACCTAAATAGAGTTGAAATAGGTCAATTCATATGAATGGGGACTCTATTTCGGTTTATAGAAAGCCAATAGTATTACATGCATTCCATAAACCGAAAGTCTATAAACCGAATCTCTTTCGGTTTATAGACTTTCGGTTTATGAAATGCATGGAATGCTATTGGTATTCTATAAACCGAAATAGAGTCCCCATTCATACAAATTGACCTATTCGTATGAATGGGAACTCTATTTCGGTTTATAGAAAGCCAATAGCATTACATACATTCCATAAACCGAAAGTCTATCAACCAAATCTCTTTCGGTTTATAGACTTTCGGTTTATGGAATGCATGTAATGCTATTGGTATCCTATAAACCGAAATAGAGTCCCCATTCATACAAATTGACCTATTCGTATGAATGGGAACTCTATTTCGGTTTATAGAAAGCCAATAGCATAACATACATTCCATAAACCGAAAGTCTATAAACCGAAATAGAGTCGGTTTATAGAATACCAATAGCATTACATGCATTCCATAAACCGAAAGTCGTTCATTATGTCGGTTTATGGAATGTATGTAATGCTATTGGTATTCTATAAACCGACTTTATTTCGGTTTATAGAATGCCAATAGCACGAATGGACGAATGATTTTCGTTTATTAACCATTCGTTCATTCGGCTTTCATTAGTTTAGCATTTAGGTTATTCGTTTTTCGGACGAATGGACGAAAATGCTATTTTCGGACAAAAATGCATTCATCCGAAAACGAATGCACATGTCTTCTAGAAACCCTCAGTATTATCTGTTGGGGAGAAGGTTCAAAATGGTTACTGATCATGACCCCTGGACATGGATGAGACAGAACAAGGAAAAAATGCCAGAGTAACAAGATGGTTTATTTAGCTGCAGCCATTCAACTTCTCTATGGAACATAGTAGTAAATGGATAATATTTAATACCCAGAATCCTCCATAGTCTGTACTCCTTCACCTGTCCTAATTAGTAGTTGCTGAGGGATTACTTAGCAGGCCTCAGAGCTGAAAGGCAGATAATGAAATCTGACCTGCTGCAGAGCTGCACAGGTGAATAAGTGTTAAAGGTTGGTGAAACTTATGATTATTTTGATGCATTTGTTTGTAGATTTATTTGCTGATTTTGCTGTGTTTTATGAACAAACTGATTGCTGGATGAAATCTGTGCAAATTAGAAATAAACCCACACCTTTAAATAAGAGACTGTTGTTCCGTACCTAATACCCTAGAGCAGTGTTTCTCAACTGGTGGATCCTGACCCGAAAGTGGGTCACAAGCTGGTGTGGAGTGGGTCACAGACATGTGCTTCATCAAAAAGTCTAACTATTGATTGGGGGGAGGATATAGCGATGCACAGTGGGCTTACATTCTGAAACTGAGAAGCCTGCCAAGAAATGCATGGCGTTTTCTTGATAGTGCCACTGATATCTCTTCCAGTAATCCCCCCAGCCGGAGGAAAAAGCATCCATATCTTTCCATTAGTTCAAATTAGTCTATTATGTTTTAATGTATGTTTTTATTTTGTTGGGTTTTTCGCTCAATAGTACTTTCATTTTCACTTGCACTGCGATTAGTGCACTTTTCACTTTGCGAAGAAGCTCTGTTTTTTGTTTGTTTCATATTTTGAACAGTGCATACAGTATATACATTGTTGAATACTGTACCAACTGATTTATGGAATACATTTTAGGGTTAATGACTTAATGACTAAGAACAAATGTGGGTCCTGAGGTTAGACAGGTTGAGAACCACTGCCCTAGAGGACCATGCTTGCTTCCCATAGAAGGGGCAGCCTTCTGACTGGCAAGATCACATATATATATATATATATATATATATATATATATATATATATATATATATAATGTGTGTGCGTGTATGATACCTAAGGTAGATAACCAAATCATTCCTCTTTTTTTACTTTTTTTTTGTCTATTCTTAATAATCTAATGCAACATTTGGAACATTCCTCTCACTTACAGGAACTACTCCCACTGGTATACTCAAAAATACTTCTATATTTTAGAAAAAGAACACACTTTTTGTTAAAATCTGTTTTATATCAAATGAGAGTGTTCTGCCAAGTCCCCCATCTTCTCCATAAAATAAATGAAAGAATCATTTAGAAAAAATCTAATCATCTGTTATTGAGGTTTTTGAGTTAAGTTTAACTTTTTTTGAACTATAGAAGAACAAAACATTCTAAATGCAAGTTGTGTGGTGTATAAGGATATAAAGCTTCAGGAAAGGATTGGTAGGATGCTATCACCATCTACATATTTTCTGTGTACAGCATAAGTAGTGTATCATCTGTTTAATACATAATTGCATAATACAAATGTATTATATATAAAATAGTATAGATAGCATCACATTTCTGTAACCCACAGTATGTGGTATATATATATTTCTTTAAAAAAAAGTTATTACACTATATTTTTAATTTTATTTAGTTATTAATTTATTTAATATGTGATTATATTTTTTCATAATTCATATACTGTTTAGTGAACACCACTTATTTGTATTCATTCTTTGGCTGGGCATGTGCAGAATCATAAAAACATATTACATACCAACCAAGTGTCCCTATTTAGGAGGGTCAGCCCTTGATTTGCATCCAAATCCTCCTATCCATCTTTCCTCCTCTCTTTTCTGGGGCCTTAGAATGTTTGGTTTGTATAACTTTCACAGAGCACCATAGCAATAAAACTCACAATAAATTATATTTAAATTGCAGAAAACTTATTTTTTATATCAAATTATATAAATAATTACCAATTTGCCATAAAGTCACTGAACATGCTCTGGTAAAGCCCTACAGCCACACCTTTACCCACTCCCACAATAATAGTGTGCCTCTTAGGACATTTGAAGGTATGAAACTATATTGCAGGGGCTATGTGCTTGAGCATTATCTATTTTCCCATTGCCCACAAAAGAACAGAAAAGAAGCAAATATTTCATACAGACAGTGATAGATATAGATAGATATAAACATGTTGTTATTATATATCTGTTCAATTGGAGATTTCTCCAAATTTAGTCTATTGTGGGTTTTCCTTTGAACAAACTTTTCCTGATTCCCTTTATTTAAAAGATAAGGACAACACATGTGACAAATATGAAGTATAATATGACCACTCCTAAAGGAATGCACTCACGTATACTAGAGCATTTAGGGACCAGGCTCTGGTTTGAATCACGTATATTAAATGTATCCATCTCCAACTCTCAGTCTGTGTTGCTTTTGAATAATAGAGTGGTAGCTGGTACAAGTGTAAAAAAAGAGAAATAGTGTAAATTCTTGTAGTTAATTTTAATAATGGCCCCTTTAAAATACTGCTGCTTACATTTAAAATGAATCAGTGTATGCATAAAAAGGTTATACAATCAGGCTGGGACAGGAGAAAGTTCCACACCGCTTAATAAGCTAACAGATAGGGCGCTCTCTGAAACTCCACGTTGCAACTTCCTGATTCTCCCAGATTTCACGTGGATTTGTCAAGTCCTCATCAGTGATATATATAGATATATAAATGTATAAGGTTATTGTATATCTGTTCAATTGGATATTTCTCCAAATTAAGTATTTTGGGTGATTTTCTTTGTGCAAACTTTCCATGTCTTCCTTAATTTTAAAATAATCCTGTTTAGCAGCTTGTGCTGTTGAGTGTATTTGAAAAGGGTAGAGTCTTGGTTACTAAGTTTGTCAGTTCTCCATCGTTTGGTAGTTTGATTTTGGCATTTTGGTTTTCTACTAATTAACAGATGAATTCATAAAGTAAAAAAACAGTTTATTACTGAATCACTTATTTGCAGACATTTGTGGAATTGTGCTGAAGGCAAAATATGTTTTTATAAATAAGTGGGCAATCACATAAATTTTTTTAAGTAGTACCTTTAACTTTGGAATTTATTGATGACCAACTGATTTTGTAAACTGCCAAATATAGCTGTTGATTTGAGTGAATTATTTCATAGATTTTTTTTTATCTTAGTTTCTTTTTCATTCTTTTGCTAAATATGTAATTTTAACTGTAAAAATACAGGAATAGTTAGAGTCTATATCCCTTTTGTGTAGGAACATTTCTTTAGCTTCTGTTTCATGCCTAAGGAAGGTCTTGAAATCTTGCACTTGAATTCTCAGTTAGCCAATAAAGGTATAATTTTATTGCTAGGCATTAACTTGATTCTAGTAGTAAAGTGTGTGTTTTTGTTTGTATTCCTTAACAGTGCAGTTAGATTCCTAACATCAAATGTGCATATGCTCCATGTGTTCAAGTTGTGCACCGCACACCTAGCACGGAGCCGCGCTGTATATTTCCAGGGTTTGTGTGCTCTAAACTTTTTTAACATTGTTTTAACATTTCTTCAGCGTTTGTGTTTAGCTTTCATTTTTTTTTTTTTCTCATTTACCGTACCCACCCAAATTATATATTGTTATTATCGGCATAAGAGGTGCTTTCAATTGATACTATTATTTTGATCATATAATTTTAGCAACATCTCTTGAGTACAGGGATTCCGCCCATGCATAAAACTTTTGATTTCCAACTTGGATATTTGACACGTAGTCATGTTCCATTTGGGACATTTCTTTAAGACGGCCAATGTATTTTACCCCCATCAAACATATATTTTAGAAAACTAGACACCAAAGGGTATTTCAAATGGTGGCATTTTAACAATTTCATGCACTAATTCTACCACCAGCCTTTGTCAATGTTTTGGGTTGTAATTTATGTGTGTTTTTCTTCACATACATTGTACATCAGGCATGAATTCACAGACCCTGTTTGTGTCACTGTTTTGGGCGGCTAAAAGACTTCTGGCACATCAGCGGGGTCCAATCTCTGCTTTGCCAAAAATAATTTTGGCTTAGCAACCATGGTACTGTTGGGCAAAAATATTCGATTGAAAGACAATGTCCCCCAAGACATCGTCCCCCATAAAATCTGTGGAGCCAGCTGCTGTATGCAGTATAACATAACTTGGACTGGAGAAACCCTGCAGACATCCTGGAGCAGCCATGGATAATAATTCGACAGGAAGATAGGATGTTGCAGGCTAGGACAGAATAAACCAAAAGACAGACCTAGAAGAGAAAAAGCAGAAATTAATCTGAGGCAGAACAGAACTAAATACAGAGTGCAGGGCTACGGGACAGAGATAGGCAAAACATAAGCAAGATAAAGCAGCATCCAATCTAAGGATAAACAGTTTAAGGTACAGGGTTATAGATAACAACATATATAAAGACAGGACACAGACAAAAGGCGTTGTTACAGAACTTGGACAGGAACCAGCATACTCAAGAAGCAACCTCACTTCTCAATGACCGACCGCTGAACATTAACATAAAAATCTTCTTAGAGTGACTTCTTCAAGCTGCAATGAACCATGCCAATGAAGTCGTCTTGACTTCCTCAGGAAGCAATGATTCATGCTGGTGAAGTAATCTCTTTCAGAAACTCAGGACAGAATGTAGATAAGCTCTGCAGGAGGGCCCCATACATGGAATATCAGACTGGAATAGGGTCACTGGAACCAGCATGAATCAAAGGTAGACTCAAAACAGGAACAGCTGAAGCTAAAAGTGCTGCTGTTTTCACTCCACTCCTTAAACTCTCACCGTTTGCCTAGAGCTATATGTAATGCATGTGTTCCTGGATGGCAATAGACCCTGAGTGCCCAAGATGAGGAGCTATGATGCAGGGGTGGAGACACAGGGCCCACTAACTTATGTATCAGAAAGCTGACCAGGGTCAAAATCACACCCTCTGAGTCGGTGACCTCAGAATCTGAGGCTTCTGCAACCAGATCAATGCCTAAGCAGTTATCTGCGGCAAGGAAGGAGTTAATAGCTCTTAGAAGAGCCTTTGTAGTACTATAATAAATTACAGCACAAAGAAATTAATCTCTAAAAAATGCACAGACAGCAAAAAATTCACTGCTATGCAAGATAACTTCTTATGCAATAATCAATGGCAGGGAAGGGTTAATAGACAGGGATTTATTTTATTTATTTTAACACTAATACTGATTTGTCTCTTTGTTACACAAAAATGTAAGTGAAGAAAGAGAGGCACATCCAAATTGGTCAGATCTATATTTACAAATTTACAAATATGGATCTCACCAGATAAATGGTGATGCTCATTTGAACAATCACCAAACCACACATGCACTCAGACTTAAAAAAAAATTCATTTTTTTTCCAACTTTAAACATAATCCCATAGTGGCTATAATTAACCCCTAGGGGGTGTAACAACAAAAAATGCAGACAGCAAAAATGTCCTTCTGCAAACTCATCAATGACAAAACAGTGATCTACTGAAAGGAAGGGGTTAATAGCTCTTATAAGAGCCTTCGTAGTACTGTAATAAATTACAGAACAAAAAAAAAAATGAACCCCTTAAAAAATAGACAGCAAATAATGTGCTGCTGTGCAAGATCACTGCTTATGCAGTGATCAATGGCAGTGAAGGAGTTGAACACAGGGAATGGCTTTTATAAAATTCCTTTGGTCTCAAAATACACATGGAGCACTGAAAGTAAAAAAAATATTGCTTCTAGTGCTGCTTTCACTGCAGGATGGACTAGGTCTGTCCAATGTTACCAAAGGGTTATCAATCTGCCATTATTACTCAGGCATGCACTCACTGAGAGCTGATTGCTAGAACCTGTGTGTAGTGGGAGGTCACTAATATTCTGGAAAAATAGTAGGTGGTCGAGAAAGATCTGTATAAGAAATTAGCCCGACAGTGTGTGGATTGTGGGAAAAGGAGGGATCTAACACCCTCCCTGTTAGCTGTTAATAGTTTGTGGTGATGGGATTCTATGGGAAGAAAAGTACAAAGTGAAGTGACTTGATACAGACATGGTTGTTGGAGGGTGGCTATTTGAAAGATTTGGAATAAAATGGGGAAATAAAACTAACAAACAGGGTGAGGATAGCAATAAAATGTACCAAATATGCAGTCAGATATTCTAGGTTGCAACATGTGCTTGCTGTAGTACTGCTGTTCAAGTCTGTACTTGTAATTGTATTCAACATGAATCATGGAAAACAGATAGACCCCACATTATTCCCTGAACTGGATTTCCCCAAACATGTTCTCCTAGCTTGTGACACTAAGGAGTCATCTGCATCTAATTGGGAGTGATGATAAGGGAGTTTTTGATACAGAATCTTAACCCAGGGCTTAACCAATCCCATGAGCCAGGAGATAGTTTTTTGTTTTACAAATAACTCTATGGAACTATCATTTCTCTGGCAGCTAAAAATGACAAGGCTGGCTCCTAAAGTACTTGTCTCACTTCTAAAGCCTACAAATATTGGTCAGTCCTTGCTTTAATCAACTTCTTTGACTTATAACAAATATTTATAATACTACAAAGGGAGCAAGGTGAAGCAGAAGTGTTAGGCACAGAATAAATTGTATTCAAGTTGAGAAGAGTCTGCAAACTCTAAATGGGTGAGGATTAGTGTTGAGCGAACCCAAACCACAGATATTTTGGACCCTGGACCCGAACACGGACATTCCACTGTATGTCCGGGTTAGAGTTCGGGGTTCGGCGATTAATATTAAATTTAAAATTACTAGTGACCCTAATAAGAATGAGGGGGGGACCTAGTGTCCCCCCCCCCCCGGTCCCCACCCATGGCCGGCGGGTGGGGACCCTAATAAGAATGAGGGTTTTTTTTTTTTTTACAGTTGCGGCGCGTATTATGGATTTTTATTTGGCCTTTTTTAGCCGAACCTGCCGAACCCGAACATCAAGGTGTCCGCTCAACTATAGTGAGGATACATTTTAGAAATGGCTACTATCACAATATTTGCAATGACACCTATTATTTTACCAAGAATACATGTTGCCAAAGATTTTCTAAGAGATTTATTAAATTAGTAAATTTTTCCATTTGGATAAAATTGAGCACTGACCTTTCCTGCATGAAATGTGCATGGTTAAGAAGAATTTTACTTTTTGGAAAAATGTACAAGACATTTTTTTAACTGGTATTTTTTCTTGCTGTCATATGCCGAACACTCTCAGTGCGGAGCTAATACTGATATATCCGCTTACAAACACAGATAAAAGTATATATTACTCTCTGCCCATGAATCCACTGACAAGCTTAAATTAGTAAAAAAATAAATAAAAAATGTCATGTGATTAAATATAAATACATAAGAGAAAATGTAAATAAGTTGTAATGCAAGTATAATTGGAGAGAATGTAGGGCAAAGTATTGATAATAAAAATGGAGTTGTGTTTTGCAGCTTCCTGAGATCATGTTATGTATTGCTTTAAATCTACTGTCTTTAATTTGTGTAGGTGGTGTGAAATCTAGCATGGTTTCTATTAGTGGCAGCAGAAGACAATAGGCAAAATAAAAAAGTTGTAGCACACACTGCTTAATTAGCCAAAAGTAATTGTTAAGGGGAAACATCTAAAAAAAAAAACAATAATAGTTATATTTGAACAAAGGCTTAGTGCAGGGGCGTCCAAGCTTTTTCTGTAGTGGGTCACTGTCACGAACACGGGCTATTGGCCCGGCTGAGACAGTGGAGAGAGCGTGGGAGTGAAAGGGTTAATGACACCAGTGCCCTGGTTAACTGTTGCTAGTCCATGCAACCACTAAATTAACCCCTGTAATGCCTCCTACACCATCACCCTAGTACACAATTTGCTGCCACCACCAAGACTGTATGTCCGGGTGTCTTAGGTTACCACAAACAAAGACAAAAGCTGATTAAGTAAATATTTAATCTGAAAAAAGGCTTCACAGTGTCGTGTACAAAAATACAGAAATAAATGACATACAGAAATACAAAGTACAAGTTGCAAAACAGTCCATAAAATAAAATAAGAGAAAACACAAGAAATCCTTACATATAATTACTGATATATATAATCCTTGTGGGAGATTCCGATGTTAAAGTTCTCCATATTGTTGTTAAAAAGAAATCTCCATTTGGATAATCCAACATTCTGATTATATAGATCCCTGGTTATTTTCTAAGAGACCAGCCCCCGTGGGTGGATCAGAGGGGCTTGGCCTGACAGCCTATGGCCCATTCCATCAGTCCAGGGCACTAGTGTGGATATTTACCTAAAAACACAATAACCTTACCAAAACGTGCCATGTACTGTATAAAACTATAATTTTGTTAGGATCACATTCCTTATATTTTTGGGCGTATTTAGACATCATATATTTATATTGCACCCTCTCACAATGTATACATGTGTTCACCATATTTAATCTTTTGTGGTTGTCCTCTGATTCACCCAAAGTGAGAACACATGCTCCAATACCATTTACGACCCCAGCTCACGATCGGTGGCTATCTACTAGTAACATTTTATGGCTTAGGCCTGGTGTTGGATCAAAGCCTACAATAAACGCTATTATAACATAAACATAAAAAATTATATGAATGCCAGCTCGTGCTTTGGCATGACAGTCACATATTCCTAATACGTTTTTTGGGATACATGTAAGGGTTTACACAATAAAGAGAGAATTTCAGGAAAACTTTAGGCCAATTTTGATTGTTGGAAAAATTCTCCATTGCAGCTAAATAGGAGAATTTTTCCAACTCAGTTATGTTGGTGTTAAGTTTGAAATTATATTCGGAATTCCCTGCAAAAAATTATTTTCGAACCCAGTGGATCAAAGGTTTCTTTAAACAGTCTGGAAGATCACAGGAATTTATGTAATTCTCTCTTTATTGGGCAGGCCGTTGTATTTTTTTGTACTTACAGAAAAAGTACATAGCAAACAAGTAGCTTGTTTGTCATAGAAAATGTTAGACAGTGATACAAAAGCAGTCTAAAAATAGTTTAAATGATACTTGTAATTTAGTGTGTGTAACATATCTTTGTGTATTTTTGTTATATGTCACCATAAGTTCATTTTAATTCTATATTACTGCCTTTTAGTACTCAATGCTTACTGAATAGTAAGAAACATAGAAGGTTAGAGGATTTCTATCAGTTAGATGATTTATATTGATTGCATCATAGACTTTCTAGTTCTCCTGACCTTTATATAAAAGCAAAATAAAGGTGCATGCTGCTCAACTGAGAGCAAACAAAGCTTAATAACTTGAAAGGTAGGCACTTGAACATCTTAAAACAGGTTTTATGGTATTGTTTGCTGTATATATTGTATTAAGTGACTATTTGTTTTCTTGAGAATTCTCTTCTGTATTATGTCCATTAAAGCACATCTGAAGAGAGGAGAGGATGCTTCAATTATTGATCTAGTTTAAGAATAAAGTTATCTTTTGGCACTCTTTTTGGCACCAGGTAATTCAACTGGTTAAGCGTGATGTAAGTTTGCCACACTAACATGGATATGAATAAATGGTCAGTGATGGACATCAGGTGTCAGGTAGGTACTGGTTGTATTATTTTGTAAGTTATAATCCCCTGGTAAAACTCACTATTGTATGCTGGTGCTTCACACATGTGGACCCCAGGATAAAACATGTGTGAGAGAGGCCGGAGAGACCAAGAAACCTTTGGTCCGGAAGTGGTGGTAAAAAAACTATTCTTTTGGCCCATGGTGCAACTTCATAAGCCCATCCATTATCATCAGATAGACACACATATACATGTATGTTGACAGATGTATGAAAGTACAGAGATTGATAGACAAAACAATTGAATTAAAAAATAAACAAGATGCAAAGAGAGGCATTGGTTGGACTTGTATAAATTTTTACACAGTTTCCAGTGTTTTTTTTATATGATCCCTTCACTACCTCAGATTCAAAAATGCAGAGAGGAGAGAAAGCCTGTGAAGGTGGTAAATCTCCCATCACACAAGGCCATTTCTCTTTTTTCCCCCTTTTTTCTGTTTATTGGATTTTATATGTAATATAAATTATTTCCTATTGCAACATAATATATTAATATAATAATACATTTATAAATATAAACCTTAACTTTAGCGAGGTCTGCTGGAAACCATAAAAAAAAATATAAATATAGATGAATATAGTTGGGGGGCAAAAGGAAAAAACTCATCCTTAAGTGATCACATAAGGAAAAGAGAGATGACAAGAAGAAAAAAAGAAAGAGAGGAAAAGGGCGGGGGTAGGAGGAAAGTGGAGGACCCGGACAGTCAGACAAGTTACAGGTTATAGAAATAGGGATTTTGAGACTAAGCTTAGCCTTTGGTCCATTGGCCATTGGTCACAAAAAACTGTATAGAGTTTTGGCTCTCCTTTAAAAACAGGATCGGTATGAATGATGGAATCATAGAAAATGCTCCCTTTGAAGTCCTACAAAATATTCTGATAGACCTAAGTCTCCAAGAATGGGAGAATTACAAAGTGAGTAAGATCATAGATATAATGAATGGGGATAAAATGAAATCCTTTGCACAACTAACAAGCAAATTAATACAAAATATACTAACCCCCCTCCCCCCCATATTTTCTCAGTATTAAAAATAAAATACTATGTGAGAACACATATGTTTATAACAGAAGGTGATATCCTGTGAAAGCAGTTTGAGGATATGTTTAATAATAAGATGGGGAAGAAAACTCTCAGGAAATTGTACAATATATTGGAAGCCAAATAACCCCCCTGTAGAATGTCTGCAATAGACACCTGGCAAAAGGAGCTGAACAAGAAAATTGAACAAAAACAATGGATAGAAAGTTTGAACGATATTGGGAAGGAAACCCACTGCTTGAATATGGTAGAATTGCACTATAACGTATTATTAAGATGGTACCTGGTACCAACGAGATTAGCTAAATTCAAACCAGAAACAACTTACTTATGCTGGAGATGCAAAGAACTACAAGTCACCTTGTTACATGTGTGGAGGGAATGCGGAAGAGTGCATCAGGCATGGGTGGAACTGTTTGGCATAATCTCAAAGGTAGTAGAGGTTATAATTCCACCTTGTCCAGAAAGGGCTGTGCTACATCTAGGACTGCTAAAGCCTAATGATAAGATCCTGGTGGCAAAATCTTTTCTTGCTATGAAGATTACTATACCCAGGAGCAGTGCTGTATTTACCGCGAGGCATCCTAGGCGGATGCCTAGGGCGGCAAATTTTGGGGGGCGGCCCCCCAACACTGAAAAAAAACCAAAAACCTGGCCCTTGCCAGACAGCAAAAAGACAGCACTTGCAGGCAGCCAGGCTGCACGGGGAGCCGAACAGGCAGCACAGAGAAACCTCTATGCTGCCTGTTCGGCTCCCCGTGCAGTGTGACACAGAAGTGCCGACAGTCACGTGACGGGCGCGCTGACGTCATACGCGCGCCCGGTTACGTGACCTGTCGGCACAATCGCCGGGGAGCCGAACAGGCAGCATGGAGGGAACATGCTGCCTGCCACTAGCCACCAGGGAAAGGTAAGTGCTGATGGGAGTCAGAGTGTGTGTGATGGGAGACAGTGTGTGTGACTGAGTGTGATGGGAGTCAGAGTGTGTGTGATGGGAGACAGTGTGTGTGACTAAGTGTGATGGGAGTCAGAGTGTGTGTGATGGGAGACAGTGTGTGTGACTGAGTGTGATGGGAGTCAGAGTGTGTGTGATGGGAGACAGTGTGTGTGACTGAGTGTGATGGGAGTCAGAGTGTGTGTGATGGGAGACAGTGTGTGTGATGGGAGTCAGTGTGTGTGATGGGAGTCAGTGTGTGTGATGGGAGTCAGTGTGTGTGACTGAGTGTGATGGGAGTAGGAGTGTGTGACTGAGTGTGATGGGAGTAGGAGTGTGTGACTGAGTGTGATGGGAGTAGGAGTGTGTGTGTGATGGGAGTATGAGCTTGATGTGAGTCTGAATGTTATGTGTGATGTGGGGTCATGAAATGGAGGTGATGGGGCATGTCTTAGGTGTGTAACGTGGGTGTACAGCTTGGGTAGGGGGGTGCCCGGATTTTGTCTGCCTAGTGCAGCACAAAATCAAGATACACCACTGCCCAGGAGGTGGCTACAGCAAGATTATAATTAATGTGACAATGAATCAGATACGCCTCCAATGCCAGATGGAGCAGGGGTATTTTTATGTGAACCAAGGTATTGACAAATTCTATGGGATATGGGATAAGTGGATTCAGAAATTTCCCCTGATGGGAGAAGGAAACCTATAATTGTATAATAGTTTTTTCTAATAGTAGAAATCTACTATTTTTTTAATAGTAGATTCGGTAGGATTAGATCTCCATGGTGCAACCTGTTTTTATTTCTATGTTGGGGTTGTGAAGGAAAACCACACACAGTATATTGCCGTTTACTTGGTACATAAAGGGGTATAAATAGGGTGTGAAGGACTATTGGCTACTTTGAGGTATGAGCAGCAAAATTATATGTGTAATATTCACTTTCTAATTATACCATGCACTTTAAATTATTTGTATGAATTTATTAATATCACTTGTATCATGTGAAAGGAATATAAAGAATTATATTAAAAAAAATTATGCATCAAATACAATTGACTATCCAATTTCATTCTTAAAAACAAGATGCATTTAATGGGACCTGGTACAGGCACTTATCAACTTACCACAAAATTTGTTCTTAGGATACCAGTTTGATCTTGAGAAATTGAGATGCTAGTTAGGATGTCCTTCGGGAGTTGAAATGTGTGCACAAGTTAGCATAAACCTAGCTATAGGAAATACATTTAAGATGGAGTCTTTATAAAAAAAAAAAGCATGTGTACAACTTGGTCTTTTTTCTTAAAGACAACAAGTGTAACAAATGGGGTCCAGGATGTTAAAGGGACCCTGATCGCCCGAGATCAGGAGCTACGTTGCAGGGTGGAGACACAGGACCTGGTGCTGGGTAACTGCAAAGTTTTTGCAGACACAACCAGGCCATGTGAAGCAGCTGCTTCATCCAGGTCCCAGGGCTTAAGAGGAAATTAACTAATGACAGCCAAGCACAGCTGAAACAGAAGTAACTGAGAAAGAACAGAACAGAAATACAGAGTGCGGGGCTACAGGACAGAGGCAAGGCATGAGCAAGATCAAACAGAAACCAACCAAGGATAAACAAGGCAAGGCACAGGGATGCAGATAATAACGTAAGAATACTGCAGGGAAAAGGACTAGCGAACACAAGAAACACATACAAAGGAACAAACAAATACAGGAACTAGCCTAACACTAAATATGGTAAAGGTGGGGGTTTGGTTCACCAATTGTCCAATTAGATGTGAGCTTGCCAACCATGTCAAGGTACACCACAAAAGGCAAGTCCCTAACTAATATAGCAAAGAATAAATATAATCTAAGACACATAAATGGCATAGAAACTGGGCGTGGTTTAAATAGAAGAAAACTAACAAGGCAGAGGGATTGGGAGAAAACATGGAATGGAACATTATCACAGACAAAGGAAAACCAGAAATGGAACAGAGCAAAGAACAGAGAAAACATAGAAACTGGGTACAAGTATAAGGTATAACTTAGAGAGGGAACAAGACTTGAAGAAGAGGCTGAACACTGGATTATATTTAAAGGAACAGAACAGGTCATCCCACTGAAGAGACTCTAGGACAAGGACATTCCACTGAAGGAACTCTAGGACAAGGACATTCCACTGAAGGAACTCTAGGACAAGGACATTCCACTGAAGGAACTCTAGGACAAGGACATTCCACTGAAGGAACTCTAGGACAGGACATTCCACTGAAGGAACTCTAGGACAGGACATTTTACTGAAGGAACTCTAGGACAGGACATTACACTGAAGGAACTCTAGGACAGGACATTACACTGAAGGAACTCTAGGACATGACATGGGAAGAAGCCACTCTAGGGCCAATTGGCCAGGTGCCAGACAATATCCAGACTCTAGCAGGTACCAGTCCATGGCTAGGCTTTGGTAGGTACCGGACTAGCTAGACTTAGGCAAGTGCCAGCCGAGGTTAGACTTGGCAGGTACCGGACTATTGCTAAGTTTGGGTAGGTGCTGCTCTATAGCCAGACTTAGGCATGTGCCAGTCTTATGGCTAGGCTAAGGCAGGTGCTGCTATGGGGCCAGGCTAGGCAGGAGCCACTAAGGACAGGGACTTGGGAAATGGCACTACTGTGGCCTGGAACTAGGATATGCCATCAAGTGGCCGGGAGTAAGATAATCAGAACACAAGTAAAACAAAATGAAAATAACCCAGGAACAAGGATAGCAAAGAAGCAGAACAGAATAGCAAAAGTAGAGAGAAAACTAAAAACATAAGTCTTTGTTTCCCCTTGTTTCCCCATTGTTTTTCATCCTGAGCAATCAAATGAAAAAACAGCTCTTTTGTCTCCTTCAATCTTGTGTTTAACTTCCTGAATAATTTCCTTGCAACATATTATAGACAATCCCTCATCTCCATTACACTTCCCATTTGAATAACTTCCCTCCAACCAGCAATGAGCTGTGTATACTAATTTGTATCATGTGATCTGGTATTTTTAAATGCCTTTCCTATTTAATATCACCAGGTGGAGCTCTTGGCTATGCTCTCAATTAATGTTCACACCAGAGATGGTTAATTACAGTTTGTGATAGTTTTGTTATAATACGCTATAATCTCTATTAACCATATGTCACTGATAGTTTCAGAACTTCAAATAATCATGTTTTGGTTTCTGTAGACTTCTATGCCACAAACATGAATGTAAATCAAATTTAGAAAATGTGCCCTGTGCATAACCCTTAAGATATTGAATATAGAATTGTTAATGTCTTCATCAGAGTTTAAACAATGCTGAATATATTGCCATAAATAGAATAAACCTATTCTTATAGCTATGGATACAAAGAGAATAGTTAGCAGAATCAAACAGGACTGAACACTGTTTCATATTATAGATACCACACCTAATTAAACTTAACAATATTAATATAGGGTGATTAATATATAACATGTTTAAAATACCTAATTCTGTATGAATGTTTAATATATATATATATATATATATATATATATATATATATATATATATCTTGTGGCAGGATGGCCAGGCTCTTTACCATAAACGGCAAATGCAACTCTCGGGATAAAATATTACTGAAGTTTATTGTCAGTTTTCCACATGATATACAATGTTGTGCTCTCCCACAAAATGAAACAAAAAGAAAATAAATCCTACTCCAACTTGGAGACTTACTAAACAACAGTATTTCTAACTATCCAACTGGCCAGCTAATCCGGTTCCCAGTTTTAAACAAAAGTAAACACAGTACTTTAAATGGGTTTCACACAATACCTTTTTCCTCGGAGTCTCAGGCTTAACTGCCTTCTCTCTCCCAGCTTCTGGACTCTGACATGACTTCAGAGGCTAACCTTTTAAAATCCCAGTTAAAGTAAATTCACCTGGGTTTTAATAGTCAAGGAGTGACTCCCACCAATTAACCCCATCATGCTGGGAATAGAGAGCGCTCCAATCTATTACTAACAGAGAAAGCCTCTCTGACCATGCCACAATATATATATATATATTTACTCATTACTAGGTATAACAAAAAGTAATCATTACTAGTTTATTTTCCGTGGATGTGAGTTTTGACCCTTAACCCTCTTTGTCTTCAAGAGAGCAGTGGTCCTTACACAGACTGTCCAAGTGTTAGCAGGTCACATAAACTCTTGGTTAACAGGAAGGAATGTGACACTAACTCAAAACTGGTGCGCTTGTTCTGAGAAAGGAAAGTCTGTGTTAGAGAGAACCCCTTCAAGCTCTTATCAGTATGGGAATGTGTATACACAGACACAAAATACATTTTGTCTCTAACATTGAGCCAGTCTGAGAATGTAATCTAATTAATGATCGAATTAACAAAGTGATGGTTGGTATCCATTTTGTTTCTATTGGCCTTTGCTTCATTCAGTTCTCTAGTCATTGAGTGCTTCAAATACCGCAGCACTCGCCCCCTTTAATAATGGGTAACAAATAAAGCACAATTATTTTTTTGTGGTGAGCACTTTCATTTCTGTGCCTAAAAATATGTACTATACTTGACCTCACAAATTTCCATCCTAACAGCTGATTTCAGCCACAGCCTCATTCAAGTTGACTGCCTAGCATTGGCACTGAGGCATTGGCACTTAGAAGTGTAAAGTGGTGCAGCCCAGTCCCGTGAGACAGGTTAAAGAGCAGCCTGGTGGGCAGTTGTCCATTTTCTCCCATGTAAAACATTATATCTAAAAGTTGCACCATGTTTAAAGAATTTTATTATTATTGATATTGATGGATATTCACATATTGTTAGCAGCCGTATTCACTTTTGTTTAGATTTATATTGTGAATAATAGTCTGCCTAATCAGATTCTGTTATCTCTCCTGCCTCTGTAAACATACCTTATGCTATTTATTTAAAACACTGATCTATAATTGATCAGTGTAGTTATTCTTTGCTATTTTCAATTTATTTTGGATCAGTGGCCTTGTCTGTCACTGACATTCCCCTGCACTTTATTTTTATTTCTTTTAATTTGTTTATTGAAATGTTTCAGAAGGGAAGAATAAAGCAAAACATGTAATATGATATCAGTATTGTGGTGTGTGTACATCAGATATGGGCAGCTGTTATACATAAATATTAAAAGAGCATTCACATTGACACTTGTGTACCTTAAAGAAAAAGAGATAAAGATTTATAAAAAAAGAAGAAAATTATCTACTTTTCAATAACTCACCTCAATTGTTGCTCGGGAGGTCATTCACTTACATGGGTTAACCAAAGTGATCGTTTCAGATCGGTTAGCCAATTGTGTGCATATTTTGCATAACTTTCTGTATACAAATGGGAATTCATCTTTCCTTCTTTGCCTACCACCCATAATCAACTTATGCCACGGAAAGAGCTTACCAAGCCTTGGAACAGTTTCTGCATTGCTATATTTCGGAACTGCTACCCTGGGCGGAGTTGCTCACAATAGTGATATTAATGCATTTTCCCGGCTATCCACGTTCTTGGCAAACTACGGGGTTCAACCGCCCATGTTATATGATATGTTTATGCCACAGGCTATTCCGATATTGGAGGAACATCCCAGGAACTCCATTCCTCATGGGTGCAGGTTCAGGACTCCTTGTGATGCTCCATGCAGAATCTATAAGCTCTAGGCTGACAGCAGACACTTACCCGCACCTGCCTATCAAGTCGGGGAGAGGGTTTGACTGTCTTCCCGCAACCTACATCTCTTTGTCCTTTTGCAAAAACTGGCATCATGCTACGTCGGACCATTCATAGGGCGCATACAATACTTGGTCCACTGGAAAGGGTACAGTCCAGTAGAACACTCATGGGTCCAAGTCTCCGATGTCTATGCCCCAGCCTTTTTTTTTGTTACTTTCATGCCCCCTTCCCCCTGAGTCCCAGACCCATCCGCGGGGATTGAGGGAGTTACAGTCAGGCTTTCTCTGCTGTTTTAAACAATAACCCTGTTATTCATTGTAAGTGGTTCAGCTGTTGTTACTGACCAGCTCCTTTCAGCTACTGTTACCATGGTTACTCACCTTGTTGCTATTAGCCAGTCCCTTTGCTACTCACTGCAGACTGTTTAAGCAGCAAGCTTAAATAGCTTCTTGCCCTTGCTCTGTTTCTGGTTCCCAAGTGCTATGTGATTCCTGCATTTGTCCTGGCTTACTGACTTCCCTTCTGGTTCCTGGTGTCTGGCTTTGCTCCTGACTTTGCTGATTCCAGCTCATCTGGCTTCCTACTTTGGTTGGTGACTATGGCTTGTGTTACTACTCGCTTTGGTTCCCTGGACTGATTCCTGGACTTGGCTTATTTTTCTGTGTGGCTTCTGGTCCATAACACTCATATATTACTAATGCAGCACTAATCAAAAAACACAGCACCCATAAATCAGTAATGCCGGACCAATCAAAATACACATCACCAATATATCAGTAAGGCAACACTGATCAAAAAACACAGCACACAGAAATCACTTTTGAAAGGATAACCTTAGAAAACCAAAATCACTAAGGAGGCAGAGCCAAGACAGGGTAGCATGAATCCGGATTAGGCCGATTGGCTCTACAGATACTGTATATGCCTATTTTAGTTCTTTCCTATATGTCTTTTTTTTTTAAATTACCGTATTTGCTTGAATATAAGACAAGGTTTGAGGTATTTGAGGTCGTCTTATAGTCTGACCTCAGACTATAGCTCTGCTTAATTCTTCTCCATTAAACTCTCCATTTATGGAGTTTAATAAATCTGGTGTCAAGTAAGGGAGCTTAACTCCTGATATGTAGTCGTTAATATCCTGCTTCTTTTTATTTTCTGGTAGAATATATAGTTTTTTATAGTAGTTTTCAAATGCTCTTCTGATTTCCTCTGGGGTTCTATTTATTTTTTCCCCTCTATTATTTTTTCTACTCGATTATGCAATCTCCATTTTTTCTATTTATTTGTTAATATTTTGTCTGCTCTATTTTGTCGATGGTAATATTTCATTTTAAGTGTAATCATATTTTTATTAATTCTATCTATATCTTTTTTTGTATTTCTATTGAAGAATTATTTTATTTATCTCCATGTATGTTTTTAATTGCACCGGGGAGAGCTCAGGGACCACCACACACGATATACCAACATAAGACACCAGATATTTACATTGAATTAAAAACTCATAAAGAGTACCTCATTGTGTACTCTCTTCACTCATTCCTAAGGCCCTTTTCTTATTTAATGACCTGAAGAGGGGAGGAGGAAAGGAGGATCTGTCTACGCGCCTCTATTTCTCCTTATTGTATTATGACTTCCCTTTTCCTTATCTTTTTAGTTTCTGTTTGGTCTGCTATATAATAACAGGAAAAAGCCAAGATCACAATTAAAACCTCTTATCCCTACTCTTCCCCGCCCCTCCCCTACTACCCCTATATTCCATACTCATTCCTAAAGACCCTATATGTCTGTTTCATTGTTCATTCCCTGCATCATGGCTATATGTATTATAATGGTAAATAGTGGGTTTTAGGACATTACAAACTTTTTCCAATCCCTCACCTCTCCTCAACCCAATCTAAATGAAATTACAAGAGGTCAATATTAATTTTCTTTATTAGTTTTAGATGACCAGCTTTCACTAAAACAATAATCCCACAAAAATACAAATTTATCATGTTGTTATTAAAATTAAGCATTGTCTTAATTTTGGAGATTCTGCCAAAGAGTTGGGATTCCTCTCACATGTTTGCATGCATCTGTGAATGGTGCTAAAAAGTATTTGAAGAGCTGCCTCGGCGACCACTGCTACCTTCTAATATGGCTCATTCATTCTTTTTAATGTGCTGCTTTTTGCTAAAAGTCTAACTTAGACAATGACATTTCTGTCTATGACACATAACTATGACAAACCTGCTTTATTTTTTTTTTTTATATATATATTTATTGTCAATGTATCATAGATTCTGAGTACAGTAACATACACAATAACATTACAGATACCTTTTTAAGATTTTTTAATACCGAGGTAGACAAACTTTTAAATAATAAACAAATGAACAACTTTCACTTGTATGATAAGTTATACTTTGATATTGTAAGAGCGGGGAGAAAAAAGAGGTGAAGAATGATAAAAGAGGGAAGGGATCACACTGTGCATGTATATGTCTGAGTATGATATAACCACTGAACTATACAGACTTGGTGGCCAGGTGAATGAGTATCTGTATACACCAGGTTCTGATTAATTCCTTTTTCAGAGAAATACAGCTAGTCTGTAATTATTGACCTCAATACTAAACCAGAAATATGTACATGAAATTTGCATATACAAGGGTGCAATACCCATTTGAACTTCCACATAAAACGAATACGGAGCTCATATTATTTGGGAGATACTGTCGATAATAATAGAAAATAAGTAAATAAAAACAATTCAAATTAGGTTCTTGTTCCGGCCGCAAAAAAGAGTATTACAGTGTAGATAGAAAAAGTCCAGAAAGGATGATGAGAGAGAAGGGGGATAGCAAATAGTGAGGGAGAAAAGTGGTGAATTGGGGAAAAGGATGCCGCAAGAGAGAAGCATCGACAGCCTCTGATTTCGGCTGTCCAGATAGTGGGCCAGAGACCACTCATGGTGGAAAGTTATGCACATTCATTATAGAATGGCAAAATTGATCAGACTAGTATTCAGAGTATCTGGAAATCTCGTGTTTCGATGGGCTCCGTGCTCTAAATGTCCTCAAAAAGTAAAACAGAAAAAACTCTTTGTTGACGACAGTGAATACAACAGTTAGTGAATGCCTGGGGTTTCAGACGCTGTTGGTTCTGGGTCAGGCGCGTCATCATGCATGGTAGGCATCGGGGAAATGTCTAGGTCCCTCAGGAATGAGGCGGCATCCGCCGGGTCCATGATTGACAATTGCTTATTGCCTCGAGTAACTGTTATCAAAGTTGGATGTCCCCAGCGATACCTCACGCCTTGAGTGCGTAGGTGTGTGGTGAGGGCTGAAATCGATTTCCGCCATTTGATAATATCAGGTGGCAGATCTTCAAATATTTGGAGAATGTCTTCCCCCGTATACCATACTTTGAGTATTTTGAGTAGCTTTAAGGATGGACGCTTTGTCAGCCACTGTGGGAAGGCGAAGTATGATGTCCTGGGGGCGCATCTTGAGGTGCTTTTCCTGCTTTACGGACTATGAAGTAATCCATAACCATCGGATCTGCTTCACTCAGGTCGGGCCATATTTGGTGCAGGAGGCCATGCAGGTAAGAGCGGAGGGCGACGGGCCCTATCGCCTCCGGTACTCCCCGCACTCTAATATTTGCCTTGTTTTGACATCAAGAATCAGAGTATGTTGTTGAAGCTTCTGTGTTTGTTGCATGAGCATACTAATCTGACGATCAGATTCCAGGTGTACTTGTTTTAGGTTTTCCACATCAGCGTTCAGCGTACCAACTGATGCTTACAGCGTGGTGACCTCTGTATGAATTACCGCCAATTCGTCTCTCACCATTTTTTGGAGATCCTGGAAAAGTCTCCGTAGGTCACCCCTCGTCATCGGAGTTTTATCAGAATAGTGGTCAGAGGCATCTATATCGTGGGTAACGCTCCCTGCTTTAGAGTTGAGTCATCAGAGGACTCCTCAGAGTCTGTTAAATCTTGTTTGCATGCGGCTCCCGACATAGGCTTCTGCGGCCTAGTGAATAAGGCGCTGATATCTTCTAACTGGGGTAGAGATCAAGTCTTTTTTAGACTTTCACCGACACATCTCGGTAAGTCGTGAAACCTGAGATGATTTATGCAGTTTGGCCGACGTAGCCATCGGTTATTGCTGATTATCTCTCTTTATGCACGAAGCTCAGGGATCACACGTCAGTCCATGTTGAGTGCAAGCTCCGCCCCCGACAAACCTGCTTTATTACAGTTCGGAATACAGCAAATATTATACCATTTTGTGAATGTGGCAAACATTTAACATACAATCAACTCAATACAATTTATAGATCACACCTCTGAGATCTTAACCAGTTTCTCCCTAGATAAACTCTATATACTAAATCTATAGTTTTTTTTTATCCATTTATACTCCTCCTTTCACACAAAATATTCCATTAGATTTCAGTTAAATAGACAGGGATTCCTCTCTCTCAGCAACCTATAAAGGATTTATATCTTCTTCAATGCTTGAACATTTCATAGAAACATAGAAACATAGAATGTGTCGGCAGATAAGAACGATTCGGTCCATCTAGTCTGGCCAATTTTTTTTGAGTGCTTTTATTAGTCCCCCGTTCCCGGTCTTATAGCTAGGATAGCCTTGTGTCTATCCCACGCATGCTTAAAATCCTTGACTGTTTTTACCTCTACCACTTCTGCTGGAAGGCTATTCCATACATCCACTACCCTCTCAGTAAAGTAATACTTCCTGATATTACTTTTAAATCATTGCCCCTCTAATTTAAGACTATGTCCTCTAGTTGTGGTAGTTTTTCTTCTTTTAAATATACTCTCTTCCTTTACTGTGTTGATTCACTTTATGTATTTAAATGTTTCTATCATATCCCCCCTGTTACGTCTTTCCTCCAAGCTATACATGTTAAGATGCTTTAACCTTTCTTGGTAAGTTTTATCCTTCAACCCATGAACCAGTTTAGTAGCCCTTCTTTGAACTCTCTCCAAAGTATCAATATCCTCCTGGAGATACGGTCTCCAGTACTGCAAACAATAATCCAATTGAGGTCTCGCCAGTGCTCTGTACAATGGCATGAGCACTTCCCTCTTCCTACTGCTAATACCTCTCCTGTTACATCTTTCCTCCAAGCTATACATGTTAAGATGCTTTAACCTTTCTTGGTAAGTTTTATCCTTCAACCCATGAACCAGTTTAGTAGCCCTTCTTTGAACTCTCTCCAAAGTATCAATATTCTCCTGGAGATACGGTCTCCAGTACTGCGAACAATAATCCAATTGAGGTCTCGCCAGTGCTCTGTACAATGGCATGAGCACTTCCCTCTTCCTACTGCTAATACCTCTCCGTATGCAACCAAGCATTCTGCTAGAATTTCCAGCTGCTCTATTACATTGCCTACCTACCTTCAAGTCCTTATTCAAGTCCAATTTCTAATCTATACACTTCAGCATGCTAATGTGTGACTTGGAAAGAGGAGTGTCAATGCCTTCAAAGGTGTCCCAGAGACAGGGAAATTAAGTTGGGATCACAGGATAGTGGTGGATGTAAACTGGGACTGTCCCGCTTAAAGTGTCCCAGTTGTGAAGTATACAATTTTTTTTTTCTTGCAGTTGTCTATTTTTGGGATGTTTGTAGATGTATACAGTGTTGGCTCACTTCTTTCTATAATTAACCAATGGCAATCAAATAGTTTTAAATGGTAGAACATAATGTCACTGAATGGAACTCTAAAAATATCTAGGCCCTAATGCACATATCAAGAACTCTTTAGGGCAATAACTTACTAATCAACTGTCTGTTCATTTTTATGCATGTTTCAGTAATTATTTGTTGTCTATCTTTTAAATCAGACAAAACAAGAGGTTCTGAGTTTTATTGGCTCTGATAAGTAATATATTTGTATTCTGTGAGAGTTTAATGAGAGATGAAAGGAATCTCACTGACAGGCCTATTACAATCATTTTCCATGTAGGTTTCAAAGTGTGAACACAGCTATCAACTAATAATGTTTGCAATTGAATTTATGAACAAAATAAAGATCCAATTCCAAGGCTGATTATTGTGGTGTAACAACAGAATAAAAAAAAAATGAAATTAATATATACTTAAGGCCACAGAAGAACCTCATATAATAATATTATTAGATCCCTGGCCACTTTATTTTCTTCATAATGATCAGTTTTATTATTGACTTAAACATGTGTATCCTCCTTAAGAACATTTTTTGTGTATGTCCCATGTCCCTGAGCTGACTACTTGGTCTGCTGCAAAGCATGATTTCTGCTGTGTCATTTATAAGTCTTCTCAACTACTGCCAAAACAGTCAATTCTGATTAGAGCCAATGTGGAGACCTATGTAAATATTCAGTGAATGAAGTTGTCTGAGGAGTTCTCAGTTAATCTGTAGCAATGCACTTCTAAGGTTGGCTGAGGAAGATCCATTCTCATTAATCCCTGATATCGGCCCAGCTGAACACACTGAAGAGTGTGTATGAGAATCTCAGTTCGGAGTGGCCACTAAAGAATGTGCTATTTTGAACAAATGGCTAAATCTAGGAGATACCCGGGGTTGCTGGAATGAAATACAATAGGCTGAGAGGGAACCAGGGCTAGTCAAGCCTGGGAAAATCTGTTATAAATGCAGATGTTTTCGCAGCAAGATGTGCATGTCTGGATATTAAGCTAAGAAAGCACATGAATAAATGCATTTGATTATTTTACACTCAGCATGCAGAGCGAGAACTCTGGATCAGAGATCGAACCTAGCAAGTATTGGGAAAACCTCTAAGAACCGGCAAGGAGTTCTTTGCCCTCCAGCTAGCTTTATCCAGGGGTTGAGCTCCAGGATGCAGGTAGCTGTGGGTCTTACTGATGATTCATCCTGAACCTCAAGTAATCCCACACAAGGTGGCGCAGACAAAAGAATGGTCAGAATGGCAGCCAAGGTCAGAGAACAGGGGAAAACAGGTCAGTGCAGGTACAAGCTGGGTCAGTAAGCCAGAAAACAGAATCAATGAACAATGAAGCCAGGACACAACAGGAAACACTGGATAAACTCACTGGAACAGAGTACAGATGACCATCCAGGGCAGGACGGAACTGCAAAAATATTCTGACTAAAAAATATAATCAAACATATTCGTGCTAGATGCGCGAAACGAATCAAGATTTACTACTGATTTGATTTGCTACATTGTTCCATGCAGCTGTGTGTACCTGTTCGGACCTTTTCACAAATTATACAGTTAAAATCGTCTTTTGCTACTACTAGGTTTTGTGAGTGCCGTCCCTGCTTCTCCTTCCACTATAAATGTATACACCAAGATAAATTAATATAAGCAGACAGCCCTCCATAAAATGTTAATCCCATATTATTGGCATTTTGTATATTTTGGAATACCAGCAAATATATCATCTGTGTGACTTCTATGATACATGAAATATAACAAAATAATGTTTTTTTAGGTTATGTATAAAATAGTTGGTTTAGATTGATTGATGAATTTCAGCAATGGCAGAACTGGGTGCAGTGGAATTCCATTTGATCACAATAAAACGGTTTTAAGCAGAAGTAGATAAAGAGAGGATGTTTATCACTTGTATTTCGAATAAGCCAGTTGTATGTGATATGATTTTATATTTGTATTGGACTTGTTATAGTGTGGTATTTTATCATGAGTGTTGAAAATAGAATCTTGCTGAAATTATTATTAGTTCTTACAAATCTCTGAATTTCCCTTTGAGATTTTATGTCCATATCAGAATCATATTCAGACTTTTTAAGTCTGCATACTGAATGTTATCTCTATTTTCCTGCAATTCATAGATAATTTCCCAAAAGAATCAATGTATTTGTTGTTAATAGTTTCTAACAGATCACTTTGAAATATGCATTCATCCGTTCATTTTAATCTACCATGCTAAACCATATAGATCTTTACTCTCTATTATTCTGTTTCCCAAGAGTTGTTTTATCTAAATCATGAGCATTGGGTTGGATAATGAATTCTGTTAGTTCAGTCATATAGCTTACATTTTTTTCCCGTTTCAAATAAACTACGTAGTTTACTTGACGATTTAATCTTTGGGTATTTTAGTTTCTCAAAAGTAAAATACTGCTGGAAGCCAATAGGCAGAACACCATTACACCTGAAAGGATTTTGTTTTACCTTTTAAGAAAACTGCAGACAATAAAAAATATCCTCAATGACATCGGCTGAGCATCTAGTCACAGTGTGCACTGGCATCTTCTCCAGTGCTGACAGAGCATACAACACATATAATACAACACATATATTGCAAATCATTTCTTTCCTCATGTTCAGTTGTTTCCTCATGTGTGTCAGGGTCCTTCTCTGGCACCTCACCTCAAAATGGGATCTGTGTGCTGCCCCTCTGTTAAGGAGACTGTATCATTTTCGGTATCATTGAAAATGGAAGTGGTCCTCCCTGTCATATCCAGGAGATCAACTCCCGTTCCCAGTAGCTGCCTACTGCGCAATCACATCAAGACAGAAGCAGATCTGAAGGCTCCAAATCCCACTGGCAAGTAAGATAATACATGCCATTATGGATCTCTCGGTGGTCAGGTTAAATAGCTGACAAAGCTAGCAGGAACGTGGAAAAAAGGTAAATCGGCACTCCAGGGATAGTAATTAATGCATCAGTTTAATAAAAAGAAGGCATAGAAAATATTGTGCAAGGGTGAACAGGACAAACATTTCACGCGTTTCGCCTCTCCTGGGGCTTAATCATAAGTGTGTACCAACCTTGGCATTTCCTGACCATCCATTTGTTATACTTTCCTTGACTTCTACTAATTGTCAGCACTGTGTTCCAGATCCTCCAACTCATATTTAAGGGTTTTCCACTTTAGTCTATTATGTAAAAACCTGTTCCTGGTGTTCCTTATTTTGAGATCATCTAAGTTCTTAATCAACTTGTCTTGGGGCCACTTGCCATCATTTCTGGCGGCTGTGACTATGCGGACCCGGCACCCGCAGACTGCCGGCTGCTGCCCAGTCACACAGGAAGCAGGGGCCCACGGGGCAGTTGTCTTGGGCCCCCAGGAATGAATAGACCCTGGGAGGCCCCCCCCTCGTTTGCCCACGCTTTTTTTTTTACTGATTTTTTCATTTTTAGAGGGATCTCTGGCTTGCACCGGGGAAATTGTAAAACTTTAATAACAGTTTCGCACGAACTGGTGGAAACTGGCTGAATCCCACCACTGATGGAAGGGCTTTTGGTTATATTTGAGGGTTATTAGTTAGTAATCTCAGTTTCTTTCTTGAAGTTATGCAGCCAATTTTTTAAAATCCGTTCACGAACTCTAAGACTTATTTTGGAATTTAGCTAGAGTCAACAATAGCAAAAAATAAATAAATAGAAAGGATAGTTACAGTTGAATAAACTCTTGGTTTACTGTGTGCGTAGAACAAGACTCTGCAGGGTACATAATTTGTAGTTAGTTACAGGCTTAACTGTGGTGAAAAATATTGAGAAAGATTGTTTCTGTGATTAGAAACATAGAAACATAGAATGTGTCGGCAGATAAGAACCATTCGGTCCATCTAGTCTGCCCAATTTTTATTTTTTTTTAGTACTTTTATTAGTCCCCCATTCCCGGTTTTATAGCTAGGATAGCCTTGTGTCTATCCCACGCATGCTTAAAATCCTTGACTGTGTTTACCTCTACCACTTCTGCTGGCAGGCTATTCCATACATCCACTACCCTCTCAGTAAAGTAATACTTCCTGATATTACTTTTAAATCGTTGCCCCTCTAATTTAAGACTATGTCCTCTAGTTGTGGTAGTTTTTCTTCTTTTAAATATACTCTCTTCCTTTACTGTGTTGATTCCCTTTATGTATTTAAATGTTTCTATCATATCCCCCCGGTTATGTCTTTCCTCCAAGCTATACATGTTAAGATGCTTTAACCTTTCCTGGTAAGTTTTATCCTTCAACCCATGAACCAGTTTAGTAGCCCTTCTCTGAACTTTCTCCAAAGTATCAATATCCTTCTGGAGATACGGTCTCCAGTACTGCGTACAATACTCCAAATGAGGTCTCACCAGTGCTCTGTACAATGGCATGAGCACTTCCCTCTTCCTACTGCTAATACCTCTCCCTATGCAACCAAGCATTCTGCTAGCATTTCCTGCTGCTCTATTGCATTGCCTACCTACCTTCAAGTCCTCTGAAATTATTACTCCTAAAACCCTTTCCTCAGATGTTGAGGTTAGGACTGTACCAAATAGTCTATATTCTGCTTTTGGGTTTTTACGCCCAAGGTGCATAATCTTGCACTTGTCCACATTAAATGTCAGTTGCCACTGCTCTGACCATTTTTCTAGTTTAGCTAAATCATTTGCCATTTGGCTTATCCCTCCATGAATATCAACCCTGCTGCAAATCTTTGTATCATCAGCAAAAAGACATACTTTGCCAACAAGACCTTCTGCAATATCGCTAATAAAAATATTAAAGAGAATGGGTCCAAGAACAGATCCCTGAGGTACCCCACTAGTAACACGACCTTGCATCGAATATACCCCATTGACTACAACCCTCTGTTGCCTGTCACTCAGCCATTGTCTAATCCATTCAACAATATTGAAATCCAAACTCAAAGATTTCAGTTTATTGATAAGCCTTCTATGTGCGACAGTGTCAAAAGCCTTACTGAAATCTAGGTAAGCAATGTCTACTGCACCACTCTGATCTATTATTTTAGTTACCCAATCAAAAAAAATCAATAAGATTAGTTTGGCATGATCTCCCTGAAGTAAACCCATGCGGTCTCTGATCTTGAAATCCAAGCGACTTTAGATGTTCAACAATCCTATTCTTTAACAAGGTTTCCATTATTTTCCCCACTACTGAAGTAAGACTTACTGGTCTATAGTTGCCCGCCTCCTCCCTACTACCTTTCTTGTGAATGGGCACAACATTAGCTAATTTCCAATCTTCTGGAACTACTCCCATTAACAATGATTGGTTAAATAAATCTGTTAACGGTTTTGCTAGTACACCACTAAGTTCTTTTAATAACTTTGGATGTATCCCATCAGGTCCCATGGACTTATTTGTCTTTACTTTAGACAGCTGAAGTAAAACCTCTTCCTCTGTAAACTTACATGCATCAAAAGACTCATTAGTCTTTTTCCCTAAATGAGGTCCCTTACCCTCATTTTCATTTGTAAAAACTGAACAAAAATATTCATTAAGGCAGTCTGCTAAGCCTTTATCCTCTTCTACATAGCATCCTTCTTTTGTTTTTAATCTAACTAATCCTTGTTTTACTTTCCTTTTCTCATTTATGTATCTAAAAAATGTTTTATCCCCCTTTTTCACTGACTGGGCTATAGTCTCTTCTGTGTGTGCTTTGGAAGCTCTTATAGCTTGCTTTGCCTCTTTCTGCCTACTCTTATAGATCTTTCTATCTTCCTCACTCTGAGTATTTTTATAATTACTAAATGCTAGCTTTTTATTTTTTACTATTTTAGCCACCTCTGCAGAGTACCACAGTGGTTTCTTCAATTTTTTGCTCTTACTGACAAGCCTTATGCAATTTTCTGTTGCCTTCAGTAGTGCAACTTTTAGACAATCCCATTTCTCCTGGACTCCATTTAAATTGCTCCAGTCTGATAATGACTCCTTTACACCTAATCTAATTTTAGAAAAGTCTGTTTTTCTAAAATCTAAAACTTTTGTTTTTGTGTGGTGTGACTGCGTCACTGTTCTTATATTAAACCACACTGGTGATCACTAGCTCCTAAACTTTCACCTACAGTAATATCTGATAACACATCTCCATTTGTGAACACTAAGTCTAGTATGGCCTGCTTTCGAGTTGGTTCCTCCACTACTTGTTTTAGAGATAATCCCAGTAGGGAGTTTAGGATATGCGTACTCCTGGCGCAAGTAGCTGTTTTGTATTTCCAGTTCACATCAGGAAGATTAAAGTCACCCATGATGATCACTTCACCTTCATTGTCATTTTAGCTATTTCCTCAACTAGTAGATTATCTAACTCCTGTATTTGTCTAGGGGGCCTATAAATCACACCTACCCGAGTTACCATATGATTACCAAATTCTAATGTAACCCAAACTGACTCTATGTTCGCCTCACTAACTTGTATTACGTTACATTTTAAGCTATCCTTCACATACAGGGCCACCCCTCCCCCTTTTTTACCTTCTCTGTCTTTTCTATATAAAGAGTACCCTGGTATTGATATGTCCCAGTCATGTTTTTCATTATACCATGTCTCAGTAACAGCCACTAAATCTACATTCTCAGTTGCCAATATTGCCACAAGTTCATGGATCTTATTCCCTAAACTGCGAGCATTTGTAGACATGACCCTAAGCTTATCATTTTTCAGCACACTGACTACAGGTACCTTCTGTCCCTTTTTTGGGGGGCAATTGGATTGATGTTTTATCGCCATTTTGCCCCACTCTTTTAGTTTAAAAACCTCCTAGCAAAACCTCTGAACTGCTCACTGAGAACATTCTTTCCCTTTTGAGAAAGATGCAAACCATCTTTTTTGTACAGTTCCTTTCTATCCCATAGTGAACTTCCATGAGAAACAAAGCCAAATCCTTGCTCCCGACACCATTCTCCAAGCCACATGTTGAAGTCCCTAATACGCATCCGTCTATCATTCTGAATGTTATGCACAGGCATAACTTCATAAAAGGACAGTGTGGACACAACCTGCCGTATATCATTGGCAAGAACACGAAAAGCTTCCTTCACCTCTGAAACCTCACTGCAAGCCAAATCATTTGTCCCTAGATGAACCAGTACATCCAATTCTCCTTCCTGATTTGCTTGCTTAACAATATTAGAAATACGCCTCCTGTCTCTGCGAGCAGTAGCTCCAGGAAGACATCTCACTAAGCCGATACTGTCCAACTCCGCACCTCTTATGATAGAATCGCCCAACAACAACTGCTTTCTATCAGGCCTCACCTTCTCCTTGCACACCTTAGCCACATAGGAAAGTGGTTCCTCAAACTCTGCGTCTGAGCCTGCCTCCACAACACCACTGCACTCTGAAAGTGCTGAAAATGAATTCTGGACAGCCACAGACTGCGGGACATGCCTTTTATCCACAACTCTAAGCCTACCAGATCCAACAGTAACCCACTTGCCATTCCTAGGAAGCCTCAGCGGCAATGGCCTCTGTGGCAGTGACTTTGCAACAGTCTCAGCCCGAGTTTGTTTTACAGATAAATTACAAATCTCGGACTTTAAAAATGCAATCTCCTGCTGCAATCTTGAGAACTGTCTACAGATTAGACAGCCTCCAAACCTCCAAAAAATGGAACGTGAAACAAATGCAGAACAATTATCACAGTAAACAAAATCTGCCATTTTAAGAATTTAAATCAAAAAGATCTTTTAGTTTTTCTCACCTCTTGTATACCTCAGACTACCTCCAGAGTATCTCCAGAATATCTCTTAAATATACTCTTTGAAAAGCAGCTCTTAGAAGAGCAGCCAAGCTATTAAATTGATGCTGTGATTACAGCATCACAGAGAACTTTGAAGAATAAATATGGTGCACAGCATTTTGCATATGCACAGTAGCACTACCATGGATGACACTCTTCCTCTAAAACCGTGCCACCTGACATCCCACATCACTAATAGAGCTTGTTGGGCAATATGCTAAATAGGTTTCAAGAGTTAAAAAAATATTATTACAAAAATTCATTTTATCACATAACATTTACACTTTTATCAGAGGTCCAAAATATACGTAATATGTTTTTTATGACCTTTCCATTTATGAATTTTCCATTTTAATAGCTTTCTAATTATTAGAATTACCGTATTTGCTTGAATATAAGACATGATTGTTTTCAGTGCAAATTCTCTGAAAAAGTCCTATATCATCTTGTATTTAAGCTTCGTCTTATAGTCAGACCAGAGCTGCAGGGGACCTGATCCTCCTCTCAGGCAGCAGGTGAATGTTTATGCACTCCACACAGACTTCCTCCAATGCTACCCAACATTTACACTGGGGCATCTTTGACAGAATGCCTGGGTCGTGTGACCTCCCTGTGTTCTGTCTCCGAATTTCCTGTGGAAATGTCTGGCAGCCTCGGAGGATGAGGATTAATATTTACCAGTAAGACTATTTCCCTCTACTATTTTATTTTCAAGATACATCTTATAATCAGATCTCAGATATATGTCTGATTATAAGACTAAGATCCAGGTAACCCGTGGAACTGCAGGGAACATGGACCCTCCTCACTGCACACAGACATCCTCCTGATGCTGCCCAACACTTCTACACCGAGTAGTGCACAGACATCCTTCACCTGCCCCCACTAGAGACAATGTGTTAAGATATCCCTGCTTTTTTAAAATAAACCTTTTTTTTAAACCAAAAATAAATCCTTCAGAAATTCTCAATCTGTGCAAACTAATCTTTTGCTTTATATATGTATAAATACATGCAACATGATCAAAAGGATAAAAAAAAATAAGTAAACTTGCAGTTTAGAGGAATATGTCGTACCACGATAAATACCTGATAACCAGCTTCTGTGCAAAAGGAAACCAAAAAAGAACTGTCATACAAATTTAGTAGAAGATGTGGAAAAGGTTATAGGAAATCTGTGACTGTAAGTAAGGAATAAAACTTACTCTTTTCATGGAACAAATGTTCCAAATATCAGTGAGCCTCACCTTCCTCAAGCGATGGAATGTCGTCTTGGCATCTCAGTCCATCATATATTGAGCTGAAGTTACTAAGGTTTCTGAGATGTCTTGGTCAGGCCGTTATGGGATGGACACTTATGATATCACTTTATGTAGGCCTCATTATCATCATCGCCATAGCTTCATACTGGATCCCTGACATATAAACCCCTTAAGTTTAAATGTGTTGCTTAAAAAAACAACACATTTCAGGAAGGCCTTTCTGAAGTTAGCATTGCCTCAACATGTCTAAACAGAGAAGGATCATTTAAAAAGCTGCAAAAAGAACACGAAAAAGATGATTTGCTTGCCTCTAGTGATGGGGATTGCTAGAGACACCAACCGAGACTATCAGCATGTCACATAGCTGGCATAGCGTAATGCTGAAGGAGCCACTGGAGCAATTAAAACAATTATAACAAAGCAAAAAAGAAAGAAAAAAAGGGAACTTTTTTCTCTTTCTTATAATCCCTCTCACATGTACTTTGATATAACTATTTGTCCAATGTACAGTGTTCTCAAATTGTTGTTTTTTTGCTGCTTATTGCTATGTTGAAAGGAGCAATTGCTTTTCATGCATATATGAATAAAGATTTAAATTATTGTTTAATACTTAGATCTTTTATTGCTGCTGCAACATATTGTATAATTGTTTAAATTGTTGTTTAATATTTAGAAACTTATTATTACTCCAATATTTGACTCACTCTTGTGTAAGTATCCATTTGGTATTTGCCTTTAAACAACGTAAATGGCATAGTTTCATTGTTTTTAAACCACATAAATTTAATTTAACACTTGATTTAAGAGCACTATGGGAATGGTATTTAAACCAGAAGTTAATCAAATATGTCAGCTTATGACTAAGCGCCACATGTAGGTGTGAAACGCCTAAGGCTATCTGTGTGTCTCCTTTTTAGTTTTGCAGTCTAAAGCTCTATTTTCTGGTGATTTTTAGATTGCAAAAAGTTTTTATATTTTCCAGGCTCATTGACACAGTGGAAGTATTGGGCAATCCCGGTTTAAGCCATTGCTGCTGGTATCTATCACTACGCCTCTGTGGGCGTGCCATACAAAATTTGTTTTAGGAGGATTAATTGGACCTCCCATAAAGGTATACAGAACCAGCATCTCCTGTACATTTCCAGTCACAGGAAATGGGATGACATGCTCAAGTAGCAAAGTTGGGTCAACAGTTATATTCCCATTGTATTTTAAAACATAGTCAAAAACGAATCCAAATCACCACCTATCATTCAGATGCACCTGTAATTTAGCTTACCATAATGTTCAGCCCCTCAGTACTGGAAGAATACCTTGCATACATGGCAAACTTAAAATGTAACATGCAGCCTAAGCAAGGGACTGTGTTTAAAAACTCTGACAGTTAAGATTTATTGACCTATGATGTGTGAACCTTATTTAGTACATCACTATAATGTTAGTATTACATTTTTTTCAGACTTATACCAGATCACAGAGCTTTGGTTATTTCCAAATAAACATCACATACATTGTGTAAAAGAAAAAGCCAGCTTGTTTTAGCTGTGATAAATGTTACAGACTTTATATATTATCATGAAATAAATACGAACAGTGAATGAATAATTGGAAAGATTTCTGCCTGCAGTTTCTGTGTGACATGCTATGTTTGTAAGGCTGGTAAAGTTTGAAGTGTATAGATGAGATAGTGCATACACAGTATTTTTGTACTGCACAGCAGGTCACTGCTGGTTACCATGGGATTTTGACTCCCACAAATTATCTCTGTACTGTGTATTTTATAACTGAGCAAACCATTCTGGAGAAAACAAAATCAAAAATGATTTCTTTTTATTCAGTATAATCTATCAAACGCACATATTTGCTTGTCGATTAATGTTTAGATTATATCAATCTCTAATAATAAATCAATTTAAAATAAATTAAATGATAATTGACAGTTAGCTTATATAATATAACTGAGGTTAAACAAATCACATGTTAAAGCATTTTAAGGAACAAAATATGTTGTGTAATGACCACTTATAAAACAATTTACTTTAACATCTCCTCACATGAAAGTAATTAGTAGCAAGAACTGGATGCTTTTTGTATAAAAGCCTTGGTGTTAATCAATAAAATATATAAAAGCACAAAAATGAACATATAAAATAAACAAAGGTTACAGAGTATATTGAAAATATATAAAGTTCAGTATATTCCTTTGCTTATGTGTCTGGGATTCAAATAATTCTGTGAGAAAATAAATTCATTTTTTTGGGATGTATACAGGAAATAGTGATTTTTATAATACATACGACCTACTTAAGGACTTAAATTAATTATCCTCACAATAAAAATATAACTGTAGATCTGATACAGAATATTAAATAAAATTGAGGTCATGTTAGTTATATTATATTTATTATTGGTTCGAATATATTTTGTGAGGACAGTTTTAGGAACACCTGTGAACACACCAGGTCAGATATTTTTGCACTCCTCTTTTCTTGAATAAGGTTGTTACCTATAGGTTAAATGTATTCTTTTACTTTGGATGTAGAACTGGTAGTGCATATGGTATTATAATATGCACTGGTAGTTTAAGTTGGAGAAATCATTTTGAATTGTTTTTATTAATATAAGCCTTTGGGAATTTGGAGATGTGTCTAAATCTATCTTTATATACCTGCTTATTGCTCGTTATACTTTAGGATGGGGTGGGGAACCTGCGGCACTCCAGCTGCTGATGAACTACATCTCCCATAATGCTCTTTCAGCTAAGAGGCTGGCAGAGGTGTATGAGAAATTTAGTCCTGCAAAATCTGGAGGGCTGCAGGTTTCCCACCCCTGCTTCAAAAGTTTGAAGAATGTACTAAAATTCTGATGGGTATATTTTATTGTTGCAAGGATGATGTAATATTTGTAATGTTTTACTTGAAAACAATTACACAGAAGCCAGTTATCTAAGGTGAAATGTGTCAGGTTTTGTTGAAAGAACTATTTGATTCTCCTTTTCACTGCCTGTCCCCCTTTTTTTAAATGTAAATACATTTGTTTTATAAATAATTGATTATATGATGGTATGCATTACATGAAGTATGACATGTTTCATGTGATGTATCTGTTATGTGCTTGCACTGAGGTATGACGTATGGTATAACGTGCTATTAATATCATGCTTGTTATGTGGTATAATGAGCTGGAGATGAGGTGTAATATCATACCATGTCATGCCTTTTCAAAAGCATTCCTTTGTCATATTACACCTCACCATCATCACACAAGTATAAATATACCTGTCAAAAGAAGTGGGAACCACATCTCACCAAGGATGAACAGCACTGAAATCGGATTTTTCCTTACTTGGGATAGGCATAAATCATGTTTTGCTCACTGTCACCTTTATAGAAGAAACCTCTACATTAATATAATCGCACCTCTAAGTCCAGACCCAAAATGCACAGCAAGCCTTCTTTACACAAGGTACACAGCAACCATAGATATACATTTTGGCCTACCATACACCTTGTCAGTGTGGTATGGCTGGTATCCCTCTAGGTGCAGTGAGTCAGGGACCGACATCTGGGCATACCCTAATAACTCACTAACAGACAAAAGAAGTGGGAGCCACATCTCACGGAGGAATAGCCTGACCTATGGGATGCTTCCTGTTCGGGAGGTGCAGCAACCATTTTGTGCTCACTGTCACCATTGCAGATATGACTAATCCCACCCTTAAGGACAATTCACACCAAAAATGCAAGGCAAGCATACTCTACAGGAGGAACACAGCAACCACAGATACTTTTTGGCTTATCATAGGCCTCAAAAGTGTGCTATGGTTGGTGTCCCTCTGGGTGCAGTGTGCCAGGGACCCATGTCTTGGTCTAGCTTGATAACTCATAGAGAAAAAAGAAGTGAGAGATACATCTCACTGATGAGTCCTCTCCATTAATATATCAGACTAATCCAACCCATAAAGGCAGTCTAGACCCCCCAAAAATGGCAAACTTTCACTGCATAAGGAACACAGCAACAATACATGTAAGTTTCAGTTTATCATATACCTCCTCTGTGTGGTACGGCTGGTGTCCCTTGGAGAAGTGGCGAGCCAGGGATACAGATAGAGGAGGGCATTGGGTAACTGGCAGGGCTCTGTTGCTAAGAAAACTCATACACTTTCTATACATTTTGTAATGATTTGTTATGGGACACAATATTAAGGCACAAAATAAAATTATAGATTTATTTCTTTAGCTTATCTTTACATGATGCAGCACCAAGTCATGTATATGGGAGGGAGTCCTGGAGACAGGACACAAGCACCCATTGATGGTATGCAGAATTCAGTGTGCAGAAATTGAGTAACAAGGCCTGGTGCAGGGTAGCCACACTCCCCTGAAGGCTTGAGGCCCCAGGTTGGTACTGTCACATACCAGAGCCCTGAGGTAGCAGCTGCTGTATCCAGTAAGCGCAAAAATGAATGAAACCCTGCAGACATCCTGGAACAGGCATGGAGGATAGCACTGGATAGTAGTAGGCAGGATACTGTAGGCTGAGACAGGCAGGTTAAACAGAGTGATAGGAGAAAGGCAAGTACAGATAGTACAGAATAGAACAGGGCTAAGGAGGAATTTCACAGAACTTTATCAGGGAACATAGATAAGGACCAAAAGCAGTACTGAAGCATACATGAGCAGGGAAAAGCAGAAACCAAACTGAGGTTAAGAAATAATACATGCAATAAGACAAACACAAATACAGAGAAGGGACAGACAGGGCACAGACAAAGGGCATTTCTACAAAACCTAAAGGAATACACAAACACTCATGCAGCCATAGAATAAACAGAGAGCAGGGCTGAGGACTAAAGAGCACAAGGGACTGAATGAGAAGCCAAGATCTGCAGGTGCTTCAAGGAAAGAGGGTAAGGGAACATATAAACATAAATGCAGGAACTATTTCTGAGATAGAAAATAGTGGGTTTGTTACACCAAAGGACCATGAGTTGATATACTTGCCAACCACATCAAGGTACTCCACAATATGGCAAGTCCTAGCACTATCCCTGCCTATTATAACTAAATATAATAAATAGACATGTGCAAAACTAACATTTTCATTTCGTTTTCGTCCATTCGGACGAAAATGTCATTTATTTAGTCTAAAACGAATTTCGTTCATTACTGCATTAGTTTCAGACGAAATTCGTTCATTATTTTCGTTTCGTTAATTTTTATCCGTTCGTTTTATAGAATACATGTAATACTATTGGCTTTCTATAAACCGAACGAGAGCCCCATTCATAAGAAATTCTTATGAATGGGGCTCTCGTTCGGTTCATAGAAAGACAATAGTACTACATGTTTTCTATAAGCCGAAAGTCTATAAACCGAACGTTCGGTTTATAGACTTTCGGCTTATGGAATACATGTAATCCTATTGCTATTCTATAAACTGAACGTTTGGTTTATAGAATAGCCATAGGATTACATGTATTACATAAGCCGACAGCCTATAAACCGAACGTTCGGTTTATGGGCTGTCGGCATTTAACTATACAGAGACAGAGTCTCCATTCATAAAATTATGAATGGAGACTTTTTCTCCGTGTAGTAAAATGCCGACAGCCTTTAAACCGAACGTTCGGTTTATAGGCTGTCGGCATTTAACTATACGGAGACAGAGTCTCCATTCATTATGAATGGAGACTTTGTCTCCGTATAGTTAAATGCCGACAGCCTATAAACCGAACGTTCGGTTTATAGGCTGTCGGCATTTCACTATACGGAGACAGAGTCTCCATTCATTATGAATGGAGACTTTGTCTCCGTATAGTTAAATGCCGACAGCCTATAAACCGAACGTTCGGTTTATAGGCTGTCGGCTTATGGAATACATGTATTCCTATTGCTATTCTATAAACCGAACGTTCGGTTTATAGAATAGCAATAGGAATACATGTATTCCATAAGCCGACAGCCTATAAACCGAACGTTCATTCGGCTTTCGGTTTATAGGCTGTCGGCATTTTACTACACAGAGACAAAGTCTCCATTCATAATTTTATGAATGGAGACTCTGTCTCCGTGTAGTGAAATGCAGACAGCCTATAAACCGAACGTTCCTTCCTTTCTAAATGAGGAATGGGCATTCTGTAGGAGGATGATTTAAATGTTTGCAACTATTGTCCTCTCTAACAAGGTAGAAGGTTTGGAAAATGACCACTGTTAGCAGTCTTATCTGACCCCTTTAATGCCCAATCATACCCCCACACTCTCATTATAAATTGGCGTTGAAAAGGTGTCTTGTCATTGTGCCAGTCTGGATGTTTTGCAAATTCCCTTCACATGAGAGCATTGACTGTCAACTGTCAATTTAGATAGTTACATAGTAGGTTAGGTTGAAAAAGGACTTGCGTCCTTCCAGTTCAACCTTTCTCCTTGGATCAACAAGCACTAAATAAATATTAATGCCTATACTAACATGCTAACAAATCTTCACAGAACGGCGCAAGGAGTGAAGAAATGCAAAAAACCCACAGAGCAGTATTTCAAACTAAAACAGGATAGTGATGGAGGTAATTATTGCACTCACATCTTAAAGGAATCAAGTAGACATGTGCAATAGGCTGTCGGCATTTCACTACACGGAGACAGAGTCTCCATTCATAAAATTATGAATGGAGACTTTGTCTCCGTGTAGTAAAATGCCGACAGCCTATAAACCGAACGTTCGGTTTATAGGCTGTCGGCATTTCACTACACGGAGACAGAGTCTCCATTCATAAAATTATGAATGGAGACTTTGTCTCCGTGTAGTAAAATGCTGACAGCCTATAAACCGAACGTTCGGTTTATAGGCTGTGGGCATTTAACTATACGGAGACCGAGTCTCCATTCATTATGAATGGAGACTTTGTCTCCGTATAGTTAAATGCCGACAGCCTATAAACCGAACGTTCGGTTTATAGGCTGTCGGCTTATGGAATACATGTATTCCTATTGCTATTCTATAAACCGAACGTTATAGAATTATGAATGGAGACTTTGTCTCCATGTAGTAAAATGCCGACAGCCTATAAACCGAACGTTTCGGCTTACAGAATGGCAATAGTACTACGAATGGACGAATGAACAAATTATTTTCGTTTATTAACCATTCGTTCATTCGGCTTTCGTTAGCTTAGCATTTTCGTTCTTCGTTTTTCGGACGAATGGACGAAAATGCTATTTTCGGACGAAAATGCATTCGTCCGAAAACGAATGCACATGTCTAGAATCAAGAAAGATCATCAAACACATTCTTTAATATCTTCAAGGATAAAAAATATAAAATTCTGAACACAATGGCACATTATCACAAATACACAACAGTAGAAATGGAAATTGCACTTACAATCAGGAATGTGCATGTGTGCATTGAACACAACAGATGAATCAGCAGCAAACCATGGAAAACTCCACCAACCAGCAGAAGAAAGTTCCAGATTTAAAGTTCTCAACACATTTTTAAAAGATTACCATTTTCCACAGGAGATAAGATGTAGATTATTCTTGTTCAGGAGAAATAACTTGCTGTGTTGCTTCCAAAATGGTGCATGTGCAATAAAGTGCATGTAAAGTCAGTGCTTCCTTATATACAGCAAACACCACCCCTTTTGAGAGTCATGTGATGGTGTAAACAAACCACAAAATATACCACACAATGAAACATATTTAAAATAACATGACATGCATGCCAGAATGTTAGCTTCATAAGGGAGGATTAAGGAAACGGCACCCCCTGCACAAAAATGGATCCATAGCACCCTCAAACAGATCACTGATCCATGAATGTGCATGGATAAATCAGGCTCCACCCCCAATGCAATCGCATCGGACATACTATACTAACATGCATAGTTCTCTATGCTCCTACTCATTAAGCAAGTATCCCGGCTGCTTTAAAAGGCATCTAACATGTTTGCTAGAACCACCTCTTCAGGCAGTGAATTGTCCTTTACTTTAAATCTCTTCTGCTGTTGTATTAATCTAAAGAATATCCAGCACAGTCATGCAGTTAAAATTCAAGATTTATTGCATCATATGTGGCAATGTTTCGGTTCTCAGAACCTTTCTCAAACCAACAACTTTGCCATGTGTGATGCTATAAATCTGAGTGTGCTGGGCATTCTTTGGATTATTGTATACTGGATACTTGGTTGTCTTCCTGACGCTGTATACTACCTTTGTGTGATCCTTCCAACCTCAATCTTCCACTTTCGTAGACTAAATCTCCTTTCTTCAAGAATTAGTGGGTGACCTCTTGTCCTTTGAACTATTCTGTTAATGAACAGGACTTTAGAAAGCCCTATAAGCTATTTCTCTAGCATGTACAAACTTAAGGCCAAGGCCAAATTTTAGACCATGTATTCTTTTCTCAATTAAAAACTTTATTCCAAAATATACTCTGATCATTAAATTAGAAAGACAAATGAACAAACTCATACTAATAGTATTTCGAATAAAATATTTTTTTAAATAGCTTTAGCCAATATAGATATTAAGAGCTTTAAAATGAAAGTCTTTATAAAAGTGCTAATGTCTTGGGTACATTATCTAAGTAGAACAGAGTGAACCTTTTAATTGGTTCTATTAGATAAATCTTAAAGTGCGTACCAAAACTCTTATAAAAATGAACCACCATTTCAACTTCAGAGATTTTTGGCTGCTATACTAGTACTGCAATAAATAATACAATGAGTCTGTTAAAAAAAAAAAAAATCCATACTTGTACTAGAAGGTAAACTGAACTTTGAAACAATATTTTCTAATATATATTGCTGATTCTCATAATGCATGCAAACGGTAGATTACAATAATTCATTATAATTTAACCCCATTGTGAATGACCTTTTTTAATATGTTTTGGTCATTCTAGACAAGGGCTGTTTCAACCTCTTGGTCACCAGACCATTTGGAAATTTTTTGTACCCTTCGTGACAATGACTATTTTAACATGTCTGCGCTGTTTGTGTGTTTGTGACATGCTCCCCTCCAATATGGCGCCAGCGATCACCGCATGGGGTGATTGCACTACCCTGGAGGGTAGAATTTAGGTGTGGCATGATACCTCGATGTCAAGGCATTTTAGCCACACTTTTACACATGTAGAAATGTTAAGGAAAAAACTGCATAATAGATTCTAATATTTGTCCTGAGTTTAGAAGTAATCCATGTTTAAAAAAAAAATAAAAAAAAAGAAGTAAGTTATAAGGCAAGTAGCACATTGCTTTTTGCTAACCATTTTTTTATTTTAGAATTTTAGTCTTAAATTGGTATTGTCCTGTATTCAATTGCAGCCATTAACAAAAAAATGCATTAAGCAATATAATAATGGGCATTGGTGATTCAATGATCAGCGCTACACAGTTAACGGGTGCTGTAAAATCATTACCTCATCCATTGTTTTGGGGTTTGTGCAGAGAGATGAATAGAGAAATAATTATTTTTTTATAGTATGCTTTGTTATAAAAATCAATACATTGTCTTTAAGAATATTTAGATTGACAAAACCAACATAAGAGAAAATAGTTTTAAATTAGAGGATCAGTTTAAATTTAACATAAGAAATTATTAATTTACTGAGTTATAAACATACTAAAAACCACTGCCAAATTACTCAGAGACTGGGGTCAGGGAGAACTATCGTGGTGGGGAAGAGCGAATGTAATAAGAGCCTACATACTCCCCAAGTGGGTTTATTTATTTAGGATGCTTCCACTTAAGGTCTCCCCAAGTTGGCTGCAAATGATACAGAGAAGCTTTAATAACTTTATTTGGAAAGCAAAGCAGCCACGGGTGAGTCAGAAGATTATGTCTAAAAAGGTTAAAGATGGGGGGATCGGATTTCCAGTAATTACCCACCAATATGAAGCAAGTATTATATACCATATTCAGAGATCAGCATGGGAGATGTCAGAACAGGAAGGTTGGTACACACTGGAGGTAGACAACCTGAGAGTTAAAAATCTAAACTCCCTGATTTGGTGTACAAATAATAAACAGGGTCTAGGCCTCCTAAGAAATAGTCGAAGTACGATGCTTAGGAATCTGATCTCTGCATGGTATATAATAAGAAAAAGATTAGGCTTAGTGGATAAATTAGTAGATAGTCTCCCATTAAAAGTCCTAGATTATTGTATTGATTTGGATCAAAGCAAACTTTGCTTTATTGTCTATCTACTCTTTCCAAATTGATCAACTAATGCGCTCTCCCCTAGAAGTAATTCACACCGGAGACAAAGTTTCTGATCAGTGAAAAACCTGAGGCAAACCTTTATTTCCCAGAGTGGGAGATTCCTTTTAAAGCAGAAATACGTCACAGTACAGTCATAGTTAAACATACAGTATACATTCAACAATTGGCTTATAGTTTCAGGGGTCTTATCTAAACCCACCCTACAGAATGTGACTTCATCATTACAGAGCTCTCCCACTCACATTCCAGCTCCATCTTGGTTACACGATGGGAGGGGGAGTGAGTAGTTACTGAACAAAGAGGGGCTGCAAGGGAAACAGTTACTGTTACTTTAACAGTGATTCTCCATTTTGTTGCACGTGGCACATAACTGTTAACTTACACAAAGGAAGTGGGGGAGGAGTTAATAACGGAAACGGAAATAGTTACTGAGCAAAATTATGACCATGGATATTCTTTTAGGGAATGTGTGACAAATAAAACATAAACGCAAGTGTATAATAGTAAAAGAGACATTTTTCCATAACAGTCCCCCCTTAAAATGGCTATTTTACTAACAGCTACTATCTCTAACTCTAATACTGTCCCTATAGAAAAATAACAAAAAGGCTATCTTGCACATCTGTCTGAACAGGCCTCGAACGCTTCACTGCGCGGGTGGCCCATAGCAGCTTGTCCACTACTTCTCCCGCGACAGACTTCTGCCCGTAGAGACAGACGCTATCCCTGAATGCCCTTAAGAGGAAGTAGCTGTTGACTTAGTGCGGTGGGACTGTAAGGGTGTATGTGGTGTATCACAGTCTATGTCATCAATCTCTTGGTGAAGGAAGCTCGGGGTGGTTTGATCGATTGCTCTTATAATCGAGGTCTTCTTATAATCTGACCTCAAATTGAGGTCAGATTATAAGACATGGATCCAGGTCCCCAGCAGAGCTGCAGGGGACCTGGATCCCCCTCTCTAACAGCAGGGGATGTCTGCGCGATGAGCACAGACTCCCCTGCTTCCGCCCGGCACGACCGCCGGGGCTTCTGTGAAGAAGCCGGGTACTTCTGCTTTCGTCACAGAAGTCCCGGCGAGCGTGCCGGGTGGCATCAGGGGAGTCTGCGCTCATTGCGCAGAAATCCTCTGCTGCCCCACTAGCCACCAGGGAGAATCGGGCAGCTGGGGGATGTCTGCACGATACGTGCAGACATCCTCCATGCTGCCCGACACGGCAGACTATTATGACGGACCAGCTGTCCGTCAAAATAGACTGCCGTGTCGGGCAGCATGGAGGATGTCTGCAAGTATCGTGCAGACATCCCCCGGCTGCCCCCACTAGCCACCAGGGATCGAGGTAAAGGGAAGGGAGGGTGGCAGAGAGACAGGGGGAGGGAGGGAGGGGGGCAGAGAGACAGGGGGAGGGAGGGAGGGGGGCAGAGAGACAGGGGGACAGAGGGAGGGGGGACAGAGCAGGAAGGGGGGGAGACAGAGGAAGGGGGGACAGAGCAACAAAGGGAGGGAGGGGGGCAGAGAGAAACATGTGGGGGGGGAAGAGAATGGCGAGGGGGGAGTGGGGAGTGAGACAAAGCTGGGGGCAAGGGAAAGAGAGAGGCAGCATTGGCACATAAAAGGAAATAAACACAAGAAATGCATTTTTTTTTAATATAATATTTTATTAAAAAAGCAATTTACATGTGAATATATACAAGTTTAACTTTTTTCCTATAGGGTAGTCTTATATTTAGGCTTTTAGTTTTTTTCCTAAAGGAATAGCCAAAGTTTGGGGGGTCGTCTTATAATCAGGGTCGTCTTATAATCGAGCAAATACGGTATGTAATTAATCCAATTTACATTTTTATTCGCCGTAATGATTGGGAAAATAGATTCAAACCCTGCGGAAACTTTATCTCTTGCTTTGAATTCATTCGGCACCCCCCTTGGCACTCCTATGGCATCTATATAGATATGGGGATCAAAACTGCCTTTTACAGGAGTATCTCTCTTTATTCTAGAGTATGGGTGTAACGTACCTGGGGTATCTTGGTGTCCGTCGGAGATTATGTGTATAGGCATAATTACCTTAGCTAGAGCACATTCTCCCCACCATATGCCCTCCAATCTACTTCTAATCTGCATATCCCCACAAATCCAATATATGTCTCCAAGGGATCTTACGTGTTGCTGGATTAAGGCGCTGGAATTGGGCTATATGTGGCACAGTACTTACCAGTGAAATTACCAAAGAATTGGCCTTCCCCATCATATATACCGTAACAAGTGTAGTTTCCTGGATATATGGTGATACCTTTATCTGGCTTAACATCTTTAAGGATAATTGGGTATTCCTTTGTCCATGACTTACATTCCGTCCGGTCAGTTTTAATCATAGTATAGAGACTTAGGAAACACATCTCTATCTCCGGAGGTATGTTCAAAGGGACAGTACCTAAGTGAGGCCTCGCTCCTCCACAGACATAGCAGTTAGATCTATTGTGTTTGTTAGCTTTATATCTCATCCACTCAAGCCATAAGTTAGTATCAGAAAAACCTGTCTCTACAGCCATAGTGTCCTCATACATGGGGTTAGCTATAGCTATCATGTCTTTTAGGGTTTTGATGTGTGGCTTAAGAGGATTAATAGTCATGTGCGCGGCACCTACCCAGTCAGGTGAGTCATACATGTCCCGTAAGTAAAAGGTCCCCTGTTTACTGTATGAACCTCCTCCCTTCCAGTACATTCCCATTACATATTGCCCAGCATCTCCAGGACTGGGATGTTCTATGTTCAAAGCTAATTTTATAGGTGTCGCTCCCCCTGGTTCCTGAATGTCATTCTTTTCAGTAAGGACTCCCCATTTTTATCTAATCTGTCTAAGGCACTTTGTGGTCTATAGCCCCAGGCTGGCCCTGTATTCCAACCTGCTGCCTTCCACGAACTACACTCATATCCCCAGTAGTCATCAGTCACACATATGTATGGGTCCTTGATGTTAGGTATATCTTTGTACACTGTTGACGATAATGACGATTATAATATGATTATTATATCACTACATTATTACATGATAATGATGTACAGTTTACAACATCGCAGTAATCAAATGCAAATGTGGCTACCAGTGTATTAGAGGAATTGTACCAAAATGTGTAAACATGATTGTCTTTGGTTATAGCGACTTGTTGGGCCTTTATCAGACCTAGCAGCAAGAACAAATACACAAAATTCATGTTATAACCGGATCTGCTTCCTCTGGAGCTGGACATATCTGGGTTCAAGGGTATGTTTTCTCAGGAACTTTTTAACCATAACCCAATCACCAGGAAGCAACTTGTGTGTGCCTTTATCAGACTCTGGATCAGACACTCTTCTGTCCACTTCACTTGATTGACATGCAGCATCCATGGTGGCTTGGTCAGCTTATGATTGCCACACGTTTTTTTCCGAATCCGTCTTCCATGAGTTTTTACTTTCAATAATGAGCAAAATTATGACCATGGATATTCTTTTAGGGAATGTATGACAAATAAAACATAAACGCAAGTGTATAATAGTAAAAGAGACATTTGTCCATAACAGTCCCCCCTTAAAATGGCTATTTTACTAACAGCTACTATCTCTAACTCTAATACTGTCCCTATAGAAAAATAACAAAAAGGCTATCTTGCACATCTGTCTGAACAGGCCTCGAACGCTTCACTGCGCGGGTGGCCCATAGCAGCTTGTCCACTACTTCTCCCGCGACAGACTTCTGCCCGTAGAGACAGACGCTATCCCTGAATGCCCTTAAGAGGAAGTAGCTGTTGACTTAGTGCGGTGGGACTGTAAGGGTGTATGTGGTGTATCACAGTCTATGTCATCAATCTCTTGGTGAAGGAAGCTCGGGGTGGTTTGATCGATTGTCTGATCAACTGTCTTTTGTAGGCATTTCCTAAGACAGGGTAACACACAACAAACAAGAAGAGCGAGGATGATTATCATTATTAAAATGGCAACACCTATTTGGGCTAGAGCACCTTGCCATCCAGACATCCATCCAAACCATTTTTCCCATGGATCATTGGCCCCAGAATTCCGTTTCAGTTCATTGGACAAACTCTTTAACTTTTCTATTGCCAATGTTACCTTACCATTAGGGCCTGTATTATCTGGGATATAGGTACAGCATGTCATGGTGTCTGGGAGTATTTTACATACTCCCCCTTTCTCTGCCAGAATCATGTCTAAGGCCATTCTATTCTGGAAGGCCATCTGGGAAGTTGCTTGTAATTGTTCCGCCAAACCCTGGAGGGGATCTCTTGTATAATTTACAAACCGTTGTTGATTATAATATACCGTATTTGCTCGATTATAAGACGAGGTTTTTTTCAGAGCAAATGCTCTGAAAAATCCCCCTCGTCTTATAATCGAGGTCTTCTTATAATCTGACCTCAAATTGAGGTCAGATTATAAGACATGGATCCAGGTCCCCAGCAGAGCTGCAGGGGACCTGGATCCCCCTCTCTAACAGCAGGGGATGTCTGCGCGATGAGCACAGACTCCCCTGCTTCCGCCCGGCACGACCGCCGGGGCTTCTGTGAAGAAGCCGGGTACTTCTGCTTTCGTCACAGAAGTCCCGGTGAGCGTGCCGGGTGGCATCAGGGGAGTCTGCGCTCATTGCGCAGAAATCCTCTGCTGCCCCACTAGCCACCAGGGAGAATCGGGCAGCTGGGGGATGTCTGCACGATACGTGCAGACATCCTCCATGCTGCCCGACACGGCAGACTATTATGACGGACCAGCTGTCCGTCAAAATAGACTGCCGTGTCGGGCAGCATGGAGGATGTCTGCAAGTATCGTGCAGACATCCCCCGGCTGCCCCCACTAGCCACCAGGGATCGAGGTAAAGGGAAGGGAGGGTGGCAGAGAGACAGGGGGAGGGAGGGAGGGGGGCAGAGAGACAGGGGGAGGGAGGGAGGGGGGCAGAGAGACAGGGGGACAGAGGGAGGGGGGACAGAGCAGGAAGGGGGGGAGACAGAGGAAGGGGGGACAGAGCAACAAAGGGAGGGAGGGGGGCAGAGAGAAACATGTGGGGGGGGAAGAGAAAGGCGAGGGGGGAGTGGGGAGTGAGACAAAGCTGGTGGCAAGGGAAAGAGAGAGGCAGCATTGGCACATAAAAGGAAATAAACACAAGAAATGCATTTTTTTTTAATATAATATTTTATTAAAAAAGCAATTTACATGTGAATATATACAAGTTTAACTTTTTTCCTATAGGGTAGTCTTATATTTAGGCTTTTAGTTTTTTTCCTAAAGGAATAGCCAAAGTTTGGGGGGTCGTCTTATAATCGAGCAAATACGGTATGTAATTAATCCAATTTACATTTTTATTCGCCGTAATGATTGGGAAAATAGATTCAAACCCTGTGGAAACTTTATCTCTTGCTTTGAATTCTTTCGGCACCCCCCTTGGCACTCCTATGGCATCTATATAGATATGGGGATCAAAACTGCCTTTTACAGGAGTATCTCTCTTTATTCTAGAGTATGGGTGTAACGTACCTGGGGTATCTTGGTGTCCGTCGGAGATTATGTGTATAGGCATAATTACCTTAGCTAGAGCACATTCTCCCGACCATATGCCCTCCAATCTAGTTCTAATCTGCATATCCCCACAAATCCAATATATGTCTCCAAGGGATCTTACGTGTTGCTGGATTAAGGCGGCTGGAATTGGGCTATATGTGGCACAGTACTTACCAGTGAAATTACCAAAGAATTGGCCTTCCCCATCATATATACCGTAACAAGTGTAGTTTCCTGGATATATGGTGATACCTTTATCTGGCTTAACATCTTTAAGGATAATTGGGTATTCCTTTGTCCATGACTTACATTCCGTCCGGTCAGTTTTAATCATAGTATAGAGACTTAGGAAACACATCTCTATCTCCGGAGGTATGTTCAAAGGGACAGTACCTAAGTGAGGCCTCGCTCCTCCACAGACATAGCAGTTAGATCTGTTGTGTTTGTTAGCTTTATATCTCATCCACTCAAGCCATAAGTCAGTATCAGAAAAACCTGTCTCTACAGCCATAGTGTCCTCATACATGGGGTTAGCTATAGCTATCATGTCTTTTAGGGTTTTGATGTGTGGCTTAAGAGGATTAATAGTCATGTGCGCGGCACCTACCCAGTCAGGTGAGTCATACATGTCCCGTAAGTAAAAGGTCCCCTGTTTACTGTATGAACCTCCTCCCTTCCAGTACATTCCCATTACATATTGCCCAGCATCTCCAGGACTGGGATGTTCTATGTTCAAAGCTAATTTTATAGGTGTCGCTCCCCCTGGTTCCTGAATGTCATTCTTTTCAGTAAGGACTCCCCATTTTTATCTAATCTGTCTAAGGCACTTTGTGGTCTATAGCCCCAGGCTGGCCCTGTATTCCAACCTGCTGCCTTCCACGAACTACACTCATATCCCCAGTAGTCATCAGTCACACATATGTATGGGTCCTTGATGTTAGGTATATCTTTGTACACTGTTGACGATAATGACGATTATAATATGATTATTATATCACTACATTATTACATGATAATGATGTACAGTTTACAACATCACAGTAATTAAATGCAAATGTGGCTACCAGTGTATTAGAGGAATTGTACCAAAATGTGTAAACATGATTGTCTTTGGTTATAGCGACTTGTTGGGCCTTTATCAGACCTAGCAGCAAGAACAAATACACAAAATTCATGTTATAACCGGATCTGCTTCCTCTGGAGCTGGACATATCTGGGTTCAAGGGTATGTTTTCTCAGGAACTTTTTAACCATAACCCAATCACCAGGAAGCAACTTGTGTGTGCCTTTATCAGACTCTGGATCAGACACTCTTCTGTCCACTTCACTTGATTGACATGCAGCATCCATGGTGGCTTGGTCAGCTTAAGATTGCCACACGTTTCTTCCGAATCCGTCTTCCATGAGTTTTTACTTTCAATATGGCCACTTCTTCAGGTCCTCGATAGCTGTACCAATAGTGTGGTACTCCCCCCTTGGGAAGAGGCAGAAGAGTGGCAGGATTCAAAGTGTATCTGAGTAGTAAGGAGACATTATCGGGTAACAATAAAGTTTTGAAGACGAAGTCTCTGTGTAGAGAGATGTTGAGGCTGAATTGCAGGGTTATATAAAGAAAACAATAAAGGATTAGATTATTTGTGCTGGGGCAATTGGATTGACTCTAGGCCTTTAGCGACCAGGAGGAGAGTATCCAGGGGAATAATCCTGAACTCGGGCCATGATAGGACAGACCTTTCCTTATGGGTTCTTTAAGGTCTGCAACGAAAGCAGCTGATAGCATCTGGGTGTGGGCCTTATTACATGTATTGAAACCCAGATCAGAGAAGGTTTGAGTTAACCTAGAATTAAATCTTTCAACCGTTTCTGATTTTTCTTGAACAATATCATTAATCGAAGTAGCCTGATCAGCCAATTTATCTTGAGCCCATGCATGGAGTTGTTCACAAAATGTGATACCAGACTGAAAATCTATGTCAGTAGTGAGACGGGCATCATCAAAGCTCTTTTCCATTATGGGCCAGTAGGCATCCCCCGCGTTAATTTCACACAGACTAAACAAATCGCGCCATGCAGCAGAGTATGTTTTACGGATCTGAACAATCCGTCTGTAAAAGGGCATGGGCTGTTTTTCTGGGTCTGGAAGTGAATTCCCCAGGGTTGCAGCTTGGGATGGGTTAAAGGTAACATACATCACAGGGGCTCCCACCAGACCATGCTGGGTGCTGCGAGGGCCTTCTAGGGGAATGCAAGGGAGATTATTTGGGATCTGTGGTGGCTGTCCCCCCTGGATACTACCATCATCAGGGGGAATGGAAGCTGAAACTGCTGTAGCACTGGACTCAGAGGAAGTAACTGCATTAGGAACCTGGAGGGGATCAAGTTGTGAGGTAGTGGGATAATGGCCTGATGCAGCAGGGGATGAAGAAGGAAGACAGGCTGCTGCAGCAGGAACAGTGGAGCCAACAGTCATAATAGGGAAAGATACACTGGGGGCAGCCATGATAGGGGCAGGACTAGAAGAGGATATAGGGGTGAGGGAGGAAGTGACCATCATGGAAGGGATGGGTGTGGCAGATACAGGAAATGGTGACAATGAAAGGGCAGAAGTGGAAGGAGCTAAAGGAGAGGTAAGGGCGGAAGTGACAGGGAGAAGTGGAAGGAATTGGGCGGGGACAGAAGCAACCGGAGCTGAAAGAGAGGGTGTATCCACAGAGACAGACAAGAGAGAAGAATGCAAGGAAACAGGACAGGAAGGCGTGACTGGGTTTTGAAGTGGAGAAGGAATGGGGGCTGTGAAATAATAGGATCCGTCTGCCCCAAGGACAGGGTACAAGGGGGTAGGAACTGGAGAGGGAGTGCTCACAGGTGTGGGCTGTGTGGGGGCTCCAGAGGTAGCCATCTTCCCTTTGTGCCAGGCTCCATCATAAGGAGGGGGATGGGAAATGTTTGTAACATTTTCAACAAAACCATCTTTCTCATGATACACAAAGATTTTCTGCCCCTTTACATCTATTTCCTCCTCAATCCAGCCCTCCTTCTTAATCCCTTTAGCCACTTTATACCATGCATCTGCAGCTTTCATTAATCCATTATCCAACAATATCCCATTCTTATTGTTTAAAAGTTTTCTCCAATCCTCCGCCTGCAATCTGCCACTGGGGGACATGGTAATACAACATATCTTAACAATTTTATCCAATTTTCCTACAGCTGATTTCCCAGCTCTTTCCCTCACCAGATCACAGGCCAACCGACCTTGGAAGGAGCTAACATTAGATTGACCCATGTATACACTGCAGTGTTACTGTAGAGAGAGAAGCTGAAAAAGAAATGGCAAACTGCCCCTGAACAAAAAGGAAATGAATATAAGAGACTGGGGGAGAGAGAGAATGAATGAAAGGAAACCAGATTACAGGAATTAGAAACAAAAGAATCAAACCGTGCACACAAAAAGTTTCTGCTGCTTATACATCAAGAAAGAAGGAGGGGTGAAAAATCAGGGGGGGGGGGAGAAGGAAAGTTTCAGCCAGCAGAAAGGATTTTTAACCATGTGACTGCTGTAGCACAGCTCTTCTGAGGACAAAAGATAGAATAGGAGAGTTACAAGACATAGACTTATAGTTCACAATTAACATATATGGTACCCAAAAAGACATATACAGGCAAAAACACAATACACAGATGTAATTAAATTACAAATACCTTAAAAAATAAATGCCGTCTAATAATAAAACACAAGTCACACACAAGCACTCAATTTCTGTTCACCAAACTAGCTTAACTAAACCTACAAAAATAACACCTTTTTAAACTAGGCAAATCATAAAAATAAAACAATAACACTAGCTAGATCTCTATATCAAGACTCTCAGACAAAATAACAAATAAAACACCAAGTATCCAAACGAGGCAAATAAAAAAAAATAAAACAATAACACTAGCTAGGTCTCTATACCAAGACTCTCAGCCAAAATAACAAATAAAACACCAAGTATCCAAACAAGGCAAATCATAAAAATAAAACAATAACACTAGCTAGGTCTCTATACCAAGACTCTCAGCCAAAATAACAAATAAAACACCAAGTTTAATCCAAACGAGGCAAATCATAAAAATAAAACAATAACACTAGCTAGGTCTCTATACCAAGACTCTCAGCCAAAATAACAAATAAAACACCAAGTTTAATCCAAACGAGGCAAATCATAAAAGTAAAACAATAACACTAGCTAGATCTCTATACCAAGACTCTCAGCCAAAATAACAAATAAAACACCAAGTTTAATCCAAACGAGGCAAATCATAAAAGTAAAACAATAACACTAGCTAGATCTCTATACCAAGACTCTCAGCCAAAACAACAAATAAAACAACACCACAATATTAGGCAAGTATGCAACAGAAGTATAACAGATTCTCAGGCAAGCAGACTCTTCCACACATAAAACACACACTCAGGAATGACTAAGGAAGTAGATAGACAATTGACAGGTTCTATTCAAATAAAGGGGACATTTGGGCAAACTATATACCTGTTCAGTGGCATTATCCACGAGAAGCCGGAGCAGACACGGAGTGCAGGCCAAGTCCAAAGACAAAGAAAATATAGGTAATTTACCATATGCAGAGGTGATCAGGCTCTTTTTTCCCGTCTCTGGGGGTCTCCTCTCCGGTCCTCAATGCGGCTTCCGTAGCAACACAACCCAAATGTCCCTGTTCGGGCGCCAACTGATTTGGATCAAAGCAAACTTTGCTTTATTGTCTATCTACTCCTTCCAAATTGATCAACTAATGCGCTCTCCCCTAGAAGTAATTCACACCGGAGACAAAGTTTCTGATCTGTGAAAAACCTGAGGCAAACCTTTATTTCCCAGAGTGGGAGATTCCTTTTAAAGCAGAAATACGTCACAGTACAGTCCTAGTTAAACATACAGTATACATTCAACAATTGGCTAATAGTTTCAGGGGTCTTATCTAAACCCACCCTACAGAATGTGACTTCATCATTACAGAGCTCTCCCACTCACATTCCAGCTCCATCTTGGTTACACAATGGGAGGGGGAGTGAGTAGTAGGAGTAGGAGTGAACAAAGGGGGCTGCAGGGGAAACAGTTACTGTTACTTTAACAGTGATTCTCCATTTTGTTGCACGTGGCACATAACTGTTAACTTACACAAAGGAAGTGGGGGAGGAGTTAATAACGCAAACGGAAATAGTTACTGAGCAAAATTATGACCATGGATATTCTTTTAGGGAATGTGTGACAAATAAGACATAAACACAAGTGTATAATAGTAAAAGAGACATTTGTCCATAACAGTATGACAGATTTTGACTCAAGAGACTGGCAGGATAAAGGCATCAGGACCTTGGCTGATCTCATCCGTAATAGTAAAATAAAAACATTTCTGCAACTGACCCAGGAATATAATATACCGAACAACAACATTTTCAAATATCTACGGGTAAAAAATTGCTTGAACGAACACTTGCTTTCCGAAAAGACTATCCCGATAAAAATAGTTTGCGAAGATCTTTACATGCAGTAACACAAAAAAGATTTTTTTCTAGATGTCTGGACGGTATTAGGGCTATGGAAAGCCAGTCTGGGTGGCCAGTTATTAAAAAATGGCAAAAAGATTTTCAGCAAAAATTAATATCTCAAGAAGGTGTTATTAAAGCCTATGAAAAGTTAATAGAAATGTTAAAGACCTTTCCCTGTTAGAGACACAATTTAAAGTTATACAAAGGTGGTATCGGTTTCCCACCCAATTATCAAAAATGTATCCTCAACTCAGTAAAAACTGCTGGAAATGCGGCAAAAAGGAGGGCACATATTTACACATGTGGTGGGAGTGTGACGTAGTGAAACCATTATGGGATTGGGTATTTGAATTTTTGAATAAGGTGATAGCTATAAATATCCCCAAAAGCCCAGTGGTAGCACTACTCCACCTAGACTGGCCTACTCTTGACGCAAGCCAATTGGCCCTCACGATCCATAGCTTCTTAGCAGCCAAAAAGTTGATAGCCAGGACCTGGAAACAACCACAGAAGTTTACTAAGACTCAAATAATAAACCAATTGGAATATCAGCTTAAGATGGAGAGGGGAGTATGCAAACTTAGTGATAATGGTATGAGAAACATAGTTAAGTGGGAAAAGTGCCTAAAATGTTTAGAACAAGGAAGATCATAGGCAAATTCTTGGTCAGTTTGGATGAGAATATAGATCGGCCTCCTGCCTCCCCCCCCCCCCCCCTCAAATGCTCACCCCGCGCTATGTTTGTATGTCTGTATGTTTTCTGTTTTATCTCACTCCCCCCTCCCCTCCTTTGTCCTTTTTTTTTTTTTTTCTATTTGGACATTCTGGGGGGGGGGGGGGGGGATTTTCGAATGGCTATTTGAGGGGGGCTGGAGGGGAGAGAGGGGTTGTTGAATATTGTATTGTCTTGTGTAATGACGTATTGTGTTTTGTATGTTTTTGCATATTTATCTGTTAATATGATAAGAAAATAAAATAAACAGAAATTTAAAAAAAAAATGTTTTACTGAGTTGATGGAAAATACATGGAGCTTTTCTGCAGGCTTTAATACAGTGCAGGAAGTTTAGCAATCAAAGGATATTGTTAACATGGATGTAAGCAAAGATCAATGACTAAGCAGGTTGGAGTTCGTTCTCTTTCAGAGCTCCTCGTATGTGGAATAGTCTCCCAGATTCCACCAAATCATCCTCTTGTCTAAAATCTGTAAAAATGAGTGTCTCCCAACTTCTAAATAGAGAACACTTACATGTTGTTGTTTTCTCTTTTAGTTTTTTTGTATCAATTTACCCTGTATGTTCTCTACCCAACTTGGATAAATGTATGTATGTATGTATTTTTTAATCTACTGCTAAATGTGATACATTGTGTAATTCTGGACTTGAAAACAATAGAAATCTAAATGTATTATTCCTGGTAAAACACTTTCTAAATAAATAAAATAAGTAAATAAGGAGGGTAGGAGGATTTTACAGTAGTAAGCATATGGGTAGACTAAGTATACTGAGTGGTTCTTATTTGCTGATATATTTTATGCTTATATATTGTAAATATTACCTCTTACAAGATGATAAAATGAGTAGGAAACAAATTCTACATGTTTTAATAGAATCATTTCCAGTTGACTTATTTCAGCAGATGGATTTGATGTAAAAAAAATCTTGTTGCTTTTGAAGGACTCAGAATAATAAATAATACACATTATAATTGTTTTAAATAAACAGGTTCCTGTTTACTCATTTTAATTGGTGGAATTAAAGCAAAAACAATTGTACTAATTGTGAAGTGTTAAAAATAAACAAATTAATAAAAATGCTTGCGCTATAAAGGAATCAAATTGTTATTGTTGGGTGACAGTTCAGTGAACATATAAGCTAATCTGGAGGCAGCTTCTATAGAATTGCATTCTAACCAGTTAATCAAACAGATACTGCTACCTCAGGCCTTCTAAATGTCCCATTCTCCCAACAGTCAGGACACCGGAGAATGAATACTGCAAATGCACATAGGCGGTGGCGTCCCGAGGGGGGGGGCGGACCGCACCGGGTGACACCTCCAGCGGGGGTGACACCCGTGCTGCCGGCACCCCACCCCCCCCCTCCCGCATCGCGCTGCTTAACTTTTTTTTCTTTTTTCTGTCAGCCGCATCCGCTGGACGCGGCCGCCGGAAAAAAGAAAAAAAAACATCACAGCAACCAGATGTGACGTTACGTCACATCCGGTGACTGTGTTTCCCTCCTCCGTGCAGGAGGGAAGACTGCACGGAGGAGGCGTCCGTCCGGGGACACAGAGCAGCCATTCGGTAAGTAATGGGGATGGGGGGAGGAGGGTGGTTTGAAATGAGCAGTTTATTACTGGGCTCTGGTTGGCACTATATTACTGGGCTCTGGTTGGCACTATATTAATGGGCATCTGGCTGGCACTATATTACTGGGCTCTTGCTGGCACTATATTACTGGGCTCTCGCTGGCACTATATTACTGGGCTCTGGCTGGCACTATATTACTGGGCATCTGGCTGGCACTATATTACTGGGCTCTGGCTGTCACCATATTACTGGGCATCTGTCTGGCACTATATTACTGGGCATCTGGCTGGCACTATATTACTGGGCTCTGGCTGGCACTATATTACTGGGCTCTGACTGGCATAATATTCCTGGGCTCTGAGTGGCACTATATTACTGGGCATCTGGCTGGCACTTTATTACTGGGCTCTGGCTGGCACTATATTACTGGGCTCTGATTGGCATAATATTCCTGGGCTCTGAGTGGCACTATATTACTGGGCATCTGGCTGGCACTATATTACAGGGCATCTGGCTGGCACTATATTACTGGGCTCTGGCTGGTACTATATTACTGGGCTCTGACTGGCATAATATTCCTGGGCTCTGAGTTGCACTATATTACTGGGCATCTGGCTGGCACTATATTACTGGGCTCTGGCTGGCACTATATTACTGGGCTCTGACTGGCATAATATTCCTGGGCTCTGAGTGGCACTATATTACTGGGCATCTGGCTGGCACTATATCACTGGGCTCTGGCTGGCACTATATTACTGGGCTCTAAATGGCATAATATTCCTGGGCATCTGGCAGGCACTATATTACTGGGCATCTGGCTGGCACTATATTACTGGGCATCTGGCTGGCACTATATTACTGGGCTCTGGCTGGCACTATATTACTGAGCATCTGGCTGGCACTATATTACTGGGCTCTGACTGGCATAATATTCCTGGGCTCTGAGTGGCACTATATTACTGGGCATCTGGCTGGCACTTTATTACTGGGCTCTGGCTGGCACTATATTACTGGGCTCTGATTGGCATAATATTCCTGGGCTCTGAGTGGCACTATATTACTGGGCATCTGGCTGGCACTATATTACAGGGCATCTGGCTGGCACTATATTACTGGGCTCTGGCTGGTACTATATTACTGGGCTCTGACTGGCATAATATTCCTGGGCTCTGAGTTGCACTATATTACTGGGCATCTGGCTGGCACAATATTACTGGGCTCTGGCTGGCACTATATTACTGGGCTCTGACTGGCATAATATTCCTGGGCTCTGAGTGGCACTATATTACTGGGCATCTGGCTGGCACTATATCACTGGGCTCTGGCTGGCACTATATTACTGGGCTCTAAATGGCATAATATTCCTGGGCATCTGGCAGGCACTATATTACTGGGCATCTGGCTGGCACTATATTACTGGGCATCTGGCTGGCACTATATTACTGGGCTCTGGCTGGCACTATATTCCTGGGCTCTGACTGGCATAATATTCCTGGGCTCTGAGTGGCACTATATTACTGGGCATCTGGCTGGCACTATATTACTGGGCTCTGGCTGGCATAATATTCCTGGGCTCTGACTGGCATAATAATCCTGGGCTCTGACTTGCACATTATTCCTGGTATCTGACTGGCATACTATTCCTGGGCTCTGACTGGCACAATATCACTGGTATCTGACTGGCACAATATTACTGGAATCTGACTGGCATAATATTCCTGGGCTCTGACTGGCATAATATTCCTGGGCTCTGACTGGCACACTAAACCTGGGCTCTGACTGGCATAATATTACTGGGCTCTGATTGGCACACTATAACTGGGCTCTGACTGGCACTATATTACTGGTATCTGACTGGCATAATATTACTGGGCTCTGACTGGCATAATATTACTGGGCTCTGACTGGCACTATATTACTGGTATCTGACTGGAATAATATTACTGGGCTCTGACTGGCATAATATTACTGGGCTCTGACTGGCACTATATTACTGGTATCTGACTGGCACAATATTACTGGAATCTGACTGGCATAATATTCCTGGGCTCTGACTGGCATAATATTCCTGGGCTCTGACTGGCACACTATTCCTGGGCTCTGACTGGCATAATATTACTGGGCTCTGATTGGCACACTATAACTGGGCTCTGACTGGCACTATATTACTGGTATCTGACTGGCATAATATTACTGGGCTCTGACTGGCATAATATTACTGGGCTCTGACTGGCACTATATTACTGGTATATGACTGGCACAATATTCCTGGGCTCTGACTGGCACAATATTCCTGGTATCTGACTGGCACAATACTACTGGGCTCTGCATGGCACAATATTCCTGGTATCTGACTGGCACACTATTACTGGGCTCTGAGTGGCACAATATTACTGGGCTCTGAGTGGGACAATACTACTGGGATCTGAATGGCACAATATTACTGGTATCTATAATTGTAAGATTGTCACCTCATGGGGCTCCTGTGTGTTGCATAATTAATGGCGGTCCCATGTGTGCATAATTCTGGGGCACTTGTGTGTGGCATATTTATTGGGCCCCATGTGTGGCATAATTAAGGGACTCTTTTGTGTGGCGTAATTAAGGGACTCTTTTGTGTGGCATAATTATGGGGCACCTGTGTGTGTGTGGCATAATTATGGGGCACCTGTGTGTGTGGCATAATTAATTGGGCAGAGGTGAGGCATAAATAGTGGGGCTCTGGGGTGGCATAATTTATGGGGCTCTGGTGCTGCATAAGTTATGGGGCTCTGGTGTTGCATAAGTTATTGGGCTCCTGTGTGTGACATAGTTATGGGGCTCCTGTGTGTGGCATAGTTAATAGGCCATCTAACTGGCATTACTAAGGAATCTGTTTGGCATTGTATGGAGGAAATCCAGGGGGGTGACACCATGAGTTTCCGCACCGGGTGACACCAACCCTAGTGACGCCCCTGCACATAGGTATATATATGCACTGTAAAGCTGCTATGTTCAGTGACAGCATTAATGCATATTCGAGATAGTGCTGACAGTGAACCTCCCAAGCCCCACCCAGCCGGTGTCCCGATTTGCCGGAGCCAGAAGTTAAGAGGCGTGCTACCATCACACAAATGTGTAGCACATTGAGTAGAGCCCCAGTTTTTCCTATATTTGTTTAAGTGCACAGGTTATATAGCAAAGCATCCTTTTTGCCTTTTTTCTATTCCCCTTGCCTATATTCCATGTAAGCTCAAATGTTTGTGCTTTAAGCTATCCTATTCAACGCTGGTTGCTGCAAGGAGTTTCCTCTGATTCTCGGTGCATATACACAGACACAAATCAAACATAAAGGCCAAGCTACACAGACTAAAGACTGAAGACTACAGAACAGCACAAACCTGGAAACTAAACCACTAAATAGAAATGGATGTGGTTTAATAGACGCAGAGAGACAAAGGTGGAGACAAGGAAAACCCAGAATGGAACAACATATAGCTAAGAAGCAGAGAACAATAGGATTCTAAGACAGGACAGAACTCTAAAACAGGACTATACTATGTCAGGGCTGAAATACTAAGACATAGCTGAAATACTAAGCCAGGACTGGAACCGGACTGTAGCCGGATTAGACAAGTGATGCTCTGGGGCCAATTGGGCAGGTGCCATACTAGGCCAGCTGGGCAGGTGCTGATCTAGAGCCAACTGGGCAGGTGTCAATCCAGCCAGGTGCCACTCTAGGACCAGCTGTCTCCTTGTGGTCAGTCAAGGATACAAGGAAAAGGGCAGGAATACAAGCAGACCAAAACCAGCATAATGTGTGTTTTTTTTTTCTATACTGAAACAATCTTAAAGCTGTATTTATGACATTGACCTCTATAATATTAAAGTAGATTAAATGAGTTCTTGGTCATTGATATAAATATATTATGATTTAATATGCAATTGGTTTATCATATGTTTGTATATTTTTTCAATGTTTGTTATTCATATTGTTTCCACTGTCAGTGCTAGAAAATCATATTCTTTATACACATGTTAAGCCTCATGTAAAACAGTAAAATTATTGAATCAGTGGATATCTTATGATTCTTTAATCATCTGTCATTTTTGCTTTCTCTTATATAGGTTTTGCCTGGGATTCTGCAGAAACATTGCTGTATTTTACCAGACAGAAACACAGGTAACCAGTTGCTTTTTATGTCTTAGAATAACTCTGTCCATGTATCATCTGAATGTAGAAATGTTTATTGGATTATAAAATGAAATTGGTATAAACATTTTGAGTGTACTCTAAATGTTCTGTTCATGAATACTGTGCTTTTACATTTCAAATTGCACTGTGTAGATTGCACAAATGTTATTCTTGTTATGTAAATATTAAATAGATAGTACAGACTGGTTGGTAATTAAGCACTGGGCTGCACATAGCAGTGAGGCATAGCGCCAACTGCATTTGATTTCTGCAATGACGTTATTCTTGAGTAGAACGTGCTGCTGCATGATAATTACTATGCAAGAACATATCAAGTCATTCACATTTAATAGGGATTCTAACCATGAACAAAATAAAGGTATTATCCAGATGCAAAGGCCAGTCTAACACTTGGCTATCCTTTGACCCAGAATTTCTTATGAATGGGGACTCTAGTTCGGTTTATAGAATAACAATAGCATTACATGTATTCTATAAACCGAAAGTCTATAAACCGAATGTCATTCGGTTTATAGATTTTTGGCTTATGGAATACATGTAATACTATTGGCTTTCTATAAACCGAAATAGAGTCCCCATTCACACGAATAGGTCAATTGACCTATTTGTATGAATGGGGACTCTATTTCGGTTTACAGAATAGCAATAGCATTACATGCATTCCATAAACCGAAAGTCGTTCATTATGTCGGTTTATGGAATGTATGTAATGCTATTGGTATTCTATAAACAGACTCTATTTTGGTTTATAGAATGCCAATAGCACGAATGGATTAATGGACGAATGATTTTCGTTTATCAACCATTCGTTCATTCGGCTTTCGTTAGTTCAGTATTTTCGTTTTTACTTTTTCGGACGAATTGACGAAAATGCTATTTTCGGATGAAAATGCATTCGTCCGAAAATGAATGCACATGTCTAGTAGGCACTCCTCGGTCTTAAAAATAAGATGGATTTATTCCAAAATCATGAGTGGACGAGGTAGGCAAAGCTTTACGCGTTTCACGCCCGAAGGCACTTAATCATAAACTCCTTTGACCCAGTCCTCCATCCAAAATAGACCGTACATTGAAAGCCCCTACTGAAATAGGAGTGGCATTGGTAAAGTTTACGATAATAGTATTCTTTATTTTCAATCAGCAAATAGATTAAATCAACATTAACTTTAATCAGGCCTTTGGGGAGATGGGGTTTATATATATTTATTATACTTCCAAACCAGCCCTTTGTTATTTAGCTGGTGCTGTCATTAATGCTTTCTCACCTCCACAAAATGGAGGGGACAAATAGTCGTCTGCAATAAAGTTGAAGGAATTAGAGACAATCTGTGTAATTACCCTCATGTCCTTTGGATTTTAACCTTTTAAATTATGTTCTTACATAGATCAGACAACATAGACCTGTGGTCAAGTATGCTATCATCCACAAGGATTACAATTATTCATTTGCTAGTAGTGTCATCTCCATGTTTAGGGGGGATAACAGAGGGCCATTGGCAGTAGTAGGGGGGTCACCTATAGTGGATGATGACATTGCCCTATATGCACAAATAGGAATGCCACTTATGTGTTTACACTATATAAATTATATATAAATGTGTGTGTGAATATATACATAAATACAAACACACACACACACATATATATAGGGTGTAGGTGGTTCGTATCAAAGTAACATCTACATGCATGGCAGGACCCAAGGTTTCCCAGCAGAACATTGCCCAAAGCATCACACTGCCTCCGCCAGCTTGCCACCTGTCAGTGGTCATAGTGTTATGGCCGATCGGTGTGTGTGTGTATATATATATACATATATATATATATATATATATATATATATATATATATATATATATATACATTTAGCAAGAATAGAGCACTTCAGAGTCTTGGTATTTATTTTGATTCAGTCCTGTATTGGGACCTATATACACACATAAAAAGGGGAAAAATGAGAGGAGCGCAAGATAATATATAAGTGAATTTTTTTTTTTTTTTTTTTTTTTTTTTATAAGTGATATATAAGTGAGGGATATTAACTTTCCATGGTGAACAAGTGATAAACGTAAAAATACTTATATTTTAAATAAATAAAATTTAACACATTTGTAGATATCCAAAGGTTTTCTAGAAATCTCTGCCTTAAAAAATACTTTGCAGGCATTCCCGCAACATCTAATCCGACCCCCCCCCAATCACAATATATACATACAAATTTAAAAAATAAATCTACTTTTTTTCCCAGTTACCTAAAAACAGGTTCAATAGAGCTATTTGAAAAACTAGTCCTAGAGGACCTAGAGAAATTCAGGCCAAATTTTCGACATAAAATTTCGAATTTAACTACACAAGAAAAATTAGCACTAAAAACTTTACGAGAAGACGAAACCATTGTCATCAAACCAGCCGATAAGGGAGGAGGTATTGTAATCTTAGATAGAGACCAATATATTAATGAATGTAATAGACAACTTGGTGACAGCACTGTTTACCAAAAACTTGATGGAAATCCAACTAACACAATGAAAAAGAGCTTGATTAAATTATTGGATTATGGTTATACATCAGACATTCTCACGAAGAAAGAGTATCAGTTTCTAAACATCACTCACCCTAAGATCCCCACTTTCTATATACTTCCAAAAATACATAAAGATGTTAATAACCCACCAGGCAGACCCATTATATCGGGAATAAACTCCATATCATCAAATTTATCACAATATATAGACAAACAACTACAGCCTTTGGTTGTAAAAACCAGAGCTTACCTGAAAGATAGTCTAGGCATACTAAATATTTTGAAGGACACCACATGGCAGGATGACAGTTTCCTAGTCACTTGTGATGTGTCATCACTCTACACCAGTATTGAACATAATAGAGGCTGCAAAGCTGTGGAATATTTCTTGGAAAAAGAAAAAACCATGCCGAAACTGCAGAAGAATTTTATAATAGATAATATCAAATGGATCTTGAAAAATAACTTTTTTTGGTTTCAAAGTGCCTTTTATTTACAGTTGCAGGGGACAGCTATGGGCACCAGGTTCGCCCCCAGTTATGCGAACCTCTACATGGCTTTTTGGGAGGACCTTTTTATTTATGGGACGCATGATTGGGCTGCGAACCTGGTGTCGTACAGGCGGTATATAGACGACCTGTTCTTCATTTGGAGGGGCGATGAAAAATCATTGACATCTTTCCTCCATTATTTGAATTCCAATGATTGGAATATAAATCTAACCTACGATTATAGTAAACAGAAAGTTGTTTTTTTGGACTTAGAAATCTATATCGAAGAAAATAAAGTTAAAACTAAAACACACTTTAAAAATGTCGACGTCAATAGTTATATTAGATTTGACAGTGGTCATTTTTCCCCCTGGCTTTCAAATATCCCAAAAAATCAATTTAACAGATTAAAACGTAATTGCACTGAAATCGAAATTTACACACAGCAAGCAAAGAAATTAACTAAAGACTTTAGGGAAAAACTATACCCTGATTGTCTCATTAATGAAGCTTTAACGGAGGTGAATACATCTTTAAATCCCATAGAAAAAAAGAATACAGAAGCTAACAAAACAGAAAAAATAAGATTAATAACAGATTTCAGCCAAGATCATAAATACGTACAAAAGACTCTTCATAAATATTGGTATCTACTTCTGAAAGACCCTATTCTTAAGAACATGCTTACCAAAAAACCAACCATTACATATAGAGGTGCACCTAACATCAAATCTACTTTAAGTGGCAGTTATTTACATAAGAAAAAAGATCTAAAACATAAGAACCCATTTGGAGTGACTAACGCGTTTTATAGATGCAAAACCTGTAGGGCGTGTATGGCCAGCAAGGTCATGACAGGTAACGGAATAACCTCCTTCCGTTCCCATCATAATCCAAAGAAATATGAAATACAATCAATAATTACCTGCAAAACAAATAATGTCATTTATGTTTTAACCTGCCCCTGTGGCCTACAATATGTAGGGAGAACCACTCGCCCTCTCTACAAGAGAATTGGCGAACATATGAATAACATTCGAAATAAGTACATGGATCACAGCGTATCTGCTCATTTTTCTATACATCACAACGCAGATCCAAGTAAACTACATTTCATGGGAATAGTTCAATTAAAACGACACTGGAGAGGAGAAGATTTCATTAAAACTATTGGTAAAACAGAAATGAAATGGGTATATAACTTAAAGACCCTAGCACCTATGGGACTCAATATAGAATTTGATTTATTTAATTTTTTATAAATTATTTATAATTAATTCACAGAACTTTCTGTTAATAATCTCTCTTTTTCTTTCCTTTTAGTGTATATTATCCACCATTTTTCTTTGCCTATTGTTTTACAATTAATTCATAGATCCTAGTTATTCCTGTTTTGTCTATTTTTTTATATATGTTTAGAATCTCCCTATATTATATGTATTAATAGTGTTTTTCCTTTTTTAGACCGCTTCTCCATATGATTCCGCGATATCTTTTACATATGTTTTTTTACATTTTGTATTAAACTTTGTATAACTATTTTGTACATTTAATGTTTTTTATCTATTTGTTTTTAATTTGTTTCGCTATAGGGATCATTGCAGTCTTTTTATATATATTTCTGATGCAGATGTATAAAGGGATTAATAGGTGGATGTAATAAAATGACTGCATTTATATAGTTCGTGTAAGAGAACACTAATACAATAATATAATTGATTTAATTGATTACCTTTTTTATGCAATGTAAGTGATTTTAACTGTCAATGCTTTTATTTGCTAACAAACTAATCCGTGTATAACATCTAACATAATGTCATCTGAATTATTACCATCAGAAAATAGATTGCTAAATTATACATAGACAGAGATATAGATCTAAAATGCTGCACAATTTTAAACCATCTTATTTAAATGCAACAATGTAAAGCAATTTATCTATTAAAGAATCCACCAATCACGGAACTGCTGAGAGGAGGTGTGTCCATTCAGAGGTGGATTTAAGAAGGACACTGAGAGGAGGCAAGCGTACACTTGAAGAAGCCCCGCCCGGCGAAACGCGTCTGTGACACGCCCCTCCTCTCTGCATACTCTCGCACTCTCGTCGGATCACTTGCAATCCTTTTCTGAAAGACAGATTGAACCATTCGGACATTGTCTCTACTGTGGTCCACGGACACTATCGATGCTACACTGGTAGCTTAAAGCTCCCTTACCTAGGGGAAAATCATCTCACTTGCCGCTTGAAGATATAGCCGCCGTTTTTGAATACACCAACGCCTCCACACTCCAGGTCCAGGTGATGTTCATCTAAAAGCTTGGCATTTCCATGTTTGTTTGTGAGTTGAAGAGATTCTAACTCACCACTTTTTAATGTAAGCCTCTTTTTACCACATTTTGATTAAAACATTCTGATTCTAATACTGTGCTTCACTACGAGATTATCTCTTTCTTTCCCATATACTTATTGATACAACGAGTAATAACTGAAACAAAGACATGGGTTCTACACATATACTGTGAATTGCTGAAGCCTCCCACGGTCCTTGGAGATATATTCACCCTAAAGCTTTAATATAGAGCAGTAATTTCTGCTCTCAAAAGGGTGAGTACAACACCCACTATCCTCACCAGTTTTATTATTGTGCACATACAGAGAGCACTATTTTTTCTATTTTTCTTGTTTTCTATGCACCGAATATCTTCCATTAAGAGAATTCTACAATCAACAGTCTTTATTTAAAATATAAGTATTTTTACGTTTATCACTTGTTCACCATGGAAAGTTAATATCCCTCACTTATATATCACTTATAAAAAAAAAAAAAAAAAAAAAAAAAAAAAAAATTCACTTATATATTATCTTGCGCTCCTCTCATTTTTCCCCTTTTTGTGTTTCATATTATTTGTAGAAATAAGAGGCAATTTTCTACTGAGTAGTTGAGCTGCATTTATTCATTTTTTATTTTTCAGTATACCAGAATTATAGTAGCGCCTAAACACTGCTGTTCTTTGATATTTCTATATACACACATAGGCATACATATACATACCATGTCTGTCCCAAATACCTTTCTAGTTCCATGTCTGAGATTTGCTTATTGCCCCAGAAAGTTTTTTAAGATACATACAGTGAACTGACATCAGTTTATTATTATGTGTGCATTTTCTGGTCATTAGCTATATTGTGAGTCTATATCCAGCAAATACAGGTTATTTACCACATTGAGAAAAGCCCTTTAAACTGATTTCTATATAAGGGGACAGAGCCGTTTGAAATTATGAGTTGACCAAATTACACAACCAAAGCTTAAGGTATCTTACGTGGTACCAATTCTAAGATAAAAAAAAAAGCTGTTTTGTGCACACTTTGTGCATATTGATTCATACTGTCATTTTAAGAGCATGTTGTTATATTTAAAGGTTAATGTGATTTAAATACTGTACCAGATTGTACCAGAAAGATGCATATTGTAAAGCTTTTATTGTGTTAGCATATTTGCTGTAGGATTTTAGCAGCATTTTGGTGTTTTCTGCTCCTTTTGCATGCCAGTAAATATTTTAAGAAGGATCTATGTGACTACTAAAAGCACTGTGTTGTTTTCATAATGAATCCTTTGCGATATCATACTGACACTATTTTACCTAATGAAACGCTTTTCTGATATTTTATATTACATTTCCAACAGTGATATTTTAGTACTTACAGTTGCTTTAACTACCTCATCTGTGGCATTGCGAGTTTATTAGCTGCATAATATTTTCCTTTTCCACTTTGTACTTTGAGATTGTTATATAAGCAAAATGCATTATTTTTTTATTGTCCTTTAATTCACCGCTCTATTAGAGGGCCACTTCAGACAAAGAAGTTCACTTTACATAACGTCTTTTGATAACAATGGGATGCATTATCTTCTTGCAACCCTACCAATGGATAATTATCATGTTTTTCTAATGTTAATATGTTTAAAAAAATAGTCAAAACCCAATGAGTGCCAGTACAACGCAATAACATTTTTAACTAACCCGATATATTAATAAAAAGTATCAAATAGGGATCGTGTGAATGGGGAATGTCCTTTGCATTTTTTAAGACCAAAAGGTTGTAGATTTATGAACAATTTCAGTCCATGGCAGAGTATGCTGTCAATCTGAACATTTAACAAGATTTCCATGAATCGTGTATGGTGAAAAATAGGTGCAGACCCATTTTTCTCTATAGTTGACTATAAGAGAAGTGCAAACGATACAAAAAAATTAACATAAGGAAAACCAAGCTAAAACAAATTCAATCTGTGAGCAAAAAAACTTGAAAAAATAAAGCTGGGTGTAAATATTGTTTTGAGAAAGAAGAGTCAGAATAAAAACATGCATTTCATTATGTAATCCCAACTTTAATTTCTAGGTAGAAAATGTTTGTGGTTCTATAGATTTTTTCCACTACTAGAGGTCCATTAATTTAATCCATCATGACTTTTCTCTTTAAAAGGGTTTTGAAAAATATATATTCCTTTTCTGAATAAACTAACCATATGATTACTTTAATTTAGGGAAATATGAAATGTAATTCTGAAATCAAGAATGAAAACATTCTTATATATCAAACCAATATCTGATTAGTTAAGGATATTTCCATAATTGGGTTCTTGAACTACGGGTGTTGATTTCATTCTTTGTTTATTATTGTGCAATAGCAGATTATTTTAAAAAATCACTCAAAGACATACATTATGAAAAATGAACTCATTTGTTTCAATCATCCCACTATGGTGCAAATCATTAGTTAGTTAACAGCCTTTGGGTATGATTTATAGTTAAATCCAATATGTATATTTGCTTTCTGAACAGTAATTGCTTATAAGTGCGTGAATAATTTTATATAAATATAGTAAATTGATATTGTGAAATACGTGTGTAACTGTGGATATGAATATTCAAAGAAAAACAAATCATGATTTGATTTCTTTATCATTGTATTGCACTGTCTACATAAACAGTATAAAAAAGAACAATAACATGTATAAAAAGAACAATAACCTGTGCTGACAAATACCTTACAAGGCTAAATAAACCAACATGAACCCATAATTACTGTATATTTGGGTTCATCAAATCTGTATCAATAAATCCATAAAAGAAATGTAAACATTATGACGTTAAGCCAGACAAACCACACATTTGCTTTGTCACTAAATATTGTATTAGATTAGGGGAGTGCTTTAACACCTTCGCGACAAAGGACGTGTCAGGCATGTCCTGCCGGGAACTCTGTTCCTGACAACGATCGCGAAAACCGCTTTAACGGTGCTGGTCTATTGCCTCGATGTCGAGGCAATAGCCATCACTGAAATTTATTTTCTGGGGCCCCCATGATCGCCCCACAGAGTGATCGTGGGAGCCATATTGACGGAGCAGCATGCTATGCCCTCTTGCGGTCTGAGCTTCGGAAGTGAAAGTAACTTCACTTCCGTCGCTCTGAATATGCTACTTGAATGCCCCTAGTGGTAGTTAAGTAGCATAGCAATGGAAAAAATTTAAAATAAATATTTAATTAACTAAAAACTGGTTATATAGTTAGATTAGCCTATAGGGTTAAAATTAAATAATTTTTAGCATAAGGGATAGGGTTAAAATTAAATTAAAATATATCAAGGGATAGCATAAGGGTTAGAGTTGGGGTTACATTTAGTGTTAAAGTTAAATTTTGGGTTTGGTTTGGGGTCAAAAGGTCAATATAGGAAAAAAAACAAAAAACACTATTTTTGGTTTTTGCCCCATAACTCACAAAAAAAAATAATGGAAAATATGGAAACATGCATATTTCTGAACTCAGGACAACATTTAGAAACGATTTAGATGGGGTCTTTTTTAATGATTGTATTTGTCTAAATTATATTTTAGGTCAAAGTTAGAAAAAGTGTTTTTTTTTAATATTTTTCATCATATTTTATGATTTTTTTTGTAGTAAATTATAAGATATGATGAACATAATGGTATCTAATGAAAGCCCTTCTTGTGATGATAAAAACAACATATAATTTGTGTGGGTACAGTATCTGAGAAAGAATAAAATTGCAGCTAAACACAAACACCCCAGAAATGTCAAAACAGCCATTGTCACCAAGGGAAAGTCAAGGTGAAAATGTCTTGTCACTAAGGGGTTAATATATGGCATTTATTCACAATACAAAAACATATCAGGGCTCTGAAGACTACAATGCAGGACTTTGTATCTAGTGTAATTATTTATTATTTTGCTGATATTTTCATGGTTAGTTTTCACTACCATTGCTATTGTGTGTATACTGCAGTGTACCTGCAGTGTGCAGTAGTGTGTCACGTCCCTCCAAGGCAGGTTTAAAAGTTGCAACGTATTTCTCTGTATCGTCTCTTATATTTGTTGTCATTTACACAATTATAGGGTAACTAGCGCCTTATATGTAAATGTCTGTGTGTGTGTGTGTGTGTATATATATAAATATATACAGTTGCAAGAAAAAGGATGTGAACCCTTTGGAATGATATTGATTTCTGCACAAATTGGTCATAAAATGTGATCTGATCTTCATCTAAGTCACAACAATAGACAATCACAGTCTGCTTAAACTAATAACACACAAAGAATGAAATGTTAACATGCTTTTATTGAACACACTGTGTAAACATTCACAGTGCAGGTGGAAAAAGTATGTGAAACCCTAGACTAATGACATCTCCAAGTGCTAATTGGAGTGAGGTGTCAGCCAACTGGAGTCCAATCAATGAGATGAGATTGGAGGTGTTGGTTACAGCTGCCCTATAAAAAACACACACCAGTTCTGGGTTTGCTTTTCACAAGATGCATTGCCTGATGTGCATGATGCCTCGCACAAAAAAGCTCTCAGAAGACCTACGATTACGAATTGTTGACTTGCATAAAGCTGGAAAGGGTTATAAAAGTATCTCCAAAAGCCTTGCTGTTCATCAGTCCACGGTAAGACAAATTGTCTATAAATGGAGAAAGTTCAGCACTGCTGCTACTCTCCCTAGGAGTGGCCGTCCTGTAAAGATGACTGCAAGAGCACAGCGCAGACTGCTCAATGAGGTGAAGAAGAATACTAGAGTGTCAGCTAAAGACTTACAAAAGTCACTGGCATATGCTTACATCCCTGTTAGCAAATCTACGATACGTAACACTAAACAAGAATGGATTTCATGGGAGGATACCACAGAGGAAGCCACTGCTGTCCAAACAAAACATTGCTGCACGTTTACAGTTTGCACAAGAGCACCTGGATGTTCCACAGCAGTACTGGCAAAATATTCTGTGGACAGATGAAACCAAAGTTGAGTTGTTTGGAAGAAACACACAACACTATGTGTGGAGAAAAAAAGGCACAGCACACCACCATCAAAACCTCATCCCAACTGTGAAGTATGATGGTGGGGGCATCATGGTTTGGGGCTGCTTTGCTGCGTCAGGGCCTGGACGGATTGCTATCATCGAAGGAAAAATGAATTCACAAGTTTATCAAGACATTTTGCAGGAGAACTTAAGGCCATCTGTCCACCAGCTGAAGCTCAACAGAAGATGGGTGTTGCAACAGGACAACGACCCAAAGCATAGAAGTAAATCAACAACAGAATGGCTTAAACAGAAGAAAATACGCCTTCTGAAGTGGCCCAGTCAGAGTCCTGACCTCAACCTGATTGAGATACTGTGGCATGACTTCAAGAAAGCGATTCACACCAGACATCCCAAGAATATTGCTGAACTGAAACAGTTCTGTAAAGAGGAATGGTCAAGAATTACTCCTGACCGTTGTGCACGTCTGATCTGCAACTACAGGAAACGTTTGGTTGAAGTTATTGCTGCCAAAGGAGGTTCAACCAATTATTAAATCCAAGGGTTCACATACTTTTTCCACCTGCACTGTGAATGTTTACATGGCGTGTTCAATAAAAACATGGTAACATTTCATTCTTTGTGTGTTATTAGTTTAAGCAGACTGTGAATGTCTATTGTTGTGACTTAGATGAAGATCAGATCACATTTTATGACCAATTTGTGCAGAAATCCATATCATTCCAAAGGTTTCACATACTTTTTCTTGCAACTGTATATATATCTATATATGTTAAGACCACTTATAGCTTTTTAGCAAATAATATATTGTATACAAATCTCTGTAGATCTTTATATAATATAATATTTGATATAAGATCAGGACTGTATACGTATAAACAAATGTTCTATTGACATTTTGTTTGTATTGAAATAAAATAAATAGATTGCAGCATGTTCAGCAAAACTGTTTTGCTTATGCTGTGTATTCAAATTGTTTTTGGCAAATCTAGGTTAGTTTGCTTGGATTCCTAGTTTCTCAGCACTATTATTAATAGAGGTTCTATGAATACACTTTTGCATCTCCTCTGAGGGTGTGCTCACATAAATAACGATAATGCTTAGAAAAGTTTTCTGTGGTTATAATGGAATATGTTGTACTATAGTTTAATTTTATATAAACATACATTTTTGACAAATATGCATATAATATTAGAAATCCCTTAATATTTGTAGATTTGATATCACCTTACTTTACTTTAGGCCTTAAACATCCATTTTGATCTGTTCTTGCTTTTAGGAAAACATCCTGAGCTGCTCTTATACAGCGAATAGCAAACTAGGTTTATTTCATAGTATACAAACTGTTATGTCTTTTTTTTTTTTTAAATATTTTTATTTGTTCACAAATATTATCTCAGGATTTCACAAATATCATAACAGGAATTGTATCAAGAAATGCTATTTCATCACCATGTAGCTCAAGATATATATATGTCATGAGCAGAATGTATAAAAACAAACATCATGAGAACATTAGCTAGGTAGCAACAGTTTACAATATGCATCTATTTGTCGCAGGATATCAAAACAGTGTGAATATGTCACCATTTTCAACATTTTCCTGTAAACTTCTTCTAACTAAATAATAATAAGAAGAAGAAAAAAAGCTTTGTTATAAACATTAAATAGAACACACTAGGAACATTTCATTCCCAGGAGGTCTCATAACCAGATTTGTCAAAATATGAATAATCGGTATTGTCATTTTTCTTGCTTTCGTGACTCGAAGTTGATAGGAGCGCTATTACTTGTGCACAATTCCAGTTTGTATGTTGAAAAGTGTATTGCAGCAGTGATTTTATGAATAGATTTGATTTTAAGAATCCAGTGACCTAATCAACATATTGAGACTAAACCGAAGACCACTAGGTTTAGCCTAGGTATCATACTTTAAAAAATGGAAATGCAGGTTGCAGGTAGGCAGATCAAATCACAAGCAGGGCAGATAAAAAGAGACTATGAAATCCAATTGCAAGTCACACAACAGCCAGTAAGCACTAGAAATTTATTTTTTTAAAGATTTAGCTGTTTAGTATTTTTATCTAGGAAGAACTTGGCAAAAATAATTCCAATGAGAAACACCATAGAACAATGCACCATTTTAACTTAAAATACATATTTAAATGCTAACTGTAAGGCATATCTTAAAGAAGTCACATGGAAACTTTTACACAATAAGATACATTTCCTCTTTACAATGCCAGTGCAAAAATCAATAAACAGGGAAATATCTCAGTTGTATCTTTCACCATATAACATGTCTCCAGGAGGGGATGTCCCAAATAATTCATTTGTAGCTCTGGGACTGGAGATTTGACAGATCTACATTGTTCTTAATATGTGTAGGCTGCCCCATGTATCCAAAATTGGTTTGAATTGCCTTCTATCACAGAAAAATGATACTGTAATGCATGAAAACCACGTAACTATTAAATTATACCAGGAATCAGGCAATAATTGTAAGACAAAAGGGAACTTTTATAGGATTATTTGTTTATTATTTACCAATATGTGTTAGATACATAAGTGTACATAGCTATCATATGCAAATATAATTATTCTCTATTAGTGCCTAATCACTCCATTTGCTTCTGTTTCACAGCTGTTGCCTTGTGTTTCTACAGATTTGTTTTATTGACAAGACAAGAATGGGAAGAATTAGTAATTCAATGTTTGCAAGCGTGTTTCTAGGAATTCTAGAATAGAAAAGGGCTCAGCAATGTTAGAATTGTGCATGGATTTGGTTAGTATTATAGCCTTAATATTATTAGAATATGTAAGCACTGTGTTTTCAGTTTGTTAGATTTGTTTCCAATTCAATGACCCTGGTGTATTTCATTATCATTAGCTGCAATTAAGATGCTATAGGTGGTAAAGGAAGACTCACAGGGAATTCTGCCTGGTTCAACAAAATCATCATCCCCACCTGCTTAAGCCAAAAGTAGGCATCAAGTCCACAGCATAATGAATAAAAAAACAAAAACATAATGATGCCAGTTGTGGACTAAAAACAAACAAATTTATTGCTTGCAAAATTGTAAAACCAGATTGGAGCAAGTATATGTTTTTTTATCTGAAAAAACTTTGGACAAAATCTGTCACTAGAACAAAATTTGTCACTGGGTTATACAGCAACAATTTATGTACAAAATGACCACATGGAACACGCTATAGGATATCTAGAGATTTGCTTTGGAACATGGATTTTCATATAAGCTCTAAGCTACAATTAACTCCTACTTTGCTAAAAAACATAACCAAACTGTGTTTAGTTCTTAAAGACAAGTAACAGGCACAGTATTACAAAGATATGGTTTGCCAGTGTAAACTAGCTGATAATGCTGTGGAAAACTGACTAAGGCAGCTGCACAACTGAGATTCATTTGCTTCCTCTTTCTATTCTACCACCAGTTTGCGCTGTTCTGTGAATTGAGTAGTACACAGCATTGTAAGGGATCTTCACTTTCTTCTCAGTTTCTCAGAACAAGAATACACTAACAAATTTCAAAAGAAAGTTATTGGTTTCTGCTCATTCTGAACCTGTAATCAAACCCACACATGCTCCAGATACTCACCTAATCTAAAGTAGGACTCTTTTATTTAACCTCAAACTTTTGAATGGCCTGTGCACATGTGTAAATGAGGCTTAGCAAAGAGGAGTGAGGGTGCTGCAAGCACAATGTAACTGACTATACAGTGTATAAAAAAAAAAAATTGTTTGCCCTTCTCATCCTTATAAAGTTGTCAACAGTTATATAAGCATCATATAAATTAAAAGGTTTTGGTTATATGAATTGGCCAAAGCATTTTAAATCTCACCTTCTGAAACCAGACAAAGAACCATCAACCTCAACTATGTGAAAGCAGGGGGGAAAGTGTTGTTGTGCTATGCTTGTCACAGGCTCAAATAATATAGCATTCAAAAGTTTGGGGCCACTTAGAAATGTTCTTGTTTTTCATGAACACATACAACAAATGAGTTGCAATGAATATGAAATAAAGTCAAGATATTGACAAGGTTAGAAATAATAGTTATTAATTTGAATAACAATTGTTGTCTTCCAAACTTTGCCCTAGTCAAAATCCTCCATTTGCAGCAATTATAGCTTTGCAGACCTATGGCACGCTAGTTGTTAATTTGTTGAGGTAATCTGAATGGCTTTCATACCATGCTTCCTGAAGCACCTCCCACAAGTTGGATTAGCTTGATGGGCACTTCTTATGTACCATACGGTCATGTAGCTCCCACCACAGCTCAAAAGGGTTGATATCCTGTGACTGTACTGGCCACTCCATTGTAGATAGCTTACTGCTTCCTTCATAAATTGTTCTTGCATAGTTTGGAACTATCCGCAGGGTATGGCAAGGCAATTCAAAATAGGAGACCTCAATTTAAGGACAAGATGTCTTTTTTTTTGTTTAAATTTTGTTTATTGGTGAAATAAAATAATTAAAACATAACATTCCAGCAATGTGTGAGCCACGTTCTCCAATACAATATAATAAATCATATAATACAAATATAAGCATTATCCGCAGCGGTTGGAAAGGGTCCACTCTTGGACACCTAGTTAAATGAAACAATATATTTAGAATCACATTGCAGGTATCATATAATCACATTTAGAAGATATTAATATCTTTAGTTACACAGAAACGGTATAATATTGCGTGAAACAAAGTTTAAGAAACAGCGCAGACAGCAAAGAGAATGGAAAAAGAAAGAACAATTAGAAGGAAGAAAGAGGGAGAGAATTTGAAGAGGAAGAAGGGAGGAGGAAGAATGGGTGCCGGAGGGGAAAGTGTCTGATTTACACTTTAGACAATAAAGGAGTAAGGTCATTCAGCCGCAAAAATATTGGCTTCACATTCAGGGCTGTTGATGTATAGCATCCAGTGTGTCCATCTATTACTGTGTATCATACCTTTACCATTTGCGGTGTGAACCAAATCCTCGACCACCCTGATGGACTCCACAGAGGCTAACAGCTCTCGAAAAGTAGGGGGGTCAGTCTGTTTCCATTTTCAAGGAATCAGCAGCTTAGCCGCATTGAGAAGGTGTACTATGAGCGACCGTTTGGATGCCCCAAGTGAGTACTGTGTATGGTGAAGCAGGACAGTAAGAGGAGTGTGTGTAATATTGGGGTCCCCTACTGTTTTAATAGTATTGAGAACTGCTGACCAGAAAGGCCTCAGCTTAGGGCAGGGCCACCAAATGTGGACTAGGTCACCTGGATGTAAGTGACATTTACAAAATCTATCCGAGGTGGAGCGGAAAATTCTATGCAAAATAGTTGGCGTAAGTTACCATCGTGTGAGTAACCTATATGAGTTCTCTTGTATATGTGTGGAAATAGAACATTTGTGTGCCAAGGTCACCATTTTACGCCATTGAGAAATTGTCAATTCAACCTGACAGTCTTTCTCCCAAAGTGTTATAAAAGAAGGTTTGTCCTGGTCTACAAGGTCCGTGAGGAGTTGATAGACTGTGGAGACCAGTCTTCACGGCCTCTCCTCGGACATGCAGAGAAGTTCAAAGCTCGTTGCTCCCGTGGGGACTTCATGATGGGTCCCCAGCGCAGTGGTGAAGTGGAGTAGTTGGTTGTATTTGTATAGGAGCCCTGATGGTGGTGGGTGGGGTAGTATCAAATCTGCAATGGGTTTAATGGAGCCCTCATCTAGAATGTGGCCCAGTCTAGGATATCTAACTGGGTTATGAAAGAAATTGTGAAAAAAGGAATATGTCAGCCCCGGGGGAAAGTGGTCATTCCCAATAAGAGAGTGCATCAGAGAGGGGGAATTAATAAGACCTGGACTGGCAGTAAGTTGTCTCCAAATTTGGAGATTGGGTGGTACTGTAGGGTGTGTGGTCTCAGCTGGTGTCAGCTGGGGGCGCGAAACCCAGGCTGCTAAGGGTATTGGAACGTTTAGACCTCGGTGTTTGAGGGAAACCCAAAGCTTCGAGGATGGCCTCGACCAGTCTACCACCCTGGCCAGATGAATTGATTTATAATACCTTTCTATGTCAGGGAGGCCAATGCCTCCCAGGCACTTGGGGCGGGTGAGGATTTTGTAGTTTATCCTTGGATGTTTGTGATGCCAGATGAAGCGTGTAATCATGGACCTAAGCGTTGCAAAAAAAGACCTGGGTATATATAAAGGCAAAGTTTGGATAACATAAAGAAATCGGGGTAGAATGTTCATCTTGATTATTGATGCTCTCCCGAACCAGGAATGCCGTTTGAGGGACCATTTGAGTAAGTCGCGTTTACAGGTCATCAGTAGGGACCTGAGATTAACATCAAATAAGGAGGCTAGATTCTTACTCAAAGAGATACCTAGATATTTAATATGTTGGTCACTCCATCGGAATGGAAAGGAAGCCTTTAGCGGACCAAGTATTTGTGAAGGTAAAGATATATTAAGGACCTCCGATTTAGTGTAGTTGATTTTAAAATTGGAGAGGGAACTGAATGTGTCAAATTCCTTCATAATATGAGGGAGGGACACAACGGGGTTAGTAACAAAAAACAAAAGATCGTCGGCATAAGCGGCCAGCTTATGGTGGTATGGGCCAACTTGTAGCCCCAAGATATCGGGGTTTGAGCGAATAGCGCATGCTAGCGGTTCCAGGGTGTGTACAAATAGAAGCGGGGACAGAGGACAGCCCTGTCTGGTCCCGTTTGACAGGGTGAGCTGGCCTGATAGGGTACCGTTGACCCGTATTCGGGCTGTAGGAGTCTGATACAAAGACGAAATCCAGTGTAGCATAGATGGTCCCATGCCGGTATGACGTAGCACCGCTTGTAGAAAAGGCCAGCTCATCCTATCAAAGGCCTTCTCTGCATCTGTTGATAGCAACAAAGCAGGTGTATTATATAGCTTAGCGTAGTGGATAAGGTTAAGGCTCTTAGTAGTATTATCCCGTGCCTCCCGGCCCAGGACAAACCCAGCCTGGTTGGCATGAATTAGGGAGGGAAGAATACGTTTGAGTCTATTACTGAGAATTTTAGCAAACAGTTTTAGGTCTACTTTAAAAGGGAGATTGGTCTAAAATTGGAACAAGAATCTGTGTCTCTGCTCAGTTTCGGTATGATTGTGATATGAGCCTCCTGCAATTGCGGGGGCAGAAGACCATCGGTAGAAAGTGAGTTAAATGCGAGTAAAAAAGGGGGGCACAAAGTATAATGAAATAACTTATAATAGGAAATAGTAAACCCGTCTGGACCAGGACTCTTTCCCGTGGGGGAGGTTTTAATGGCTTCAGTAAGTTCGTCAACTATAATCGGAGAGTCTAGGCTCGATACATCTAAAGGGTCAAGTTTATGTGTCATGTGAGCGTCAAGGTATTCCCGAATCTTATTATTAGACATTAATATCTGGGATGGAGTGGTGGGAGTGGGTAGGTTATAGAGCTCTTCATAGAACAGCCTGAACGTATCCGCAATTTTAGGGGTAAGGCTCGTGTATTCTCCCTGTGCCGTCCTAATTTTATGAATGAAACAAGTGGAATGTCTGTCACGTAGAGACCTGGCTAATAATCTACTGGACTTATCTTTCAATTGGTACAGTTTACTTTTGATCTGGAGGTGCAAACGGAGATCTCGGTAGTTACACAAGTCTGCCAATTTGGCTTTCAGTATTAGCAGAGACTGATAAACTGTAGGGTTAAGGGTTAGTTTATGAGATGTCTCTATATTAGAGATCTCCGTCAGCAGCTGGATCATGGAGGCTGAGTGTAGTTTTTTTCTTAAATGAGCCTATACTGATAATTTGGCCGTGTAGTACTGATTTATGCGCTTCCCATACAACAGTCGGAGGTACATCATGGGTTGCATTTTCTTTAAAATAGTTTAGCATATTAGTTTTTAGAGTTGAAACCGTTTCCGGATCTTTAAAGAGAGATTCGTTGTGCCTCCAGTGGGGTTGGCGTTTACTTAGAGATGGCATGGTGATAGTAATTTGGATGGGGGCATGGTCACTCCATGTGATATGACCTATCTCGGAATGGGTTAAGAAAGGAAGGTGTCTATGGGAGAGGAACAGGTAATCAATTCTAGAATATCTGGAGTGTGGTGTTGAATAGAACGTATAGTCCTTTGTGGTGGGGTGTTGAATGCGCCAGGAGTCTGCTAGCTGAGCAGAATGTAGTGCTCGTTTTACCTGCTTAATTTTTGCAAATTGGAGAGAGGAAGCCCCCGTGGAGGAGTCGAGGCGTGGGTCAAGCGTAAGGTTCAGATCACCACCCATTATCACCAGCCCCGATGCTAAGTCCTGTAGTTTATCTATTGAAGAGGAAATGAAAACATGTTGGCCAACATTTGGGACATATAAGTTAGCGAGAGTAATAATATCTGTTCCCAGAGTTCCCTTCAGAAATAAGGCCCTGCCTTCACTGTCCGACCACTGGTCCTGGACAGTGAAGGGAAGGCCCCTGGACACAAATATCGCAACCCCTTTATTCTTCTGTAAAGGTGAATGGGAGTAATACATATGGGGAAAATGATAGTCATGAAAATTTGGAACCTTGCCTCTGAAAAAATGAGTTTCCTGTACTAATGCAATGTCAGCATGGAGTGCCTTCAGTTCGCGGAATAGGCGAGAACGTTTATTAGGAGAATTTAGCCCCTTTGCGTTGATAGATATTATCTTTATCTGTGCCGGCTTAGCCATAGATGTGTTGGGAGGTCTGAGCATTTGCAAAGCACTTTCCCTCTGGCACCCGTGGAAAGGAAAGAGAGGAAAAGGAAGGAAAAGTGGAGAAAGAGGGTGAACATAAACACTTTTTTGTCTGAACAATAATCATAGAGTGTCAAAATGATACTGTGGGCAGCGGTGCCTAATGGGGGGCTAGGCGCACCTTGGAAAGATGTGCCCGGACCCCCATAATTTACAATGGCACGAACCTGCTTGGGGAGCGTGGCAGCCCGAAACAATGGCATAGCCAAAACATAGTTTTAACTTCCTATCAAGCAGTGGGCCCGAACAAGAACAGCGGGCCAGAATAGGTGAGTAACGTAATAGGTGTGTCCAAGACAGCACCATTTATAAAGTAAAATAACACACGTCTCAGTGCACAACCTCTGTTTGAATCCGTCGCACGGACCGATGAAACAGCAAGGAAAAACAGTAAACCATCTGTGTCAAAGTGCCTATAATAAATGGACTATATACATAGACATAGGGTAATATGAATATATCAACTTAAATATCTATAGAAATCCCCCCACCCCCCAAACCAACAAAGTGGACCCCCCACCCCCCCTCCCATCACATATAATCTCATTAATATATACTGAGTGGTCACCATAGAAGTCGGGGGAGATGGAGTATCTCCTACTCGATATCAATCACAGTATTCTCCATGGGGCTATAAAAGATGTAGAAATGTTATGTGGAGAGTGACCTAACTAGAATCCCAAGGTCGGGGGTATTGATAGTATTGATCTACTAGTGGCATATCAACTATCTGACAAGATGTCTTTTATCAACACCATGGCTGCTTATTTTATACTTATATTTGCACATATCCATTACAATACCGTGGGTACCTCTGGTAGCAGGCTGGGTTTATATTTTAACATTTTTATTAAATTACTACACCATGGAGGCTGTTAGTGCTTATGTTTTTCAGACCCTTTGCAAAATGGAGTCGTAGCCCTCCTTCCTCAAGATCCCTTTTATTCTTTACACTTTACCACCACCCCCAGGCCATCACATTGCCCCACTATGCTTTACAGATGGCATCAAGCACTCCTCCAGCATATTTTAATTTGGCTTGCATCTCAAGGAATGTTTATGTTTTGTAATCCGAACACCTCAAACTTAGATTTGTTTGTCCATAATACTTTTTTCCAATCGCCTTCTCTTCAGTGTCTGTGTTCTTTTGGCCATCTTAATCTTTTTTTCCTATTGGTCAGTCAGATATGGCTTTTACTTTGCAACTCTACCTATAAGGTCAGTATATTGGAACCACCTCTTCAGTGTTAGCATCAAAACTGGTGTTTTGTGGGTATTATTTAGAAAAGATGTCAGTTAAAGACCTGTGAGGCATCTGCTACTGAACTAGACACTCCAATGTACTTGTCCTCTTGCTGAGTTGTGCACCGGTGTTTCCCATTCATTTTCTGGTTGGAGCCAGTTTGTGCTGTTCTGTGAATGGAATAGTGCACAGCATTGTAAGAGATTTTCAGTTTCTTGGCAATTTATTGTATGGAATAGCCTTAATTTCTCAGAACAAGAATACACTGACGAGTTTCTGAACAAAATTCTTTCTTTCTGGCCAGTCGTAAAAGTGAGTATAATGAGTTTTGTGCAAAATCACAGAAACCATAAAAGGAAAAATGACCACATTTTAAATAACGAGGTAATAGATGTGGTATCCAAATCAGTACAGGGCCGCATATACATGGAAGAGAACCAAAAGGACAAACAATACTGTAACTTTGCAAATATTACAATGATGGAATTTTGCCTTATAGTGCATTCACGTATTCTCATCAAAATGTGTAGATTTAGCTTCACTTTCTCCTGGTATAAATGGAATTTCAGAGTACACCTATATGCATCCACACAGGGTATCACAAAAGGAAGCAAAGAATAAAATGCCAGTAATATTACACATTTAATTGGTAATTAGTAACTCACATGTAAGCACAGGTTCTCCACAGTTATAGTACATGCTAGAGTAAACAGCTTCAGTATTGCTACAGGTGGTGAAAATTACACAGCACAGCTCAAAAACCTACATAGAACCATATAATGTGTTGGCAGATAAGAACCATTCGGTCCATCACATCTTATATCTAGGATAGCCTTGTGCCTATCCCACACATGCTTAAACTCCTTCACTGTGTTTACCTCTACCACTTCCGCTGGAAGGATATTCCATACATCCACTAGCCTCTCAGTAAATTAATACCTGATATTATATTTAAATCTTTGCCCCTTTAATTTAAGAGTATGTCCTCTTGTTGTGGTAAAAGGAGATCTAAAAAGCCATACTTTTTTGCAAACATGAGGGCTTCAGCTCAGAAACCACTGACTAGGAGGGATAGGACTAACCAACTGAGCCATTTCACCTATGCGTTTCATCAGGGTTGGCTTCAACAGGCTCTGCCTAGAAGCCATCTGTCAAAGCCAAACTTGGTGAAACACATATCTAAGTAACCCCAAACTTTTGAACTGTAGTGTACTTGTGTAAATGAGATCTACCAAACAGGAGCTAGCATGCTGCAAGAACAGTGCAATTGGCTAAATAGTGTGTAAAATATGTGCTTCTCACACTAAAGTTGGCAGCAATTACATAAGTTAAATGAAAGATTTTGTTTAAATTAATTGGCCAAAGCATAATTAAGCTCACCTGCCACATCAAGGAACACTCTGAATAGGGTGTTAGGTAATTGACACATGTTCCTCTTTGGATTTTCACTGTGGAGAATATTATTGTCAGATTTTAATATATCTTTTGTGATAACTTGCTTTTTTTTTTAAACCAAATATGATTCCTGGGTTGCTCAAAGTCTTTGAATTGCTTGAGAACCTAACTTCACCTAATTTCCATGTTTCTTTTTGTCACTGGTTTGACGATAGTTAACGTGCCCTGAGAGCCCATGACAGCTACAAGTGACCCTTTGGGGAATTATATTTTTAGTTTGTGCCAAATTCTGGTAGACTTTAACATTTCAGTGCTAAAATTGCATGTGTGAGTCACTATCATCAGAAGGGAGATCACATCTCAAAGAATTACTATATTGGACTCATTCCAAGAGTTAATAACTTATAGTTTAAATAGAACGGATATTACATTTTCTACTGGAAATTGCATTTGTAAAATGATTTGTTAACAGCTTGCTTAATGAGCCACTCCACTGGGAGATGTGATTATTTAATTCTCACCTTTTCTCAAAAACTAAAAACAATTATATATATATATATATATATATATATATGTATATATATATATATATATATATATATATATATATATATATATATGTATATATGTATATATATATATATATATGTATATATATATATATGTATGTATATAAACTCCCCCAATGCACTAGCACTCAGCTTACTGTTTATCAATTCAAGATGTTCTGCCCGGCCAGCAAATCGCATCATCATACAGCTAAATCCATTCCCAAAACATAGTGGGAATGCACTCACGGGACTTAGTTCAGTTATCAAAAAGCGTATAAATGTATTCAGTAAACATAGCAACGTTTCGTTATAGATAAATATATAAACATTTATAAATATATATTCATAACTGAATTTCTATATAATAAAACAACATTTTCCACAATGTTGTAACTTTAGCATAGTCAGAAGCTACTTCCTTTATAAATATTAAGAGTTTTACATTGCAGCTTTTGTAGTGACTTCAAGCTCTGAAAAGATTTCTTTTAAAACTGCTTTCCCATGTAGCTAGAGTGACAGGAACTGACATCACAAATGCAACAACGAACGTTTTTATAATGAATACCATTAGCACAAAACCAATAACGTTTTCTCCACTCCTCCACCACTAAAAATGTTAAAGAAAACACCTTTAATATAATATGTCCTGCAGACAACAAAAAACGCAAAAGGTAGCAGATTGTCCATCCAATCTCAGCTTTCATTTCAATATCATGGCCAGCACTGATAAGCTTCTTTGATTTAGCAGAGAACAGCAATAGATGTTGTTAACTTTTTAAAAAATAACTAGGAATTCTTTAATAGATTAATTAATAGGTGAAATTGTATAAAGGAAATTAGATGCATTAAAGTCGATTTGGAGTTATGTGAATTATGTTGAGAAACCATACATTTATTCTTTGTGGTTGCATCAATACTAAGTAGGAGTAAAGCCAGAAACCCTGTACATGGTCATGTAGATTATGTGCACATGTGTGCTGCAGGGCTGAAAGGATTAAATGAGTTGCAAGCTTAAAGGTGTTAACTGTTGGCTCGTGCTTCATTCTAGGGAAGTTTGGAGGGAATATATTTCATTGGTAGTCACCCCCCAGGCCATCATCTGGAGATATGATGCCCTTGTAGAATGCCCATGATTAGTGTCCTTGCGGGAATACTCTGATTGGAGCATTGTTCTGCAAACGGGAATCTAAAATAAAAATTCCCTGCTCTGAGGTACTTTATCACAAGTGCTTGGAGGCAAGCTTAATGCTGCCCTGCGCTCCCTCCCTTATTGTCATTCATTTATTACATATGTTATGGTCTATTATTGGGGTGCAGGTCATCTGCCTAGCTGGTTTTGGTGTTATTTGTTTTAGGTCTGGATAGTAGGGCTGAACATTGAAATGTTATGGGATAATTCTCTGGGTGTTTACCCCCTTCCTGCTTGTAGGACATTTCATGCCATCCTACTTTTTAGTGTCTAGAGGCTAGTAGGACGGCATGGAACGTCCTACATTGAACAGCTCATCGTGGCCCCCACTGTCAGGTGAGGCCACTTTGAGTGGCGTCACTCTGACACAGAAAATGTAGCTGACGCACAAAGTGAGCGTCGGCTACATTTTACAGTGAAAGCCTGCACGACGGCATAAGGACTAAAGCACCATCCGACGGGAAGGGGTTAAAGAGTGGAGATATATGGTTAAAATGTTTACAGTTATTATGTATTACAGAATATTATTATTCTATTATTACTCTATTGCAAAATTGTTTCTAAGATCACAGCCTTTTCTGTAAGTTTGTGTCTGTGTGTTTTAACCCCTTAGTGACAAGACATTTTTACCTTGACTTTCAAGGTAAATGGCTGTTTTGATATTTCTGGGGTGTTTGTGTTTAGCTGTAATTTTCTTCTTTCTCACATACTGTACCCACACAAATTATATGTTGTTTTTATCGTCATAAGAAGGGCTTTCATTAGATACCATTATGTTCATCATATCTTATAATTTACTACAAAAAAAATCATAAAATATGATGAAAAAAAAACCAAAAACACTTTATCTAACTTTTGACCTAAAATATAATTTACACAAATACAATCATTTAAATGTTTCCACATTTTTGTTAATTTTTGCAGGAACACAAAAAAAGCCTACAAAATTAAGATATTCTGAGAATTCTTTAATAGACTGTGTATCTGTGAAATGTTGCATAATAGTATGCAAAATAATTCTCTTGCATCTGGGAAATCTAGTTTTGCTAGATACCAACATAGATAGGAAACAGCATGTGACCTTCCAAAAGTAAAGTAAAAGAATATAATTATTTTCTACAACACAAGTTTAAAATACATAAGGCTCTGAGTAATGGGGTTGGGGATCTTTCAACTTATTTGTTCCTTACAGGTTTTTGCCATCTTATAGATAGAAAAAAAGGTAAGTGCTAGGCGCTTAAGATCAATTAGTGACATGTTAAGCAGCTCACTTCAGATATATACCCTAATCCACATTAAAAAGCATACAAATATAAATAAAGGAGCGCTCGTGAATAAAAATAAATATAAAGTGTTATCAATCACAACAGTATAGCAATTTAAAAAAAAAGATACTTATTCTTATTATTATACCATGTGAGATTCCGTTTATATGAGCTATACCGACCCCGAGACAAGTTGTGGAAGCTGATTTACAATGTTAATACAACACTAGAGCATTGTAGTGCCCCACCTTTGTGGGTGTGATAATAATCCATTTATGGTCCAATGTCAATTTATTATACAGATAACACTATGGTCTTTTTTTTATTGTTCTTAATTTTGGGTTTAACGAGTTCTCCACAAACAACAAAATAAATATCTTTCTACACTATTATGGTTGATAAAACTTTATATTTATCTTTATTCACGATCTTATATTCTTCTTTATCTATATTTGTAGCCTACCATCTTATGTCTGCTCTTTCTTTATTTTAGAGTCAAAGTTCTCCCATTGGCTGGTTTCTATGGAACATTTATTGGCTCTGTACCAGGAATTACAGGGAACTGTTTGCATGGGTGTCTTCTTTGCTAGTTATGTAGGTTCAAATGAATACAAAACTTGCACACACACAAAAAAATGGTTTACTAAATGAATAATACGAGTAAGAAAGGGCAAAAAGTTGACATTAATTCCAGTATCTTTTATATTCAATTTTCTTCACAATACTTCATCTTGTTTACAGTAGTGAATAGTCTGTTTAAAATAAACAATGGCATTTCATACATTTTGTGCCAGTATATTAGAATATTTAAAAAAACATCTGTATATACTATTGTTAAATTTAAGATAAATCTGTACTTTGTCCTTCAATGAAATTGACCATATTGCTTGAATTACCAGGTACATTTTTCCTCTAAAGAAGCCTCTGTATAGACTACTTTTTGGCATTTTGTCTATTAATAATCCCCCCCCCCCATAAAACATGATTAAAAGTAAATATATTTGTATGGTAATGCATTCCTGATAGAAAACTCAAAATTGTATCCCTTCAAAATCATTGTCCTTTCGGTTTGTGTAGACAAGGGAACATTTATCAGAAGCCTCTGTGTGGCTCCAGAATCCAGGAGCAGTAAGAAGGCCTGGTTTGTTGCCCTGTGAGATTTTATGTTGTAAAATTTGAGGTACAGCTGCACCAGAATAATATTCTTTTAGTTTTTTAACTATAGGTTTTTGCAATAGAAATTCTGTGTCATTGGAATTTATTGCTATATTTTCCAAGGACTTTGACAGGCTTTTGAGTTTCCGTTTTTCTTCTGTAGCCACTTGTATTATCTCATCCAGACACTTTTGCTTTTCCTCGCAGTCATTTATTGCCATTTGAATCTGCTGTCGGTACTTCAGTGCAGCTGACTCTGCATTTTCCACCTTATGTAGCTTTTGTGACACGTGCTGGAGAGCGCAGCTAGGGCACAATAACCTTGTATGAGAAGATATATGTCATTATATACAACGATAAATTAGTATATAAATTTCTCTTCAATTAGCGGAATCATTCTATACTAAATGTCACATAAAAAATGAAAATGGAATGATCACGATAATGAAAACTTTGCTATAATAAACTAAAGCTGATATATTAATACTTATTACTGGGAACGGGATTCACTATAATTCAGTAGTTAAAACAGTGTCTGGTTCCCCATCAGTGCCAGATATGTGAAATGCAATGGCCTCTTATACATGTGGCACTCTAGTAGCATACCTTCCAACTTCTGCCTCTGGCAAATCAGGACGCAGGCGGTTGGAGATTGGGAGGTTGAGTGTCAGACCTACTGTGCATGCACAGTAGCGCTGTCATTGAAGTTGGGAGCGCTACTGTGCATGTGCACAATGCCGTGCATGCTCAGTAGGTATTCTTCAATTCCCCAGACACTGAAGAATGTGGTCAGGACCGCAACTAACGAATCCTGCTGTCCCGCTGAGCTCTACCTCTGTCTCAAAAAGTTGGCCAGAAGAAGAGCTCGGCTGAACAGACTCCCAAAATGGGGACTGTCCCACGCAAAAGACTATCTTATTTAGCTGTAACTGATGACATTAATATTTACATATATCAGAACCATCTGAGTTTCATCTGAACGGGGCTACATGCTCAGAATTTCATGAGTGTAATTGGGCCAGACAAAGTTTTTTTTTATAATTTCATTATATAGCTAGAAGATACATTAAATCAAAGCTCCAGTGTACACTGCATGTTTATTTGCTGAATAGCGACGGACTGACTGGTTGGGCACTTTGCATTTATTCCATTGTATGTATATATATTTATATATATAGAAATAGAGAGAGAGAGAGAGAGAGAGAGAGAGAGAGAGAGAGAGAGAGAGAGAGACTTTTATATTTAACCCCTTGCCGACAAAGGACGTGTCAGACACGTCTTGGGAGAAACTCCCTTAACGCCAAAGGACGTGCCTGGCACGTCCTGCGAAGAATCAAGTGGTTTTCGCAATCAACAATCGCGAAAACCGCTTTAACGGTGCTGGTCTATTGCCCCGATGTCGAGGCAATAGCCAGCACCAAAATTTCTATTCTGGGGCACCCACGATCGCCCCACGGAGCGATCGTGGGAGCATGCTGCTCCGTCAATATGGCTATGCCCTCTGGTGGTCTGAGCTTCGGAAGTGAAAGTAACTTCCCTTCTGTAGCTCTGAATATGCTACTTGACTGCCCCTAGTGGTAGTTAAGTAGCATAGCAATGGAAAAAATATAAAATAAATATTAAATTAATTAAAAACTGGTTATATAGTTATATTAGCCTAAAGGGTTAAAATTAAATAATGTTTAGCATAAGGGATAGGGGTAAAATTAAATTAAAATTAAAATATATTAAGGGATAGCATAAGGGTTAGAGTAGGGGTTACATTTAGTGTTAATTTAAAATTTTGGGTTCTGGTTGGGGTCAAAAGGTCAATATAGGAAAAAAACACTATTTTTGTTTTTTGCCCCATAGCTCGCAAAAAAATACCGAAAAATATGGAAACATGCATATTTATGAACTCGGGACAACATTTAGAAACTATTTCGCGCTGTCTTTTTTTAATGATTGTATTTGTCTAAATTATATTTTAGGTCAAGTTAGAAAAAGTGTTTTTTTTTAATTTTCATCATATTTTATGATTTTTTGTTGTTGTAAATTATAAGATATGATTAACATAATGGTATCTAATGAAAGCCCTAAACACAAACACCCCAGAAATGTCAAAACAGCCATTGTCATCAAGGGAAAGTCAAGGTGAAAATGTCTTGTCACTCAGGGGTTAATAAAATTAGTTTGTATTACACTTATTATTATTAGGTGACTTTTGTATTACACTTCTTATTATTAATTGACTTCATCACATTTTAACCACTGTGCTTTCAGGTTCTATTTTTTATTTCAGTATGTTTATTGAATTGTTTCCCATTTGCATGTATTTGTGTTCATTTTTACTGCTGTACAGAATGTGATGAAGCTTTAGAAATACATACATATTAATACAATTAATGTCATTCGTACAATACGCTGAATGTACTCTTTGTGAATAAGGTTTATGTATTTCTATGTAGAACTTGTTATCACTGGAAGCAACTTTCAAATGACATTAAAACTGCTTTCCTTTTCTAACGCATCCCTAATATCCATTGCGTAGTTAATAAGCCACATTTTTTGGTGTCATCGGTTTGTAATCTGGAAATTTTGATAAATAGCTTTGTTTTTTTATCTCAGTTGCCTGTGGGAATCCCATTCATGTTTTTAGAATTTAAATAAGCCTGGCAATGTTTCAGAGTTTCAGGAGTTTAGACCCTTATTTTCTGGCTGATGTTGCACACAGGTGAGTATGTCTGGGCTGCATAATGACAGCTGCTTTTTCATTTCAAAAGTCTTTTAAAAATCACAATATTAAAGAAAGTCTGACATTTTCGAGCTGCTTAGCTGTGCAGAAAAAAAAACTCCCACACAAAAAATCCATTGATTTGGGAGGCAATAACAAAGGCAAAGAATGTTTTAGATGGATCATAGAAATAAGTACTCTATTGAGGTCAGTTTCCCATCATTTTCTTCCTATGGGCAAATATATATATATATATATTGACATTAAAAGCATAAAGCAAAAGTACCTCATTGAAGTGTTGGTTGCTGAACAAATGTCAAATGCAATATACATTTGTTACAAGTTTTTAAAAATCTTGTTTTATGTAACGTTTTGATTTTAAAAATAAACTATGCACAACTTAGTACTGCATAATGACTCTGCGGTGGCAAAATAATTGTATCTCCATCTTTGTTTTCAGTTGACACTATCATGAATGGCTTTGCATTTGGCGATGAAGAGTTTTAGTCAATAGGCAATATTAGGTGATACTGCTAGGTGTACAATTTAAATGACCTCACATTGAATATATATTATGACTTAAACACTAGCTAATAAGAAGCTGGAAATGGTTTTAAGATGGGCAGGAAAATAATCAAAGGAATTGAACTTAAAGGGACATTCTAGTCCATAGACTTACTTTGGTGCATGTTGACTACTGCTTGTATAGTACACATACTTTTTTCCAGTGTGATTTTATGCAGGCATTCTGCATAAATCACATTTTCAATATTTGACTCAAGCCCTCCCCATTGATTACTTGAGATGTTTACTGCAAGTGAGGCAGCACTGTTTATATAGAAACTGAGGTTTTGTTTCATTTAGTCACTTCCTGTGCTACTGGAAAATAATACATTGTGTGGACTGTAATACACTTGCTCTTGTACACAGTAGGATCTGTTAACAGTGCTACACATTGTATTACGAAATCACTAGAGAGACTGGAAATTCCATTTATTTGAATGAAATTATTCTCATTGGTTCCTGCAGCAAAAATAAAAAGTAAATTGACTTTTACTCAGCTAGTAAGGGCAGTACTGGTTTCTTGCAAACTGCTGTAATTTCACAATTTCAACTAACTGTAAGTATTTTAAATTCTAATCAATGCAAATGGTAAAACATGCATTTTAAAGTACTTTTAATGTACATTAATATGCATTAATATTTGGAAGGTGAATTTTGGGCACCAGACAGTCCCTATAAGATCTGTGAGAGCAGACCTTACCTGTATGAAAATGTAGGTGATTACACAAATGGAATTTGATGTACCTTGATGAATCATTAGGCTAACAATGCTGCAGCTCTGGATGGGTCCATTGCCCTTACCGCAGTTTTTAATTCAAATTTTCCTTGTAGCAAGGGGAAGGTCTTTTCTAGCCTCTTATTCTGCACTCATGTGGATATCTTAGATGGTGTGCAGTCCATATTGATCACTAGCATTATGTAGCTAGAGAGTAGCACTCTCTAGTCTGAGTGCCAATGGTCACCTGTAAACCTGGCGCTCATAAAGAGTTGTATGAAGCATGGTGAAGGTAGCCCCCAGTGGTTTATGCTGGTGTTAAATAAGTATTTATAGCTCTCTCCCTGTGGATCTCTGTGAATAGAGATCCTGTTCCCTCTGCATTGATTTGTCAGTCAGTCTCTGTGTCTGTCTCATACTCTGTCTTTGTTACTCTATGTCTGTCAGTCTCATACTCTGTGCCTGTGTGTCTCATACTCTGTGTCATTCTTTTTGTCACACTGTCTCAGTCAGTCTCATACTGTGCTTGTCCATCCATCTGTCTTACACCCTGCCTCTATACATTTATATGAATGTATTTTTTCATTGTGTATAAGATTGTGTGTGTGCTTGTGTGACTGTGTATGTAGTATGTGTGCTGGGGTTGGATAGCATTTCAATTCTGGACCAATGCAGCACAATGTCTTGGACCAGCTTGGATAAATGGCATTTACATTAAAAAGTTTATACTATTTTATTTCCATAGTGTAATTTTAACTTTTAACTCTCCATCATAGAAACACAAGTGGAAAATAGTTTAATGGCACTTTAAGTAATTGTCACAGGAGGTGTTGCCTTTTTATAGGGATTAACGGCTGGTGGCAACTACTTTTTTTAGATTTTGTGTTGTTCATTTCCTTGTGGTGAAAGATTGATAATATAAAAGTCAGATTTCCCTGGAGCTTCAAATACATCATATTTCGTACAGTATACCAAACCTGATTTCTCAGTATGTCACACACGTCTAAACTTATTCTTCATTTAAAGATCTTCAAACAGTGCAGGTTTACAGGATATCCTCTCATGAACACAGATGGCTCTCTGATTAGCACAGGTGGATCTGTCAAAATGACAGAGACAGTGATGGATCCACCAGTGAGCAGGAGGATATCCTGAAATTATGCACTGTTGGGGTTCCCGGAAACTTCCAATTCAGAATGTTGCACTAGGTTGATTATTTTTATCATTAATCACTAGACTGAAGTCATTTAGATTTGTCTTTCTTCTCCCCAGTAGACAAAAAAACCCAAAAAACTTTGTATGGAATGGACACATCCCACTCCTTCTTTTCTGCCCTTTTAGCTCCTGTTGAATTCACTCTTATCTACAACTTTAAACTGCCTGCCAAACTTTTCTGTCCCCTGCTGCTTTACAAAGTGCACACCATTTCACCCTCTCTGTCTGTATATCTTCTATATTTTGCATGCATTATCTTTCAAATTGCCACCTAGTCTGTATTTTACCAGAATGTTGGTGAAAAAATATGCTTGAGGCCACTGTCATGTCTATGGAGGCCGTAGCAGGGCTGGATTTTTCTGAAGAAAAGGTGGCAACCCGAATTGTCTTTAAGCTGTGTTTGCACACTATTGCCTTGCCCTGCTATGTTTGCTTGCCTGCTGATACAAAAAAGGGCAAAGCCTGGCACTCAAATAGAATAACAAAGCTACAAAAAACTAAACAGTGTTACAACAAACAACATCCAAATAAGACATTGCATTAACCCAATATCCAACCGGAATACAATCAAGATTTAATACCGATTGACGGTTTGCTCTTGTACTTGTTTTAATTAAAATGTCAATGCAAAGCTTGACATCTCACTTTATTACATGTAATATGTAGGTGGTCTACTAAAACTGGCAAGCTCAGATGCCAATTTTTTTTTTTAATACTTTAGTTCAGGTGTACATCTGCAGCAATTGTTGAACTACAACTCCCTTTACTCTTCTCTATATAGTAACTGGTCTAAAAGTATTTTTAGGATCACTGGGGGCTATTTACTTAAAGGTGAGTTGAGATGAACATTTCTTCTGAACATTTTAGCTATAGATTGTGTAGGGCCAATCCTGATGAGTTTGCATAGCAGTGGGAACTAACCAGGATCGCTACTGTAAAATGTATAGTTAAAATGGTCAGATTAAATCTTCATTTCACCTCAACTTACATCATCTCACTTCAATTCAATTGCAACTGGCCTTTTAGTGAATAGTAGAAAAGAAGGCAGGAGGAAAGGATTCGGTTGTATTAGTGGAACTCCGCATATGATAAAAAAAAAACATAAATGGAGGAACAAATGGTATAATACTGCTTAAAATTATTTATGAAATATGGTATGAAAATTTATTAAGTAGATCAACTCACAAAACGAGTTGCATTTACGATAAAATGCATAAAATTCGACGCTTTCAAACAACTAAATTGACTAAATTGTGCCCCTGAGGAAGTCCAGTTGGATGAAAAGCATTGGGCTATACTCCTTACCTTTTTATTTCGGATGGAACTGTTGGGAATTTCCCCCACCTTATGCCAAAACATCAGGTACAAACGCCACACCATTAAACATCATGAGGAAGCCATGCCAGAAGCACCCTGTAACATCTTTGTGGAGCTCTGATGAAAACGGCAATCGTTCCAGTCTTACTCCAGTGTTCAGGGAGGGTGAGATCACCACAGCCTCGGGGCTATTATTTTAAAGTGTTGAATTTTATGCATTTTATCGTAAATGCAACTCATTTTGTGAGTTGATCTATTTAATAAATTTTCATACCATATTTCATAAATAATTTTAAGCAGTATTATTCTATTTGCTCCTCCATGTTTTTTCTTATTTGCGGAGTTCCACTAATACAACCAAACCCTTTCCTTCTGCCTTCTTTTCTACTGTATACCTCGGGGTCTTGGAGATCCCTCAGGAAGAGGACAAAACTCTATTTTATAGGGGAAGTATTGTTTCGTTTTGTCTTTTAGTGAATCGCTTCCTCTTTCTCCATGTCTATTGATCTTGTTTTAAAACTTAACAACCTTCAAATGTTTGCATGCCTCTTGTTCCCCAATGTGATAATAATAATACTTTTTATTTTAAAAAAATGTAAAAAACACCCTGCAGATGTGTAAAGGGCCCCCTTTAAGTCACCTTGCGTTATTTATTACAACTTAATGCATTGAGCCTTTAAACTGATTAGTTCCAGTATTAGACCAACTTTTAGGAGGGCATTATTGCAAAACATTCTGCCTTTTTAAAATGTTGTTCTCTACAATTTTAGTGTTACATCAAACTATGTGCGCTGGGTCTCCAAATTATCTGGGGTTAGAGCCCAGGTGCATTCTGTCACACACACGTCTCTCACACATATGCACACACACTGCATCTCTTTCACACACACACACTCCATTTCTCTCTCTCAAACACACCATCTCTCTCTCTCTCTCTCTCTCTCTCTCTCTCTCTCTCTCTCTCTCTCACACACACACACACACACACACACACACACGCTGTCTCTCTCTCTATCACACACTCCTTTTCTCTCTTTCACACACACTTCATCTCTCTCTCGCTCACACACTTTTTTTTAAACAAACTTTATTAATCCGCGCGGCTGGAGGGGAGTGCACAACGCTTCCCTCGCGGCCACGTACCTGCAGGGGGGAGGAGTGTGGAATAACGAGCAAACTGAGGGGCAAAATCCTGGCATATTGAGGGTCAAAATCCTGGCATATTAATTGGCAATATCCTGGCATATTAATTGGCATTGTCCTGGCATATTAATTGGCAATATCCTGGCATATTAATTGGCATTGTCCTGGCATATTAATTGGCAATATCCTGGCATATTAAATGGCAATATCCTTACATATTAATTGGCTATATCCTGGCATATTAAGTGGCAATATCCTGGCATATTAAATGGCAATATCCTGGCATATTAATTGGCAATATCCTGACATATTAAGTGGCAATATCCTGGAATATTAAGTGGCAATATCCTGGCATATTAATTGGCATTATCCTGGCATATTAAGTGGCAATATCCTGGCATATTAATTAGTATTATCCGGGCATATTAATTGGCAATATCCTGGCATATTAATTGGCTATATCCTGGCATATTAATTGGCATTATCCTGGCATATAAAGTGGCTATATCCTAGCATATTAAGTGGCAATATCCTGGCATATTAATTGGCAATAGCCTGGCATATTAATTGGCAATATCCTGGCATATTAATTGGCAATACCCTGGCATATTAGTTGGCAATATCCTGGCATATTAATAGGCAATATCCTGGTATATTAAATGGCAAATTCCTGGCATATTAAATGGCAATATCCTGGCATATTAATTGGCTATATCCTGGCATATTAAGTGGCAATATCCTGGCATATTAATTGGCAATATCCTGGCATATTAAGTGGCAATATCCTGGCATATTAATTGGCATTATCCTGGCATATTAAGTGGCATTATCCTGGGATATTAATTGGCAATACCCTGGCATATTAAGTGCCAATATAATGGCATATTAAGCGGCAATATCCTGGCATATTAATTTGCATTATCCTGGCATATAAAGTGGCAATATCCTGGCATATTAAGTGGCATTATCCTGGCATATTAATTGGCTATATCCTGGCATATTAAGTGGCATTATCCTGGCATATTAATTGGCTATATCCTGGCATATTAAGTGGCAATATCCTGGCATATTAAATAGCAATATCCTGGCATATTAAGTGGCTATATCCTGGCATATTAAATATCAATATCCTGGCATATTAAGTGGCTATATCCTGGCATATTAATTGTCTATATCCTGGAATATTAAGTGGCTATATCCTGGCATATTAAATAGCAATATACTGGCATATTAAGTGGCTATATCCTGGCATATTAAATATCAATATCCTGGCATATTAAGTGGCTATATCCTGGCATATTAATTGTCTATATCCTGGAATATTAAGTGGCTATATCCTGGCATATTAAATAGCAATATACTGGCATATTAATTGGCAATATCCTGGCATATTAAGTGGCTATATCCTGGCTTATTAATTAGCTATATCCTGGCATATTAATTGGCAATATCCTGGCATATTAATTGGCAATATCCTGGCATATTAAATGGCAATATCCTGGCATATTAATTGGCAATATCCTTGCATATTAAAATGAGAAAAGAATGGCATATTGAGGGGCAAAATACTGTAATATTAAATGGCAAAGGAATGGCATATTACATTGCAAAAGAATGGCACATTGAATGGCTAAATCCTGGCATATTGAGGGCAAAATACTGACTTATTGAGTGGCAAAATATTACTGGCATACTGAGTGGCAAAATATTACTGGCATATTGACCAACTGCTCCCAACCACCCTCCATATTACACTAGACTGTCTAGTGTAATATGGAGGGTGGTTGGGAGCAGTTGGTCAATATGCCAGTAATATTTTGCCACTCAATATACAAATATATATATATATATATATATATATATATATATATATATATATATATATATATATATATATTTTATATAAATGCACACACGCTTCTCACTGGCATGATATACAAATAATATATATAATTTCGGTGATAATACGCCCCTCTGTGGCTCCACCCCTCATGGCTCCTCCCTCGTGTAGCCCCGCCCACTCATGTATATTTTTTTTTTTGAGGAAAAGGTGGCAACCCTAACCGGGAATTCAGGGTTATAGCCCCAGTAGCCAACCCCTAGTTAAGCCACTGCAATGAACGATATCCTTAGTTTTGAGGGTCTGCTGGATTTTCTAACAGCACCTCCCCCGTGTTTTTCTATTCTCAGTACCTCCTGTACCTGTATCATTGCCTTCCTGATCACCCAAAAAAGAAACATTTGTAAACTGTATGTTATGAATTTCTACCAATTATTTGACTATGCAGCATTTTCAGCAAGGTCCCAAGTGAGTTTTCTTACCATAACGTGTTAAATCAAATCAATTTCAACACATTTTTCAAATTCTGAGAGAATTCTGCACGTACCTATTTGCTCCTTCTTGTGGCAGCAATAATTAATGAGACATATTTGCTGTTATAACACATACAACACTAGCACAAACATGCAATACGCAAGGAGTTAAAACACCTTACTCTAAAAACAGGGTTTTGAAACTTCAACCAACCTCATTAAAAAGATTGACACATTTAGTTTTTCTATTGCAAGCTACTCTCTATAGCAGATTTCCAGTCACATCCCATAAACTCCTGCGTTACTCTGCTGTTCTTTGCTTTCAATTAAAAATAATGATTTAAACCCTAGCTAGTGGCTTCTACAGCTTCAAATCAAATCAAATGGAGCTTTTTACTGTCTAGCCAGGTATTATGCATATGCAAAATGTCTGTACATCAATATATGTATCTGTTGGTCTTTTTGTTTAACTATTCAGATGTATATCTACATGTATGGCATGTGTTCATATACAGACATATATAATGATAACTGTAAAATAAGTTAAAGTAAAGCAACTTAATAATATATATAATGAAATCCCAAATTATGCATATTGTTACCAGGCAGCATTAAAGTTTGTATGGTCTTTCATATGACATTCAGGTTTCAGTATGTTTTTGCTGTCTAGATTGGTTTCTTAATGATATTCAGCCCTACCAATTAAAAGTACATAATAAAAGGGATTTTTCCAGTATATTAATCTGTTATCAGGTTATCCCTGATATTAGGAATCAATAGCACTAATTATAGATGTTATGACTGAGCCATTTACAAACCTTTGGCACTGACTACAGAAAAACTTGATTTCTTCATCCTTGTGTTTCTTGCAGAAATTGGTATTTGATTTTTCAGTATACATATCAATAATAATATTAATGATAGCATAATTATCAGACAGTTGAGAAGTGACTCGACCATTGCATATCTCTGTTGTTTGTCGGCAAGTTGGACATCTGAAGAACAGAACATTTTCATTTGTGTCCCCCTGGAGAGCTCCTCTACAAAGATGATACAGACAGTCCAGGCAAAATGTATGGCCACAATGTAAAATCTTTGGCCTTCTGCTTGTTTCACTGTATTTCTCTGTGCAGATCGGACAGTGTAGTAAGTGGTACAAGGAGAATGAATATGCATGGTATGTTTTCTTTGCTATAGATTCCATGTTTGCTATGTAAAGGAATGCTGAGGATTCTTAATTCACTGCTGCATGTGGTGTTTATGCCAGGCAGTTGTATGTGGGTTAATATACTTACACTGACATAGCATCAATTCAATAGACTAGCAACAACTAAGGTGTGTTTGTCTACTTGGCTTTGGTGCAACTTATCCATAAAAGCTGTGGATGTTTTTATTACACAAATATGTGACTCCGTTCTTGGCTTTATAATTCCTGAATGAACACATCTTTGTTTGTAAATGTGCATTAATATCTATGAAAATAATGTTTTAGTTTTCACTGAAGAATTATTTTAATAATCTTTGGTCTTATTCTAAATAATGGAATTTTTATATTCTGATTTTAATGTGACCAAAGAAACCATTGGATTTATATCAAGAGCTTTTTTTGCATTGTTGGTGCTGTGGAAATGTAATTGTGTGATATTGGTTGTAACTGAGATGAAAACATGTTCTAATACAAAAAGATTTAAATTCCAGGAAGACTATAATTACACCAAGCACAGTAAAGACCAACACAAATATATAAAAAATAGACATGTGGAAAACTAAAATTTTTGTTTCGTTTTCGTCCATTCGGACGAAAATGTTATTTAGTTTGTCTAAAACGAATTTCGTTCATTACTGCATTCGTTTCAGAAGAAATTTGTTCATTATTTTAGTTTCGTTTTCTTCGTTCGTCTTATAGAATACGTGTAATACTATTGCCTTTCTATAAACAGAACGAGAGCCCCATTCATAAGAAATTCTTATGAATGGGGACTCCATTCATAAGAATTTCTTATGAATGGGGCTCTCGTTCGGTTTATAGAAAGGCAATAGTATTACACGTATTCTATAAGACGAAAGTCTATAAACCGAAGGTCGTTCGGTTTATAGACTTTAGGTTTATAGAATACATAGAATTACATGTATTCTATAAACCGAAAGTCTATAAACCGAATGACCTTCGGTTTATAGACTTTTGGCTTATTGAATACGTGTAATACTTTTGGATTTCTATAAACCGAACGAGAGCCCCATTCATAAGAAATTCTTATGAATGGGGACCCCATGGTTACTGACACCATGGGTCTTCCAGGAGTCATTGTCAGACTTTTGTATATTTTAGGTAAAAAAAATATATTACCGGTATTTTTGGATTTGCGATTTTAATATATCCATGCTTATTTTTGGACATCCTTAGTATTTTTTTATCATTATTGGGATCTTTATTTAAGTTTTTGATAAGTGTCCCCTTGCTCTAATTGTCTAAAGGCTTCTTGTAGATAGTATTCCCGAGAAAAGATGACCATGCCCCCTCCCTTGTATGTGGAATTAATGACCAAATCTTGGTCTTCTTGGAGCAGTTTTAGAATGGTTAGCCCCTTTTTGGTCATATTGTTTTGGTCATATTTGGAAATTTGTAATTTATGGAAATCTCCCATGACTGCCTTTTCACAGACTTCTAGAGCCCCCGATCGGTAAGCTGTAGGGTAGAACTGTGATTTTTTGGTTGGTCAAAGTCATAGACTGGCAATACCGTCCTCAGACTGTCCTTTCTCCTTACTATTGGGATATCTGCTGATCTACCTGTACGGTAAACTTTATGGTAATTGGTATGCTTATGATTATGTTCACCATATTTTACATGTGTGTTGTAATTTTTGTTTTTATTCCTATAATTGGATGGATTTTTAAAAGTTTGTATTTTATAGTCTTCCTGATCCCTGTGATATTTCTTCATTTTAGATGTTAAAAAAGACGAAATTCAGAGCCAGGGGAAATAGAGGGGGCAAGAAGTTACATAACAAGGGATCAAACTAACATGTGGGGTTTCTTCTCCAACAGGGTGCTTTCGGACTTGCTTTCAAATAATTTTTGAAATGCAAAACAAGAGACAAATCATTTTGACCTGTAGTGTTTGTCACATACCTCCTCCATCAAATTTTACAGTTGCCATAATGCAGTCAGCCAGGTAACGTTCTCCTGGCATCCACCCAACCCAGACTCATCACACTGCTAAACAGTGAAGCATGATTTGTCACTTTACAGAACACATTCCCACTTCTCCAGAGTTCAGTGACAGCATTTTTTACACCACTCAATCTGACACTGTACCTGGTGATGTGATGCATGTATGCAGCTGCTTAGCCATGGAAACCCTTTCCATGAAGCTTCCGCCATGTGTTGATATTAATGCCGGTGGAAGTTTGGAACTCTTCAGCTATCGAATCAGCAGAGTATTTGGTGAATTTTATGCGCTTGGTGACCCTGCTCTGTGACTTTGCATTGTTTTCTGCTTTGTGGTTGAGTTGCTGCTTTTCCTAAACACTTCTACTTTACAATAACAATACATTTGACCATAGAAAATCTAGCAGGTATGACATTTCACAAACTGACTTACTGCAAAGGTGGCATCCTTTCACAGTACCGTGAGCTCTTCAGAATGACCCATTTTTTATACATATATTTGTAAATGCAGACTGCATGGCTAGGTGCTTGATTTTAGCCCAGATTTTGGCATGAGTCTGATTGAAACTCCTGAATTCAATAATTAAGATGTGTAGACGCAATACTTTTGTCTATATAGGTATGAGCTCCCATTCACATTTTTTGCAGTTTGGGACTGAATTTAGGCTGACATCTGCTTTGGATTGCACTGTACTACAAAACAGTATTTTCTCCTTGGTAAAAAGATTATGCACAAAAGATTTATAACAAATCCAGAAGTCTGCATGAGCCTATTGGCCTTTTGGATTCATAAACATTATTTAAGTAAAAAGAAATTCAATTCTATCTAAAATATTTTCATTATCGTGTGATCAGAATTTGGGCCCTGAAAGTAATTTCATGTTTGCCATTCAGTTGCTATCATTGTGCTTTCCCATTGAGATTGGAAATAATGTGGGTGAGGGATAAACAAGGCGCACAAACAAATTGTGCTTAATACTAGCTCTATTTGTGTGTGCGCCTATGCCAAAAGCAGATTTCCGAGAGTCTGCACCATCTCCCACATTCCTGCACTTCTGGTTGATGCAGTACATGGCATTTAAAATAGCCTGACTAGTGTCACTAATCTTTGTAATATTGTTTGGCAGAGGTTCTTCCCTTACACTGTGAATTGTCGGGATGTACAAAAAAGGCCTTATTTCTCACTTCCTGACACGTAACAGAGTGGGAGTTTTTATACCTAACCCCCAATGTGTAGAAGACAGCTGTGAAAGTATTTATACATTTGATTGGAAGTATAGTTTGATACAACAAAAAGTATTTTGGATTCACCAGAGAGGTGGCACAGGATCCATGTCTTTGAAAATAGCATCTTGTATTACCATCTGGTATCCAAAACTTGGCAATAGTATTTGACTTTCTAATGCACTACAGCAGGTTTTGGACAAACTGTCTGGACCAAATACTCTTATTATACTTTTAAATTATCTTTTTTGTCTGTTCTATGCATGTGATTTAAAATTATTTGCCGCATCACTAAAATATGTTGATGCTTCAGAGATCTCCAATGGCCAGCCTTCGAAGTCTAGTGTATGGTAACTTTATGATTGACTAGTTATAGTAAAAACACTGAAGACCAATTAAACAGATGCAGTTTATTTTATTTGCATACCCATACTGAAAACATAAACACAATCACATAAACAGCATGCTACACGATACTAACCATACAAGTCGGATTTCTTGAAGATTCCAATGCTGCCTTCCATGGCTCCAGTTCAGGTAATTCATATAAGCTATCTGTAGAACTAATTTAGTACATCTTAAGTCATATTTAATCCTGTATTCAACACTGCATTGAAACAATTACAACATTTTTATAACTCTGATAGTTGTGTTACAATTTCAATTTACTGATAAATTACTATGTTGATTTATGATAGTGTTTTGGTGTCATCCTATTGTTGATTTTAGTTTTCCACCTTTTCCTTTAGACTGTAAGCTAAGTACTCCAGGAAGATAAATGGAAAAACTATTTTTACAATATCTAACATTCAATATGTATTTTTTAGAATTATATACAAACAATTTACATCCCATCAAGTTACATGTTATGTTAGAACCACTTGCATGTGAGATACGAGGCAACAAAAAAATAAAGGGTAGTGGACCATTAGCGGATCAAAAAATGTAACTCTATGCGGATCATATCTTGCTAACTTTGGAGGACCCAATAAAGTCTCTGCCAGATTTAATGTCAGTTATAGAAGAGTATGGGGCCTTATTGAACTATAAACTTAATGAAACTAAATCAATGCACTCAACATAAACCTGGAACAAGCAGAGATTGAATTAATAAACAAGAAGTACGGTTGTCTGGGTAAATAAAACATTTTGTATATTTGAGAATAACTATCTCTCCAAATCCTTGGAAATTGATGGAGATTAATATGCTACCCTTAGTTAAACCTGTGAATAGATCCATAGATAAATGGAAGAACTTGGAAATATCCTGGTGGGGAAGAATTAATACTATTAAGGCATTCATCCTACCAAAATTTACCTATATCTTTAGGATGACTCCAATGGCAGTTCCCGATCCATGGCTAAAAATGGTGCAGACAGCATTTTCCCGTTTTATTTGGTCTGGTAAACGACCGAGAATAGGTTTACAAATTCTCGTAAAAATAAAAAAGCAGAGGGAGGACTTGGGGTTCCGATAATCCAGGAATACGCAAAGGCTGCAATCCTGACTTATGCTTTTACCACACAGAGAGCAGAAGCATCACAAGTGAGTTATTATGACCTGGAATTAAAGACAGTTGGACAAATAAAGGATGTATCTATTCTGGTCTAAGAGTAACAAACTGAGAGGGAGGAAAAACAAAAGATAATAACTGGAGTCTTCCACTTCAGCATATTGTAGCAAATTGGCAGATTGTCAAAAAAAAAAACTGGGGCTAGAACATGGTTTACTATCATGCATCTCAATTAGCTGTATAGAAAGGATCATGAGAGATCTGGTTATTCAAATGTGGCATCAGAAGGGTATAAAAAAGATCCTAAAAAAGCTTAGAATTTCATCTGTCAGAAAGGGAAAGGCTAAATATTTGAGAGTAAAAAGCTTCTTAAAAAAATATAGTTAGAAGAAGGGAAGAAAGACACATAACATTATTGGTAAATATTCTCTCTCAAAAGGATTTATTTTTTATTTTTTATTACATTAAGAGTGGACATAACAAAACATTAAGACTACCACAATACATACAGTAGATCACGATGTGTTGATCAAAAACAAAAAACAAACAAACACACAACCAGGAAAAAAAAAAAAGGTATAAAATGTATAAAATATAAAGAAAATAATATAAAAAATAGTTTAGATGCTTCTCTCTGGGGATCTCAGTAATGCGGGGGACAGAAGGGGAGGGAGGAAAATGGATTTTAAACATATGATCACTAAGTCCCATTTATTAATTAGAATGATAGGGGGGGGGGGGGGGTATACTCCGGCAATAAAAAAGTGGGAGAAGGATATGCAAACTAAGATAACTTGCAAAGAAGGATACAAGTCATTGATAACAATGTATATGTCAGTCCACTGTTTGAACCTTAATGAACACATTTTAAGGTATTAAATAGGTGGTATTGGGATCCTAAGAAGTTGAGCAAAATGTATTAAGACAATAATGCAGTATGCTGGAGATGTAATCAACATGAAGGGGACAATATGCATGTGTGGTGGTATTTCAAAGAACTGAGGCCTCTATGGCAAGAGGTGGGATATATAGTGGCCGATTTATCAGTATGCAAATGGCAACTGACACCAATCAGGGCCCTCTTGCACCTAGACTTCCCAAAAATAAAAAAAAGAACTGATGACCATTATAAAACATATTTAAACTACATTTAAACTTTCGATCACAAAAAATTGGAAATCCACGAAGTGGCATCATAGCCGCACATTAAAGCCCAACTTGGCCAACAATTCCTTATGGAAAGAGGAGTAGCCTTTGTAACATATACACCCGGTTATTGGGAATCCTGGCTCACTATTTTAAGGATGAAGAAGGGGAAAAAGGACAGAGGGAGGTATAGAGGAGAAGCGAAGAAGAAGATTGGCACTCTAGCACAGTAACTTAAAAGTGGTAGATTTCCTCCAATACAACGCCAAACAGATTCCTTAGTACTGCCAGTTAGATGGCCTATTAACTATGCCACACACAGGAGCCCCATAACTATGCCACACACAGGAGCCCCATAAATATGCCACACACAAGAGCCCCATAAATTATGCCACACCAGAGCCCCATAAATTATGCCACACCAGAGCCCCACTATTTATGCCTCACCTCTGCCCAATTAATTATGCCACACACACAGGTGCCCCATAATTATGCCACACACACAGGTGCCCCATAATTATGCCACACAAAAGAGTCCCTTAATTACACCACACAAAAGAGTCCCTTAATTATGCCACACATGGGGCCCAATAAATATGCCACACACAAGCGCCCCATAATTATGCACACATGGGACGGCCATTAATTATGCCACACACAGGAGACCCACAAGGTGATAATTGTACAATTATAAAACAATACATATCTATACATACAGACATCTCTCTCTCTCTATAACAGCCAATTTGCCCAATTATATGCCAGTATCACTTTGTCATTAATAAGCCACAGCCAATTTTCCCATTAATATGCCAGTATTATTGTGTTGATGCCAATACCATTGTGCCATTAAGATGCCAGTATTATTGTGCCATTCATATGCCAGTATTATTGTGCGATTCAGATACCAGTAATATTGTTCCATTCAAATACCAGTAATATTGTGCCATTCAGTTACCAGGAATATTGTGCCATTCAAATACCAGTGGCAGCCTTCCCTCCTGCACGGAGGATGGAAACACAGTCACCGGATGTGATGTAACATCACATTCGGTCGTGGTGATTTTTTTTTCTTTTTTCTGGCGGCCGAATCCAGCGGATGCGGCTGCAAGAAGAAAAAAAAAAAGTTAAGCAGCGCGGTGCGGGGGGGTGCCAGCAGCAGGGCCGGCCTTAGGGGTGTGCGACCTGTGCGAGCGCACAGGGCGCAACACCCCAGGGGGCGCCCGCCCGGCCGGTAGATAGAAAAAAAAAGCCGGTAGAGGCACTGGCTGGGGGAGATCAAAAGATCCCCCCTCACCAGCCCTCTGCTCGGCATTCTCTGCTTGGTCCGGGGAGGGGGCGGAGCTAACCGGCACAGCGGTGTAGCTCCGCCCCCACCCCCCGGGAAGCAGAGCAGAGTCTGCTTCACAGGGAGCCCCGGGCAGCATGAGATAGTGCTGCTCGGCTCCCCATGCCTGCATTAAGCATGGGGAGCCCCAGCAGCACCTTCTCTTGCTGCCCATGGCTCCCCGTAATGCAGACTGTGCTCTGCTTCCCGGGGTGGGGGCGGAGCTACACCGCTGTGCCGGTTCGCTCTGCCCCCTCCCTGGATCCACCTTTTCAGGCAAAGGTAAGGGAGGGGGGGAGAGAGACAGAACAGGGGTTAGGGGGGATAGACAGAACAGGGGTTAGGTGGGAGAGAGACAGACAGAACAGGGGGAGGGGAGAGAGAGACAGACAGAACAGGGGGAGGGGAGAGAGACAGAACAGGGGCAGGGGGGAGAGGCAGAACAGGGGCAGGGGGGAGAGACAGAACAGGGGCAGGTGGGAGAGACAGAACAGGGGCAGGGGGGAGAGACAGAACAGGGGGAGGGGGAGAGAGAGACAGACAGAACAGGGGGAGGGGGAGAGAGAGAGAACAGGGGGAGGGGGGAGAGAGAGAGAACAGGGAGAGGGGGAGAGAGAGAACAGGGCTAGAGAGAGAGAACAGGGGGAGGGGGAGAGACAGAACAGGGGAGGGGTGGGAGAGAGACAGACAGAAAAGGGGCAGGGGGTAGAGACAGAACTGGGGGAGAGAGAGAGACAGAACAGGGGACGGGGGAGAGAGACAGAACAGGGGAGGGGGGGGAGAGAGACAGAACAGGGGACGGGGGAGAGAGACAGAACAGGGGACGGGAGGAGAGAGACAGAATAGGGGACGGGGGGAAAGAGACAGAACAGAGGGAGAGAGAGAGAGACAGACATGGCAAGGAAGAGGAAAGGGACAAACATGGGAAGGGAGAGAGACACAAACATAGGGGGGCGAAGGGGGGGGGGCGCCACGGGGGAAGCCCGCACAGGGCGCCGGAACACTTAAGGCCGGCCCTGGCCAGCAGCACAGGTGTCAACCCCGCTGGAGGTGACACCTGGTGCGGTCCGCATACCCTGCCCCCCCCCTCAGGATGCCACTGCCCATAATAGTAGTAACAGGGTCTTGACATTGGGAAAAAGGAAGCTCTGACCCACGCCCCATGTCCATCTATATCTATGTTGTAAGTCTGTGCTTTATATATGTACCTGCTTAAATAAGCTGGAATAAAGCAACTACGGTATGAACCATGTATATGTTGTAATTTATAATGCACTAAATTAATCTAATCTTGATACGTTTGCAATAGTTCCCTGTTATGTAAAACCACTAAAGCATCGCATGCGGAAGTTCAAAGTTGATTTGTTCACAAATGTAATTTCTTGAATTTTAATTAATGCTTATAAATGTATAATAATATAAATTATTTTTCAAAAGTGCTTTCATTATTGTTTTGGAATGCTGCTCTCTCCAGTTCTTAAGAAGCAGAGTTTAGAATATAACAAACTCTATGTTTTGAGTTTTGTTCATTTTCTTCCTTACACTTTTTTTTTCTGTAATTGAGTTTTGAATGAACTCTAGCAATGAAACTGTAAAGAAAGGAATCGTTATAGCAACCACAGCCTCCAATTTGCATATAAACAGTTACTGTATGTTTATAATTCCCACATCAGTCCTCCAGAAACCCCAACATGCCCGAAATACTAAACAGTTGGGGTTCCTGGAGGGCTGGTAGGCAAACAATTGCTCTATTCTAACTTCTGAAGCTGTTTATTACAGTGTCCATTTCCTGACCTTTTCACTACAAAACCATTTATAAGCATTGATTTTAATACATTTTAATTACAAAATAATTGATAATGTATAGTAATAATTGAAAATACAATTAATAATAGTGGAATACTTTCTTTACAACAGACAAAAACCCACATTTTTCAACTTACTTCCACAGTTTGGTGATACAATGGCTATAAACTATTACATGCAATCAATAAATGTCTGTTCTAGGATAATTTGTTTTCTTCAGATAAGAGGTTGGGCACCTCATTACTAGAGGAAACAAAATCTTTAATATATTTAATTAGAATACCTCTTGCAGTCCTCCTGTCTGAATCCGATTTGAATAGAAAAAAGCTTCCTAGGATTTTAACAACAACAGTTCATTTACAACAAATATTTATGTGAATCTGAGCAATCCAGTAAAGACTAGACTTGAGTTAACTGATAGGACGGGCAAATATATCTTATGCCTAAAATGGCATTCCAAATATTATTATGATTGTAAAGAAAAATTACATAGATTTTCTTTTTATGTGTCATGATTTTGCTTATATGTCATGACTATCCTCTGCCTTAAATAATTACAAAATCTTACTTTAACTGAAAAATAAAAAATAAATTTAACATAAAACCAAACATTTTCAACGGTGGATTCTGCACCATTTAAGAACCAACACAGTTCTATTCTTAGATTCATGCCATGTCTTCGGTTTGAACCATTCTTGGAGTCAGATTTGCAGGAGTAGCAGACAGATAAATCTCTGTACCCATTTTAATAACCACTGTACTATATCTGTAGTACATCCAGAACTGTTCATCTTTTTGCATTTATTATTCATTTTTAGACAAGTGAAAAATAACCCTAGCATTCAGTATATGAGAAGAGTAGATGTACAAAAAAATACAAAATGTTGAAAACATTTGGACATGTCTACATAGGTCTGTGGTGCAGTACACAGTATATTTTACATGTTATAAGTGCAACTTATAAGACACACCACAATAAATGATTATACAAGATTAATTCACCTGCTGTTGCAATATAACTACGGTAATTACATTTTATTTAGTAGCAGTTCAGTATCATTTAAGATACCATTCCCCATTCCAGCTAGAAAACAAATAAACAGAGTGCTCTAACATATTTAGCAAAGATAATGAAGCAACTCCATTATAGTTTTAATCATAGACAAACATACTGTGCAATAGACTATATCTGCTTCTATGGCAGCAGAGTTTACCAACAAATCAGTGCCTTTTTTCTTCATGTGACTGCAGGTTGCATTTAATCAGACATGGAGAAGATATAAACAGGATAAAATGTGGCTTTGTTAATTATTTTCTGCTTATACTTAATTTTATTAATACCTTAATTTAAAAGTGGGATGATGTTTTATATGCATTGTTATTATTATTACTGTTATATGTGTGATTGTCATCAAAGTGTGTTTAACCCGTTCAGGACAATGTTTTTCTTTGATTTGATGTCCGTTCTGGACAATAGCTATTTTACAACTTTAGCTGTGCGTGTGCTTAAATAAAAGTGCCTGCTTGCTTCTTAAATTATTCCTCTCATATCATATACTTTTTTTAAGGATAGATAGGGCTTATCCCTATATGTACTGTATCAATTTTGTGTGTGTTTTTTTAAAACAACACTGATTGTCATTTACTATATTTTTTGCATTTATTGCATGTGAACAATGTGATTGATTTTCACATAGATCACAGCATAAATTCAAAAAATAATGATTGATCCTGGTCTGCCTAACTGTTAAGGCAACCAGGATCAACTTACCTCATATCTCCCCCCCAGATTTGGAGGAGGATGGTAATGGATTGTGATTAGCTGGTAATCACAATCCACACTACAATGGCTGAGACAGCCTGTCTCAGTTATTGCAGGTAAGACAGACCTTTTTCTGGGTGTTTCAGACTTGCCTCTATCAGAGGAAGTCTGAAACACCCCTCACCCAATTTGCATAGGGTGAGGGGGCGTGATTGACAGGTCAGTGACTATTGCCAGCAACACTCGTGAAGCATCCAGTAATGGCAAAAATAGCACAAATCATGGCAAAAATGCTGTGATTTGAGCTATTTTAAATACAGCCCATACATGGACGCAGTGCTGTATTTACCGCGAGGCATCCTAGGCAGATGCCTAGGGCGGCAAATTTTGGGGGGCGCCAGCGCCCCCCAGCACTGAAAAGAAATAAAAAGAAATAAATAAATAAATAAAAACAAAAAAAACCCTCGGCCCTTTAAAAAAAAAAGACTGCGCTTGCAGGCAGAGACGGAGGTGAGAGGGGATCGGAAGATCCCCCCTCACCATCACTCTGCCTGCCAGGCTGCACGGGGAGCCGAACAGGCAGCACAGAGAAACCTCCGTGCTGCCTGTTCGACTCCCCGTGCAGTGTGACACGGAAGTGCCGACAGTCATGTGACGGGCGCGCTGACGTCATACACGCGCCCGATCACGTGACCTGTCGGCACAATCGCCGGGGAGCCGAACAGGCAGCATGGAGGGACCATGCTGCTTGCCACTAGCCGCCAGGGACAAAGGTAAGTGCTGATGGGAGACTGTGTGTGTGTGTGTGTGATGGGAGTCAGAGTGTGTGTGATGGGAGACAGTGTGTGTGACTGAGTGTGATGGGAGTCAGAGTGTGTGTGATGGGAGACAGTGTGTGTGACTGAGTGTGATGGGAGTCGGAGTGTGTGTGATGGGAGACAGTGTGTGTGACTGAGTGTGATGGGAGTCAGAGTGTGTGTGATGGGAGACAGTGTGTGTGACTGAGTGTGATGGGAGTCGGAGTGTGTGTGATGGGAGTAGGAGTGTGTGACCACTGCATGTACGAGCATTGTCACCAATGCATTGCATTGGGAGCCCCTATATGGACGGGCATTGTTGATAAAGGGTTAAAGGGAACATTGTTTTTCATTCAATGTTTAGATAATAAAAATGATTGAAAATGATCTATACATTGTAGAGCCTACTCAGGAAGCCCTTAAATTTGGAATTCTAAAAGAGAGCACCGAAATGATCTCACTCAGTTACCCAGTTTTTTATTGTTAAAATAAATGTCAAGTCTTATCTATATTTGTGGAAAATGTAGAGTGTGGGGGAAGAGGGAGGTTGAGCAATTTATTTCATATATTTCTACCTGCATCTGCTTTTACAAACGTTTACCATTGTTCGGTAGGGTGAGGGTCAATTTGACCATTACTGTTAATATTTTTTTTTTATAAAGAGTTATTCTTTGTTGAATCAATTTATTTTGCAACTGGTGTGGGTTTTTCTTCACACAAAGAAGTAAGACAAGCAAAATGTGAACATCTGTATGCTAAATATGTTGCAATGATGAACAAATATCAAGATTGTAGCTTCCAGTCATCCTCCTACACTGCCTTGCCACAGTTTTTTTTAAAGTTTTTAAAAAAAGTAAAAAAAAAAAACGATACCCGATGATATCTATACTTAGAAACAAAGAATGTGTCAGCAGATAAGAAGCATTTGGTCCATATAGTCTCCCCAATTTTCAAAATACTTTCATTAGCTCCTGGCCTTATCTTAGATCTAGAATAGCCTTGTGCCTAACCCAAACATGCTTAAAGTCCTTCATTGTGTTTACCTCTACCACTTCCGCTGGAAGACACATACATATATTGCACAGACCTGCAGTTTTTTTTGTCATTGTACAAGTTGACTGGTCAGTTATAAACTAACATTTACATGCTCCCTTGCAGAATGTAGAATGCAACTGATCCTATGAGACCCATTAATTAAGATATGGATCCCACAGAAACTACCTTGATTAGTTAATTGATTTCCCTCTGAAAACATATACATTGTGCAAAGTCTACCTGAGAAATTAATATATTCTTCTATGAGCATGATCAATCTATTACATTTTCAAATGCAAGTTTCAAAACAGAAAATATTTAATAGTACATATTTGATGAAATAGCTCTCTGTCAAGCAGTTTACAGTAAGATCTGCATAACTTTTTGGTATTGTAATGTTTGTATTATTTCAGTAAAAAAAAAAGTCTTTGTGTGTTTAAAGGTGTGTAAAACAACAAAAAATGGCATCGAGTTTCCACACCAGTACTTACACCACCAATAGTTTCACATAATCATAACGTAAACTCCAGCACATGAAAGTACAGAATTATATATCACCTTCCTAAGGTCCATAAATGCTTGGAAGATCCACCAGGCCACCAGTAACCTCTCAGCCTACAGGTTGTTTAGGAAAATGACTACTAATATGGAATTTCAGTTACTAATTATTATATGTAATAATTAATGGAAAGATCATAACATCAATAAGTTCCCAAATATCTAAATTGATACCAGGCATGATATCAATTGGTATCTGCTAACACCTCCCATGTTGGCTCCCACAAACAAAATGCTTCCATGTGGTGAAGTCCAAAATGGAGTTCCTTTGTGATACATGCCACATATGAGTGTTAAATAACAACACATTTCTAAATTAATTAGGTATACTTGAAGAGATATATTCAACCATCAACATCCAAACTGACGCACACACATAAGTTGCTGTGTAATAGGTTTAATATATATATACATAAACCAAGACAGCACATATATCTTAGAAAAGAAAAATACACTTTAACATGTGATTACTACAGCAGCAACTGTAAATAATCTACAATAATATCACAATGGTATGTACACATCAACCATTGAATAGAAAATGAAATAATTATTTTGCCCCACCCAAGTGTTATCTAAACAAATGTTTTTAGTTTAATCAAAGCACTGAATAACAATAATATGTTGATTACGCTAAAATTAACTAAACATACAGCAGTGATACAGTCAGGTCCATAAATATTGAAACATCGACACAATTCTAATCTTTTTGGCTCTATACAACAACACAATGGGTTTGAAATGAAACAAACAAGATGTGCTTTAACTGCAGACTTTCAGCTTTAATTTGAGGGTATTTACAACCAAATCAGGTGAACGGTGTAGGAATTACAACAGTTTGTATATTTTCAAAATGGCACTCAGCTTAATGACCTGTATTAAAGCAGCAGTCTTGTCCCCAAACTCACTTTGGCGCAAGATGAAGATTACTGCTTGTATAGAGCACAGGCTCTTTTTATAGTGTGATTTGATGCAGTCATTCTGTATAAATAAAATTTTTAATATTTTGACACAAGCCCTCCTCAGTGATTACTCTGCATGTTTACTGCAGGTGCAGCAGCACTGATTATATAGACTCTGAGGATATAACATTTTGTTTCATTTAGTCACTTCCTGTGCTCCTAAAATTGAATACATTGTGTGGATTCTAAGTGACCTTGCTCTTGTGCACCGTAGGATCTCTTAACAGTGAAGCACATTGTCTCATGACACCACCAGAGAGACGGTAAAATCCATTCATTTGAATTAAATTATTCTCATTGGTTCCTGCAGCAAAAAAAAAAAAAGGAAACTGCTGTAATTTCACAATTTAATCTAGGTGTAAATATTTTATATTTTAAGCAATGCAAAATGTAAAACATGCATTTCAAAGTACTTTGAAAGCACATTAATATTCATTCATATTTGGAAGATGCATTTTGGGCAGTAGAAAGTCCCTTTAATTGATAACCTAATGAATAAGACCATAATTTTTTCCACTACACTACATTGACCAATTCCTACATCTGTTAGTTATAAAATTACCATCATAAATTAGAGACACCACTCAAATTCTTCAACAACTTTAATATTAAGGAATGGAATTCTGACTGGCTCTAGATGAGCCAGAACATTATGTTTCTCTGTACTAAAAGTCTGCATGAAGTAGGTAAGTATTGGAATTTGCTTGTCAAATTACCATATAGCCCCAGAACAAAGAAAGTTTATTTTGAGATGTATTCACTATCTATTACATCATAATTACTTTCTCTTTAATGGGACTTCTTAAAACCAAATATGAGGTACAGTGATGAGCACTACATTTGCACCCTCATATGCAAACTTGGTGATGGGCTTGTGGGAAAAAGATCTTTTTTTTAGAATAAAACTCATATGAGGGGAACATTATATTATTTTTCCGGTCTACATAGACTGTCTAATCATAATGTGGCATGGGAAGCAGGAGTTGATTCTCCATTTTGTTAATTATTCAAATAATAACCACCATGCATATCCTTCACTCACATAATTAGTCCACACTAATTGGACTTCTTGGATGTAACTAAATATTGTAAATAGTCATAGATAAATGGTTGATAAACATTGGTTGCTGGATTCAAGGGGCATCTTGAAAGGTGTAAGAAATAAGGAGCAAGATTGAAAGAGGCTAAATGTATTACTAGAAGCATCCAAGAAAATTCATGCCTTATTTAACAAACATGTTACATAAGGCATTAAACAATGTCTTATGGCTTAAATAAAACCATAGATCCTGCAGCCTTTAAATAGTCACTTTTTCCATCCTATTGATTTCTTCATACATTTTTATTATATGCATTGTTTTTCATCTTTTCATTGATATCAATATCAGGATAATTATATATATTTATTTATTTATTTTCAATATTAATAATATTGTTTATTTATAATGTATACATATGCTAGTGAGTCCATTCAAAGAAGCACTACTATCACATCCAATAGAATTGTTTGTAATCATAGCCCATTTTAAGTATAAGCCTTTCTAAGTGCTAAATATGTACATATATTATTCTGTAACTATTATCAGTAAATACGTTTTTAATTTTTCTCCTTTTATTCACTTATTCTATTTTTATTATTTACTTAATCTGTCTGTTTTAAATCTTTATTGCACATTATTGTAAGTATAAGTACTGCTTCTCAGGGAATCCGCCATGGATTTCCCTGATGAAGCAGGCAGAGGACATGAGAAACCGTAGGAATCACAGGGGCAGTAGAGTTCTAGCAGCCTCAAGTCACTTCAGCCTCAATTTAGTGGCACATCACTTCTGGCTTCCGGTTTTCAGCTCCATGCTGCCTCCTCTCCATTTTTAGACCAGGAAGAGAGCCTTTCATCCGAGTGAAAGCGGCTTATGATCCTATCTTGACGGCCATTTGAAAGTGTTGTCACGAGTGCCCTGTTTTATGTGGTTACCACTTTATACCCCAATGACAACCTTTGTAAAAGCGGAGCGCACATTCATTTACATTAAAATACTACACTATATAGTGTTACTGTTTGTGCTTGTGCTGTTTTGTTTCCCAGCAAGTTTTTGCCAGTTCTGCAAAACACATGAAAGTCAATTAATATTCAAATTATTCAGAATAACGCTGAGCTGCACAATACCCTGATAGGCAGTGACTATTAGGGTTGAGTTACTAATCATAATTATGTTGTTAAGATTATACCTATTATATTACTAAGCGATAAAATGAGTACAAAACACATCAAATGAATTTAGTTGCCTTCTAACATTGTCATTCACAGTAGCTTAAATATTAAATAGCTGTCATCTCGTTCCAATAGATAGTTTTGTTGAAGTACGACGCAACATTATATATTTATTTGTCACAACTCCTTCACCCCCCCTCATCTCACCTCAACTCACCTTTCTGTGAATAGCGCCTGGTGTAAACACAGTAAATACATAGACCAAATGAAAATAAAAAAAAACAGATGAATATAGAAACTGTGCTAAAGAAAAATATTTCCCCATATGATGTGCTCTGAAGAAATGTTTTTATTCTATATTGTACACAGAAACATGGCACAGTAGTATTATGGTCCTTGCATGTTAGTGCCTATTTTAGAATATAACATACTTTTGAACAATAACCCATGCACAGTAATAGCGTAATTTAGCAGTGTAAGCAGGTATGAATTGAAAAGTGATAGGTACCATGTCCTCTAATTGTTCCATGTATTTATAGTTGGACGCAATATGTCTCCAAAGAAGATTAATAATCTTTCTATTTCTAATATTTCTCCCTCCCACACTGTATCTGCAGCAGCGCCTCATCTTTCTACGGAGACATTTATGCACTCTCAGTAACTCTGTGTAAAGGGTGCTTCCCTTCAGACATGCCTTAGTATATTTTTAGTTTAAAGATCATCAGTAAGTGCTGCTGTAAGTAATTCCATTTTCATTCAGAAACACAGAAGTACAGGTGTGTGCATTCAGAATATAGGTTGCGTAACAGGGACCTGCTCTCAATTAGCATCTAAGTGTTATGACAGCACCCCCCCCCCCCCTCATTTCAGACAGCTTTTAAGTGTTTTTTTTTTCAACACTTCATCAGTGCTACCTTATCATTTTTGTTTAATTGTGCAGTCATTTTGATATGAATTATCTCTTTGTAGTGCCCTCGGAATTGTTTGTTCCATTTTTGGTGGTGGTAGTAGTATATAATGAGACATTATTACTATTTTATTTACTTAGTAATACAAGTTATTTCTTATAATAAGTAAGTCCTCCTTGTGTCAAGTAAATTATCTTGGGCCATCCCCGCTTTTTTCAATGCAGCAAACTCTTGTTTGTACCATTAATTCTGACCAAACCCACAACTCATTTGCAGAAATTCATCTATAAACTTGAAAGGACCATGCTTCAGTGTTACCTGCAGACACTCATTATTGTATAGGTCCCAATTCTTTGGCAAAAAAACTGCCATCTGCTACAGCCAGATATTTCAAAATTTGTGTCATCCATAGCACCTTCTGCCATTGCTTTGCATCTCAGTTCCTATGTTTTAATAGATAATTAAGTGGCTTGGCCTTTTTTCCTTTTTTGGGACTGTTTCCATGTCAGAGACAGGGCTTTTTTACCATAAGTATTCCATTGAGAAAACTTTTGACCAGACTACACTGCACCATAGATGGATATACCAGGATCCCTGTTAGGGACCAGGAACCAGAAAGAGACAGAAGGTAAGATGCAAAAATACTTCTATTAATAATAAATATAAAAATGGTAAAAAATAGTCCAAAAGCAATATACAGGAGGCAAGCTGGGGTCAGGAACAAAAGCGGGTAGTCAGTCAAGCCAGAGTCAGGAGAACGTAGATCAGTGGAGTCAGGAACAAAGATAGGAATCAAGAACCAGAAGAGAAGTCAGCCGAGCCAGGTAAGGAATTCAGAAATCACAGGAAACCAGGAACTACACTTGAAAGCCTGAAACAATGCAAGGGCAAATGATATACTGAGACTAACTGCTTAAATACATGCTCTGACCAGCAAAGCAGCTGGCTAATAGCAGCCAGGTGAGTAACCATGGTAACAGTGTTAAAAGGCTCTGCTCGTTAATACCAGCTGGTTAACTCACTGAAGAAAAGGGTTTATATTTAAAAAACCAGCAGAGAAACCCTGACAATCCCACTGTTTTCTGAAAATTCTGTACTAATGGTACTTCTGGACATCTTCCAATTGTGAAGGGAATTAAGCATGACGTGTCTTTCATGTGCTGCACTAAGTTTCTTTAGCCAACCATTGCATCAAGGGTCCTCAATGTTGCCAGTTTCTTTGTGATTCTTCAAAAGACCGTGGACACCACATTTGGAAACTCTGTCTGCCTTGAAATCTCTGTCTGGGAGAGTTCTGTTTCTGCTAATGATTTCTGATTATGTATCAACCTACATTAAACTGATGATCATTAGCACCTGTTTGGTATAATTGGACTTTGTCCAAGTATACCAAGAAGAAATTATGCTGTTTTTGATGGTAAAGCGTGGTCACACCAAATATTGATTTGATTTTTCTTCACTCACATTTTGTTAATTGATAAAAGCAAACCTTAACATGTCTATTTTTGAAATCATTCTTACATTACAGTATTTTTCATACCTAGATAACACCTTTGCACAGTACTCTATATAAATATATATGTGTGTTTATGTGTGTTTGTATTTATATGGATATAAACAAAATCCAAAAAAGCAAAAGTATTTAGTGTTAGGAACAACCAGCATTGCAGTACTTTGGCATAGTGGTGGACTAAACATAATATTTCCATATACTGTGACTAAATAATATGGCCATATCATTTGACTAAATAATATGGCCATGTAATGGGACTAAATCTCGAATTTTGGCATCTTAGGTCTTTTTAAATAGTATTAAAACTAGAGCTTTAAGTGTGTGTAATATATAGATAGATAGATAGATAGATAGATAGATAGATAGATAGATAGATAGATATTGATGTGTGTGTACACACCCGTTGAAAAGTTAGATAATTCTTTCAAATGAGTTGCAAAATTAATAAGAAATACAGTCAAGACGATGACAAGGTTATAAATAATGGTATTTAATTTAAATAATAATTGTGTCCTTCAAACTTTGCATCAACGCATATGGCACGTAGAGTACTTGCTATGAACACATATGGGACCCAGAGGCATGCACCTAGATTGCTCCCAGTTCGACTTGCCACTGCACCTATGTTGCACCCAAATGACTTGCCATGCACCCAAAGGATTCACCCTAGATCTTACCACATGCCTGTTCTAATGCCTTGAAGTGTCAGGGCCTCAAAGAGCAGCTTCTGACAGCTGATATCACAAGGATGTCCTTTCCAGGTGTGGTCTGCATGTTACAATCACAGAATCTTTCACAGCACACAAACTCAGTGTTGTGGGTGACTCTGTGAGTACAGAGAGCCAGATACAGCTCCAACTCCAAATATCCGGTTCCCATCAGGCGACCGGACATAGCTCATGAACCACAACTGAAACGCATATCCTGTTTTTCGCAATCAGAATGAGAAAGCCATGTCTGCTGAAAGAAGCGACGGGTGATACCAGAGAAAAAAATTAAAGGGACAAGGCACGCAAAATGTGATAAATATGTAGTCATTATACCGTATTTGCTTGAATATAAGACAAGGTTTTTTCCAGAGGAAATGCTCTGAAAAAGACCCCTCGTCTTATATTTGAGATCGTCTTATAATCTGACCTCAAATCAGATGTGCGCAGACATCATCCACTTCTGCCCGGCACGTCCATCGGGACTTCTATGATGAAGCCGGGTCCTTCCCATGACATCCCATGGCTGCCCCCACTAGCCACCAGGGAGGCTACATTGGGGGGAGGGAGGGAGGAGACAGACAACATTGGGGGGAGGGTGGGGGAGAGAGACAGACAACATTGGGGGGATGGTGGGGGAGAGAGAGACAGACAACGCTGGGGGAGGGAGGGGTGGAGAGACAGACAACATTGGGGGGAGGGTGAGGGAGAGAGACAGACAATGCTGGGGTGAGGGTGGGGGAGAGAGACAGACAAGGCTTGGGGAGGGAGGGGTGGCGAGACAGACAACATTGGGGGGAGGGTGGGGGAGAGAGACAGACACCGTTGGGGGGAGCATTGGGTAAGTCTGGGGGGTAGGGGCAGCATTGGCACATAAAAGGTAAATAAAAAGAAATGCATTTTTTTATATCATAAGTTTTTATTAAATATGAAAAAGCAATTTACATGTGAATATATAAAAGTTAAACTTTTTTCCAATAGGGTAGTCTTATATTCAGGCTTTTAGTTTTTTTCCTAAAGGAATATCCATAGTTTGGGGGGTCGTCTTATAAACAGGGTCATCTTATAGTAGAGCAAATACGGTAATTGAATGTTCCAAAATTGAAAAATCTAAAAATTGATTAGTCCGGATATGATGTGCAAGATATAAAAGGGAGATCATAAGTGTCCTCATAGTGGAATTTCACATCTTTAGTGCACAATAATAGCAGGGCCACCAACAATTTGGCAACATGAATGTTTAGTGCCCAATAATAGCAAGGCCACAGACAATTTGGCATTCCAGTTGTGGTCCATGAGTTTTATCCAGTCACCTGATCATTTACAATCATTTTTTATTCTCCATATACACAGTGAAAACAATGATTAGGTGACAGCCTCTTTAACTATCATTCAAAATACTGGGACCAAGATATTTCTTGTTTCAAAGGATATAGTATATGGCAAAATTAAGCAAGGCAGCTGAAAGGTTACAGTGTTAATAACTTCCAAATTGATATAATTGAGGTCATTAGGATTTAAACTAAAGAGACTCAGTATTCCAGTTTATGCAGATCAGAGGTTCACAATAGCATCTCTCAATTTACTACTACACAATATATCTTACCTCACGTCTTAATATAGATTTATACAACCACGTGTAATAGCAGATACACATGTATTATATCACAAACTTACGACAGATGGGCATAAACATGTTTTGATCAACAACAATAAAGACAGTGCTAAAAAAAATGCTTACATATTCGTATTAGGCAGCAGTCTTAATTGGTAGGTTCACCTTGGCAATATCCGCTATTTAATGATGAGAATGATGTGCTGGAAGGTGAATGCTGACTAACGCCATATTAATGTAAAATCCTTGTTTTGGGAATTAATCAATAATTAGTCAATATGTTTCTGTACTTTCTTAAGTGAGTAGGAAATCAACTTAAGGGAGGCTCAAAAAAGCATGTTATACTAAGAGGTTGTCCTCTGAAGCTTGCATTGGGACAGTAAACGTTGGCCCTTTAGCTGCCCTCATTGCTGGATGTGAAATTGTAAATGAAAATGTCCTAAGATTAGAGAAATTGTTATTTGTGAATATTATGTGTTCAGATGAGCCAATAATGTGGCTTACTAATAACTGTGTGTAACTTGCACTTATATTTGTACTTGACAACAAGAAACAAAACACACTTCATATACATTCAAATAACATGGAATTTGACCAACAAGACATGTATAATAATGGCCATACAAGCCATGTTATGCATTGGTGTCTGTTGGTAGTAATGAGCCCGCAGCATATATAGGATGGTGTGTGACAACCCTTTTCTTCAAGAATCCAGAATATAGTTAAATCTGCTTCCAGGAGACACAGGCGATAGCAGTGCAAGGATTGCAGATTTGACAGACGGCAGATGTCTCATAATGTGCTCATTAGTGGGCTATGTAAACTTGCAGTGTCCTAAACAAAGGTGGTCAAATTTGAAAACTGATTGCATGTCTGCAGAAACTGAGCCTGGAAAGATGTTTGAGCTATAGATTGCTCAACACTACAGCTCAACAGCAAATATCTGCATTAGTGAAACATACACCAGATTTAAAAGGGGTTGTTTTTGTTTCTGCAGTTATAGGACAGGACTCTGCTGTGTAAAGAGACACTGGCCCCTTAACCCCTTAGTTTAAATCATGCACCTTAAAGGCTGCCGGAGGTGATCATACAGTATTGCCACGATGCTTCCACGAGGAGACATCAGGCAACCAAAATATCCACTCCAATTGCTTTTAGGGCAAAAGTCTGTGCTCCACTGGAAGAGCAGCTTTTCACTGGAGCCTGGAATTAAATGGTGTTATTTCACACTCTGTTGAGATCAATGACATCCAGCCATAATTACTTCAAAGGGAAGATCTTCCTACAGTAGCTGAAAAAAATATTTTAAATACATTAGGTAGAGAAACAGTTATTGTTAGTTTTTTTCCAATTCCTAAAATCTGCACATACAATATACATGTATTGCTGTTGCAACAGTCTTGCCTATCTCAGCAAGCCCTCCTTGTTGGATGTCAAATTTAGAGGCCACTATCTAGATGGGACTTCTCCTTTAAAAATGTATTGCCAGACTAAACAGGAAGTGCTCAGTAATGTGATCAAGTAGGTACAACTGTAATTTACAAAACTGTTCCAAATGTCCCTAAATGTGATATTGAGCATGGCTGGAAAAAGTGCTTTATAAAAACAAATGATAAGGTTGCAAAGTACAAATACATTCCAAATAACATCATGCAGTGAGAGCCTTTAGTCATGCTATGTTTTTAGAAATGTTATATTATACCAAAGTGGTTTAGTACACAAGTCCCCCCTCTCTGCACTACACATTATATATTATCTTTCACGGCAAAGCAATATGTTATTTTTTTCCTATAAATGCTGCATAAGTATTGAGTAACCTGTTCTATGTTGGTGCCCTTATTCTCAGTTCTTTTTCTGAAACTGTGGACTACATTAACCCCTTCGTGACAATGGACGTGTCAGGCACGTCCAGCTGGGAACTCTGTTTCCGACAATGGACGTTCCTGACACATCCTGTGGTGAAACGAGCATTTTTCGCAATCAACGATTGCGAAAACCGCTCTGATGGAGTTGGTCTATTGCCACCGAAATTTGGTCTCTGAGGCACCCATGATCGCTCCACAGAGCGATCGTGGGCACCATATTCATGAAGCAGCATGCTCCGGCAATATGGCTGTGCCCTCTTGTGGTCAAAGCTTTGGAAGTGAAAATAATTCACTTCCGTCACTCTGAATATGTTGCTTGACTGCCCCTAGAGGCAGTCAACAACATTGCAATGAAAAAAAAAGACTTCATTATCTTAAAACTAGGATTAGGGTTAGATTAGCTGTTAGGGTTAAAATTAAATTAGGGTTAGCATAAGGGATAGGCTTACAATTAAAAAAAAATTAAAATATATTAAAAGATAACATAGGGGTTAGATTATTTAATCTAAATTTAACCATTACCCATTTAGGGTTATGGTTAAATTTAGGGTTCGGGTTAGGGGTCAAAAGGTTAATATAGGGAAAAAAACTAAAACTCTAATTTTGCATATGCATATTTCTGAACTCGGGACAACATTAAGAAACTATTTAGATGGGGTCTTTTTTAATGATTGTATTTGTGTAAATTGTATTTTAGGTCAAAGTTAGAAAAAGTGTTTTTTGTTTTTTTTTTCATCATATTTTAAGATTATTTTTGTTGTAAATTATAAGATATCAAGAACATAATCTAATGAAAGCCCTTCTAATGATGATAAAAACAACATATAATGTGTGTGGGTAGAGTATGTGAGAGAGAAGAAACTTATAGCTAAACACAAACACCCCAGAAATGTAAAAACAGCCCTTGTCACCAAGGGAAAGTCAAGGTCAAAATGTCTTGTCACTAAGGGGTTAAAGCAGCAACAATATAAAAATTGAAATGCAGAGTTCAGGGCTACAGGTCCAACAAAGGAGCCTACATGAGGAGGACAAAGCATAAGACATAACTACAGAACTAATGAGACACACAGAGATACATATAAAATAAAGGAGAACATACAGAGGACACGGTAAGGGTAAGGGAGAAAGGAACACATAGGATGGAGTAAGGAAGGCTCCTAAGATGCTTCTATAGGATAACCAAGCTGGACATGCGGATAGGATAGTGGAGCCAAGATCCTCAGGTGTTAAGGGAACATATACATAGAAACATGCAGGAACTAAACTAATACTCACACTCACACTGGCTATCTTCTATACTGGTTCGCCAGCCTGTATTTTACATTTTAGACTCTGTTCTAGGAACCATGAATCTACAATGCCTTGTTGTGACTGTCAACTCTCCAAGGCTGTGTCTGGTCATGTGCTGACTATCTACCTATAAAAGCCACTTCCTATAACTATACCGTTGCCAGATTATTGTGGTTCCTGCCTGCATCTTAATCAAACTTTCTACTTTGGAGATGAGAATCATTGCGTGCCCGCTACGAGACTCTGGCACCCAAGCGCTGAACCTCCTTCAAACCTCCGGCAGTGAGCTAGTAACTCCAGGATGCTTCCAGCCTCTGCCCACCAAATGCTTTACTTGAACGGGGGGTGATTTTTGATTGTTTGGGGCATTCAAGAAGTCTGTTTGAACTGATACAGGATCAGCGCTATATCATCATTAGCTAGAGACCGATCCTCTGCAAGCACATTGGTGTTCCCATCAAAGCATAACGCTTTATCCCTAACTGCGGGGGACTTGAATTTCTGCAACCCTATTTGCATTTATGGCAAGGGTAAACGCTAAAGCCTAAAGTATGGGGGCCTAAGATCTCCGGGAGTCCTCCCATGCCTACACTTCATCAGCAAACTCTTTTACCGTGGTATTACCCTTCTATCATTTGGAGCCAGTGGGTGGCCCCGTGTGCTTCACTGGAAGCGGTAGTGGTGCAGGGGACTAGCATAACGCGGGCATCAGCTGAAGAGCATGGTTGCTATATCCATAGATTCTGTCTGAAAGTGAATAGGAGAAGACGATTCAACCCGTTTCTCCATTTACAACCTTCCAAGAAACACAGACTCTAAGTCATTCAACATTCATTGCCTACCACCGACATAGAAGCTGGGAGAAAAGAACGACTGAACCCGCAGATAAGTAGAGGAAATCTCTTTTTCATTTTTTTATTCGATATAACTTGTTTAAAACCCTTATTACGTGGTCTTAATTTTGCTTGTCTTTGGGTTAAAAATATGCAATCTAAAAGCGGAGAAAAAATATGGAATCTAAAAGCGGGAGAAAGACAAAGATAAGCTTGTTCCAGATAAACTCATATTGATAAGTACATTCTATTCTCCAAAAGCAGACTCTGTACAAGATAAAAAAAAGAAAATCTCTTGCAGAAGAACAGATTGAACACCCTAGAGCCCAAACCTCAATTATTTCAGAAGATGACTTTCCTCCCACTAAATACCTATATACAAGAGCCTGTTCAATCACTTCCATCCTTGCCTCCAATGCTGGACAATCTCTATGGTAAAATTAAAATGGACATTAAAACGAATATTGGGGACTTGAAAAAACATTTATCAGCCATCCATGGGATTTTGGATTCTCATGATGTCTTAACCCCTTCATGACATGGGGTGTTCCACATTCTGAAGACATGAGGCTTTTTGTCATTTTAACCATATGTTCATTCAACCATGGTTCCCCTCTTTAATATTTATCTTACCCACATAAATTATATATTGTTTTTTAAAGGAGAGATAGGGTTTTCTTATGAAACCATTTGCACATGTAGAATCCATAGTTACTGTACAATACATTTGAAATAAAAAAGTTTTCCTTCTAATAACCCTTCTAATAATTTGCAGACATTTAGTGAAGTTAAAGAAAAAACCTACAACATGTTCACCAACTTCTTCTGATTTACAGAAATACCCCACATTCATTGGTACCCCATGCTTTTTGGAAGTTAGAGGGAAAAAACCAAAGCCTGCATATTGCGGTTTCAAAACTTGAAATTTTCACAGATTGATTTGGCAGGACCATGTCACATTTGGGTACTATTGCAGTGCCCTATTCCAAAATTTCCCCATCAATGTATATATTTTTGGAAAGCAGACAACATGGGGTATCTCATTTTTCTGAATTTCTTTTGCGAATGCTGCAATTTTGCTTAGGATTGCTTCCTCAGGTCAGGTGCAGCTACAGAAAAAAACCCTAAAACATGTTCACCAACTCCTCCTAATTACAGAAATACCCCACATTCATTGGTGCCCCATGCTTTTTGGAAGTTAGAGGGCAAAAACCATAACCTTCATATTGCTGTTTCGAATCGTGGAATTTTCACAGATTGATTTGGCAGGACATTGTCACATTTCGGGTACTATTGCAGTGCCATATTCCAAAATTTCCCCATCAATGTATATATTTTTGGAAAGCAGACAAGATGGGGTATCTCATTAGGGGTAGTTATAGATGTTTAATTCAGGCATTGTGCCACAAATATTTTACCAAATTTAGGGGTAGTTAATTTTTTATTAATTTTTTTTTGCGATCGCTGCAATTTTGCTTAGGATTTCTTCCTCAGGTCAGGTGCAGCTACAAAAAAACCCTAAAACATGTTCACCAACTTCTCCTGATTACAGAAATACCCCACGTTCATTGGTGCCCCATTCTTTTTGGAAGTTAGAGGACAAAAACCATAACCTGCATATTGTGGTTTCGAAACTTGGAATTTTCACAGATTGATTTGGCAGGACCATGTCACACTTGCGGTACTATTGCAGAGCTCCATTTCAAAATTTCCGCATAATAGTATATATTTTTGAAAAGTAAGAAAACTAAATGAAAAACTTTAAACTATTTAAAACTTTTTAGAATTTATAACTAACTGTCAAGGTGATTTGAATTTTCAAACAACAGTTTGTGGCACACGGCAATGTTATCGACCAATATCTCAGTAGACTGTGGTAGTCACCGAAGCAGTTTATGCAAAGGCCTGGCAGTGAAGGGCAAGATGGGCAGTGGCAGCTTGAATATTTTCTTATTCCCTTTTTCGTGCACAAATGGCAACATTTCTGTGGAGCATTTTTGCAGGCAGTAGGGGGGATCCTGCAAGGGAAATGCCTCTGAGTGAGGCTCGTGACATTTTCAGATTGTAAGGTTTCTTGGATTACAGACTGCTGAAAAACAAATTTTGAAATTATTTGTATCTGGATCTCCAGGAAGGTATATTTTTTCTCTTTGTGGCTTTTTGTGTACAACACATAGGCATTGTACATTGCCATTTATAAAAGCTATATGGCTACCTTTTTGTACCATGTATTGGTCTTTCTTTGTACAAGGTATGGAACAAGGCATTGGTCCACTAAGTCCACTCCCCCCATGTGCTTATTATATTGCACTATGCAGCGTGGTTTTCTAGCTTGCTCACTTGTCCCTCTCACACGCACTGACACTATGCTGTCATCGTGTATTGTAGTTAACGTAAACACATCTTTTTTGTCCACATATCGGATAGCAAGTAACTCCTTGTGACGTAAAGCCGTGGTTGTTCCACGGCTATGTTTTGGCTTCGCAATCTGCTTGGGAAATCCTTCCGATATTTTCTAATGGTCCCTCATGCAACTGTCTCAAAGCAGTATACATTTTCAAAAAGTTCTTTGCTCGTATAATAGTTGTCAACATACAAGTGGTAACCTTTATTTAGTAAAGGGAGGAGAAGGTCCCACACTATTTTTCCACTGATACCAATGGACTCAGGGCACCCTGGGGGATCCACTTCTGAGTCCTTTTTCTCTCATAGATTCTGAATGCAAAAGTATAGCCTGAGCCGCTCTCACACAGCTTGTAGAATTTTATTCCATAGCGTGAGCGCTTAGTTGGAATGTACTGCTTAAAAAACAGTCTCCCCTTATATTTTTTTCTGGGACATAAAGATCTGATATTTTTTGGGACAGATATGTCAGCAAAGGTCTTAGCTTATACAGCCTGTCATATTGTGGATCAGTTTTAGGGGGACACATAGTATTATCGGTAAAATGTAGAAAACGCAAGAGGAGTTCAAATTTCGGTCTGGACATGATCGTTGGAAATAGTGGGGTAGTCAGAACTGGGTGCTTAGCCCAGTAGGACCGAAATGTGGGTTTTTTTTTATTATTCCCATTGCAAAGACCAAAGCAAAGAATTGTTTTATTTCCAACAGGTTAGTGGGTTGCCAGAGATTGCGTCTTATATAAACTGAGTTGGTGTTTGCTGTGAAATACTGCGTTGTGTACAAATTTGTCTGTGTGACTATGTCCTTAAACAAATTGTCTTGTACTAAAAGAGAAAAATATTGATATGGCTCAAAATCATCATCATTGCAGGTAATGCCAGGGGAGGCTGTGAATGGGGGAATTTCTGGAGCCACTGAATTTGGAGGTGCCCATGTATAAAATAGGGTTAAAATAAAAAAATTTGTATTAATAAAAACTTTTAAAACTTCCCAAAAGTAATTAACAATGAAAAAATTTAAGAAAAATTGAGGAAAAACTTATCACCACACTGTGGAAATCAAACTGATCACAGCTGTGTCCTACGATGAGACAGGAATCTAAAAAAAGTGAGCAGAAAAAAAGATCACCTGATCAGACTGATCACAGTGATATACTTTGATCAGTAACAGTCAAAATGGTTAAGATTGTATGTATTTAAAAAAAAAAAAAACTTTAGAATATAGTAAAAAGTCATTATTGTTAAAAAAAATTAATTGGGGCTAAATGATCACCAGACTGGGATGATCAGACAGTTATGTACTGGGAATAGGCAGGGAAATAAGGGGTTCATTTTTATTAAACTTATCAAGAACCTCTCAATATCACTCTGGAACACTGTATCTCTGATCTGTTACTCTCTGTACCTCACGATCAGTGTGTGAGGTACAGAGGGTAAGAGGGATACAGTGTCAATGTTTCTAAACATTGACTTAGCCATGTGATCACTGTGATCGCTGTGATTCGCCAGTCACTGTGATCACATGGCCGGGAATATACTGATTTGCTGCTGGGAGACTGTCTATGTTGTTAGGCAGCCTCCAGCATCCTTCAGGGGGCGGAGATTTATGATAGCCATGTGATCGCGGGTTTTTGCGAATCACCGAGATCACATGGCGAGGAAGACAGGGATGGACTGCTGGGAGACTGCCTAAGTTGTTAGGCAGTCTCCGATTATCTTCAAGCAGAAAGATAGCACGCTGTTCATTTTAGCAGCCAACACGGGGCGCATTATTGAGGAGCAATGTGATCTCGGTATTTGGCGAATCACCGCGATCACATGGCTGTGAAGACAGCGATTCATGGCTGGGACTCTGCCTAAATAGCCAGGCAGTGTCCAGTTGCGGAGAAGCCGGTTTTGAATAGTGCACATGTGTGCACTATTCATTTTAATGTGCTATGCCGTCCAAAAGTCTTCAAGGCAATATTTTTCAGGACGGCATAGCACGTCCTAACGTCATGAAGGGGTTAATTGACAAAATGCAAAAGGACATTTCAGCCCTGAAATCAGCCAGAGATCAAATGGGGGAAAAAAATTAAACATTCCGACAACAAATTAGCTAGCTTAGAAGACCAATCCGTCACAAAAATTTGCGAAAAAGAGGAATTTTGGAAGCTATTTCATTAGGTCAGTTATATAAATATTGACTGGACTTATTTTCTAAATATATTTCCTGGGTAAGAATGGGTGTGAATGCTTTTTTTGCGGAAGGGGGGTCGACTGGGGGGTTGTGTGTGTGTGTGTGTGTGTGGGGGATACGGGGGAGAGGGGCGGTACACCTCTATGTCCCTTAATTTATAATATAGATATTGGCATGATCCAGGAGACACATTGGGTAGAACCAGTATCGAAACTCTGGAAATACGGGAATTTTCCACTTGCATATGGTTACAATCTAGCTGGTTCACATAAAAAGAGAGGAGTCGTAACTATCATCTCTAGTAAACTTCAGTTTGAACATATCTATGATGATGCGGATTCTGAGGGCCGCTATCTGATACTGATTGCCAGAATTAATGACATATTATACACTTTACTGAATCTCTATGCTCCCAATCAAAAGCCATCTAGATTTTTGACCAAACTATTAGCCCGAGTAGAAGACCTCTCTGCTGGATCCCTTATAATAGGGGACGACTTTAATTGTTCGATAGATTATAAAATGGATAGAAGCAACAACAACAGTAGCGTGGAGATTCAGCAAAATCAGTTTCTCTGTCTATGCAGAGAATTCTTGATAAATGTCAACTTTTTGACTGTTGGTGGGTAAACCACCCTATGGAACGTGATTATACTTTCTATTCACAGTCATTATTGTTAAAAAAAATTAATTGGGGCTAAATGATCACCAGACTGGGATGATCAGACAGTTATGTACTGTGAATAGGCAGGGAAATAAGGGGTTCATTTTTATTAAACTTATCAAGAACCTCTCAATATCACTCTGGAACACTGTATCTCTGATCTGTTACTCTCTGTACCTCACGATCAGTGTGTGAGGTACAGAGGGTAAGAGGGATACAGTGTCAATGTTTCTAAACATTGACTTAGCCATGTGATCACTGTGATCGCTGTGATTCGCCAGTCACTGTGATCACATGGCCGGGAATATACTGATTTGCTGCTGGGAGACTGTCTATGTTGTTAGGCAGCCTCCAGCATCCTTCAGGGGGCGGAGATTTATGATAGCCATGTGATCGCGGGTTTTTGCGAATCACCGAGATCACATGGCGAGGAAGACAGGGATGGACTGCTGGGAGACTGCCTAAGTTGTTAGGCAGTCTCCGATTATCTTCAAGCAGAAAGATAGCACGCTGTTCATTTTAGCAGCCAACACGGGGCGCATTTTTGAGGAGCAATGTGATCTCGGTATTTGGCGAATCACTGCGATCACATGGCTGTGAAGACAGCGATTCATGGCTGGGACTCTGCCTAAATAGCCAGGCAGTGTCCAGTTGCAGAGAAGCCGGTTTTGAATAGTGCACATGTGTGCACTATTCATTTTAATGTGCTATGCCGTCCAAAAGTCTTCAAGGCAATATTTTTCAGGACGGCATAGCACGTCCTAACGTCATGAAGGGGTTAATTGACAAAATGCAAAAGGACATTTCAGCCCTGAAATCAGCCAGAGATCAAATGGGGGAAAAAAATTAAACATTCCGACAACAAATTAGCTAGCTTAGAAGACCAATCCGTCACAAAAATTTGCGAAAAAGAGGAATTTTGGAAGCTATTTCATTAGGTCAGTTATATAAATATTGACTGGACTTATTTTCTAAATATATTTCCTGGGTAAGAATGGGTGTGAATGCTTTTTTTGCGGAAGGGGGGTCGACTGGGGGGTTGTGTGTGTGTGTGTGTGTGTGGGGGATACGGGGGAGAGGGGCGGTACACCTCTATGTCCCTTAATTTATAATATAGATATTGGCATGATCCAGGAGACACATTGGGTAGAACCAGTATCGAAACTCTGGAAATACGGGAATTTTCCACTTGCATATGGTTACAATCTAGCTGGTTCACATAAAAAGAGAGGAGTCGTAACTATCATCTCTAGTAAACTTCAGTTTGAACATATCTATGATGATGCGGATTCTGAGGGCCGCTATCTGATACTGATTGCCAGAATTAATGACATATTATACACTTTACTGAATCTCTATGCTCCCAATCAAAAGCCATCTAGATTTTTGACCAAACTATTAGCCCGAGTAGAAGACCTCTCTGCTGGATCCCTTATAATAGGGGACGACTTTAATTGTTCGATAGATTATAAAATGGATAGAAGCAACAACAACAGTAGCGTGGAGATTCAGCAAAATCAGTTTCTCTGTCTATGCAGAGAATTCTTGATAAATGTCAACTTTTTGACTGTTGGTGGGTAAACCACCCTATGGAACGTGATTATACTTTCTATTCACGGGTCCATCAGACATATATGCATATTGACTATTTTTTAGCAAGAGTGGGGACCCTAAATTAAATTCGTAACATCAAGATAGGACCAATTGTATGGTCAGATCACGCCCCCCTGTTCATGACACTATTAAATAACCTGGAATATAAAATTATAAGGGACTGGAGGCTAGATGACGACCTACTACTTAGTGAGTCGGTCCTCTTTACCTACAGTCCAAATCACAGATATTTTTTCAACACAATGACAGTGGAGAAGTTACCGATCCAACGCTCTGATGTGCTTATAAAAGCTTCATGAGAGGCCTTTTTATTAAACACGGGGCATATATAAAAAAGAAAAAAGGATTACCCCTTAATGAACTTTTTATTAAATTGGCAGTTTTGTAAAAACAACATACGTTTTAGCCCAAATCCCAATTTGCTAATCAATCTAGATAAAATAAGAAAAGAGATATTGGACAAAACCCAAGAGAAAACAAATAAAACATTAATAGCCTTAAAACAAAAATGGTATGAAAATAATAGATCAGGTAAAATCTTTACAAATAAGTAAAAAAATAAACAGGCTAAAGAAGCCATTAAGAACAGTAGAGTAGGTAATAAAAAGTTACTTTCACCCAAACTGATCAGTGAAGCTTTTGGGGATTAATATGAATCATTATATAATCTGGAGTCCAACATGCAGAGATTGCATTATTCCTCTTTTTTAGCAAAATTGGATCGCCCTAAAATCCCAAGAGACTCACTAGACTCACTCAATAGACCAATAACTCTCTGTGAATTAAGTGAATCTATCCAAGCCCTTGGACTGGGAAAAGCTCCAGGTCCAGATGGATCCATGTCCCTTTTTTGCCGTAAGTTTCAAAGTACTATTTCTCCTATTATGCTCAGAGTTTTTGCGCATATGATTATGACTAGGAATATTCAAACTGAAATGCTCCAGGCAACAATAACTCCTATACCCAAACCAGGTAAAAACACTGCTTTGATCACGCATTATCGGCGCATATAATATATTATATTGACGGAAAGATTTATTCAAAAATCCTAGCAGAGCGTCTCAAGATGGTTATTCTGAAACTGGTCCACTTGGACCAAAGCAGCTTTGTGAGTGAGCGGGCACTTCTGGCAACATCAGAAAACTGGTCTCCATTATCCACCACATGAATCAAAAAAACAGACCTCAATTTTGATGACCTCAATGCCGAAAAAGCATTCGACTGAGTCAGTTGGACTTTCCTAGACTCAGTTTTGGGTGCATTTGGCGTGGAGGGCCGTTTTAAGGATGCTATGATTGCCCTCTATTCTACTCCCACAGCAAAAATTTGGGGGCATTTATTACAATATAGGTGAATCCCAATCAGAAATGGAAAAAGACAGGGATACCCTTTGGCATCTCTCCTATATATAATAACAATAGAAACCCTGAGGTGGAGGGGATGGTGATAAACAGAATTGAAAATAAAATATCTCTTTTTGCCAATGACGTGCTCCTCTCCCTCACTAACCCTATTGTCATGGTTATTCTGGGTTTGTGGCTGTTTTCTCTTCAGCCTCTAGTGGCTGCTATTGTAGTGTGTCCATTCTACTCCTGTTGCCAGCTGCCTCGTTATCCTCAGCCCTTCCCTATTTAAACCTGCAGCTTATGGCAATCAGTGCCTTTGCATTGCTTTGGTTGCTGCCTGATAGTGCCCTGTGTATTCTATTTCTGATTATGTGTTGCCAAATCCTGCTAGCCCTTACCTTGTCTGTTTTGCCGCCTGTCCTGACCTGTTTTCCGTCCTGACTACGTTTGTTTGCTGCCAGCCCCGATCTTTTGCCTGTCTGACTATTCTTCTGCCTGAGCCACTGTACCTTCGCCTTGATCCAGTATTCCGTATCCAGCTTCCTGTTTGTAGGGTTAGTTTTGGTATCCTGGTAATATTTCTAAGAGAATAATTCATAAGCACACCCCTTTAGACTGTTTATTAAAAAAATCGGGACGATCCAAACTTAACTCTAGATCTAAATTCTATTTGGAACAGTTGTCCCTGGTAGATAAAGCATCACGTTGGTTAAAATGGGAGTCCGATTTGGATTTACGGTGGAAGCTTGGATCAGGGGAATTCAATTAACAAAAAAAGTATTCATTGTGTTAATTTAGTAGAGACTCACTATACAATTATAAATCTATGCTATGGTCCCAGAGAGGGTAGCAAAAATATTTCCAAATACCTCCCCAGCAATTGACAAATCTACTCCAGAATCTTTTTCCAGCTATGGTTACACCCAAGGCCCATGAATTCCTGTTCCATATTCAGATTCCTGGAACTACAAACCAAAAATACCTGCTGATCCAAATTTACTCGGCCTTAAAAATATGTTTAGCTAGGAATTGGAAAAAAAAGGGGGCACTCCCCATGGCAGGAGATCTTAAGACAGATTGAATACCAGGGTAAAATGGAAATTAATTTCTTTTGCCAGAATGGGTCACTAGAAAAACATAGGGCAGTTTGGCATCCTTGGCATGAATTAAATATATAGTTATGGACAGAGGCCTCCTCTCTCAAGCCTGCCCTGCCCCACCCAGCTAGTCGACCTCCGTATGAATGTGGAATGACTGCCAGCGATGCGAATCTCTATGTATTTTTAATTACAATGTCTTATTTAAGATTAATTATATTTTGATTTGGTATATGGTTCCCGCTGCGATAAGTAAGATGTACCCTGGTACTTCTCCTCGATGTTGGAGATGTGGTGAAATGAAGGGAGACTATGCCCACATATGGTGGAAATGTCCCCCAATAAGGTTTTTTTGGCATGACCTCTCTTGAAGGCTAAAACATTTATTTGGCGAGGGATGGGATCTGTCTCCAGAAAGGGCACTCCTCCACATGAATTTACCAGAAAACAAAAATAAACACAAAATAATTTACCATTTTCTTTCTGCGGTAAAATTGGAGATTGCCAGAAATTGGAAGACAGATGCGATCCCCACATGGCCTAATATCCCAAATAAGGTAAATTATCAGTGTAAGATGGAGAGAGGATGTCGAGACCACTCGAAAAATCAATACTGGAACTACTGGATAGAACGAATAGAATCAGGGAACCTTAATTTCCAGTAGAGTTGCATAAGACAAGATTAGACATATATGGGACCCCAGGTTCAACGCCTAATAAAAGGAATATAACCACACTTACCCCGCCTCCCCCCCCCCCCCCCGCCATCAGTGTGTTGCTAGGCTCCAGTACTAGAAGTCCATTACTTATATTAGTGAAGATACTCTTTTAGTAGGAAAATCTTAACGAAATTAGAGTAAATGAGGAAGAAAGAGGGGAATGGAATAGGTAGATAGTAAACCTCATTATACAACCAAACAAGGGGAGGTAAAAAAGAGACAAAAGAGTATAATAGAGGATAGAAACTTTTCGGGAGCTTTGCTTGTATGAATGCAGGTATGTATGGTATATTGTCTGTCTGTCTTTAATTTGTTTTGTGAAAAAAAAAAAAAAATTACCAGATCCAGTCACACATCCCCCTGGTTGGTGTTTGTACTAGCTGAGACAAAAATGTCATAACATTTCAGAAACAAATGGCTTTTAGCAGAATTAGTAGTTCCAATTTTCCTATCTACTTCTGGGTAAATAAAATCTCCATAATGATAGTACACGTTATTTGAGAAGACTTTTCTATTTTCATTACTACAGTTGGGATTCTCCAAAATCCCCAATATTTGGTGGTTTGTAACAGATACCCATTAATAATTCCTGGGCAGATCAACTCACCCCACAATGATTCCACATATTCACTTCTGTCATCACATATAGCTTCCCGCAAATGAGGCAATAATGCAAGTTTGACAAACCCCTCCACCTCTTTTGAATGCATTTCTTTTTTCTCCACCACCTTCATGAAGCAGTTATTCCCACCAACTTCATTGACATAATCCCACGACCCCTTGCCAGATGTCGTTCCTCCTCAGGCTTGCTGTCTTGGCAAAGTTGTAGTGCTAGCACAGCCTCCTGACTAGTGTTGGGTTTTCCTCTGCTGAAAAACTCAGTGTATAGGTCTTTGCCCTTGCCGACCCCCTCTCCTGCTTTCAGTGTTCTGGTCGTCCACCCCTGCCCTGACCCTAGGCTTATAATTTTGCAGTTTACTTTTTGATTGCCTGCTGGCTCAAAGCTTGCTCTAAAAAAATCTTGCCATGTGGTAAGTATTTATACACAGATTCCTTGATGGTGATTGGCTGTAATATATTTTGTATCCATTTCTTGATATCTGGGTCCATTCAGAGTTTTACCAGGGTTTATGAGTAGAGTTGAGCGGACACCTGGATGTTCGGGTTCGGCAGGTTCGGCCGAACTTCGAAAAAATGTCCGGGTCCGTGCTTGAACTTGACCCCGAACCCGAACCCCATTGAAGTCAATGGGGACACAAACTTTTGGCCACTAAAATGCCTCTAAAAAAGTCATGGAAAGGGCTAGAGGGCTGCAAAAGGAAGTGAAATGTGGGTAAGAGTAGGACAAGTGCCCTGCAAGCAAATGTGGATAGGGAAATAAGTTATTTCTTATTCCATGAGCGGCGGGTGGGGACCACAAATAAAGTGACTTGGCAAAGTTGTAGTGCTAGCACAGCCTCCTGACTAGTGTTGGGTTTTTCTCTGCTGAAAAACTCAGTGTATAGGTCTTTGCCCTTGCCGACCCAGTCTCCTGCTTTCAGTGTTCTGGTCGTCCACCCCTGCCCTAACCCTAGGCTTATAATTTTGCAGTTTACTTTTTGATTGCCTGCTGGCTCAAAGCTTGCTCTAAAAAAATCTTGCCATGTGGGTTTCACCAGGGTTTATGAGTAGAGTTGAGCGGACACCTGGATGTTCGGGTTCGGCAGGTTCGGCCGAACTTCGAAAAAATGTCCGGGTCCGTGCTTGAATTTGACTCCGAACTTGACCCCGAACCCCATTGAAGTCAATGGGTACACAAACTTTTGGCCACTAAAATGCCTCTAAAAAAGTCATGGAAAGGGCTAGAGGGCTGCAAAATGAAGTAAAATGTGGGTAAGAGTAGGACAAGTGCCCTGCAAGCAAATGTGGATAGGGAAATAAGTTATTTCTTATTCCATGAGCGGCGGGTGGGGACCACAAATAAAGTGACTAGGGGTGACCAGCTCCTAGTCACTTACCCCCCAATAAAAAAAATGATAAAGCCTTTCCCCGCACTGCAATTAAGCTCAGAACACTCTGATTAGTTGGATTTCAATCCAACCAATCAGAGTGCTCTGTGTCATTTTACGCAGCGTGGGAAAGTTCTTTTGAAATTCAAAAGAACTTTCCCACGCTGTGTAAAATGACACAGAGCACTCTGATTGGTTGGATTGAAATCCAACCAATCAGAGTTCACTGTGTCATTTTAAACAGAGTGGGAAAATTCAAAAGACACTAGGTCCCCCCCTCATTATTATTATTAGGGTCCCCACCCGCCGGCAATGGGTGGGGACTAGGGAGGGGGACACTAGGTCCCCCCCTCATGATTAATAATAGGGTCCCCACCCGCCGCTCATGGGTGGGGACCGGGGGGGACACTAGGTCCCCCTCTCATTATTATTATTAGTGTCCCCACCTGCCGGTAATTGGTGGGGACCGGGGGGGCACTAGGTTCCCCCTCATGATTATTAATAGGGTCCCCACCCGCCGCTCATGGGTGGGGACCGGGGGGGAACTAGGTCCCCCCTCATTATTATTATTAGGGTCCCCATCCACAATGGGTGGGGACTGGGGGGGAACTAGGTCACCCCTCATTATTATTATTAGGGTCCCCACCCGCCGGCAATGGGTGTGGACCGGGGGGGGACACTAGGCCCCCCCTCATGATTATTATTAGGGTCCCCACCCGCCGCTCATGGGTGCGGACCGGGGGGGGGAAACTAGGTCCCCCCTCATTATTATTATTAGGGTCCCCACCCGGCGGCAATGGGTGGTGACCGGGGGGGGACACTAGGTCCCCCCTCATTATTATTATTAGGGTCCCCACCCACCCACAATGGGTGGGGACTGGGGGGGGAACTAGGTCACCCCTCATTATTATTATTAGGGTCCCCACCCACTTCTCATGGGTGGGGACCGGGGGGGGGGAAACTAGGTCTCCCCCTCATTATTATTATAAGGGTCTCCACCCGCGGCAATGGGTGGGGACCGGAGGGGGGGACACTAGGTGTCCCCCTCATTATTATTATTAGGGTCCCCACCCGCGGGCAATGGGTGGGGACCAGGGGGGGGAAGGTTATTTTACTAGTGACTGGGCAGCAATAGCTGTCCAGTCACTAGTAATTTTAAATTTAAGGTGATATTAATCGCGAACCCTGAACTCCAACCCGGACATACAGTTGAATGTCCGTGTTCGGGTCTGGGGTCCAAAAATCGTAATGTTCAGTACGAACCCGAACTTTGCGGTTCGTGTTCACTCAACACTACTTATGAGTATTGTAATTCAGTTCCTGATATGTCTCCGATGTGCCACTAATCCGTCCGAACTTTGGAGCAACCATTTCAGGTCTGAATTGCTTGAAACCATTGCTTTTCCCTGTAGAAAAGGCAGAACAAATTCTTAAAGGGACTGTATAACCTAAACATTGTTTTTACTGTGAATGTAGAGCATACAAAATGATTGAACATGATCTATACATTGTATTAGCAAAATTGCAAGCAAATGCCTAAATCTGGAGAAAACAGTGTTTGAAATGTTGTGGAGTCTCCGGTTTATGACATCACTATGGCACGGTATACAAATGAACTGCTTTCCAATAGAAAAGGTATAATTTGAATACCATGCCACAGGTGATGTCATAAACCGGAGACTGCACAGACACATTTTCCTTCTAATTTAGTTTTTTTTACTTGCAATTATAGATCATTTTCAATCATTTTATATCCTCTCTATGCACAATAAAAACAATGTTCAGGTGATACAGTGCCTTTAAGATGCCAAGTATGCATATCATTTTTACCATACTTTTCTACAAAAGATCTGAGAGCTATGGAAAGATCCCTCCTAATAAGCACTATGTGAAAGAGGATAAAATTGCTATATCCATATTTCCTTTTTTCGAAGTCGATGTACAGAGGAGCAATACATTCTCCCTTTACTTGTATAGATCATACATTTATTTCATGGCTATATTTTAAAAAAAAAAATAATTATCTGCAGGTTACCTTATGTCATATAGATTGATAAGCTTTCCAAGGAGTGAATAAATATCCTCTGTCATATCTGCTTTGCAGCCTAAAATCAGTGCTACGTCTTTGCCTGTGCTATTGTAAGAGGTACATTATCAGTAACCAATTGAATTGTATGGAATCAGAAGTCTGCACGTTATAGCTTTTACTGCTATCAGAAGTGAGATGCATTTTCGATCGAGGCACTTCTGCTTCATGTAGGAGTGATAGGCAATCTTTTAGCTGCTTTTGTGCAATCAGTGCCAAGGGAGTGTATCTATAATAAATAGCTCATTCAGGATTAGGTTATGAAAGGGATTTTTGGTAGTTGTTTCACAAGTGCATGAAGGTTGAATGACTCTCAGTAGGAATGGAGAAACCATTTGTTGATTTAAAGAAGATGAATACAATTTTTATTAAATGTCTGTAATTGGATTGTGTCTGTGCGTATATCCATCCTACATACTGCCGGGCTGCACTTTGCATGGTTTGTCTGCAGCATGTGGAACAAAAATGTGTCCCTGGAAACATGGCCAATGTTGGCAACTATGAACCACATCCATGACCTTAAGCCTACATTTAAAAAAATGATTTTTGATACATCCTGAATGATCATTTTTTATTTATTCCATTTATAATATGTTATTTTAATGACAAAATGTCTAAACTAGTTTGTGAATGTTACAAATTGAAAGTTTTTGAAGAACATTTCTCAAGGAATGTACCAATAATGTATTTTTGTCTTATAATCTATTTTGTAGGAAGCATCCTGGTACTGAGAAGTAAAAACTAAATGAAAGAATCCTAAACAATCATTGGAGTGTTATTATTGAAAACACAGTAAAGTTAATAAAGATACTTTGTGTATGTGTGTGTGTGCGTGTGTCTCTACGTACAGAAAAAACAATCTAAAATAATAGATGTCATACATAATTAATGAAACCACAACTTATAAGGTATATTTACTTTCAAAATGATTGTATTTAAGCAACCGCACCTTACATGACTTGTTGACATGTACTGTTACCTAGTAACCAAGGGAGTACTTCTTGGCATTGTTGCTAACTTGTACACATACACATTTGACTGCACAGTGTTGCTAGTCATGAAACCTTGCTAAAAATTCTGATTTTAAAAATCAGTCCCAAAAATGAATCCATAAATTAATCCCTTTTTGATATATATTTTTTTTTGTTTTTTTGCTAAATAAGGAGGGATCTGATGAGAATGGCAAGCACACATGTATTAATTGTAAGAGCAAAGGCATACATGAACAATTAGAACACTCTCAATTTACTTTACGTAAAAGTTTATACACAAAATCAGTAGACATAACCTGACGAGTTAATGACTGACAACTAGACTACTACTTTCATTTTCTGACACTAGTTTTGGGCATACAACAGGTAAAACAACCCATATTAAATGGACTATACCCACTGCATTACATACAGGGTCAAATGTTCAGTTCTCTAGGCACAAAGCACATAGAAATAAAAACAAAATTAGCCAAACAGTGCAACCCTGTGTGAATGTCTACAGCCGGCTATTCATTTTGATATGTATCAAGAAAAATACAACATTCCAGTGGGAATTGATCACTGATGCTCTTTATACTTTTAGGTTGTGACTTCTGACATACCGTATTTGCTTGATTATAAGACGACCCTGATTATAAGACGACCCCCCCAAATTTTTACATTCCTTTAGGAAAAAAACTAAAAGCCTGATTATAGGACTACCCTATAGGAAAAAAGTTTAACTTGTATATATGTAAATTGCTTTTTAATATTTAATAAAAAATTAAAACTGTACAAATGCATTTCTTGTTTTTATTTGCTTTTATGTGCCAATGTGGCCTCTCTCCCACTCCCCCAGCTGTCTCTTCCCCCCCCAGCGTTGTCTCTCTCTCCCCCCAAAACTTCTCTCTTGTCTCTATCTATCCCCCCTCCCCTTTTCTCTCTGTCCCCCTCCCTCCCCTTGTCTGTCTGTGTCTCCCCCCCTTGTCTTTCTGTGTCCTCCCCCTCCCTTTGTCTCTCTCTACCCCCCTCCCCTTTTATCTCTGTCCCCCTCCCTCCCCTTGTCTGTGTCTCCCCCCCTTGTCTGTCTGTGTCCTCTCCCCTCCCCCTACCTTTGTCTCTCTCTATCCCCCCTCCCCTTGTCTGTCTGTGTCCTCTGTCCCCCCCCCCCCTCCCCCTTACCTGGTTTCGTTCCCTGGTGGCTAGTGGGGGCAGCCGGGGGATGTCTGCACGATACGTGCAGACATCCTCCATGCTGCCCGACACAGCAGTCTATTATGACGGACAGCTGGTCCTTCATAATAGACTGCCGTGTCGGGCAGCATGGAGGATGTCTGCACGTATCGTGCAGACATCCCCCAGCTGCCCGATTCTCCCTGGTGGCTAGCGGGGCAACAGAGGATGTGTGCGCGACGAGCACAGACTTCCCTGCTGCCGCCCGGCACGATCGCCGGGACTTCTGTGACGAAAGCGGAAGTACCCGGCTTCTTCATAGAAGCCCTGGCGGTCGTGCCGGGCGGCAGCAGGGGAGTGTGCGCTCATCGCGCAGACATCCCCTGCTGTTAGAGAGGGGGATCCAGGTCCCCTGCAGCTCTGCTGGGGACCTGGATCCCTGTCTTATAGTCTGACCTCAATTTGAGGTCAGATTATAAGACAACCTCGAATGTAAGACGAGGACGATTTTTCAGAGCATTTGCTCTGAAAAAAACCTTGTCTTATATTCGAGCAAATAAGGTAATAGCACAAAGGAAAACATAGTCAAAATGGTGCAGTAAAAATAATTAATGCTAATGATGCTTCAGGATATAGTTTTCTGCTGCTGCCTGCCAGTGGATGAATAGCTGCAAAGCTGCATTTTTGGGCATACTAGATGGGCAGATTGGTTCTCCTCTGCTGGCACATTGCTGTTTGCAATCTCTATGCTTTTCACTGGAATTACGAACTTTCCACAATGCATGCTGAAATATATTTATATGTCTATACACTGTGAGGGTATGTTGTAAATTAGATCACCTAAGTGTCTGAATTACTGCCATCTGCGGGATGAGCCTTCACATAAGTGGTGTCAAGTTTGTTTTGTTTTTTTTGACAAAAAAGCCATTCCATTTTTTTTTTTTTTTTTTAACAAATTAGCCATTCCTTTTTTACATTTTTCTTTTTGGAGGGATGGGGATCCTGTACAGTCAGTTTATAAGACACACACAGCCCCTAAATGCTGGTAAATGAACTCCAGACCTAGAGCTTAATGCTGTGGGTTCACATAATTCTGCACTTGACTGTTTTTTCACAGGACACCTGGAGCAAAAGTCGTCAGGTATACTGGACCAGACAGAGGTCAGGAAACAAGCTGTTAAATAACTTCACAGCAATACACAGTTTCACAGAACCAGTGCAAATTCCCTGAGATCAGTAGGGGGCTGACATTTAAAGGATCCCTTGCAGACTGATTGGATGAATCAAGTATTTAAATAATAAGATTCTGGAGCAGAAGTACCACAAACATATTTAAATGCCTCACAATAACCGTTAGAGGGTTTTTTCAGAGCAAATGCCTCAAATTGAGGTCAGACTATAAGACTGGGATCCAGGTCCCCCGCAGAGCTGCAGGGGACCTGGGTCCCCCTCTATAACAGCCTTGGGATGTCTGCGCGATGAGCGCAGACTTCCCCTGCTGCCGCTCCGGCACGACCGCCGGGACTTCTATGATGAATATCATGAACATCCTCCGCTGCTGCCTCCACTACCCACGAGGGACATCTGGGCAGCCGGGGGATGTCTGCACGATAGTGCAGACATCCTCCATGCTGCCCGACACTGCTGTCTATTATGACGGACCGGTACTTCCGCTTTCGTCACAGATCGTGCAGACATCCCCCGGCTGCCCCCACTAGCCACCAGGGAGCAACAAACAGGTGAGGGCGGGAGAAGGGGATGGAGGGGAGGAGTGAGAAAGACGAGGGAGGGAGGGGGAGAGAAAGCCAAGGGGAGGGGGGAGAGAAAGCCAAGGGGAGGGAGGGAGGGGGGAGAGAAAGCCAAGGGGAGGGGGGGAGGAGAGAAAGACAAGAGGGGGAGAAAGATGGAGGGGAGAAAGACAAGGGGGTGGCAGAGAAAGATAAACGTTTGGGGGGAGGGGGAGAAAGACAGGGGGGGAGAAAGACAAGGGGGTGGCAGAGAAAGAGAAATGTTTGGGGGGAGGGAGAGACAACGTGGGAGGGGGAGAGAGGCAGCATTGACACATAAAAGGAAATAAAAACAAGAAATGCATTTGTTTAATATCATCATTTTTGAACAGGTTCTCAATGGGGTTCTGATCAGGTGAACAAGGAGGCCATGTCATTAGATTTTCTTCTTTTATACCCTTTCTTGCCAGCCACGCTGTGGAGTACTTGGACGCGTGTGATGGAGCATTGTCCTGCATGAAAATCATGTTTTTCTTGAAAGATGCAGACTTCTTCCTGTACCACTGCTTGAAGAAGGTGTCTTCCAGGAACTGGCAGTAGGACTGGGAGTTGAGCTTGACTCCATCCTCAACCCGAAAAGGCCCCACAAGCTCATCTTTGATGATACCAGCCCAAACCAGTACTCCACCTCCACCTTGCTGGCGTCTGAGTCGGACTGGAGCTCATTGCCCTTTACCAATCCAGCCACGGGCCCATCCATCTGGCCCATCAAGACTCACTCTCATTTCATCAGTCCATAAAACCTTAGAAAAATCAGTCTTGAGATATTTCTTGGCCCAGTCTTGACGTTTCAGCTTGTGTGTCTTGTTCAGTGGTGGTCGTCTTTCAGTCTTTCTTACCTTGGCCATGTCTCTGAGTATTGCACACCTTGTGCTTTTGGGCACTCCAGTGATGTTGCAGCTCTGAAATATGGCCAAACTGGTGGCAAGTGGCATCGTGGCAGCTGCACGCTTGACTTTTCTCAGTTCATGGGCAGTTATTTTGCGCCTTGGTTTTTCCACACGTTTCTTGCGACCCTGTTGACTATTTTGAATGAAACGCTAGATTGTTCGATGATCACGCTTCAGAAGCTTTGCAATTTTAAGAGTGCTGCATCCCTCTGCAAGATATCTCACTATTTTGGACTTTTCTGAGCCTGTCAAGTCCTTCTTTTGACCCATTTTGCCAAAGGAAAGGAAGTTGCCTAATAATTATGCACACCTGATATAGGGTGTTGATGTCATTAGACCACACCCCTTCTCATTACAGAGATGCACATCACCTAATATGCTTAATTGGTAGTAGGCTTTCGAGCCTATACAGCTTGGAGTAAGACAACATGCATAAAGAGGATGATGTGGTCAAAATACTCATTTGCCTAATAATTCTGCACTCCCTGTATAAACCAGCCTCATCTCCTGTGAGTAATGCTGGATCCTGATGAAAAGTAGTGAATAGGTGAAACACGTTGATCAGCACTACTTATTGGAGATAGAGACTCTCCTAACCTGTTCTTGTTGAAACTGTGATCCTGCTTTTATCCTGCTGTTCCAGTTTTCTACCTCTTCACTGATACTCCACGATTCTAAGTGTAAGCTATTTTGTACACTTTGTTATTAAATCTATTGTCACCAATTGATTCTCTTTTTCTAATTCTTGGAGGTTGTGAAAACATCAACCCAGGAGAAAGAGTTCCCTATTCTTATATACAGTTTTGTTCATGATATGGACTACGTGTAAGTGTCATATATCTTCTATTGTACTTTTACACAACTCATAAGAGTTTTATATTTGTCACTCATTCACACGTTAGCACACTGTCACTTTCTTGTTATTGTTTTTATATTCTTGTGGCACTGTGGAATAGTTGCCGGACAAATTGCTGCTGGTGCAAATTTCTTTATAGCGCCACCCACCTCACTACCCTACCTATTCCATTTTAGAGGTTTTGTCTTGAGCTACACATACGTTGCTCATGAAAGCCTAAGCAGCATTCACATAAAAATAAAATACACTAAAAAACACTCCTCCCAAGTTTGGCAAAATGACTTCCTGAAATGCCTGAAAGCACACCAAATACATTTCTTTCCCACATACACCATTTAAAACACGGTTTTAAATACGAGCTGAAAAATCCAATATTATGAGCACACATTTGTTCTTACATGGCTTACTGGCAGCATTAACTGCTTTTTTTTGGCACTTTGGCAAATATGTCAATCATTCCTTATAACAAGTCAATTTCATTCCAGACTAAGAAAAGTACTGTCATCTGAATCCCAATACTTATAGGCATATCACTTCAAAGCTTTTTATAGGAACTTAACATTTCCTTACAAAATCTTTTGTTTTTGACTGGTAGTTCTAGAAATTCTTCAAGTCAGTCTTCAAAGTCCACTAATAGTCAAAGAGCTTGCTAATCAACATCTGCTATTAAATTTACGTTTTCCTAAAAGTGTGCCTAAAATAAAAAAATAAAAATAAGCATGCTAAATGCTACACCGATTGCACAAAAAGAAAAAAAAAGGCACTTTATATGACTTTCTATTATATATATTTAATGACGTGTAAGTGTCCTTTTTAAATTATAATGACTAAATTAATTTTGATGATAAAGTCAATACTCGTCTCCTATAGGTTAGTTCTGACTCCAGTAAATGCATAATTTTTGGTTTTGATTCATAAGGAAACGGTACTATTCTATGTGAAGGAGTTAATGGCTACTGAATGATAGAACTAAGCTTCATTGAGTGGGTGCACAGTGATATTTTTTTTACAATTTCCATGGCAACCAGAGTTCTTCTGTCTCTTATTTCTCACTCCTTCCTTCTGCAATAAGAGTAAATCTTTACACATTATGTGTCTAAAGAAAGCTAGAAAAGACAGATAAAAGATTTCCCTAACTATAAATATTAACAAGCCAGTTGCTACAAACTTTAACAAGGCAGATTAGAAAGGTAGGATTCTGTGAGGGAAAATGAGATATTATTTAAGGGCTGTACCTTGTGATAATAGGTGTCCCTGGCAGAGAAATAGGTCAGGGATAAACAGACCATGTTATAATTGTAATTTATGTAACCCCCTTAGTGACAAGACATTTTGACCTTGACTTTCCCTTGGTGACAATGACTGTTTTTATATTTCTGGGGTGATTGTGTTTAGCTGTTATTTTCTTCTCTCTCAGATACTGTACCCACACAAATTATATGTTGTTTTTATCGTCATAAGAAGGGCTTTCATTAGATACCATTATGTTCATTATATCTTATAATTTACTACAAAAAAAACAATAAAAAATGATGAAAAATAAAACCACTCTTTTTAACTTTGACCTAAAATATAATTTACACAAATACAATCATTAAAAAAGACCCCGTCTAAATAGTTTCTAAATGTTGTCCCGAGTTTAGAAATATGCATGTTTCCATATATTTCTGCATTTTTTCTGTTTTTTCCCAATATTGACCTTTTGACCCCAACCCGAACCCAAAATTTTACCCAAACACTATATTTAACCCCAACTCTAACCCTTAAGCTATCCCTTAATATATTTTAATTTTAATTTAATTTTAACCCTATGCCTTATGCTAAAATTATTTAATTTTAACCCTAACAGCTAATCTAGCCCTAATCCTAGTTTTAAGATAATGACATCTTTTTTTTTTTTTTTTTTACATTGCAATGTTGGTGACTGCCCTAGGGGCAGTCAAGCAACATATTCAGAGTGACATAAGTGAGTTTTTTTTGCATGCTTCTCCGTCAATATGGTGCCCACGATCGCTCCGTGGGGCGATCGTGGGTGCCCCAGACACCAAATTTCGGTGCTGGCTATTGCCTTTACATCGAGGTAATAGACCAGCACTGTTAGAGTGGTTTTCGCAATCGTTGATCGTGAAAACCACTAATTTCACCGCAGGACGTTTCAGGCACGTCCATTGTCGGGAACGCAGTTCCCGGCAAGACATGCCTGACATGTCCATTGTCGCAAAGGTGTTAAATATAGAAAGTAGTTTTCAAAGGATGAAAATTAATGTTTTACCCATGTATTCTACTTATTTTCCTAATCAAACAAGTCAATAAAACAAAGTACATACAAAGTTCCATACATAATGTTTAACTCTGAGGATGCATGTCAGGTGTTACACTACTATATACAGTGGTTATAATATCAAACAAGTCAATAAAACAAAGTACATACAAAGTTCCATACATAATGTTTAACTCTGAGGATGCATGTCAGGTGTTACACTACTATATACAGTGGTTATAATATCAAAGGACTTTTAGAGGAACTAACATCTGTCCATAACTAATTCACATGAACGCACTGCAATCAAAAGTAACGACAAACACTCCCAAAAGTAAACATTTCATGGTGTACATATCTACAAGTCCAAAATGATGCCTTCTGTCATAACTCACTTTATGGCAATTAAATTAACCAATGATTTAAATGCATTTGCAAAAAGGAAACAATGGATATAACCATACTTCTCAGCAGGCCATTTAACTGTGGACTACATTTCCCATAATCCTAACCAATGTGTCAAAATACTGGGTGAACATCATGGGATAAATAGTCTACATGTAAACATAACATGTATAGCTTGGAGGAAAGACGTAATAGGGGGATATGATAGAAACATTTAAATACATAAAGGGAATAAACACAGTAAAGGAAGAGAGTATATTTAAAAGAATACAAACTACCACAACTAGAGGACATAGTCTAAAATTAGAGGGGCAACGATTTAAAAGTAATATCAGGAAGTATTAGTTTACTGAGAGGGTAGTGGATGTATGGAATAGCCTTCCAGCGGAAGTGGTAGAGGTAAACACAGTCAAGGATTTTAAGCATGCGTGGGATAGGCACAAGGTTATCCTAGCTATAAAATAGGGAACGGGGGACTAATAAAATTATTTAGAAAATTGGGCAGACTAGATGGGCCGTATGGTTCTTATCTGCTGACGCATTCTATGTTTCTATGTAAACAAAACCCCTTCTCCATTTTTCTACTTTTCTTGGGAGCTCCTTATCCCGAGTTTCCTTGTTCATCCCTTTCCTTCCTGGACCTTGGAGTAGCAGGAGAAATAATGTTGAATCTGAGATCTCATGTTCCCCTGCTCTGCAGGTATATTGCTAGCAGACTGTGCTTAAAAAAGATTAGTATATCACCAAAAATCAGTAAAATAAACAATAAATACCCTTTTAGACAGACGCTGCCACTCTCAGCACTCCTCCACTTCAATTCAAGCCACATATGGAGCCTGTTGTGGACTTATTCCCCTGTTGTGGACTTATTTATTATATGCCTATTCAAAATGTGGAGCTTGTAAGTGAAATCTTAAGTGCAGGCCACTTTTTAAACCACTTTTACTGCTCTATGTTTTGTCTTTGTTTTTATCCCCATTGTACAGATTAAATACTGCTACTTCTTGGAACCTCACTGCTCCTAAAGGCTTGTTATTTCGGATGTTTGTAAGTGCTTCTCATACACATCACTTAATACACAGTTGTTTTAAAAGTTTTTGCTCTATATGTGTTTTCTATTTGTATTTTATGTTCCCTGTATGTCATTCTGTGCCTTCATATTGCTAAAAGACCAAGGAAGATCCTTTTTTATTTCTTCCAGCTTTGTGGAACACCAGGAATATTCCTAATTTGACTTGTGGTAGCGCCAGCTTAGTCCCTAAGATTTACTGTTTTTCCAACTTTTGTTCAGATAGAGACTTGCTTATGATCTAATTCTCTTGCATCAACAACAGATATAACCCACCTTAGTTCTATTCTGGTATCAACATTGTAGGTGCGCTACGAGGAAGTGAAATAGGTTTTGATTGTATCTCCAGCATGATCAGTGAATCCATGAAACTGCATAATAAAAAAGCATGCAAAGGTGCCATTCTCTAGCCTTTTTCTCACCCATACTTTTCATATCACCATGTTTTAATAGTCGGATGCAAAACAACACGTTAAATAAAATGGAAGTAGAATGACCTTAAGCTAATGAAAGCCATCTACTAATTAACAGACCTACATTATATGTGCAAATCTTTTGTCACAAACAACATTTTTTGGTTTTCATTTTAAACATGCTCTGAATACTAAAATAATTGATAATATTGAAATTTTGTTTAAGTATAACTCCACCACTGTACAATTGTAATCCTAAAATATATTTGTTTTCTAAAAAAATATCAGTCTGGAATAAATTGTTTTTTATGGGGTACTTGGCTGGCAAACTGGCTGTGGCATATTAATGGGCAAAAGAGCGGCATATTAATGGGCTAACTGGCTGTGGCAAATTAATGGGAAAATTGTGGCATATTTTAAAGGACAAACTAACAGTGGCATATTAATGAACAAACTGACTGTTGCATATTCATGGGCAAACTTGCTGTGTCAATTTCATGGTTAAACTAGCAGTGGCATTTAATGGGCAAACTGTGGCATATTGTATTGCAAAGTGAGGATTATTAAATGTCAAATACCTAAATAAAAAACAGATATCTTATCAATTGGTATCTGTTTAACACTTTACAGTTTGTCTCAAACGGTTACTCAAAGAAATCATAGTAGGAGACAAATAGTTGGAGACAAATCCTAACATCTAAAGCTTACCAAGCAACTGTTAAAGAAGTGTTGGACAGCAGGCATAAATTTAAGTCCTTAAGGCCGCTGCCTCTTTTCCTGAGAACTACAAGTTGGAGACTAGGAAAGTACATTTCAAGCATGAATGCTTTTCAATGGGGAAATCAGTAATTTTAATTTGTGGTCTACGACTTTAACACATTTCTAATACCATTGACACAGATGGTTCACGTCTGTGCTTGTTTAGCTTACAAAAATTAAATCTTACAACATTAAAAACATATATTGACATAAATACACACATTTGACATAAAATGCAGTTTTAAGTATCTTCATCCTGGTTTACATCCTTTTAATGCTTGAATATTCTATGTAGTTAAATTTACTGAGTTATATTATGATATAGACGTGGCCAGTCGCCATGGAAGTGTCTCGCCATTTATTCCCAGTTTTCCTAATTCTCTATCTCCTTAATCCATTCCCCATATTTAACAGCTTTTTTTTTAGCAGTGTTCTTACTTATCCATTTTAGGCCTTGTTCTATTTTTAGTTAGTATAACAATTGATTCTTTAGCTCTACCCCTGATATTTGTTTTGGGAGTTTCCAATTTCTAGCAATTTATATTGTTATTGCTGTGGCTAAGTGAATTAAGTGAATCGTTAGGAGTTTGCAATCCCTTTGCATTGCTTCCAGAAATAGATGTAATACAATTATCTTGAGCTGTATTTTAAAATTGGGGATTTTTAGTAATTTACCTATTTTACCTTGCCAAAGGTTATTTAGTCTCACACACTCCCACCATATGTCTATAAAATTACCCCTTTCTTTGTTGCATCGCCAACATATCACTTGATGATGCATACATTTTTTTAAATCTCACTGGGACTAAATACCATTGATTCATCACTTTACATTGATTTTCTATTATTGATAAGTTATGAATGGTTATGGTTGTCATTTGTAGTGTTGATCGAACCCGAACCACAAAGTTCGGGGTTCATACGAACATTAAGATTTTTGGACCCCAGACCCGAACATGGACATTCCACTGTATGTCCGGGTTGGAGTTCGGGGTTCGGCGATTTGCTGCCCAGTCACTAGTAAAATAACCCCCCCCAGGTTACCACCCATTGCCCACGGGTGGGGACCCTATTAATAATAATGAGGGGGGCACCTAGTGTCCCACCCCCAGTCCCCACCCATGAGAGGCGGGTAGGGACCCTAATAATAATGAGGGGGTGACCTAGTGCCCCCCCCTGTCCCCACACACGAGCGGCGGGTGGGGACCACAAATAAAGTGACTAGGGGTGACCAGCCGCTAGTCACTTACCCCCCCAATAAAAAAAAATCCTACCTACCCCCCCCCCCCCCTCACCCTAATAATAGTGAGGGGGGTGGGCAATAAGCTAACCTGTAAAAAAAAAAACAATTTTATACTTACCATTTGATGTCTTCTTTTTCCTTTCTTCTTTTTTCTTTCTTCAGCCCCAAAAAAGGCCAAATAAAAAACCATAATACGCGCCGCAACTGTTAAAAAAAAAAAAAAAAGCCCGAGCACTAAAAAAATAAATAATCCACTGGTGGAAAAAAAAAAATCCAACTTCGCCCATGGAGGGCCCTGTGCAAACTGAGCTTCTCAGAGCGGGGGAAGGCTTATAAAGCCTTTCCCCGTCCTGCAATTAAGCTCAGAGCACTCTTATTGGTTGGATTTCAATCCAACCAATCAGAGTGCTCTGTGTCATTTTACGCAGCGTGGGAAAGTTCTTTTGAATTTTCCCACTCTGTTTAAAATGGCTAGCACTCTGATTGGTCGGTTTGAAACCCCCCCCCTCATTATTATTATTAGGGTCCCCTCCCGCCAGCAATGGGTGGGGACCAGGGGTGGCACTTGGTCCTCCCCTCATTATTATTAGGGTCCCCACCCGCAGCTCATGGATGGGGACCGGCGGGGATACTAGGTCCCCCCCTCATTATTATTATTAGGGTCCCCACCCACCGGAAATGGATGGGGACCAGGGAGGGGGACACTAGGTCCCCCCCTCATTATTATTATTAGGGTCCCCACCCACCGGCAATGGGTGGGGACCGGAGGGGACACTAGGTCCCCCCTCATTATTATTATTAGGGTCCCCACCCGCTGCTCATGGGTGGGGACCATGCAGGGCACTTGTCCTACTCTTACCCACATTTTACTTCCTTTTGCAGCCCTCTAGCCCTTTCCATTACTTTTTTAGAGGCATTTTAGTGGCCAAACGTTTGTGTCCCCATTGACTTCAAAGGGGTTCGGGTCAAGTTCGGGGTCAAGTTCGAGGATGGACCTGGACATTTTTTCGAAGTTCGGCCGAACCTGTCGAAACCGAACATCCAGGTGTCCACTCAACTCTAGTGCTTTGTATTGCCTTCAGCCAATCTGTAGTATAGATTGGAATTTTCAGCATATCAGCCCATTTTGTTATTATTGGGATTGTTTTCTTCCTCTCCATTCATTTTTATTAAGCACATCTGTGCTTGTTTTAACCCAAATAACTTAACTGCATGTTTAGTTAGGATAGCAGTAGAAGTGAAACAATGTCTCATTATTAAACGTTGCTGGTTACATTTTTATTTCCATTGTTGAGTGTTACACTCCAATTTGATTTGACTTGGGGAAATATACACATTAGTTAATGTATAAGTAAATCTGATGATGGCTAATCAGTTATTGGTATAAATGGATTTAATTGACAATGTATGTAAGGCTTATTTTTGCTTCCAGCCTGACTCCAGTGTCCCTTGATTTATCTTCCCTTTATACTGGTGTTCTGCTTAGATGGCGGGAAGAATGGCAAGCAAGGTATCTTTGATCATGTGACCAACATCAAAGGCTTAATCAGTGATGGAAATATCTTTTCAAGTTTGGGTTGAGGAAAATGTTTGTTAAACACTGAGATTGTACTGCATGTTCTGAGAGTTTTTTAGACCACATACTATTAGCCAAAGGATTAAAACCAAGAAACAGTAAACTCTTTCAAAGGAGGGTACTAAATCAATTGTGAATTACACATGGTGGTCGTACATTCTGATGTTCATTTAACCAGGATCCAAAGTCTTGATTGGAATGAGAAATAGTCCTCTCAGTTGATCCAGAGTGAGTATGTTAATCTGAATGTTTGAGGAGACAGTTGGTTTGTCCAAACATGCATAAACTACTAAAAAGGCATCTCAGAGAGGATATGATAACATATATAAATAAATATGCTCAGGGCCAATATAAGGGGCTCTCCAGTGACCTGTTCATTAACATAAATGTACAAAGAGCAAGAGGTCACCCACTGAGACTGGAAGAGCAAAGATGTCATAGACAGCAATGGAAGGGATTCTTTACGGTAAGGACAATAAAATTATGGAACTCACTGCCAAGAGAGGTAGTGCTATCAACCACAATAGCTGCATTTAAAAATGGTCTGGATGTTTTATTTTTATTTTTTTTAGAAAAGTAGAACATATAGGACTATTAATAATAGGATAAGCATTAATAATAGAGCTAATTGATCGAAGGAGAAATTTGAATGCCCTTTGGAGTCAAGAAGGAATTTTTCCCCTTAGGAGGCAAAATTCAAAATAGCTTCCTTAGGGTTTTGTTTGCCTTCTTTTGGATCAAAAGCTAGAATGATAGGTAGAAGGGTTGAACTTGATGGACTTGTGTCTTTTTTCAACCTAAATTACTATGTTACTATGTTACTTTTGTTGCTTTGCATGTTATGCCATGAGAAGCATGCTACAGTAATTCCTGTAGCACTTAAACTAAGACTTTCGAGATGAGGAGAACGTAAGCAGGAACTGGCTGAATAAAAGATGATTTTTAAAATTTTATATGGACATTAAATTAATGCAATTGGCAGTATGAGGACACGTGAGTGTTTGGGGCAACCTTGAGGAGGTTGATGGCGGGTTGTAGTATGCAGGAAACTGACAAATCTTGTTGCTGAACAGAGACGGTGTCTGTAATGATGGGGATTCAAGACAAGCAGGTTTATGACAATTAAACGGGACCCGAGTCTGGCACTCCATCTTTATTTTTTTTGTAATGTTCCACGTGGATATTTCTGAACTGTCAGTATTGTAACAGTTTTGCCTGCAATGTATTTAAATATATTAAAAGCCACACTACACCTGCCATGGAATAAATCTACCACCAATATGTTTTAGTGTTGCACAATATTGTTATCTCAGTTTGAGGTACACTATAGATAACTACAAGCTGATTATTTTCTGAAAATGTAGTGCTGAAAAAAGTACTCCACTAGACTTTACTGTTGGGCCATGTTTAAATTGTTTGTGCTGTATTATTCTGTTTTACAATTTACCTAAATTTGATAAAAGCTGACTAAAGCATGTGGAATAAACGCCCATTATGAATCATTTACGGATTCAAACTTCCAGTCACTGTGTTATCTATTGTGTCTTGTTTTAAATCTGGCTAGTTGGTAGCTTCAGGGTATAAATTGTATTTTGGATTTATATATGGAAGATCAGCTCTACCCCTTTTCATATCTGAAATAAAAATGTTACAGATTTCCTCGAGAAATGTTAATTTACTTCAGGATAAATAATTATCTGGCCCTAAATCCTGTCTCTGATTCAGACCCCTTGGATGGGTTAATAGATTCTTATCTTTCAACAAAGATTATTTTAACCCCTTAGTGACATGACTTTTTTGGCTTGTCCGACGCTTGGTGACATGGGCTGTTTTAACATTTCTGAGGTGTTTGTGTTTTGCTGTAATTTATTTCTGTCTCATTTAGTGTACCCGCACAAACTATATATCGTTTTTATCGTTATAAGTAGGGCTTTCTTTTGATACCATTATTTTGATAATAGCATATAATTTGATGTAAAAAAAATAATAAAATATGGCAAAAAAATAGAATTTTTTTTTTTTTATGACTTTTATTTGAAAAATCGTATACTCATGTACAAGAGACAACAAAAAAACACTGCTAAAAAGTTTCTAATATATGTCCTGAGTTCATAAATAGCCCATGTTTTTATGTTTTTGTGCTTTTTTATTCCTGTTACAGGGCCAGAACTATAAGTAGTGCAAAGCTATTTTAAAATCCTTTCTTTCAAAATTAGCGATAGTCAGAGGCGTCGCTAGGGGGGGCTACTGGGGCTATAGCCCCGAATCTCCAGTGCATAGCCCCGAATGGAGACTCTGGGGCTATCACTGTTAAAAAAAAAAAAAAAATTCCCCCGCAGAGCTTTCCCCCTTCTGGGACATAGTCCCAGAATCGGAGGTTTATGCTCGTGCGGGGGGTGAGGAGGAGAGGCGCTGCTGCTGGCCCCTCCACCTGGAGGTGCGGCCCACAAGCAAGTGCCTGCGGTGACCGCACCTCCTGGCCATACTGACAGCGCGACGGGTGCAAGCTCCGCCCCCGTCGCACTGTGAGTCTGGCTGTGCGCCGGATGTGATATCCGGCAGAAGAAAGTGAGTGCCTCATCGGAAAAAACGTCCTCCTCCCTGCAAACAGAGGTATTTAGCAGGGAGGGGGACCATCGCTTTAAGGTTTTTTTTTTTTAAATATTTAAAAATGTGTGTTAGTGTCTGCGTGTAAGTGTGACTGTGTGGGTGAAGCAATGTGTATAAGTGTATGTGTGTCAGGGTGTTTGCATAAGTGTATGAGGGTGTGTATGTCAGGGTATTTGCATAAGTGTATGAGGGTGTGTGTGTCAGGATGTGTTTGTCAGGGTATTTGCATAAGTGTATGAGGGTGTGTGTGTCAGGGTGTTTGCATAAGTGTATGAGGGTGTGTGTGTCAGGGTGTTTGCATAAGTGTATGAGGGTGTGTGTGTCAGGATGTGTGTGTCAGGGTATTTGCATAAGTGTATGAGTGTGTGTGTGTCAGGTTGTGTATGTGTAAGTGTGTGTGAGAAAGATATAGACGCTGTGGGAGACGGAGAGTGTGAGAGAGAGAGACACGGAGAGTGTGAGAGAGAGAGACACGGAGAGTGTGAGAGAGAGAGACACGGAGAGTGTGAGAGACACGGAGAGTGAGAGAGAGAGACACGGAGAGTGTGTGAGAGAGAGAGAGACGGAGAGTGTGTGTGAGAGAGAGAGACGGAGAGTGTGAGAGAGAGAGAGACGGAGAGTGTGTGAGAGAGAGAGAGACGGAGAGTGTGTGAGAGAGAAAGAGACGGAGAGTGTGAGAGAGAGAGAGACGGAGAGTGTGTGAGAGAGAGAGACGGAGAGTGTGTGAGAGAGAGAGAGACGGAGAGTGTGTGAGAGAGAGAGACGGAGAGTGTGTGAGAGAGAGAGAGACGGAGAGTGTGTGAGAGAGAGAGAGACTGAGAGTGTGTGAGAGAGAGAGACGGAGAGTGTGTGTGAGAAAGAGAGACGGAGAGTGTGTGAGAGAGAGAGAGACGGAGAGTGTGTGAGAGAGAGAGAGACGGAGAGTGTGTGTGAGAGAGAGAGAGAGACGGAGAGTGTGTGAGAGAGAGACGGAGAGTGTGTGTGAGAGAGAGAGAGAGAGAGACGGAGAGTGTGTGTGAGAGAGAGAGAGAGACGGAGAGAGAGAGAGACGGAGAGTGTGTGAGAGAGACGGAGAGTGTGAGAGAGAGGCGGTGTGTGTTAGAAAGATAGGGAGAGAGACAGGGTGCGTGAGACAGAGAGAGAGAGACGGGGTGAGATTGTGTGCGACTGTGCTCATCTGGGCTCAAGCCCCTGATCATTTGTTGAACTAGCAACGCCCCTGGCGATAGTGACATTATAACACTGATTTCTGTACTAAATCCATGAATGACCCCCAACATGTACATATTTTTGAAAACTAGACCACTCAGGGCATTTAACTTGGGGTATTTTGACACATTTCATGTAGCCATTTTACCACCAATCTATGCCAAAGTTTGCAGCAAAAACTCTTTTTTTAAAATTTTTCACATATATTGCAATTTAGGTAAACATTACCTTAAAATGTGAAGGGGTATTTCCAAATAACACGTCAATATGTGTTCAGCAACATCTTCTGAGTACAGGGATACCACCCATGCATAGGTTTGTTGGGTTGTTTGGGGGCTAAAAGGCCACATTTAGGGGGTGCGCATTTTGGTTTTCCAACTTGGAATTCTGACATGCAGAAAACTTGTGCCCATGTCCCATTTGGGACATTTTTGAAGCCAGAAAGTGTATTCTACCCCACAAAACCATATATTTTTTTAAACTAGACACCCTAGGGTATTTCAAATGGTAGTATTTTAACACTTTTCATGCACTAATTATACTACCAGACTATGTCAATGTTTTGGGTAGTAATTTTTTTTCACATACATTGTACTTTGGGCATGAATTTACAGATCCTGTTATATGTCAGTGCCAAACAACACCTCAATATGTGTTCAGCAACATCTCCTGAGTACAGGGATACCACCCATGTATAGGTTGGTTAGGTTATTTGGGGGTTAAAAGGCCACATTTGAGAGGTGCGCTTTTTGGTTTTCCAACTTGGAATTCTGACGTGCAGAAAACCTGCGCCCATGTCCCATTTGGGACATTTTTGAAGCCAAAAAGTGTATTCTACCCCACAAAACCATATATTTTTGAAAACTAGACACCCTAGGGTATTTCAAATGGTAGTATTTTAACACTTTTCATGCACTAATTCTACCACCAGCCTATGTCAATGTTATGGATAGTAATTTGTTTTTCACATTCATTGTACACCGGGCATGAATTCACAGATCCTATTATGTGTCAGTGCCAAACAACACCTTAATATGTGTTCAGCAACATCTCCTGAGTACAGGGATACTACCCATGTGTAGGTTAGTTAGATTATTTGAGGGCTAAAAGGCCACGTTTAGGGGGGGTGCATTTCCAACTTGGAATTTTGACATGTAGTCAGCCTGCGCCCATGTTCCATTTAGGACACTTTTGAAGCCTGTCAAAGTATTTTACCCCATAAAACAACATATTTTGGAAAACTAGACATCCTAGGGTATTTAAAATGGTGGTATTTTAACACTTTCCAAGTGCTAATTCTACCACCAACCTATGTCAAAGGGTTGGGATGTCATTTTTTCCCCACACACATTGTAGTTCAGGCAGGAATTTTCAGATTCTGGTATTTGCCACTGCCAACCAACACCTCAATATGTGTTCAGCAACATCTCCTGAGTACAGGGATACCCCCCATGCATAGGTTTGTTGGTTTGTATTGGGTCTAAAATTCCACATTTAGGGGGTGCGCAATTCCAACCTGGAATTTTGACATGTAGTCAGCCTGCGCCCATGTTCCATTTGGAACATTTTTGAAGCCGTCCAATGAATTTCACCCCATCAAACCATATATTTTTGGAAAATAGACATCCTAAGGTATTTCAAATGGTGGTATTTTAATACTGTATAGGTACTAATTCTACCACCAGCCTTTGTAAAAGTTTGTGGTAGTACTTTTTTTGGGAGTTTTTTTTCCACATGCATTGTACTTCAGGCATGAATTCACAGATTCTGGTATATGTCACTGCCAAACAACAACCCAATATGTGTTCAGCAACATCTCCTGAGTACAGGGATAGCACCCATGCATAGGTTTGTTGGTTTGTTTTTGGCTAGAAGGCAACATTTGTGAGATGCGCATCTCAAAATTCCAACTTGGAATTTTGACATGTAGTCAACCTGCGTCCGTGTCCTTTATGGGATATATCTTTGATGCCAGCCAATGTAATTTACCCCCACCAAACCATATATTTTTTTATCGGTAGACCCCCATCACTACTTGTGGCAAGGGCTCAGCAGCCACCGATACATCGCTAGATGATGTATCAGAAAGCTGAATAGGGTCAAAATCGAACCCTGAGTCCGCGGCCTCAGAATCAGTGCGTAAGCAGTGATCTCGAGCAAAGAAGGGGTTAATAGCTCTTAGAAGAGCCTATCTAGTACTGTAATACATTACAGTACAAAGAAATGAATCCATAAAACAGTGCAGACAGAAAAACATACTGTTGCTGTGCAAGATTACTGCTTACACAGTGATGAATGGCAGGGAAGGGGTTAATACACAGTGAAAGACTTTCATAAAACCTGCCAATTTTATAAAATGTTATTTTATATCACTAATACTGATCTGTCTCTTTCCGTCACAAAAATGTAAGTGAGGAGAGGGAGGCAGATCAATATTTGTGAATATTGATCCGACCAATTTTGATCTGACCAGGGCAAATGGTGAGCTTAATTGAGAAATCACCAAACCGCCTTTGCCACTAATTCGGTGTTACTGATCGCTATGCGCTCAGGCAGCTTAAAAAAAAAAATCTCAAATATTTTTACTTTACATGTAATCCCCTAGCGGGTATGTGTAAAAAAAAAAAATAAAATAAAAATATGCAGACAGATAAAAATTGCTTTGGCGTCAATATCATTGCGGAAGCAGTGATCGACAGCAAAGAAGGGGTTAATAACTCTTAGAAGAGCCTTTTTAGTACTGTAATAAATTACAGTACAAAAAAAATTAACCCCTAAAAAATGCACAAACAGCAAAAATAAATGCGCTGATGTGCACGATCACTGCTTATGCAAGATCAGTGGCAGGGAAGGGGTTAAACGCAGGGAATTGCTTTAATAAATTTTTTTTATTGTTTTATTATTTGTGTGTTGTGTATTTATTGTTTTTTTTTAACTTTTACTTACTTTTAGAACTTTGATCTGTCTCTCTCTCTCTAAAAAAAATGTGAGGAGAGGGAGGCAGATCATAACTGGTCAGATCAATATAGGGTTAATATTGATTTGACCAGTCAGTGGGGATGCTCAGCAGAGCATCCCCACTGCTTGTCTGTGTGCCTGGCAGTCACTGATTGCCTCTGTGAAGAGGCAATCGTGTGACAGCCAGAGAGCACAGGAAGCAGGTACTTCCTGCCTCCTGTGCTCTTGCCCTTAGAAGGGCAGCGCCATCTTGGTCACTCAGTGACCAAGATCGTGCATTTTTTTTGTGTTCCTGATTGCCTCGACTTGCGAGGCAATCAGAAACACTTTCTGAGCATAGGAAGCGAAAGATTCGCTTCCTATGCTCGTTTTTTAATGCCCGTCGTTTTAAAGGCGCTGTGCCTTTAAAACCGGCATTTCGATCGCTCTCCGGAGCGATCGAAATGCCGACGGGCATTTTTTTTAGCATTGTACGATGCTTCCACACGGAAGCATCGTTACAATGCGGCTTGAGCACTGAAAGCGGAAAAACTCCGCTTTCAGTGCTCGTTTTGACACAGGACGGACTAGGTCCGTCCTGTGTCACTAACGCCTCGGCACACAGGACGGACCTAGTCTGTCCTGTGTCGCCAAGGGGTTAACTGTAAAAAGGACCATTGCTTATTTTGGTATTACAGACAAAATAAGCCCAATTCTGAAGTGGGAGAGTGATAATAACATCCACTGTATAAACCTTTATGAATACTTATATAAATAAACTCCAAAAAGGTACATGGCAAAACCCCCCCCAAAAAAATGCCATCATCATGTCTCTATCTGAGGAAGGAAGGGACTCCATTACATATATTTGGTGGGAATACAAGAGGCTCACTCCCATGAGAAAATTTCACCCGGTTTATATTTAATATATATTGACTCAGTCGTATCAGTTACTTCATAAAAAATATAAGTGACAGTAGGCACGAAACACGTAAGGCGATCTACCCCCTGTCTGCACTCCTACACATATTTCCTTGAATATATATTTTTTGTCTGGTCGGTTTTCTTTGGGAAAAAACACTTTGTTTACTATCGGATTGGAGAGTGCCAACGTTCTTTTTTCTCTGTTTTCGTCCCTTTTTCATATAAACCTTCCAAGTGTTGATAAACTAACCAAACTTCTGCATATGAACATTTTGTTGGCATGTAAAATATGCCTAGCAAGAAATTGGAGGAGATGGGCAATTCCTATCTGGCCAGAAATTAAAGCGCAGATTACATTTCAGGAAAGTTCGGAGTAGCTATGTACACTAGATCAAAATGTTAAAATGTGGTGAACATGATAAGAGTTATTCTGTAGCTCTAAAGATAAAATATTAACTCTGTAACCCCCATGGACTCCCCTTTCTCTTACCCACAAAGTAACTTTTGATATTGAGATTATATCATAATATTGATTCTCAAGATTCGCAAGATTCTCCCCTGCCAGGACGCAATAGGAACTTATCTATTTTATATTTTATTTTCAAATTGTTCTATATTGTTACATTTCTAAGTTATGTATGTTTTCAAATTTGTGTTTTTTGTCAAACTTTTGGAAAATGGGAACTTTTTCCTAAAATGTAATATAGATTTATGTATTAAAATAATGTAATAACATTTTTGAGAATAAGATGTCCTAGGTTCCAACTTTTATGAATGTGGAGCCTAAAGCAGTGGAGATACACTATGCCATTGATGTCACATACCGTTGTTGACCCTGCCAGGCTATCTGATATGGATACCGGATGTCTGAAGCTCATTTTCTGGGATTTTGGCTGTGTATATCCACCAGGCATACACAGTATCAAAGCAATGCTGCTTGTGCACAATGCTATGCATTGCGCAGGTGCAGTATTAATGCCGGAAAATGGCAGGACTGTCCTGGCAAATTCTGGACTTTTGGCAACTCTGCAATATACACAATAGCTTAGGGGTTGTTACAAAAGGGGGTTGAATTCTGATGACGAAATTGGAGCCAGGAAACATTCCCTTGTTTTGTCGCTTTCTTAATACAAAGGGTAATGCTGTGTGCCCTTTTCACTTCTAATGCCACCCAATATATTGATGGCTGTCAAATGAATTAATATGTATATAGTACAAAGTATAACAATCCAACATCAACATCAATCCAATTGCCCCCCAAATGTCTACAAATGCTCGCAGTTTAGGGAATAAGATCCATGAACTTGTGGCAATATTGGCAACTGAGAATGTAGATTTAGTGGCTGTTACTGAGACATGGTATAATGAAAAACATGACTGGGACATATCAATACCAGGGTACTCTTTATATAGAAAAGACAGAGAAGGTAAAAAAGGGGGAGGGGTGGCCCTGTATGTGAGGGATAGCTTAAAATGTAACGTAATACAAGTTAGTGAGGCGAACATAGAGTCAGTTTGGGTTACATTAGAATTTGGTAATCATATGGTAACTCGGGTAGGTGTGATTTATAGGCCCCCTGGACAAATAGAGGAGTTAGATAATCTACTAGTTGAGGAAATAGCTAAAATGACAATGAAGGGAGAAGTGATCATCATGGGTGACTTTAATCTTCCTGATGTGAACTGAAAATGCAAAATAGCTACTTGCGCCAGGAGTACGCATATCCTAAACTCCCTACTGGGATTATCTCTAAAACAAGTAGTGGAGGAGCCAACTCGAAAGCAGGCCATACTAGACTTAGTGTTCACAAATGGAGATTTGTTATCAGATATTACTGTAGGTAAAAGTTTAGGATCTAGTGATCACCAGACAGTGTGGTTTAATATAAGAACAGTGACGCAGTCACACCACACAAAAACAAAAGTTTTAGATTTTAGAAAAACAGACTTTTCTAAAATTAGATTAGGGGTAAAGGAGTCATTATCAGGCTGGAGCAATTTAAATGGAGTCCAGGAGAAAAGGGATTATCTAAAAGTTGCACTACTGAAGGCAACAGAAAATTGCATAAGGCTTGTCAGTAAGAGCAAAAAATGTAAGAAACCACTGTGGTACTCTGCAGAGGTGGCTAAAATAGTAAAAAAATAAAAAGCTAGCATTTAGTAATTATAAAAATACTCAGAGTGAGGAAGATAGAAAGATCTATAAGAGTAGGCAATAAGAGGCAAAGCAAGCTATAAGAGCTTCCAAAGCACACACAGAAGAGACTATAGCCAAGTCAGTGAAAAAGGGGGATAAAACATTTTTTAGATACATAAATGAGAAAAGGAATTTTTTCGCTGATGATACAAAGATTTGCAGCAGGGTTGATATTCATGGAGGGATACGCCAAATGGCAAATGATTTAGCTAAACTAGAAAAATGGTCAGAGCAGTGGCAACTGACATTTAATGTGGACAAGTGCAAGATTATGCACCTTGGGCGTAAAAACCCAAAAGCAGAATATAGACTATTTGGTACAGTCCTAACCTCAACATCTGAGGAAAGGGATTTAGGAGTAATAATTTCAGAGGACTTGAAGGTAGGTAGGTAATGCAATAGAGCAGCAGAAAATGCTAGCAGAATGCTTGGTTGCATAGGGAGAGGTATTAGCAGTAGGAAGAGGGAAGTGCTCATGCCATTGTACAGAGCACTGGTGAGACCTCACTTGGAGTATTGTACGCAGTACTGGAGACCGTATCTCCAGAAGGATATTGATACTTTGGAGAGAGTTCAGAGAAGGGCTGCTAAACTGGTTCATGGGTTGAAGGATAAAACTTACCAGGAAAGGTTAAAGCATCTTAACATGTATAGCTTGGAGGAAAGACGTAACAGGGGGGATATGATAGAAACATTTAAATACATAAAGGGAATCAACGCAGTAAAGGAAGAGAGTATATTTAAAAGAAGAAAAACTACCACAACTAGAGGACATAGCCTTAAATTAGAGGGGCAACGATTTAAAAGTAATATCAGGAAGTATTACTTTACTGAGAGGGTAGTGGATGTATGGAATAGCCTGCCAGCAGAAGTGGTAGAGGTAAACACAGTCAAGGATTTTAAGCATGCGTGGGATAGACACAAGGCTATCCTAGCTATAAGACCGGGAATGGGGGACTAATAAAAGTACTCAAAAAAAATTGGGCAGACTAGATGGACCGAATGGTTCTTATCTGCCGACACATTCTATGTTTCTATGTTTTTAAGTTTAAAAACAATAATCTATATTATCCAGTAGATGTATTAAGCCCCCTCAAAAAAATAATTAGTCTGCAATTACAATATTTATCCTTAATTTCTCCTTGATGTCAGTCACCTTTTTGTTTTAGTGTTTTTTTTTATGTGGCAAGTGCATTTAATGGTCCACTCCAAACAAAGTCCTTTGGTCTTGATAGAAGAATAACCCCCCAACAACAGCAGAGCAAAAGACTATCAAACATGTAGAACTGTGGATCTAAGCTTATCATGTGATCCTGTCTCCTGTGATACTAATCAAAGTAACAAATTGCCTCAGAATTTTTGCAGTAAACTGAAGATAATTGATTTATTTCCATCTACACAGTGAGCAACAAAACTTAAATTGGTTTTCCTGATGAAATGAGGCTATTAAGTAAATACTGGTGTTTCTGAAAACTGGTATAATTGTACCAAAATTAGAAAAGATTTACAAAAGTTTGTAAATTAGAGTTGGGGAAAATTAAAATTAGCATTTTAATCCTTTCTGTAATTCTGCAACCCCCTCCCCCCGTTTAATCCAAAATGAATTTCGGCCATTGCTGCATTCATTTTGGATGAAATTTGTAAATTATTTACGTTTCGTTATTTGGAAAAGTCAGCTATTTTAATAACACTTACATGCAGTCCTACAGAATATGTAATTAATGTGTTCAGAGGGAAATCCATTAATCAATGTGGTTCATATGGGATCCCATTCTTGACTTTATTTTGATTGTTGCCTTTTCCAGCCAAAAGTAGGAGAGCTCAGAGTCAGAGATTGCAAACCTGATATTTGTGGAACATGAAACATTTTTAGAATACAGATATTCTAACTAATAGCTGCATACATTTTTATAAGTATTGAATTTTTGGTTTTACACTTGTTAGGGAATATACCAATATTTATACAATGGTCATGGCTTGGTTTTAAATATAGTAATAACTATTTACAAATGATAAATAAGTTCACAGTCCAGGAGTTGTTTTGATGCTTAGTCTTCATTTCAGTAGAACATACAATGAAACAAAACACAACATAAATTCTGTATACCTACATACTAATACAGAAGGGATTCCAGGGTACTTCTTTGGCAAGCCAATAAAACTAGTGGAAAATTGGGGGGGGGGGGGGGGGGGGGGAATTTCAGAGAACAGGTGCATTGTGGGTGGAGTTAAACAAAAGGATAAGAGAACAGAAATTGAGTTTGTGAGATTGATAAAAGTAAAGTGTATACAGGGCTCATTAATTTAGACGTTGTAAATTTAATCTGTGAGTAACTGTGATCCACTGGAAAATAAATTGTCAGAGAGGGGCAAATAACCTGACCAATCTAATCTCTGCATATTCTCAATTTAAAATTGAGTGTTATGGAACATCTCAGGGACACTTTTTGAAAGAAACCCAATATTTGAAAGAAATCCATCATCCACTTATCTTGTTGATGACCGTTCCTGGATGTAGTAGATTGTAACGTAAATACAAATAAACCATGTATTTCACTAATATTGATCAGAGTCATATTTCATTAGACTCTCTTACGGAGGTCATTTCATTGTTGCTTTTATGTATTTTGTAAAGGTCAGCAAACCTATCTTTTCACATTGTGAGCTCACTGATTACAATTCCGTTTGTTTTTCTGCATTTAGAAGTGCACTGATAAAATGTAACTATTTGTTTGAGCAACTCTCACATAAATAACACTATAAAATATATTAAACAATGACATAAAAGGCATGTATTAATTTATTGAATTCACAGCCTTGAATGTCAGGACATGCTAAGGTTATGGATAGCATGCAGTGTTCAACAAAAAAGGTTTTTCTTACAAATATAACTTGTAAGGTGTTATTTTCCTTGTGATTATTTCTAGCCTAGTAATTTAAGATAAAAAAAAAAAAGACTGAAGCCCATCAAGTTCAACCTTTCATGCAGACTTAAATTGGCCTACAAGCAGTGTCATAACATTTGTTCTTGACTCCAAAATTGCAACCAGAATTTGTTGCTAGATCAACAAACTATTAATCCTATGTATATTGAATCATTGCAGCTGTGGATAGCTTGCTTTGACAGTATCCACACTACTGTTACTACAACTACATTCCTTGCGTCCTCTTCACTCCTTTATGTGTTTCATGTACCCCATTCCCTCTAGATTGTAAGCTTGCAAGCAAGGCTCTTTACCTCATGTAACATTCTGTTCTAGTTTGTCTAAGGTAGTATGTAGATCCCTTCTATGCTCTGTACCCAGCTCCATGTAAATTGTTGACACTAAATAAATACATGTTAATGTAATGTAATATACAGTTATGTATGTGTGTATATGTATATATATATATATATATATATATATATATATATATATATATATATATATATATACACACACACACGGATATATAAATATATATATATATGTTTTATAGTATGCACTCATAGGGTTGCCAGCATTACAAAAAAGGCCTGCTGTTGCCTCCATATATTTAACAAAGGTCTCTAGCCATTTTTTTTTTACCAGCTTGCTTGTAATACATCTTTGCTCCTTCCCAAGCTGCAGGGATTCCCATTGACTTCAAAGAATACTTGGTTCATGAGCTTAGCTTCAGAGTTTCCACACACTTTAGTTTTAGGCATGTTGGAGCTCCTCTCTGCTTTATTCTTAAATTAAGTTCAGGTGAAAAATACTTAAAGAACATTGCAGAAGAACATAATTATATTTTCTCCTGCAACAATCAATATGTTGAATCAACTGAGGTATTGAAGGGTGCGTGACCTGATGCGGTTCGCCTCTTATGGGTTCCTCAGACAACATAATTGCACAACATCCTTCAAATAGTTTACTTGTAAATACTTCAAGTCTGTAGACAGATGTGTCCTTATCTAGAACTGCTCTATGGATGTGCTCTGGCAAAGCTTTGAAACATTCTAATTCTATCCTTGTCCATGCATAAGTTAGTTATGGAAATGCTGCTGCTTTTTGCAGTTTCACATATACTGTAGATAAAAAGGCAGAAAACGTGTTACATTTTAAATTACTGACATATACTGTACTTAGTATACTTGTCTAAAAAAACTGTTTTAACTATACACATGATTCAGTGCATATATAAAAGCATAAATAAATGATATAATATGACATAACATGAAACACAGAAAACCTATAAATACTAGTTTTGTCTGTATGTGTTTTCTCCATGATTCAAATTGGCCTTGAACACTAATTTGATTTTGTGTTCCGGTAGCATTCGTTAATGCTCATTATTCTGTGCCCAGTTTAATCAACTCACTAAAAAGTGAACTGTGGTCATATGACAAGTGAACTGCAATAATTAGGCATTGATATCTGAGATAGAAAGAGTTGCAGGTTTTTTCCAGGTGACCTACTCATGTCTAACTTATTGTCAGTTCACCACTTTTTTTTAATTGTTGATGTATTAGCCCTCTTTTCATATGAACTACTTATAGGGGTAATCCCCCCCCCCCCCTCCTCCCCCCAATAATGCTTTGGTTAAGTTTAATATGTCAAAAAAGATGATTTAACAAATATTCTTATCTTTTTTCTTGAGCTTCTTATTTTTATTATTGGTACCTGTTGTCCTCTTATATAGTATTCTTATTGTACACGAAGAGAACGCTACTGAGCACACTTATTTATGTATGCTGTATTTAGCACAATAATTAGCGTGATCAATGTTTCACCATTTATATATTATTCTAGCCATGAATGAATTTCTTTTTGTAATGCAGTGGGTAAGCCCAAGTTGGCAAATGCTGCTGTGGGAACATTTTATTTATTAAAGTATTATATACAAGATGTGCCACTAAAACTATATCATGTAACCTTTTACAAAATAACTTAATATGCTAAAAAAATTCAGTATGTACATCATTTTAGTAGCATTATTATCATTAATATTCTTCGGATTTTAAACTTTTTCTATTCATTTTATTACCAGCAAAAATGATAACTTACACTATACTGTACCTGAAACCACAAGTTAATGTGGCAATTATACATTGTAACTATAGATTTACATTGCCGATTAGTTTAATGTAGAAATATGTGTGAAAAGTGATCATTGCTGAAAAGGAAACTGTGGTCATATCTCCCCCCAGTGTCTGAAGTGCTTAACTAAAAACAAATAAATGTTATTTTAGTAAACACTAATACACAGATCATTCTTTAGAGTTTGGAGTGGTTGAATAAACACCGTAACATTATTTACAAGTATAAATATCAAAGTAGTATAAAAAATACCAGTACATGTTAATTAACATAGCTACAAATTGCTGGGAGAGATATAGACTATACTAGAAAATTAAAAATGAACATAATCAAAAGCATTGGTGGTTACTAACAATACTGAAACAATATTACAGCAAAAAATATTTTAGTTTCATAAAACATATTTGCAAATAAAACCTCTATTGAAAGACATTATATTGAAATGTGTTCTTTTACGGGTCATTAGATCTGTTGCTTGAACAAAATGCCAAATGTACACAAAATATCTCAAGTTTTAACCCATTAAATACATAGGAGAAGAACCCTCTTCCTAACCTGGACTGCGATACTATGCAAAATAAATAGTATCCTGAATAATGTAAATTAAGTAATAAGGAATGGGGTTGGAGCAAATCTTTTCAGCAAGCGGACACATCTCTCTGGAGTTCTACACAAATTGAGATAATTATTAATTTCATCCTTTTCATCTGACCCTGCAGGTGACTATCTTCACGGAATATTATATGTACTGCTTGGGAGGGTCAGTGCTCACTACATCCCTTACCATCCCCATGAAGTCATTCAGGTTACTATAGGCAAAATGACAATTCTTCATTTATCCCCAATCTGTGACCACCTGGATCAATTACTTCGAACTTACGATATTTGGTTATCAAATATTGCTTCCTCATTACAATTATTCGATTTTAAACCCCCTCCCCCACCAAGTCACTTCTCTAACTTTTTCAAATTGAGTGGTTCACCGGTCACCCATTGTGACCCATTTCCCACTTGGGCAGATTTGGTGGGGGTCTGTGTTCCAGTATTAGGGGTTCCTCTCTTGGAGCACCCTCAGTTATCTGACTCTCCCTACATGTTTCTCCTCATTCTCTGCATGGTTCCCTCTATCTGCCCTCAGTCTCATACTATTGTTTGTTTTTTTTATTATTATTCCTTTATGTCTAACTGATTGAATGTGAAAATTGTAATTGTTGTCTCTGCATCATTGCCTTTTTCTCACATATGTAAATCTCACTGTTTATTCATAGACTTACGAATAAAAAACAAATGATATAAAACGTAAGGTACATGTCTCTGGAACACCAAATGCTTACTAATCACAAAGCAACAAAATAAATGCATATATACATAATTACCGTATATATAATTAACCTGGATTGAGAAAGAACAATATATAATTTCAATATGACCTATACTGTATAAGAAATGGACCAAACTGAGGCACCAGTTTCTTCAGATGGTGCACTAAGTAAATATAAGCAGTCTTCGGAAGATTGTACATAAAGCCATAAGGACACTGGGAGTGAAAAAGCCAATTCTAGTGCAAAGTTCTAAAAAGTGATCAAATCAGTAGGCACATTAAATTGGTTTGCATAGTGACTGCACCATTTTTGGAAACTTTCCCACAAATAACCCTATTATATGCCTACTTGAGATATTAAGAACTTGGGTAATTACAGTGTATAATATAGAAATTTAGAGTTTACCCTTCTCCTGAGAATGAACCAATTTAAAAGCAACACATCTCATTAACCTTCCAGATAAAACATGATTTACTAACTTTTTTCCCCCATTACCATGGTGTTTAGCAAGAGTTGACACAACATTTTTCTATAAATGAAAATGTTTTATAACATACACACATGCATAGCTGCTGCTGATGGTGGTGCTGTCACTCTACCTCCCCAGCTTGGCTCCCCAGTGTCGGTGGGAAATGTTGGGAGGTATGATGCGTGGTCTTATTACAAAGTGCACAATCGGTGAATTATTACTGTTCACAAAGAAACAAGCCTTTTGTGACATTTATTTTCGAAACCTCGGTATTTAGGATGCTGCTTACCATTCACCAAAGTTTATATGCAGGTTTACTCTGAGGCAGAGCTCTTCAAATGCTGGCGCACTCTGATCGGGGGTTTGTCGTGGCTGGATGACTCTCTCTACTAGTGCAGAGAGGGATCCTTGTTTTTACATGCCACCAACAGAGCAGTAGTGTATCTTCCAAACAAGGCACTCGCCTAGGGCAGCACTTTGCCAAAGGGTGGCAAAGAACACGCCCCCTACCACCTGCTTCAAATATTTTCGTTCCCCCACCATTTAGCAAGCTTAAGCTCCCTCCCCTCCCTTCCAACCCCCCCGCCAGTTTGCACCACTCTTTTCCTTCCTCACCCGGTGCAGTTTCTCATGCTTTGGCTCCCTCACTTCCCCTCCCCGCTTGTTTACACACCTTTGTTCCCTGTCGGAAGTGCGAGGGTAGAGTCTCCACCCCTTTGCCTTCCAGAGAACAGAAGCAGGTAGGGTGATTAAAATGTAAACAAAAAAACAAGTCTGTGTGTGACTGAGTATGATGGGAGTCTGTGTGTGTGTGACTGAGTGTGATGGGAGTCAGTGTGTGGGACTGTGTGTGATGGGAGTGTGTGTGATGGGAGTGTGTGTGACGGGAGTGTGTGTGTGATGGGAGTGTGTGTTTGTGATGGGAAATATGTGTGTGTGACTGAGTGTGATGGGAGTCATTGTTTGTGACAAAAAAACAAAGATGCGGGATCCCTCTCAGCGAGAATGAACAAAAGCTGAAATACCCGGCTCTATAGGATGTAACTTACTCAAAGAGGAATCAATTAGTTATTAGGGTATGCCCAGATGTGGGTCCCTAGCTCGCTGCACCTAGAGGGATACCAGCCGTACCACACTGACGAGGCCAGTGAAGGCCGAAACGTACGTCTGTGGTTGCCGTATTCTTCGTGCAGAGGAGACCTACCAGGCTATTTGGATCTGGACTACCCTTATGGGTGGGACCAGTCTGATATGCTAATGGAGAGGTTTCCTCTGTAATGGTGTGGGCAAGCAAAAAACGGTGATTCCTCTTCTGAGTAGGTTACATCCTATAGAGCCGGCTATTTCAGCTTTTGCCTGTTCTCGCTGAGAGGGATCCCACATCTTTGCTTTTAGTCTGTGTTTATGACACAGAGTGTGATGGGAGTCTGAATGTGATGTGTGATGGGGTCATATAATGGAGATGATGGGGGTCATGTAATCAGGGTGATGGTGACATGAAATGGGAGTGATGGGGGCATGCAATGGACGTGATGGGGTTTGTAAAAGGGTGATGGTGTCAAGTAATGAAGGGATGGAGGCATGTAATTGAGGTGATGGGGGCATGCAATGAGGGAAATGGGGTGGATGATGGGGGCATGTAATGGAGAAATGGGAAATGTAATTGGGGTGATGGGGACCTAGTAATGGCAGTGATGGAGCATTTAGTGTGTATGCAATGTGGGTGATGGGGCATGTGATGGGACATGCAATGGGCTTATTGGGCATTTAACCTTATAAAGTACCTATCGGTTTCTCCTCATACTAGAGACACTCATTTTTTCTTTTGTACTGTGGCGGACTGGCAGGGTGAGTGCTCTGTCCTTGGTGCCACTCATTAGAAACCCCCTACACTCAGAGCTGCTTGCAGGCAGCACCTCCCAGCACCTATATTTTTGTAATTTTATGTGTGTAATGGAAACAAGAGGTTTTGTTGCAGCTTAGGCACAGACTGCTTGCTCCTCCCCCTCTTGCCGCGCTACAGAATGAACTGAGCATCAGATGTCACCTGACATCCGGTGCTCAGTGAAATATGCATCATTGATGGAAACTGGTACAAAGCAGTCCTGATGGCAAATCTGGGCGTTGGGGTAAAATCTGGCCGGTGGCACTAGTCCTGAAGGGACATTTATTAATGACATAGCTCTTTATATATTACATTTCATTGTGTTTGATTTATTAATAATAAATTACAGTGAATGGCTGTCATGCTAAATAAAACAAATAGAAAACGAGAATCCATTATATTATAGTTGTCATTATTTTTCAATTTGGTTTAAAAGAAAAAAAAGGGGGGGGGGGCTGCTCAGTCTAAAATACTGAGTCTGGACTTGCAGTGTCATATGCAATGTTGGTGCAGGGGAATTAAATAAAAACATGAAATGCATTTTTTCAACAACATTTTTGTATAATTTGAAAAAAAAATACATAGTTACATAGTAGTTTAGGTTGAAAAAAGACTTAGGCCCATCAAGTTCAACCCTTTTCCTATTCCATGTTTACCACTGTTAATCCAAAAGAAGGAAAATAAAAACCTCTTTCAGCAATTTTGAATTCTGCTTTCAATGGGGAAAACACTTGAGATTTCTCCTTGGATCAACAAGCACTAAATGAATATTAATGCCCAGGACCGGACTGGGAATAAAAACCAGCCCTGGAAATAATAGTATACCAGCCCCATAGCATTGCTTCTTTATACCAGCAGCATAGAATTTCATATTTATTTTCTTGTTCATAAAAGTGCAAGCCATGTATTTTAAAGCACATTTCAAGAGTGTATTATTTATAGATATGACTAGTATGTACCCCTGGACATGGTAATATATGCCCCCAGTATGTACACAAGATTATAGCTAACACACTGTCCTGCTATATGCACAGGGAAGCACATAGCCAAATGCATGTACACAAGGTTATATGAATTGCCTTGTGCAAGGGTATATATAATCAGGGCATTGTGTGAGCTATAACATTGTGTACATACTGAGTGGATATATTGACTTACCCCAGCACCCATATTGCACACACAGGACTTGTTCCAACATGCAGATTGCACTCAAAGGACTTATCCTAGCACCCATGACTTGCCCCAGGATTTACTCCAGCACCAAGACTTCACTCACAGGACTTGCCCCAGGATTTACCACAGCACTTAAATTGCACTCACATAACTTGCCCCAGCACTTAGCATCAGGGCCGATCCTAGGGTCACGGGCGACTGGGTGCAGGTTTCCTTTTGGCGCCCAAAGGTGGGTGTGGTTATATTACGATCTTATCCCCTTTAGACATATCTGTTCCAGACCTGCCCATTTCATTATTGGGGAGAGGGGGAGGAGAGCACAAACTTAATTTTGATGTAAATGACCAACACAAACTTTTATCTTAAATAAAGATATATATTTGGCCATAATAGTGTAGGGGTTTTATTTATTTCTATGATGCTCAGTCAGGAACATGGGAGACTTTTTGCTGGCTAGCAGAATGAGTTTTAACTACCATTCTGTGATGCCCAACCAGCCAAAGTCTGGCTAAGCATCACTGGAAAAGAAGTACACAAGGAGCGATAAATAATATTCCACCATGCTCAACACATCAGTCACTCACGTGTCTCTCTCTCCCCATACCCTCATGTCTGTCTCTCTCTTCCCATACCCACATGTCTGTCTCGCTCTTCCCATACCCACATATTTTTTTCCTCTCTCTCCACTCAGACCCCATGTCTGTCAGACACCCGCATCTAGTTTCTTCTGCAGGATGTCAGATGACATCCGGCAGAAGAAACTAGATGCCGGTGTTCTGCCTCTACAGACACCATCCTCCTTCCTGCAGCCAATCAGAGCATGACGGGGGAGGAGCTTGCACCCGTCACGCTGTACTTGGTGTGACAAGGAGGTGAGGTTACCGCAGGTAACGCATAAGGGTTAGAAAGTTGGGGTAAAATTTAATGTTAGGGTTACATTTTGGGTTGGGGTTGGGGTCAAAAGGTCAATATAGGAAAAAAACAAAAAACACTATTTTTGTTTTTTGCCCCATAACTCGCAAAAAAATACCGAAAAATATGGAAACATTCATATTTATGAACTCGGGACAACTTTTAGAAACTGTTTAGATAGGGTCTTTTTTTAATGATTGTATTTGTGTAAATTATATTTTAGGTCAAAGTTAGAAAAAAGTGGGTTTTTAAATTTTTTATCATATTTTCTGATTCTTTTTGTAGTAAATTACAAGATATGATGAACATAATGGTATCTAATGAAAGCCCTTCTTATGATGATAAAAACAACTTATAATTTGTGTGGGTACAGTATGTGAGAAAGAAGAAAATTGCAGCTAAACACAAACACCCCAGAAATGTCAGAACAGCCATTGTCACCAAGGGAAAGTCAAGGTGAAAATGTCTTGTCACTAAGGGGTTAATAGGCCAATATTATTTTGCCACTAAAATGCCAGTATTATTTTGCCATTACTATGCCACAGCCATTTTTCTTGTTCATAAAAGTGCAGGCCATGTATTTTAAAGCACATTTCAAGAGTATATTATTTATAGATATGACTAGTATGTACCCCTGGACATGGTAATATATGCCCCCAGTATGTTCACAAGATTATAACTAACACACTGTCCCGCTATATGCACAGGGAAGCACATAGCCAAATGCATGTACACAAGGTTATATAAATTGCCTTGTGCAGGGGTATATATAATCAGGGCATTGTGTGAGCTATAACCTTGTGTACATACTGGGTGGATATATTGACTTACCCCAGCACCCATATTGCACACACAGGACTTGTTCCAGCATGCAGATTGCACTCAAAGGACATTACTATGCCACAGCCATTTTGCCCATTACTATGTCGCAACCAATTTGACCATTAATATGCCAGTATTAATTTGCCATTAATGTGCCAGTATTATTTTACCATTAATATGTCACAGTCAATTTGCCCATTAATATGCCAGTGTTATTTTGCCATTTATATACCACAGCCAATTTGCCCATTAATATGCCAGTATTATTTGCCATTGATATGCCATAGCCAATTTGCTCATTAATATGCCAGTATCATTTTGCCATTAGTATGTCAGTGTTTGTTTGTCCATTAATATGCCAGTATTATTTTGCCATTAATTTGCCATAGCTAATTTTCCCATTTCTATGCCAGTATTATTTTGCCATTTCTATGCCACAGCCAATTTGCCCATTAATATGCCAGTGTTATTTTGCCATTAATATGCCACAATTGATTTGCCCATTAATATGCCAGTAATATTTTTCCCATAATATACTAGTATTAATTTGCCCATTAACATGCCAGTATTAATTTGCCCATTAACATGCCACAGCCAGTTTTGCTATTAATATGCCACATCCACTTTTCCCATTAATATACCAGTATGATTTTGCCACTACTATACCAGTATTAGTTTTCCATTAATATCCCACAGTCATTTTGACAATTAATGTCCCAGTATTATTTTGCCATTAATATGCCAGTATAATTTTACTATCAATATGCAACAGTCACTTTGGCCATTAATATCTCACTCACTCACTCACTCACTCACTCACTCACTCACTCACTCACTCACTCATTCACTCACTCACTCATTCACTCACTCACTCACACACTTACACTCTACCACTCACTCTCTGCCACTCACTCACTTTATATAAAATAAATGTGCCCCAGCACCCATATTGTACATACTGTACATAACTTACCCTGCAGTCCAGCAGCTTCCTCTCAGGCTACACTTGGAATAAAAATTTCATAAAGGGGCGCAGCCCACTGCAGCACCCATATCTACCGTATATACTCGAGTATAAGCCGAGTTTTTCAGCACATTTTTTGTGCTGAAAAATGCCCCCCTCGGCTTATACTCGAGTCGGTGTCTGGGGAAAAAAAAAATCTAAAACTTACCTCTTTGCTGCTCCGTCTCTCGGTGCTCTGAAGGTCCGTGGCTGTGAGGGAAGCATTGTGCGCTCCCCTCCAGCCGCGCAGTCAACAAAGTGTGTTTTATTTAAACAAACTTTATTGATCCGCACGCCTGGAGGGGAGCTCACAACGCTTCCCTCACAGCCACGGACCTTCAGAGTACCGGGAGATGGAGCAGAAAAGAGGTAAGTACTGGGGTCTGGGGAAGGGGGGGGGAGGAGGGTGGCATAACGAGCATACTAAGGGGCAATATCCTGGAATATTAAATGGCATATTGGGGGCAATATCCTGGCATATTAAAATTGCATATTGGGGGCAATATCCTGGCATATTAAATTGCATATTGGGGGCAATATCCTGGCATATTGGGGGCAATATCCTGGCATATTAAATGGCATATTGGGGGCAATATCCTGGCATATTAAATGGCAGATTGGGGGCAATATTTACCAGTAGCTGCCTCATTTCCCACCCTAGGCTTATACTCGAGTCAATATTTTTTCCCAGTTCTTTGTGGTAAAATTAGGTGCCTCGGCTTATATTCTGGTCGGCTTATACTCGAGTGTATACGGTATATATTTACTCACCTCTTCATATGATGTAATTTAGTTAGGTTGACAAGATCTGTCTTTCACAAAGTCATGTTAGGCTCCTGCTAATGGGATTCCTGTTCAATATGAAATCTTGAATATATTCCCTTAGCAACCCTTCAAACAGTTTCCCCATCACAGATGTCAAGCTTACAGGTCTGTATTTCCTCGGCTGGGATTTTGATCCCTTTTTAAATAATACCACATCAGATATACACCAATCCATGCCTGAAAAAAAACAATCCCTGAAAAAAATAACAATCTGATCAGGACCTGGCTTAGCACTTTAAGTACCCGTGGGTGCAGTGGTGTACCTACCACTGGTGCAGGGGTCGCAGCTGCAACCACTCCAGGGGCCCGGCCACCCTGCAACCCCTGCACACAAAAAAAAAAAAAATATGTAAAAAAAAAAATGTGCGGGCAAACGGGGCAGCTGCCCAGGGCCCATTCATTTTTGGGGCCCAAAGCAGCTGCCCCGTGGGCCCCCGCTGCCCGTGTAACTGTCTCACTCGGAGACAGTCACTAACGGGCAGCAGCCATGTGATCCGCATCCATCGGCTTTTTGTCACAGCCACCGGAAACGTCACATCCGGTGGCTGTACTTGCAGGAAACATTGTGGAGGAGACGGGTGCGACAAGCATCATACAGGTAAGTATGGGGGGGGGGGGAAATAACACTGGCAAAGGTGCACATAATGGGCAAATGGGCAAATAACAGGCACATGGGAAAATAACTGGCAAATAACAGGCTCATAGGCAAATAACAGGCACATTGGCAAATAACTGGCAAATGGGTAAATAACAGGCACATGGGCAAATAACTGGCACATGGGCAAACAATTGGAAAATGGGTAAATAACTGGAAAATGGGCAAATAAAAGTTTGCCGATTGGAAACATTGTGGAGGAGACGGGTGCGACGAGCATCATACAGGTAACTATGGGGGGGGTGGGGAAATAACACTGGCAAAGGAGCACATAATGGGCAAACAACAGGCAAATGGGCACATAATGGGCAAATGGGCAAATAACAGGCACATGGGAAAATAACTGGCAAATAACAGGCACATGGGAAAATAACAGGTACATGGGCAAATAACTGGCAAATGGGCAAATAACAGGCACATGGGCAAATAACTGGCACATGGGCAAATAACTGGAAAATGGGCAAATAACAGGCAAATGGGCAAATAACTGGCAAATGTGCAAATATCTGGCACATGGGCATATAACTGGCAAATGGGCAAATAACAGGCAAATGGGCACATAACTGGCAAATGGGCAAATAACTGGCAAATGGACAAATAATTGTCAAAATAATACTGGCAAATGGACAAATAACTGGCAAATGGGCACATAACTGGCAGATGGGCACATAACTGGCAAATGAGCAGAAAACTGATAAATGGGCACATAACTGACAAATGGGAAAATAATTGACAAATGGGCACATAACTGACAAATGGGTAAAATAACACTGACAAATTGGCAAATAACAGGCACATGGGCACATGACTGACAAATGGGCAAATAATTGGCAAATGGGCACATACATGACAAATGGGCAAAATAACACTGGCAAATAACTGGCAAATAACTGGCAAATGGGCAAAATATGACTATAGATAAAATGCTAAATTATGCTATAGATAATACAAATCACTATTTTTCTGATTTTGTTTTGCATATATTCATACATCCCTGCCTGAGACCTGTTCTCAAAAAGAAGACTCTTCCATTTCAAGAAACACGTCTGCATTTAAGTGTTTTTGGATTGTTCTATATATTTTGTTTGTATTTCTATACACTTATTACTTCTAGTGCTCCAGTTTTATATTTATTTATAATATAGTGAAGGAGTTTAAGCATGCATGGGATAGGTATAAAGATATTCTAGATATAAGATAAGGTCAGGGACTAATGAAAGTATTACTTTCCTGAGAGGGTAGTGGATGCATGGAATAGTCTTCCAGTAGAAGTGGTAGAGGTTAATACAGTGAAGGGGTTTAAGCATGCGTTGGGTAGGTATAAGGCTATCCTAGATATAAGATAAGGCCAGGGACTAATAAAAGTATTACTTTACTGAGAGGGTAGTTGATACATGTAATAGTTTTCCCGAAGAAGTGTTAGGGATTAATACAGTGAAGGAGTTTATGCATGCATGGGATAGGTATAAGGCTATTCTAGATATAAGACAAGGCCAGGTACTAATGAAAGTATTACTTTACTGAGAGGGTAGTGGATGTATGGAATAGTCTTCAAGCAGAAATGGTAAAGGTTAATACAGTTAAGGAGTTTCCGCATGCATGGGATAGGTATAAGGCTATCCTAGATATAAGATAAGACCAGGGACTAATGAAAGTATTACTTTAGTGAGAGGGTAGTGGTTGCATGGAATAGCATTCCAGTGGAAGTGGTAAAGGTTAATACAGTGAAGGAGCATGGAAAAGGTATAAGGCTATCCTAGATATAAGAAAAGAACAGGCACAAAGCAGAACAGTTGGGAGGCATGTAAGTGGCATTTCTGGGGTGGAGTTGCATGGTGGGTCCCCCGCCCTGGGGCAATTTTTGCACTGGGGCCCTGTGGTTTCTAGTTACACCTCTGCGTAGGTGTATACAATCCGGCCCTGGGACTTTGTCTATGTTATAACACCATTTAATTGTTTTAACACTTTTTCTTGTGTCAACCAATTACATGCTTGCTATGACAGACTGTTCTGTAAAAGTAGCTTGCGGGTTTTCGTCCATTGGTTCTTTCTTGGTTAAAACAGAAGAAAATAAATTATTTAAAATATCTGCTATCGCTCTGTCTCCACTTGGTATCTCACCCATTTCAGATAACAAGGACCCAACAAGTTGAATATCTAAAAGTTCATATAAGTATAAATGCAACTCTCTCTTTCCCTCTCTCATAAATATATATAATGTGTATGTAAATATATTTAATATATATATATGGAGTGTAATGTACATGAGATGGCACTTTTTACATTTAAAAATGGTGCTAAATACTCTAGGTACGTCCCTGGTTAAAGATCTTATCACAGTTTGAAACTGGACCAAGTTTAATTTTTGGGTTCGTTATTCCATATGTTAATGTTTGTTTTTACTTTTTTGGAACTACAGCTCTGCAGTAAGGATGGGAGATTGAAAGCCTTTCCTTTCTTTAGCTAGATATTAATTTACACCATTATTCCAAATTACTGTGGAAGAAAATGGTAAATTAGTCAGCAGCAGATGGCTAAGCAAACTTGTTAAATTTTGATAAAAAAATGAGTGATTTATTATGTAGTCCTAGCCAAAAAAATGTGAGAAAACTAAATCTGATCTTATTCAGTTTCCTATTTCATTTTATCACATGGGAATTTCTTTCCTGAGCAATAGAATTAATTTTGTAAATGTCCAACTGTACATGACTTTCTCAGTGTACTCAATGTGTAAAGTACTGATAAAATAATGCAGTTCCTCCCACCCACAAAGTGACAGAACAAAATAATGAAGGGTCACCGTTTGTTTCATTGTAATTTCATTTGTTTGAGACTTTGGTTTTATTTCCAACGGTTGAGAAGTCAGTTTACTTAAACAGTTTATTCAACCGATTAAAGAAATACAGGACTTAAATAAAACAAGTCTGTATTGTTGATGTGAGGGATGTTACTCTTGTGAGGCATGTTATGCTTGAAAGCTATAGTAGGCTAAAAGAATGGCTTTTACTCTGTGTAATGTATATTCCTTAGAAATATAGGAACTCTAATTTATTTTGTCCAGTTTTATCCATATTAGAGGCTCTATTCTGTATAAATTGAATTGTGGTGAAATAACAAGTAAACTGCAAAAATAACTAATTCATCCACCTCAGTGTAAAAGAGTGTAAAGCTCTGTGGGACACATGGGAAGTTCTGTGAGGCATTATGACTCTGTAGCAGTCTATGTAAAGTGGTAGCAAGCTTTCTGGGGGATTGTGCCACTATAGTATGGGGATTCTGGCCAGTGCCTCATTCCAAAAAATTATGTGCAGAAATTAGACTTTATGAAGCAAAGAACATTTTTATGTTCCTAGCATCATCAGGCCCCTTTTTTCAATAATGAGTTGGTGTAATGCAAACTAACTAAAATGCAGCCTGTTCTAATATATTTAGGTGCAGGTCATTCTGATTGTAATTATTGTGGCGCCATATAATCAGAATGAAGCTGACCCTTCCCATAGACTTTATTGAAAAGTTACTGTCATTTTCTCATCACTATTAAAAGATAGCTAGTTCTAAATTCATACATGACATGTATTATCCTAACATGATATTGCAGATATTACTGTAACTTAATAACTAACCTATGTCCAGTAACTACTAATATTTATAGATTGTGACACAATAGAACCCTGTTCAGCAGCCATCACAGAAGATGGCAGAAAAATAATGTAGTTTGGGAACATAAAATAGTGTAGCATTTTCCACTTATTTTAATTCTGTCTAATCATATCATCAATCACATTCTAAAGGTAACTTAGCCTCTTCAGATTAAGCTGCCACAAGACTGATCACTCCAGCTATACTATTGCTCATTAATGGCAACTTATTTATTTCCAGTGTCATTGTCCTTCCGGGACCTCTAAACTATGAATCCCATAATATTCAGAAAGGATTAGTATTTTAGTTTGACGTTAATGTGCAAGGCAGACCTCTGTCATTATTTAGTCACTGCATTAAGTTTTTTTTTTTACACTAGTTTAGGAGTTTAGGCATTATTTCCTCTTTAAGCTGTTGATGCTGTGAATAAATATTTAAGACAACCATTGCCCAGCAACTGACTCATTGTCAAGCAGTAGCAACTTGAGAATTTGTAAAAATTCAGTAAGAAAAAGCATTAAAAAAAAGGATCAGATATTACACCTTTAAATAAGTGCTGGCAATTTATTTGCAGCATTTGAAAAAAGCTCTTCAAGACGCTTAAAATTACATGAGCAATCTAGCATTATATTCCCAACTTCCTAGAAGCTTACATCAGCTTACTTTTTCGGAAGTTCTCTAAGTGTTTGCATCCAAGTTGGACATGTATTTTCTGGAGATAAAAATCTTTTATCACAATAATGGTAGTCAAATTCTCTGTGACTCTATTTCTCAGAATCATTAAACTCCTGCGTACATTTCCCTTGCTTTTGTGTAATGCAAATATTGCATTTTATATGTTCATGCAGTATTTCCATTAGATCTGAAAATTATTCTTTTGGTTTTTCTTGTATTCATTTAATTTGTATGCTTGTTAGAGTGGTTTATGTTATGCATGGAAACCTTACAGCATAAAAAAAATATGCTGTTAATGCTAACATTTTTTCTTTACACTTACACAACTACATAAATGCATGCAAGCAAGCAAGGCATGCAAACTGTATATTGTTATTTAACCCCTTTGTCCAAGAAGACGCAAGCACCAAAACGCCACATTTTGTTCCGGGCCACCGATCACAAGGTGATCGGTATCCAGGGACACAATGGCAGAGACCCGGTTAGGGTCTTAATAGGTACTCTAAGACAAGGCATCCTACTTAAAGGACTCAGGTCATCCCATTTAAGGGACTCAGGTCATCCCATTTACGGGACTCAGGTCATCCCATTTAAGGGAGTCAGGTCATCCCACTTTAGGGACTCAGGTTGTCCCACTTAAGGGACTCAGGTCATCCCACTTAAGGGACTCAGGCCATCCCACTTATAGGGACTCAGGCCATCCCACTTATAGGGACTCAGGTCATCCCACTTATGGGGCTCTAAGCAAAGGCATCCCATTTAAGGAACTCTAAGACAAGGCATTCCTTACAGGAATATAAAACAAGGCATCCCATGTAAGGGACTCTAAGACAAGGAATCCCATTTAAGGGACTCTAAGACAAGGCATCCCATTTAAGGGACTCTTAGACAAGGCATCCCATTTAAGGGTCTCTTAGACAAGGCATCCTACTTAAGGTACTCTAAGACAAGGCATCCTACTTAAAGGACTTAGGTCATCCCATTTAAGGGACTCAGGTCATCCCATTTACGGGACTCAGGTCATCCCATTTAAGGGACTCAGGTTGTCACACTTAAGGGACTCAGGTTGTCCCACTTAATGGACTCAGGTCATCCGACTTAAGGGACTCAGGCCATCCCACTTAAGGGACTCAGGTCATCCCACTTAAGGGACTCAGGCCATCCCACCTATAAGGACTCAGGTCATCCCACTTAAGGGACTCTAAGCAAAGGCATCAAATTTAAGGAACTCTAAGACAAGGCATTCCTTACAGGAATCTAAGACAAGGCATCCCATTTAAGGGACTCTAAGACAAGGCATCCCATTTAAGGGACTCTTAGACAAGGCATCCCATTTAAGGGTCTCTTAGACAAGGCATCCTACTTAGGGGACTCTATAGCAGGTCATCCCATTTAAGGGACTTAGGTCATGCCATTTAAGGGACTCGGGTCATCCCATTAAAGCGACTCGGGTCATCCCATTTAAAGGACTCGGGTCATGCCATTTAAGGGACTCGGGTCATCCCATTTAAGGGACTCGGATCATCCCATAAGGGACTCGGGGCAGGGAAGATGCCAATCTATGGCTAGGCTAGGGCAGGTGCCAGACAATAGCATGACTTGGGCAGGTACCAGTCTATAGCAGGACTTGGGCAGTGCAGATCTGTAACTTGGCTTAGGCCTAGTTACAGGTGCTACTTGAAAGGGACCAATTCATCTGAGGTCTCTATCAGCAAGTCTCTGGTACCCGGCAATGTTAACTCTGATTTGGATTCACGTGGCGGGAGTTGGAAACACATCAGCGAACGCGTTCGGAGAGTAACTCAAGTGTGACACAGAGGTCGTTCGTTAAGTAACTCTAACGTTTATTGTAAAGACAAGCACTTATATAGAAGCAACAAGGCGTTGGCTGGCGTAACATAATTGGGGTAAAAAGAAAAGGGGAGTGGACATAGAATACATACATGTTACAAATAGTTATATAATTAACTAACAGTAATCTATCTATGGTTCTACTAAGAGATACAAAACTCCTGGGAAGAAAACACAGGATATGACCCCTAGGTCATTTCTCCTATACATCTTTTTCTCTAACCTAGGCTTGACACATATAAGGTCTTGCATCATTAGATTTATTACATAGAAAGGAGACTGACCGTCTATGTGTGTAGATTATGTGATAGACACAGACAAAGAATGTGCTCCCTCCAATAGGGGAGGGGGGTTTAACCCTTCCCTGAAGTTAACTCTTCCAATGCTGAAATTACTCTTGTTATGTGTTAACACAATAAATATAAGTTTACCCTAACACTACTCAGAACAGGGACTTGGGAAATGCCACCGCTGTGGCCGGGAACTAGAAAATGCCACCACTGTGATCTGGAACAAGGAAATGCCACCACTGTGGCCTGGAACAAGAAGAACAGCACACGCAAGGATAACAGAACAAAGAATCCAGGAATAAGAATGCTAAATAGGCAGAACAGAATAGCAAAGGCAGAAAGGAAATTGAAAAGCCTGGATATAGCTTGGATGAGCCTGCATACGGGTTGACGCGTGACAGCTCCTGAGTAGCTTGTCTGTTCCATCTTGTGGTCACATTCTGTCATCAAACTAATGGTGACCACTGGTCATGTGACCAAGCTCATGTAAGTAAAACTTTCTTACAGGGGGATTAGCTTTACCCTTTGAAATGGTAATTAGGTAATTCAATACCTTTACAAGTTAGGAAGAGACCAGCACTCCCCCTATCTCTCACTTCTTTCTCTTCTTTCCTGGCTGTAGATGTGAGCAGACATAGGTTAGGTTTTATCCTGGTGAAGTGTTGGTGAGATCTGATGATTTTTACTTGTAAGGTTTAGTTGTTATTGTTGTTTAGCAGTTATTGTTGTTGTTCTAGTTATTTAGATTGTGTGTTATTATTTGTATGTTGCTGTTGTTTTGTTTCTAAATAAATGTTTGTTAACCCCTTCCCGACCTTATGACGAGTTAACTCGTCATAAGAGCCGCACCATTAGCGACCTTATGACGAGTTAACTCGTCATGCAGTCTAGCCGGCGGTGCGCTCCGTGGGCACCGCCAGCTAGTCTGCAACGGGTCCAGGACTAAGCCTCGCACCCGAGGCAAAGCTCCTGGACCAGATCGGTCAGTTTCCGGGCATGTGATCGCGGTGATTGCTCAATCACCGCGATAACATGCAAATTAGATGGCAAAGTCAGTGTGTTCACACACTGACTTTGCCTCTAATTCACTCCCTGTGCTTCACATTCTTATAGTGAAGCACAGAGAGTGACCTGTAAGTAAAAATAAATTAATTACATACACATAGGTAAAAAAAAAATTTAAAAAAATTAACCCTTTCATTGCTGATCACAGTTTTTAACTGTGATCAGTTTCCTTCCACTTTATGGCCCTCATTTAGTTTTTTTTAACAGATTTTTTTTATTTTTACAATTTATAAAGTTTTTTTTAATAAATAAAGGTCATTTTAATATATTTATTTAATAAAATTTAACCCCTGCATGCCTGTTGCATGATTTTTACTGATCTGACATCGCACTCTTCAGAATTTTTTTTCTGTCTTTTTTGTTATGGGGGGTTTGGGAACCAATATTTTTCTTTTTTATTAGTTAGTTAATTAGGGGGGATAAGTGGGTTAGTGTTGCACTAGTTATGTAGCTTATTATTGGGAAAATAATGGGGAAAAACTTTTTTTTCCTCAAAAATTTCCTCTTTTATATGTATTTTTTAATACTAAAATGTAAATCATTTTTATGTATAGGGTATCAAAATAAAGCTCTAACTGTCCTCTAAAAAACAACATATAACTTGTATGGGTACGTTAAATGAGAGAGAGGAAATTTATGTTTCAAAAAACGCGTATTAAAAATTGAAAAACGCTCTGGTCCTTGGCCCAGGAAAATCCCTGGTCCTTAAAGGGTTAAAGTAGACGGACCAGAGTTTTTATGTGTATGTGTACATAATTTATACACCACACATCTTTGGGGACATAAAATTTGTCTGTGCCCCTATCGACACCACATACTTGCAGAACAGGTGAGCAAGAGTGGTGTGCCTCTCTAACGCCATCATTTACTCACTCATCAGCTTAGCATTTTGATGCAGCCTGGGAGGAAAACAAAAACATTTCAAGTTCAAAATGCAACAGTCAAAGTATCCAAAATAATTACTATACTTGCAATATGACCACACAGCTGCAGAGCAGATTGTTCTACCAGGTGTATGGATAAGCTTGCCAGAGCATCCAGATTATTGCACACAAAACAAGCCCTGCAGAATTTAAAATGCATGTATGTTCTCATAGGAACTACTTTGATTAACCGATTTCCCTCTGAACAAAAGTAAGGTGACCTAGGCAGCTGCCTAGGGCGCATCTTGGCTGGGGGCGCCGGAACCCTGCTTCAAAAAAAAAAAATCCTCCTCCTTACTTACCTCGTCGCCGTCGCTGCGTCTCCGGTGCTGGGCCACCTGTGGCTGAGAGGGAAGCGTTGTGCGCTCCCCTCCAGCCAATACGCATTCAGTAAAGTTTTTTTTTTTTTTAAACAAACTTTATTGAATGCGCATTGGCTGGAGGGGAGCGCACAACGCTTCCCTCACAGCCACGGACGGACCTGCACCGGAGACAGAGCAGCAGCAGCGTAAGTAAGGGGGAAGGAAGTCCTGGCATATTTTGGGGGAAAGTCCTGGCTGGCATATTGGGGGAAAGACAGTCCTGGCATATTGGGTGGCTAAATCCTGGCATATTGAGTGGCTAAATCCTGGCATGTTTTGGGGGAAAGTCCTGGCATATTGGGTGGCTAAGTCCTGGCATATTGTGGGGGAAAGTCCTGGCATATTGGGTGGCTAAGTCCTGGCATATTTTGGGGGAAAGTCCTGGCATATTGGGTGGCTAAATCCTGGCATATTGTGGGGGAAAGTCCTGGCATATTGGGTGGCTAAATCCTGGCATATTGGGTGGCTAAATCCTGGCATATTGTGGGGCATAATCCTGGGGTATTGAGGGGAATAATCCTGGCATATTGAGGGGCATAGTCCTGGGGTATTGAGGGGCATAATCCTGGCATATTGAGGGGCATAATCCTGGCATATTGAGGGGCATAATCCTGGGATAATGAGGGGCCTAATCCTGGGACATTGGGTGGCATAATCCTGGGACATTAAGGGGCATAATCCTGGCATATTGAGGGACATAATCCTGGGACATTGTGGGGCATAATCCTGGGACATTGAGGGGCATAATCCTGGGATATTGAGGGGCATAATCCTGGGATATTGAGGGGCATAATCCTGGGGTATTGAGGGGAATAATCCTGGCATATTGAGGGGCATAATCCTGGCATATTGAGGGGCATAATCCTGGGGTATTGAGGGGCATAATCCTGGCATATTGAGGGGCATAATCCTGGGATAATGAGGGGCATAATCCTGGGATAATGAGGGGCATAATCCTGGGACATTGAGGGGCATAATCCTGGGATATTGAGGGGAATAATCCTGGCATATTGGGTGGCTAAATCCTGGCATATTGTGGGGCATAATCCTGGGGTATTGAGGGGAATAATCCTGGCATATTGAGGGGCATAATCCTTGGGTATTGAGGGGCATAATCCTGGCATATTGAGGGGCATAATCCTGGGACATTGAGGGGCATAATTTTGGGATATTGAGGGGAATAATCCTGGCATATTGAGGGGCATAATCCTGGGATATTGAGGGGAATAATCCTGGCATATTGTGGGGCATAATCCTGGGATATTGAGGGAAATAATCCTGGCATATTGTGGGGCATAATCCTGGGATATTGAGGGGAATAATCCTGGCATATTGGGTGGCTAAATCCTGGCATATTGCGGGGCATAATCCTGGGGTATTGAGGGGAATAATCCTGGCATATTGAGGCTTAAATTATGGTACTTATTCTCCACCATTCTTAATAGGGGGCTTTATTGCAACATGTAACTCTGTTAACTCTCTTTTAATTTAAATGCTGAGAAAGGGGTGGAACATGTGATGTCATGATATGGGAAAATAAAAAATCCTTGCACCGGCCCTGGCTACTGTATACTTAAATGCAGACAGTAGGTGGAGTTAATTTAAGACCTATTAAGACTAGTACCAAGGAAACTGTAGTAATTCAGAATGTGTGAGTGAGAGGAGTGGCAACATAAGGTACAAGTAATAAAACAGTGGAAACGTCCCAGAAGGAAGGGTTAAAAACGTGTCCTCCTGCTCCCAAGTAAGTCCGGCATGTATCTTTAATAGATACACGTGAGATTACTCTCAGCTCTCCCTCATAGTTACGGTAGAGACAGTGGGGAGGCTTGCAGCAGACAGTGTGTGCACTGTCGGCCTTAGGATAACCTGGCATATACTTTGTAAAGTACATGCCACTTTATCCTCATACTAGGGAAAATTATTTCTTCACTTGTGTTTCTATGTTAGAAGCACAAGTGGAAAAAAAAATGTAGTTGCCCTTTAAAGCCCCAAGGTGGTGGTAACGATTTCTGTGAAACCAATGCTCTTTTTCAAAATTTTCATATTTACTTTCATATTACTGTCCATAGGTTTCAAAGACACAATTTTCAAATATAACTAATTTTCAGAGCAGTACCATTTAGAAATAAGCATTCACCAACCAAGATATACCCATATAATTTATTAGCAAACGCCACATGGTAATTACAATGTTACCATAGACACAGATTTTGATATAAGAAAACAAGAGTGACATATTTACCTTCCATCTGTACAGAAAACTATACTCCATTGCTATTTCTATTCTGAAACATCAAAGCAAGCTGTAATACCTTTTTTATTTTTCCGATAAAGACCAAGATGTGCTTCTTTGATACATTCATGTCCACGTGTATTTTCAAAGTAAAGGGACCATCACAGACAACAGAAAATATGATGAAATTTCTGTTTTACATTAAAGCTGAAAATCAGTTGCATGTCATTTATATAACAATTTTCCAAGAAATTGTTGTGGTGTTTCACCAATCAAAATATGTTTACAGAGCATAAAGAAATCATTTCTTTGTAAAACAGATTTGCCACCTTAATAACCATCTCAGGACAATAGACAGGCTATATATGTATAGACCCCAGGGTAACTAGACATTGGTGCTACCATTTTACATTCAATGTTTGGTACATTATAGAGAAATGTCTTAAACATTAAAAAAAAAAATTGTGAGTTTACAGAGTTTCTTGAGGGGTGTAGATTCGGTGTGAAGTATTGTTTTGGAAAATCATAAATAACATACAAAGCCCACCAAACCACTCTCAAACCTCCACTGTCAAAGTGGATACTAAAACCCTCAAAGCCCACTAGATGTGTCAAATGCATTTAATCATTATTGTGTCGGATGTGCCAGCACAATGATTGATAAGTGCCACCAACTTTGCAAAAACCTCATAACACAGTGAAATTCTTTTACGCTCGTGCCTGTTAGTGTCATAAATAAACATCTCAATAAACTAAAAATGAAATGCCAAACTGGGACTGATCAAATCCCAGCAATGTTGCTGAAGTGTGCTGGAAGTCAATGGATTCTTGGTGACTGCTTACTTACCAGAATTATTTAAGAATACAAGATTAGTACCTATCCATATAAGTGATGACAATAGTCTAAAAAACATTTGTTATCATTGCCCCTGTATTGTCCAAAATCCTGGAAAAATGAGTTCTCCCTCAGTTATTTCTATCAAAAATCAAACCCCTCTTCTGTTTAAATCACTCAACTACCCTCTTAAAAAAGTATGCAAAAATATCCAAATTGGCAGGGGACAGGGAGATCTAACTGGAGCTATAGTCCTTGAGTTTGCAAAAGCCTTTGACACTATAGACAATCACATTCTATTGTAAAAAATGTAAAAACTCAGAAATTTGTTATCAACCGCTAACCTGACTTCTATAATATGTATCAGACCAATCACAATAGGTGTCCATTATTGACCCCACCTCCTTCCCTTCCCCAGTCATGAATGGTGTACCCCAAGGCTTGTTACTTGACCCCTGCTATTCACATTATTCATAAATGATCTGCCTAACTTCTGCAAGACCTCAACTTTACACATGTATGCAGATGGCACATGCATGCAGATTATCATCATAATCTACACTTGCAAACCACATCTACCAGAGCTTGAAGCTCTGCTCCAAGACCAGTTCACAGAGAAAGTAGAAAAGTGTATCACAAATAACAAACTTTACCTAAACATTAACACACATGTCTCAGTGCTCTTTGGAACAGTACCTAAATGACATAAATGACAAAATTCTATGTGTCAAAACTATGCATGAAGACAAAATCAAATGGTACATTTACTGCAGTCCGTTCTTTCAAAGATCTAAGTAAGTGGCTAGACCCCAATATATCTTTGGGCCTTCATATTGAAAAACTCTCATCAAATTTTATTCCAAACTGGGTGCCCTGTACAGGAAACACATCTTGCCTGAGCCTCACAGTAAATAAACTGGTAGTAGTACAACAATTGCTGATGTTAGGATGGGAATGTTGTGTATGCATCTGCACCTCAAACCCTCCTTCCTAAACCTACTATACTGTTCAACTTGTCTGCAACTTTGTGTATATTGTGATATTACATGGCCCACCATTCCGACATGTGAAAAGAGCCAGACTGGCTACCACTAGAATTCAGACACACTCTTCATCTTTCCAGTATTGTGTTTAAGAGCTATTCTGGGAAGCTCCCAACCTATTTGAGCAGAATGCTCTACCCAGATGTCCCCACCTCCTATAACCTACGATCTAGCACCAGCACTTTATTTTTTATTACACAAAGTGTTTGCTTTCCTACAGAGCACCGCAAGTGTGGAAAAACCTCCTGGACACCATCACATTCCTCCAGTTTAAAATCTTTTAAGAGTTCTTTGGCAAAATGCCTCAATATAAATACACTTGTTATCATAGTTGATTATGTGTCCCTTGTTTCTCTCTGGTTTGTGTTCTAAGTAAAATGTGTATACTTGTATTTTTAATCTTTTGTATTTTTAATATTTTGTTAACTATTGTAACAATGCTCATGGACCCAGGACATTGTAAACTAGAGAAATCTTGATGGAACATTCCTGGTAAAATACTTAACAAACAAATAAATGATTTGTGGCTAATTCAACAAAAAGCTGGGAGATATCGGAGAAGTGCATACATTATTATAATTTTGGAGAGAGAATTCAAAATGTAGACTTGACTCCATAACCATGTCTTTTTATGTCTACTGAAGGAATCGGCTATCTTGCGTACCCAGCAGGTATTGTGACCAGTAATAAATAGTGTTTACTGTAAGAGATAAACTAGTTTACCTTAAAATTAATTTATAGAACACTTTACTAGAAACATCACAAAGCATAAAATGATTTATTTCTAGCTTTATATTTATAGTATTCAACTGATATCTGATGTAGATCATTCATTTGACAATTCAATTTCTGCTTATCTGAAGATCACTGTAGGTAGCAATGGCATTAACAAAATCTACTTTATATTGCATTTTTGTGCAAATAAACCAAAATCAACATTATGTCACTTTCACAGACATAATTTGAATCCACATGTGTTCTTATCAGATAATCCAGGAAAGGATTTTCAAATATTTTAATCAGGGATACAGGATATCTATCTAAATCAGCAGTTCTCAACCTGTGGGTGGCGATCACTTTAGGGGTCGAAAGACCCTTTCACAGGGGTGGCCTAAGACCACCGGAAAACACATATTTCTGATGGTCTTAGGAGCCGAGACACCGCTTCTCTATCCGGCCAGGCCTGCCATCAGGGGGTGACGGGCGATACTGGTGTCCCGGGCCAGGTGGGCCCAGGTTACGCCAGGAAAAAAAAACAGCAAAGCACCGGGAGACAGAGCAGCAAGGATGTAAGTACTGGGGAAGGGGGAGGACGGTGGCACACAACGAGCATAACTCTGGCATATTAAGCGGCAAAATACCAGCATATTAAATGGCAAAATAATGGCATACTGAGGGGCAAAATACTGGCATATTAAATGGCAAAATACTGGCATATTGAGTGGCTAAACACTGGAATATTGAGGTGCAAAATACTGGCATATTAATTGGCAAAAGAATGGCATACTGAGAGGCAAAATGCTGGCATATTAAATGGCAAAATACTGGCATATTGAGTGGTTAAACACTGGCATATTGAGTGGCAAATACTGTAATATTAAATGGCATATTGAATAGCAAAATACTGGCATACTGAATGGAAAAATACTGGCATATTAAATGGCAAAAGAATGGCATATTGAATGGCTAAGTACTGGCATATTGAATGGCTAAATACTGGCATACTGAGTGGCAAAATACTGACTTATTGAGTGGCAAAATATTACTGGCATATTGAGTGGCAAAATATTACTGGAATATTGAACAACTGCTCCCAACCACCCACCATATTACACTAGACTGGGATAACATGCTTGTGAGGGTAGGTGGGGCGAGTGGGAGATATTGTCGGGGGAGGGGTGGGGGGTAGGGGAAAATTTGTTCAGTAAGGGGCCCTGAAATTCCTGGTGGCAGCCCTGGTTGCGCTTGAGCTGCGCCGGCATGGCTATATATAAACATGGCTGTAGAGCCAATGTGCTGCTCTCAGGCAGTTTGACAATGTGAATGTTTAGTAACGGTGTGTGATATGTGAGTAGTTCAGGTATTTGGTTGCATTACAGCAGACTGTTAAGTGCATAACAACCAGTCAGTGATCTGAGGCGTGTATGACAATATTCACTGCACCCTTTCTCACACTGTGAAGCACACACATCAATAAGCACCGCTCACCTATTGAAATGCGCTCTGACCATTTACTAAAATAATGTTCCGCAAGTGACTGATTATATCAGGTTTTGTCCGGAATGCAAGTGAACCAAGCTACGTCTGCAACTCCGTCTGTCAAGCATGGAAGTCCAGGGGCTCCATCTTTGCTTAGCAAAAGCTGCCTAGAAATTGACAGCACTGATATCACAGTTACATCCATTCAAACAGCTATAAAACCACAAATGAATGTCAGTCTTGTTCCTGCGTCCCAACCAGCTGTGCTCCCTTCATCCATTAGTACATGACAAGACAACATTTCATTTATTTGTAATTAGAAATAAATATTTCACAATATATAATTGCATATTGTTTATGTGATTAATCACTATGCTTTAATTATGTCCAATTTGTAACAATGAAAATACATCATGCATATCAGATATTTACATTACGATTCATAACAGTGGCAACATTACAGTTATAAAGTAGTAACGAAAATAATTTTATGGTTGGGGGTCACCACAACATGAGGAACTGTATTAAAGGGTTGCGGCATTAGGAAGGTTGAGAACCACTGATCTAAAGAGTAATACTGTGGTTATAGGGCAGAGCTGGGCACAGATCATGGCTAAATCACATTGCACTCCTCTATAAATTTTGGACAGGAGCATGTCATCACTTGGCCTTACTGACTGTTGTCTGCTCTTAAACGTTGACCCAAATATATGTTTATATAACAAAACAAAATTGCTTTTGTTAATAATGTCTGTGTTTTATCATGTAGCTTATCTAACCACATGTCAGATTCACATAGTCTGCTATTTGAAATTGTTGTTATATTATCTTGACTCAGTGTTTTTCTTTGGCTTTATTATATTGTGTGGCACAATATAATTGTGGATATTATGAATTGTACCATGTGCTTAAACGTGGAAGTCAGCAGTTGGGTGTGTAAGTTTATATTAAGTTTGGTATAGTAGCTTAGTATTTATTTAAAAAAGTTACATCATACTTTTCAGCATGATACAATGATACATGATACAACAAATGGAAGCAACACCAGAGCTTGACAGTAGTGTCAGAAGTGATGATTGTATATAGAGTCTGTCAAATCATTTGAAGTATAATTTCTTTGAAGAGTCAGAAATGGTGACACACCAGCACAAGTTTTAAAATACAACAGCCATATAAAATGTTCTGCTTAATTGAAAGATTTACCTAGTGTCTGCATTTAAGTAGAAATGCTTTAATAAAAGAAGATGCACCTTGTTGAGCCCTCTTTGTTTCGTATTACTCCATCAAGGGGCAGACATCTTGGGTAAGATCTTCACAAACCCATTTTGCTTTGTGGCAGGGCGCATTATCCTGCTTCAAGAGGCCAATGCCATCAGGGAATATTGTTTCCATGAAAGAGTGTACATGGTCTGCAACAATGCTTATGGAGGTGTTACGTGTCAAAGTATTATTCACATGAATGGCAGAACCCAAGGTTTTCCAGTACAACATTGAACATAGCATCACACTGGCTCCTTCGGCTTGCCACCTGTCAGTGGTCATAATGTTATGGTTGATCTGTATGGCTATGCAGGAGGCCATTACAACTCCTCCAAAAGCGCTCCCAGTAATATTCTGTTTATTAAGCTATTAATGCCTAACATTTGCAGTTTACATTTAATGAATAGCACCCTGTGAATGGAGTAGGAATGATAGGTAATATCATTTTAGAGGAATGTGGTAAATTCTCTCCTCACTTAATGTCTATAATAGTTCTTTCCAACCTGAAGGCATGTAATGTCTCCAGGGTTGGGGGCAAAGGAGGTGAGTATATGCAATATACTTTACTGTTCTAATGACAGGCTCACAAACAGAGGGCTAAGCACAAGAAAATAATAAATAATGACACCTAATTCACTGATGACTAAGAGTCAATAATGATCCAAAAACGAGGGGAGCAGGAGACTGATAAAAATTGAAAGGAAATGATTTTAAAAGTTTAGCGTTAGAGCCTATTTATCAGAATAGAATATGCACAGAGGAAAACAAATCTGCACATCATATTATTTCTTTTTTGGAAAAGTATTTATTTCATTTATAGTAGGTAGGACATTTTTTTATCAAAAACGGCAAAAGACTAGTCTGGTAAATAAAAAAAAAAGTTAAGTAGTAGACCAATACTTATATATAGTTTCAAAAAAGAACAAGCTATTCAATTGGTAAAAAAAAAAAGTAGCTGCCAAATAACAAAACAAAATCTGGGTAAAATCATTTGAAAGAACAGGTGATAAATACAACAAAATATGCCTCTTGCACAATTAGATATGTAGGCAGTTTGCCCAACATGTCAGTCACTTGTCATCAATCGTGATGTAAAATATAAGTATATAAGTGGAACTTGCACATGAAAATCCAAGATATCAGCATGAAACATGAAGATAATCTCTTATAGGCAAATGTAGGTTTAATGTTCTAATGAACATCCGGGATGCCTGATGAACGATCTGGAGAACGTTAGTGAAGATGACAGCAGAGTCTGTAGGAAGAGTAGGACAATGCAAGTGTATCCGCAAAAAGCAAAGGTTTAAAGGTGTAAGCAAGGCTCCAAGCTTGGGCATAATACTTGGCAGAGGAGGGCTTGTTAACAGCTGCCTAAATGTTAAATGCTGACTTTTTGCCAAAGCTAATCATATGTCAATATATTTTATCCCTGTTAACAAGATCTGATTTTCACCAAGATCCACTTTACATCTTATAACTATTACTGTGACTATTCAATGTTGCTAGGGTGATTACAGTATTTTTCTTTTCCCCATTCTAGTGAAGTAGTTCAGTGTTTGCTTTGATAACCTAACTGTCAAAATGGCACTTTTGCTATTCTTACAACATGTATAATATTTCTCTATGGAGAAATTAACAATATATAATTTTTTAAAGGAGATATGAACATTAATCATGATATAGATCTAAAACATACTAAAAACAACATAATAAACACAAAATGATTAAAATAGATTTTAGGGTTATATCCCTTTTTAAAGTGTTTTACAATGAATACATTAACATGTCTGCCATATATAGTGTTTCTGGGGAGGACCTCCAGTAAAATAATACATGCTTGAACATTTTTTTAAAAACCGAAATACATCATGGTGATACACATTTAAACATATAAAATGCATGCACATACAAATAACAGGTGCTAGTGTTCAAATATCTAAGTGAAATACCAGTGGCAACTCCTAACCAATGTGTTCCTAGGTCCAACCTAGTATAACTTTAAGTTCAGCCATGATGATCATTGGAAAGTGCTCTCTTGTGTTTATATGTTATCTCCTGGAGTTATAATTGATGGCAATTTACTGTTAACCCCTTGGTGACACAACTTGTTGGCCATGTCTTTCCGTTGGTGACACAGGCTGTTTTACCACTTATGCGATATTTTGTGTTTAGCTATCATTATCCTATTTCTCTTTTGCTTTAGCCACACAATTTATATAGTTTTTTTAATCAGAATAATAATGGCTTCATAAGATACCACTATTTGATCAGATAACTTACTATAAAAATATATTTTTCTGACTTTTCAAATAAAAAATCTTGTACAAATCGGTTGTATTGAGTTGAGAAAGAGACAATATTTACATGTTTTTCTGTTTTTTGCAAGTTTTTACTCTTTATATATTTTATTAATTTTCCATTTAACATTTTACAAAATGTAAGATTGTTATACAACACCAAACATCTTTCTTTACCTAAATAGGTTTGCCCAACCCCTGGCACAGTAGAGTAGGTGGGGCCATTACTATTTAATCGGGCCTTGGAGGCATAATACCCCTAAACCTCTTGGGGGAGGCACTATTATTTAGTGCCCCAAAGCTCTGTGGGGGGTATTTTAATTTAATTGTGGCTTGGGGGACACTATATTTATGAGGGACTTGGGGCATAGTGCCAGCCCCAAGTCCCAGGGTGACAATTGTTTCATATATTTAGAGCCACATGGCCCAGGGGGGCAGTGATTTCTTTTTTATTTTATTTTTAGGGAGGGGGCAAATATAATTGTTTTGGATCAGCAAGAGGCTACTGGCCCCAGGGTACGGTTGCCATCTTTTCCTAAAAAAAATAATTACCTGCCATAGTGGTGGGGCCACAAAGGGTGGAGCCACTGAGGGGCGTATCCACTCAATGTCCCTATCAGATTAAGCTTTAGTCTCCTTTGTACGGGTACCAGGTGCCTGGAGCTTATTCTCATTATGCATATATTTCTCACTGGCACAATATTTATATATATCATGCCAGTGTGAAAATGTATAAATGCATACTTGCAGAGACAGTCACATAGACATACCCAGAGACAGTCACATAAACATACCCAGAGATAGTCACATAAACATACTCAGAGACAGTCACATAGACATACTGACAGAAAGAGCCATCACATAGACATACTGACAGACAGAAAGACAGTCACATAGACATACTGACAGACAGAGACAGTCACATAGATATACCAAGAGACAGTCACATAGACATACTGGCAGATAGACAGTCACATAGACATACTGACAGAGAGATAGTCACATAGACAGACACACAGTTTTAGGGGGGGGGGGGAGGGTGGATAATTCAATGTGTTCCCATTCCCTGCTTCACCTTATTGCACAGGAGAGGGGTGCTTTTTCATGTGACACCCAGCTCTCTGATGTTAAAGCGCTCTATGCAAGGGGGTGGATCTAGCAGTCTGTGCAGGAAGAACAGACATTCCCCTAGCGCTTGTCTGGAGAGCCTTTACACGGTGGGAGACAACAGGACATATGCGCACAGCGCGCTACAGGTGCAGGCACCATTTGGACCATGCAGACTATGCAAACACATTCTGTCTTCTCTCTGCTCCCCTGTTGCAAATAACGTTATTTTAGTTGTGCCGGCACTGGCTCCAACAGGTGGAATATCGGCTGTGCCGGTAAAAAAACGGTATTAGTCCCTTACCGCAATACCCGTGCTTTAAAGGGCCTGTCTAGTGCCTAAAATGCATCTTCACAATATAAATGCATATTAATGGGCTTGCATCTTTATTAGCTGTGGATTTCTCCTATAAAGAGATTTGGATGTCCCTTAAGAAGCAAATGCCTGGTAAACAGATCTCTTTTGTTTTATGTACAGTATATGACACTTTGTGTTCCTCTTAAACACTGAGCTCCTCTTTTCAAGGCCTCCATTTGTTATAGTATTTTGACAATCATTATGACACTTCCTATTTCCAGGTTTGATCATCATATCTCATTAATAAATATAAATATAAACTTAATAATGCACAACATTTAATCCAATTAGATGTTGAAAAATGATTCCTTCAAATAGAGCAAAAATAAAAGTAATGACATAGATTATTATTTAAGCTAGATTGACTGTTTAGAAGCATGATGTTAAACATAAAAATATGTTGATGGATATCACTTAGTAGCCACGCAAGATAAATAGTGAGTTGTAGATACAGACCATTTGCAAGGGTGAAACAAAAAGCTGTAACGTAAAAAGGGTATCTTAGGTGTAGTGGTCAGTGGCCAGAGACATGCCACGTGATCTTTAAAACTTGAACGTAGCTTAGGGTTTTCACAAATCCCTTTATAAAGACAACTTCATTAATAGTGCTTTGTTTAAGTATTAACTATTTGCTCTTTTGCCCAATTTTGATAAGGAAAAGATTGAAATAAAATAGTCCATTATATTGTAGTTAAAAAACAATCTGTATATTTAACTTGCTTCCAAAAGATAATCTGAAAGGTCTCATGTGTTGGAACTGCCGTTGTCGCCAGGCCCGTCATTCCCAGAGGCCCAGCCATCCTGCGACCCCTGCGACATTGTGGTGCAGCCCCGCTGCGGCTGCATTGAAGGGGCACATCGGGTGGCCAATGCTCTTGGGGTCACCCGATGGCAATGAATTTCCTGATGCCCACTCAGCGCTGCGGCTCTTTAAGAGCAAGACAGGGACCCAGTGATGACGTCAACCCTGGGAGGAAGCCGTCACTGCCTCTTCCCCCCAGCTAACAGAGCGCTGCATGGGAGGAGACCGCCGGGGAGGAGAGGAGGGAGTCAGAGTGGGACCTCTTATTCCCATCATCATAAGGCAACCACTGAATCCCAATTAAGTCACCCTCCTGCACCTAAAAGGTAGGAAACAGGAGGGTCTAAATTTTTGTTGACAGTTTGTGTGTAAGAGAATGTGTGTTGGTGTGTATGTCTGTGTGTGTGTGTGTGTGTGTGTGTGTCTGTATGTCTGCATGATGGTATGCATGTGTACCTCTTTGTCTGCATGGGTATCTGTGTCTGTGTATTAGCATGTATGTCTGTGTATTTATGTGTTATACAAATGGAGGGGTGGGGGAAGATGCATGGGGGAGGGGCCCCAGGGTAATTTTTGCACCGGGGCCCTCTGGTTTCTAGTTACGCCTCTGGCCCAAGTGCTCACCTTTGACACCCTTAAATAAGCCCTGGTGCAGCAAAAGGTCTTCAAACTTCATGAAATTGGTTGTCTACCTGTGTGAAATCTGTTGTAGGAAGGTCGCAGCATTTGTGGTACAGCAAATCCAAATAAACAATATAAACACCCCCCCAAGAATTCAACTCTGGCATAGCAGGAATCATGATTGGATTATAAATAGCAATCAGATTGAATGTTTATCATAATGTCCGATAATACTTATGCCAAAGCTTGGCATTTATTGTATAATGCATAATGATACTGAAACTATATAAATAATTGCTCTTAAACAATCTTTACCAACAGTGTCACTTTACTAAAGTCATATATATATATATATATAAGATGCATTTTCATAATATTAAAGATACCCTGTGTCTATATACGCAGTTTCATAGATCTCTAGATTCCTCACAGTATTTTGAAGGGAATATATCCTTTACAAAGCTTAGTTTTCCTATATGCAATGGACCCTAAGAATTTTGGTTAAATCTAACTTGGTATTAAGCATGAAACAGTGGTGATCGCGGCGCCCTGCGGGGGCCAAATTGTGTTGTTGCATGAGGTATCAGCAACACCTTTGCAGCATAGGCAGGGATCATTGATGTTTTATGTGACGTACCTGGAATGTTCATTGTCGGGAAGAGGTTAATTGACCACCCGGAAAAAAAGACGACCTAAATGTGCATTGGCTGCTTAATACAGCTGATATATACACAAACCCCCCTTTCAGTGAACACAAACTGTGTATCCTACAGTACTGAAAAGGTAAACCCTATGTAAAAAAAAAAAAATGCTCATACAATACCTCCATCCATTAAATTGGGGGGGGGGGGGGGGGCAGGGCTGCTTAAAATACCCCTGCTACTAAAAACATAGGGCGTGGGGGTGCATGACTGCTCCTGTCCTTCCCCCCTTTTTTTGTCCATGGGGCCAGGAGATAAGCAAATGCACCTGACCCAACCCTATAAGTAAACAGGGCCAAAGACTGGCCCCAGAGGGGTAATTTATTTATGTTATGTCTTCAATGGCATTTGTCAGCCCCTAGCAGCATGGGGTAAATTATACCTAATTACTTTAGGGACCAAAGGCATTTGTGCATCCCCTGGCTCCAGTCGACAATTATATTTATTTTAGGGGCCAGGGGCATTTTTCCAGCCTCTGGTCCCATTTATTATTAGAGGCACCAGGGGACATTTTGCCAGCCTCTGGTCCCATTTATTATTAGAAGCACCAGGGGACATTTTGCCAGCCTCTGGTCCCATTTATTATTAGAGGCACCAGGGGACATTTTGCCATCCTCTGGTCCCATTTATTATTAGAGTCACCATGATCATTTTGCCAGCCTCTGGTCCCATTTATTATTAGAGGCACCAGAGGACATTTTGCCATCATCTGGTCCCATTTATTATTAGAGGCACCAGGATCATTTTGCCAGCCTCTGGTCCCATTTATTATTAGAGGCACCAGGGGACATTTTGCAAGCCCCTAACGCTGGTGTTTTTCTTTTAGGTGGGGAGGGCATTCTAGAGGACCAGGGGTAATTATTATACTCCCAGTCACCTAGTGTTAAATTAAAAAAAAATTTGTAAACAGCTTTATTCCTTTGCAGCAGAATATGTGAATTAAAAGATGCTAGTTCTGAGTAGCCTGTTACAATTGCATAGCACCGTATTCCACTCGGAATACAAGAAAGATTTAATTTTTGCCTGTGTTAATAGCCAGTATTAAATTTACCCCATTGTAAGTGATCGTTTAATTGTCAGCATTTTCAAGACCACATCACTTAACAGCAACACAAATTAGTCATTTGAAATTAACAAAACAATTTGTATAGCTCAAACAATAAGTCTTGTATATTACAATAACCACGGCTAAAGTTTAAACAGAAGATAAAAACTTGTATGTCAAACATAGAACACTCTGTATCAATATTAAGTTTATATTGTGTACACAATATAACAGTTTTGTTGCCTTTTGTCTACGATGTCTAAGACCAACCTTGCGCATGCAGGTTTTCTAACTTGCTAATTTATACCTGAACAGTACATATTTGAAAAAGGTTCATAAAAAAACAGTTTTACAAAATGATCTAATAATACTTTTTTAAAAATGGGTATTTCATGCATTTCTGTTTTCTTAAATGTCATCTAAGATGAAATGAGTCATGCTAAAGTTCATTAACTTATTAGAAACATGTAAGATGAAATACATCAAATGTATATTTAGACTTAAAGCTGGTTACCACCTTCTACTACTATTTCAGTATCGTGGTGTTGCGTGTTATGTATAGAAACTACTAAAAAGATAACACTGTGCATCCCACAGTGACAACCCACAGAGCTCTTGTCAATATTGCATTTAAATGTAGTATAACATTTTTCTATGTCTTTTTATTGTATATTCAAAGGCAAACAACCGCATGCAGAAATAACATACTTGGATGTTTCACTTTTTATAATTTATGATGTGTTTCCTTTATGATTTTTATGTGTGGGACTTTCATGATTAAAGGCCATTATATCTGACACACATATATACAGACAGGGCCGCCATCAGGGGATACACTCAAGGACCCTTTAAAAAATATAAAAGCTTGCCAGCAAAAACATTGGCTGGGGAGATGAAGAAATCTCTCCTCACCAGCCCTCTTTGCGGGCGAGCAAGCAAGTAGATGTCTGTACAACACAAGCAAATCCTGTGGGTGCAATCTAGGTGCTGTGGCAAGATCTGCGAGTGTGGTTTTAAATGCTATGGGTTAGATACTGAAGCACATCTGTTTACTGAGTCAGGGAGCAGATGATTTGCCTTTAAGGTGGCATTACTTCCACATAAATGTAGTATGTGAACCAAAGCAAGTGCGGACCCTAACCAGCGGGTAAAATTTGCTTATATGGTAGGGTCAACACTGCCTCCAATGTTTTGACATATAGTGCATTCTTTGAGCCATTACAGCAGCTATAATTATTTTGGAAGTTGTGTTTGCCTGTTTGATTTAATTACTCTGCATTTGGTGTGCCGTGTGTCACTTTATTTGTACACCCTCCAGTCCAGGATTGCATGAAGTATTGTGGTACCCTTGCATTGTGCTACTTTTTTGTCTATTATTTGTGGGCTTTCTTTTTATATATATATATACGGTATTGTCCTCCAAAAAAGTATTCTATCAAGCAAATGTTTAATATGTCTCACAGGAAATCTTTCATAGTATTAAACGTTTCCCATCTCTGTAAGCAACCTTCAACATAATTATTTATGACAAAAGTATGGATACACACCGAAGTTCAAAGCTTTGCAACCAAAGTTCTCTTCTGTTATCAACCTATTCAATGTCACTGAGTCTATTTTACTCCTCATTACACTGCAAGCACATTATTAAGTGAAAAAAGGACCAGGGGTGAGAGAACAGAAGTGGCATGCCTAATAGCACTATTACTTCCTATACTGTCAAGATTGTAGAGAGAGATTTATAAAAACAAAAAAATGTGAGGCTGCTGAAATGAGGGTTCTTTGCTTTACATAGACCAGTATATATACTGGCCAATGATCATGTAATACAACAAGTTTAGAAGTCATCTTTAGTGCTCTAAAAGGAAGACAGAACATAATGCTAGCTGATAAGTTGGAGTAGTACATACAGTCTCTCTGCTACTTGTAGTAGTACTTAAATCTACCCACTAAAATTAAACTTTGGTAAATTGAGGCAAAAGAGACGAAAAAATGATCTGCACTCCACTCCAGTGAGCGATCCAATAAAGTGCTTTATTAAACAATGAACATGAGACCAAAAAGGAGGTACATGTACAGCAAAATGGACAAACAGAAAACCGCACCTTACGCGTTTCGCGTATTACAACGCTTAATCATAGGTGAATTGAATTGGTAAATTGACAAATGACCAGGGATTTATAGTTGAGGTGGAAAGATAGACAAGGTGGATCATTTTCCAACTCTGCTAGTAATGCTTGATTTTTATTCATTTACTTGATTTCTCCACAGTTAACTTTTTAGCATATAGTTCTTGTAAAATCATATATTTCACATAAAATCTATTTTTTAAAATTAATTATGACATGCTGTGAAACCATTTCTTTGAAAAAGGCCACACAAATGTCTCATCATATAGATACCCTTAGACATTGTTTTATAGAACTGTGTTCTACCACAGAGAATCCAGTCTTATCCTTTGTTTCACATAATTAATCTGACCTCTTCAATGAACTTAAAATAGTTCCATCTTACATGATGTCAAGACATCCCAGCATGATGTCTTCCACCTACCAGCTCAAAATTACCATCAACTTTACATATCGTCTCCCACACTGCTAACTTTTACACCCGTATTAATATGGTGAATTAGGATTACTTACAGTGTGTTACACTGCCACCATATTCACCAACTAAGTTTAATAACGTACAGGTTTTACTTGGGAGCTCCCAGTGTTAGATGTCCTGGTTCAGCAAGGTTTTGGTATCCTCCAGGTATATCCCATTTGCTTATGGTGGTCTGACCTGCCTGTGTGGTAAAAAGTAAGAATGAATGTCAGAAACTGTTTATATTTTTAGCCACTTATTTATTAGCTGTACTTCAGTAAGCAGCAGAGGGTTATCGGGACCTGTTGCTAATTTCTGAGGCATGGATTCTGATACCCCAGACATCGGTGTGGTTATTCCGCACTCTACTGCATAGTAAGAATTTGGTCATAGAGAAATGGTTCATCCAACCACCTGGAGCCTTTTGACCTGCATGATAGCAGATGATCAGGAATCAATTGATAGATTGGACTCTTTCCTGAGGAACACATAGCAGTGTAAATATTAGCTAATTATGTGATACTGTATCTTATGAGTCATGTGAGACTCAAATCACCTCAGAATATGTTGAATATTTATTTTAAACCTGATTGTTCCTCGTGGTTCTGTTCCTGGAGAAATACTTTCTATCTCAGGTCTATGCACATAAAGTAGAAGGACTCTGTATCTCAGTAATTGTATATGTGACTCATTTTTTGCACTATACCTTCATTTTTCAATGTTTTAGCATTGCTAACAAGCTATACACATCTAAACAAGTACTTGAGTGGTATGCCATTACGTACATTTTTCTTCACATTCAATGTTCACTGTGAACATCATCCGCACTTCTGTCCTTATACACATAGTGTGGCTCTAGTGACAAGTCAATGGTTTGGTTATTAATACACTATTTCTAGGTAGATTCTAACGTAAGTACCCACATGGGACTTCAGCAGTAAACTAAATGTATGAATACAAATGGTTAGTAATTAGGGGCGCCACATTTTCTTAAAAAAACAACAAAAAAATACCAGCTCTGCTACTACCTCAATAGATTTAAAATTGGGGTCAAGCCAATTTTATATCAGCCATGTGGCAACCCTATGTGTAACCACTATCAGCTGTACAACCCTATTTCACATGTAACCAATCTCTTTAGAAGTCTATCCTCTACCAGAAAATAAGATTACATAGAAAAGAATGACAACCTAATAAAAACCCTGCTTAACACAAGGGTAAACATTATATTAACACTGCACAGTGGCATTCAGGGACAGATGACCACAGTCTGTGTAGGATTTGTGTAAATAACTATATAGGCAGGATTATGTGTCCTCTAGATGGAGCTGTCCACTTATCTAATGTTCAAGAGTTTAATAAGCTTCAGACATAAATCACTGGATTGCAATTACATTTTATGTTAAATTTGTGAAATCTGTCTGAAAGTAATTTTATTTTAAGGCCGCTTACATGAATGTAAATGGGCACTAGTAATCCTTATGCAGTGATAAAGCATAAAGTGCATTGGAGTTTGCCTCATCACCACATTAAGAAGTAATGCATATAAATACCCTAGCAAGGTGTAACTGGGTAAAACAGACAATAACAATGTAGATTTCCAATATCTGTCAGTTTTACTACTGTAATAATGCTTAAAGACTCTTGATTTTTCCAAAATATGATATTGATTTGTTGGACTGGACGTGACCACATACAGTGTGATGACACGGACAATACCTTTTATCATGCTATAACGCTTCACTATGACACTTTAGTAAGGACCATTTTCCGGTCATTCATAATTTAGGCTTTAAACAAAGATATGTTACAGTGTGTTACTGTGATGATGCAGTGCTGTTACATTTTGTAATAGCCCAGCACTTTATAAGCACTGTTTTAATTTTTTTAATTTATGTATTTATAGTCACTTTATAATTAGATCCATATAGAATATTTCCAGTGCTATCGTTTTAAATAACAATGTTTATTTAACCTCTTTGCACATAAGGAGGCTCTGTATTCAGTATGAGGCAAACAAGGCAAATGCCTAGGACAGCATTTACCTAGGCGGAAGGCTAAAAATGCTGACCTTTTTTACCAGCCCCCTGATGGCGAGCAGGCAGCATGGGGCCGAAGAGCACAGACATTCTCCCCTAATGTCTCTTGTGCTCCCCGCTTGTGTTCTGAGTGTCGGTGATCACATTGCCTGCCTATACTCTGTCTTCAGACCATGTGTGGAGCACAAGAGGCAGCATGGTAGAATGTTGGTGAGCCTGGGTATGCAACACTTCAATACAATAACTCAGTGCCTCAATTAAAAAAGCATACGCTGCTATTAGAGAGCACTTACATATTGTAGGTAGCAATTAACATTAAAATACAGCTATGTTACAGCAATGGTATTTGGCACTGACATTACATAGGGCAACTATTATGCAGTAGGGAAGGGGTCAGCAATCTTTTTACACTCAAGGGCCAGCTATTGTATAACTATAATACAATATACATATCACATGCCTATATATATACACATACATATCTCTCTCTGTCTCACTCTCTTTCTCTGTCTCTCTCCATATATATATATATATATATATATATATATATATAAACTAGTTGCATTTATAGATATATGCCATAGTTTTCCCATTAATACTCCACAGCCAATTTGACCATTATTATGCCACCGTCTGCCCATTAATACGTTCCCCAATAAAAACATTAAAAACATTACACCCTCCTACCCCAATCCTCACCTGTATTCCTCATATTAGTATATATTTGCAGTATAATTTCTATTGTTGTCCACAGCATTTCTTACCTGTTGTTTAGGCTCAATTCATTTGTGGTGGTGTCTGGAGTATTGGATGCTCATCCCCAGGATAGAGTTGAAGCTTTTGGCCTGGGGGTGAGTACAAATTAGTGGCCTAGATTACAACTTCACCTGCACACCAATCATCATTAATGATTCACAAATACACACATGTAGTGTCAGAAATGAACCCAAAACACATGCAGACTGATATGTACACACATGCAGAGCCACACAAGCACATGCAGCGTTGTGTACAGTTAAAAAGGTACATACACACATGTACTTTGTGAGGCCTTGGCTAGAGGAAGAGGAATTGAGTTGAGGTGAATAGTGGTTCGAGTTCCTTAAAACTAGGGAAGAATTGTCCCTTAGTCCAGTTTGTTCCCGATCAGTCCTGGTGATCTGTAGAGTGGCAGCTGCAGAACATGTTATACATTTGAATATGTCCTAGTAGAATAACTCTACTTGAATGCATTTGACTTAGTTAAGGATATATGTAAGTCCTGACAAGTTTGAGTTTCTATGGAAACTGGTAATAGAGCCATCTTTGTTATTCAATATACAGAGTCTCTGAAAGGCTTATAAAGGGTTAACAGTCCAAGGGTCAACTAATTTAGCACGTTCACGGGCTTGATGTTGTTGTAGGTTCCTGCATGTACCTTCTAGAACTTCCATGACTATTTCAGAATCACATTTGAAATGGAAAAGCAAAGCTATATCTTAGTTTAATTTCATTTGACTAATATTTTTTAAACTATCAATAAATATAAAATGTTTAAAACATAATAATAACAAAATTCAGTACATATATAAGATATGACATAAATCCATTTTTTTTTTAAATAAACAATTAATCATCTAAAGAAAGAAAAAGGTATATAAACGGACAAGGGTAATCTATTTCCAGAAATATAAATGCCTATGCATTAATTATTCCTAACTTTTGAAACATTTATAACATTCTTTGAAAATAATCCAGAGTGACCAGACTTTTAGAATTTTGACTTGTCTGGATAACTTATTATTAGTTTTTCCATTGTATAAGTTGATTCTACCTTAATAAACCATGATAAAAAGGTTGAAATCTCAATTATACTTGCCAATTATATTTTTTGCTGCTTATAATAGAATAACTAGCTGCGTGAAGAAGCATAGTTTCTGGTTGACATGGATAGGATTTGTCCGATGTATTATGTATAACTATTTAAAATATATTTCAAAATTGTATACCATCAAATTTGACTTAAGTTTCAAATATCTTTATGACATCTCCAACAGTTACCACAAACATTGTTTTGTATATTTTATTTTTTCACTTCGTGTATAGTGCCATCTAGTTTCTAAATAACTATATAAGATGATTGCACATAGTGATGTATTAAACATGTGTCTCTAATATCTCCACCATTTTTACAACACATTATATTCAACTCAGCTATTTATTGTGTTAATTTTTAAATTTCTATCTATCCAGTTTGGTTTTATTTTTTTACTTTGTTCATCATATTATTGTCAAGATCAGTGTTTTAATGAATACATTGTAATCTCAGGTATGAAACATCTAGATTATGTTAATGGCGATCCTTTGGAAACCGGTCAGTTGAGATCAATAGGAACTGAATTACTATAGCTCCTCTAGTACAGTGCATGGAGTGCCAGGCATTAACACACTGTCCATAGCAAATGTTTACCTTGGTATAGTTCATAAAATGTTAGTAGTTATCAAAATTGTATTATTTAAAAAAAAAATCTGCTGTGCTATACTTAAGCAAGCTATAGATTAAATTACCTCTGTTTTTGTTTATCTGTGTATATATATATATATATATATATATTTATAGCCATATTTACATAACAAGCAGGTTGAGTCATTTACAAGCCGTACATCTCTTATATATGCAGATTAATATATACATTTCATCGTATTTCTTTATCTTCATTTAATCATCCCCCTGCTCGTTATCACATAAATAAATATATCTATGTATATTATATATCTGTGTATAATAAAGCAGATTGTGCATGGATTGTGACTTTTTTCCTTTTATGTATTAATTTCTGCTGATGAGATTATTGTGAGAGACTGCAGTTTGAGAGACTGCTTTATTTACTGTTTATTTGTGTTTATGGACCTTTGTCACAGCTTTAAAATTGATTCATGTGAAATATGCATGCCACGCTACATTGTTTTGTTTATCATCTAGGCAATAGAAACAAAAATAATAAAAACCTAATACAAATGTACAGCAAACTAGAAGTGGCCAGAGGGAAAGAAAATCAGAAAAAAAAAATGTGTTATGTGCTTGAATAAAAAATGAAATTGTTTGGTTAGTATTGTGTTCTAATGGAAATATTTAACTGTAGAGCCTAAAGAGAAAATAAAGGACACAAGCATAATGCAATTGTAACATAAAAATGTATATGTAATTTTATACCAAACTTATGTTTGAAAATAAGCAAATATGAACAGAATGCATCAAATGTTTCTTTACAAACTGATATGAAAATTTTAAAAGAATGAAATTTGAAATGATGTCCACAGGTAAAAAAAATGTGATTCTCCCCTCCATATAACTGATAAAAAAAATTACTGCTTACTGGAAGGAAAGGATGTAAGCATAGATAAACTGTTCTTTTATTGATTTGAAAAAAATGCTCAAATTCCCATCTTATTAATATTGGTATGCTATCCCCATGCTGGTAATATCCATATATCTGCTTAGCATTGCCTTATTCAGTACACAACATCCTTAGATGAAAGGGTTTCATTTATTATTCTCAATGTATATGTAATCTGCTTTGAGAAAACTGTCAAACTAAAAATGTAGGAGACATGGTCAACATCTGGGCTGAACGGTTTCTGTTAATGGTGTATCTCTAAGAAGGCCATTTTGTTTGATGGTTTGAAGGTGTTCTTTTAAACAGGTCAGAAATAATTTGGAACAGATTTAAATATATATTTTAATAAAACATAATTTATGATTCATACTGGGTTAGGGATAGCTACCATTTTTTGTATTGATGTAATTTCTGGTTATTGTGTAATAATCAGGCTTTCAAAAGGAATTTTCCTTCCAAGACTGAGGTGCCTACAATCTGTATAACATCCCAGCTTTTCATCCTGTTTAAACTGTTACAACCTGGTATAGCAGACCAGGGAGGAGCCTTGTTGCAGGGAATGATGTGGGGTCTGTCTGCAATGCATGATGAATAGCTGTGGACCGGGTGGAACCTCAGACAGGGCGGGTAGCTAAGGACAGGGCACTGGACTGAAAGCTTAAACCGGACTGAGACGGGACTGGTAGCTGTTGCAACAGGTTAGGAAACTGAAAAGTGCTTTTCATCTGAATGGTATGGTATTATACCCTATGTTTGAGCCTCAGGCAAATGAACACCCAGGACTTGACACACACTAAAGCAGGGCAAATGCACACAGGCAAATACATCAAGCCCCCCAAGCCCCCCCCCCACCCCCACCCGGGATTATGTTTCTGTAACATATTTTGAGGCTAGCGGTAGAAACCTGTATTGTGCTGATAGATAAAAATGCCCCCAAGATATCCATAACACAATAGGTTCATTTACAACAATGAAGAAAACAATTCATAAAAGGAAATTAACAACACCATAAAGTTGTACTAAAAATGTACAAAAAGTCAATAAAACATGAAACTACCCGCAAAGTTGAAGGGACGGGTGCCCAAAATGCATCTTTCACAAATTAATCATAACTCAGTACTTTCAAAGTACTTTAAAATGCATTTTTTTAGATGGTGCATTGCTTAAAATATAAAACAGATCAGTTTGGGAAATTAAAACAGGTTGCAAGAAATCAGGAACGTATCTCACAGTAAAAGTCAATTTCCTCTTTCTTTTTGCTGCAGGAAACAAGGATAATTATTACCATTCATTTGCATGGGATTTCATGTTTTAGTGATGTTTTGATTCCCTGTCATGTTTTCTTACTTTTATACTAATAACAAAACACCTAGTAAAAATAAACTCATACTCCTAATTTTATGATGACCATTGCAGTCACTATAATTGCAGTATGATTATGATGGGAACTGTAGTAATTATCAGGACAGTAAAATTATGATGGGCATTGTAGTCATGATCATAGCAGTACGATTGTGATGGGCATTGCAAATAGTATCTTGACAGTATGAATATGATAAGCTTTGCAGTCAGTATCATGACAGAATGTTTATGATGAGCACTGCAGTCATTATCATTGCAGTATGATTATGATGGCATTGCCATCACTAAAATTGCAGTATGATTATGATGGATGTTACATTCGTTACAGCACGATTATGATAGCCAGTGTAGTTTATTTCTGATGATGGGCATTGTAGCCTTTTTCATGGCAGAATAATAATGGGCATTCAAGTCTATTTTGTGCAGTATGTTGATGATGGGCATTGCAGTCCATTTCATGGAAGTATGATGATGGGCATTGCAGCCAGTTTCATGTAATATAGTGAACATAGGCGTGCAGGAACACAACTCGTGTTACACAATTACTACCACTTGGGGAGGACCAGAGTAATCGAATACAAACAACTATTCTAGGAAAATGACCGCAATGGTTAAAAAAAATAAAATTACAGTCTGCTTAAAACTGTGGTGCCTACAATGGACACCAAAGTCAATATGGTGACTAGACTATCCCTTTAACACACATTAAGCTTTCAAGTGCCAAGGGAAGAGAAGCTAAGTGCTGCAGTAACCTATGGCACTGAAATGGGCTTAAAATATTAAATTTAAATAAAATGTTACTCATATTAGGGCTCTTTTTGCTATACCACCTCTATACAGAGGCAGCTCTGGTCTTTGCTGAAACCTGAACATTAGCCCTCACAAACACTCAAAATTAAATAAAATAAATGAAATAGATTATAAAAAATTAACTGTATACATTTCATATTTAAGACAAGCCTTAAATCCCCAAAAATAGGAATTCACTGCTCCTAGAATTTTATTTTTCTCATAATTATTCTACAAATATATATAAACAAAAATACTTGTTATAGAGAAAAAGTATGTGGCTGACTAACTCACTATCTTTATTGCTGTCTCCTAAATGTGAACACTAACACATATAAATATATTTATATACTGATCGTGTAAACACACAAGCACAGGCGTGCACACTCATATGCTGATCAAGTACACACATTAGCACGCTAACAGTGTGTGTATCTGATCGGCATACCAGTGTTAGTATATGTGTGCTAGTGTTCACATTTAGGAGACATCTGAGACATAAATAAACACATTCACCCACCGGACTTGCCAATTATTATTGCAATAGTCCAATAACGTACCAAAGCATACTTATTGCATCCACAGGGAAACGCCACAGCACCCATATTGCACCCACAAAGACTTGGCAACTCCACCAATACTGAACCCACAAGGACTTGTTTCATTTCTGCCCAAACATCTTGCCGGTACCATCTTTGATCGCAAACAGCTTCCTAATGCATCTTGTCCAGAAACAACTTATCAGTGCCATCTCTGACCTTCAACAGCTTTTCAAATACCATCTCTGTACCTAAGCAGGGCCATCATTGTCCTCAAACACCCTGTCAATGCCATATTTGTGTCAAAACATCTTATCGGTGTCATATTTATGCCCAGGCAGCTAATTACTGCCGTCAGTGTCCCTAAACAGCTAATCACTGCTGTCATTATCCTTAAACATGACACTGCCCTCTTTGTCCCCAAGTAGCCTGGGCCACACTCAGCCAGCACACACTTATTCATAGACGCACTCAGCCAGCACACACTCACTCACAGACCCACTCTGTCAGAATGCACTCACTCACAGACCTACTCAGCCAGCACACACTCACTCACAGATACACTCAGCTGGCATGCACTCTCTCACAGATACACTCAGACAGCACACACTCTCTCACAGAGACACTCAGTTAGCACACACTCACTCACAGACACAATTAGCCAGCACAGACTCACAGACACAATCAGCCAGCACATACTTAGTCACAAACCCACTCAGCCAGCACATACTTACTCACAGAACTACTCAGTCAGCACACACTCACTCACAGACCCACTCAGTAAGCATGCACTAACTCACAGACCTACTCAGTCAGCACCCACTCACTCACAGACTCAATCATCCAGCACACTCACAGACACACTGAGCCAGCACACATTCACTCACAGACACACTCAGCAAAAACAGACTCACAGACACACTTAGCCAGCACACACTCAGACACACTCAGCCAGCACACATTCACTCACAGACACACTCAGCCAGAACAGACTCACAGACACAATCAGCCAGCACACAATCACTCACAGACACACTCAGCCAGAACAGACTCACTGACACACACAGCCAGAATACACTAACACTCAGCCAGCACAGACCACAGACACAAATAGCCAGCACACACTAACACTCAGACACACTCATCCAGAACACTCACAGACACATTCAGCCAGCATAGACCACAGACAAAATCAGCCAGCACAAACTCACTACTCATTCAGTCAGAAGGCGAGGGTCTCAGAGGTAAAAGAGGTCTTACAGACCACATTGGGATGGCTTCAGTGCTGTCTGTTGGCGTTTTCTAAGTGTGCTGGATGCTGACAGTGAGGGCACAGAGCCTCGGGATCGCACACAAAGAGAATGAAAAAAAATCACTCTTAACTTGCTGAAGTTAGTATGACAGGAAGCTTTACGGCAGTGTTAAGCACTCCTGTCAGATCAAAGGCAATTAGGCGAGTTAGGCAGCTGTGAGGCCCCCATTATCATGAGGCTTTAGAGGACCGCCTAACTTGCCTAATTAGAGAGCCACCTCTGCCTCTATAGTTTCGATGTGCAGGATTGGGTGATGCCGGCCTGTGCCAAAAATCAAGTAATTACTGCATTTCTCTAAGGAAAGGTAGGTAATCACACAGTAGTTACCGGCCGCAATCAAGTAATTGATGACTTGGCAATGTGCATTATAATGCAATAACCTAGTAAAAAGAGCCTTCACACTGACTAGTGCTCACTTTTCTCTTACTGTGTGTTTACAAACTTGGAGAAAAAAATCAACTTCTAATATACAGTGTAACAATTTGTATTTCTGCCTTCTCTCCTAATATTAACTTATTTGGTAAAAAGTAGAGGGAAAAAGAGATTTTTTAATTCAAAAAAAGCAAAAGGGTTGAGACATGGCTACAGTGGAATGCATTTTACTGTTGGAAGCGTGCTCACATCCCTTCTAATGTATTATAGGAAAGGAAATCATCACTATACATCACTCTGTGACTTGTTTCCATTTCTGTGTAACCACAGTACTGTAAGTCAACCTAGTGTGTGCCTTAGGACAGCATCTTAGAATATAATCTCTGGAATGCACTGCTTACTCTCATCCTCCTGGGGACGTGTTTATTTGGCGAGAAATCTGATGCACTACTAAAGCCTTAGGCGGCCTTTACTTTAGAATTGCCTCCTGCTGTAAAAATTGAGCCTGTCATAAGATATTTATAAATAAACCTTTTTCTAACAACCTCAAGTATTGCTGTATTAATGCGTCCCTGTAGCTGCTTAGATTTGAATAAAAATATATAGAGAGCTAATGTGTGAAAGTTCTATCATTCAACATCAAGAATATGGTACCATACCTATGATTATTTTAATGTGAAGATAAATGAAGAATATCATGCAAAAAAAAAAAGTGACCCTAATTCTGCGTATTATTTGAGGACCAACACACTGGAATAACTCTGTAAGAGGCCTTGACCAGGCTTGCCATTAGTTATCTTCCTCACCTGCTCTTGCAGCTGAGACTGTAATAGTTGAAGGGTAATATACCATGATTCAGGTGTGAACCCCAATTGCAGAAGGAGACAACACTTGCCATATCACAGATACTGAGGAGCCACACAAGGTTTCAGTAATGATAGCGGGCAAGAGTGTCAATGTCGACAGGGTGGTAGGATGGTAGGTTCCAGGATACCGATACAGGTAGAAGAAGGGTCTAGTAACCAGACAGGTCTAGGGAGCCAGAGAGGAAGCGTAGTCACAGAGAAAGCAGGGTCAGGAGTCCAGAGAACAGAGTAGTCGATATTCAGAATATGCAGGTCTGGATACCAGAGGTCAGCAGGAATGGTAGAGAAATCCAAATAAATGAGCCAGGTCAAAACACATAAGCAGGAAGAAACAAGCTGGGTACAAAGCTTAGTGGATATCCAAGCACTTTGAATTAGGCGTGCTACCATTTTAAAGGGCTATAGGCCCTCTGTGACGTGTAAGAGGTGCATCTAGCCCCCCGTCACCATATCGATGCGGGAAATACACAGGAAAGAGCATTGTGGTGCGCGTGTGCTAAGATCTACTGATGGGGGCGCACTACCCACGATACAGGCTGGATGATGGGGATCTTCCTTGGAGTCAAAGCAGTCATCTGCTTTTGATGTTAGTTAAACCTATTCTTACCATGGGCATGTTGACTAAACACTCCAGAGGATCTCTGGGGTTAAACGCCAAATTAAGCAGGATTTGAGGGAGCGCAGCCTTTAAGCCATGCAAGTGGTCGCACTTCAGTATCACCTCCCATGTATCCACCCTAAAACCATGCTTTTCTAACGCCACAGCAGCCCAAAATGGCAAAACACTGCCGCACTGCTAATTCTTATCTCTGATGATTCATCGGAAGATTTGGAGATGGATATTTGAACTCCTTCAATACAAACTTCAGGTTTCGTCTCTGATGGTTCCTTAGTCACAAAAAGTAACATAGAAAAATTGCTCTGTGATAGACGAGATGCCATTATTGTGTAGGTGGCAGCAGTGAAGGGCGCTACCCTGCAGGGCAAAGTAAATGCCATTGAGACAGCTCAAACACCATTGAACTAATGGTATGGTGCAACAACTCTGTCACCTCAATACTCTAATGATGACTTTGGATGCCAGAATGTGGCTCTCCAACCTGTCACCTTAACGCGTCACCTTAGTGACCTGGACGTGAAGTATCGTTGGGGCACAACAAAATTATTGTCTGTACAGAGAGAGGGCAAAAGCCTTACTAATAACTGCCTGGATGAGATCACTAACTTTTGTTAGCATTGGGACTACTTCCACTTAAGTCTTCCAAATCTTTGGTTCCCATTCCCTCAAACGAGGGTCCAGCAACCTGTACCTAAGTTTTGATTATACTGATATACCCTGAGCCTTGGTCTCCCGCCGGTGTCTCCAGCCTCGATCTCCAGCCACAGTACGCACGTTTCTGCTGCATGTCCTCATTGGCAGTCAATCAGCCACGAAGGAGTGTGCGTCAGTGCCATTATTGCGCATGCTCGATAGTTTTTTTGCCCACTGCCCTTAAGCAAATTAAAGGGCTATAATATGTATACTTGGTTTCTCCTCCCCAGTGTGTCTGTTTTTGTCAGGATGTTACATGAATCACTATTTAAACCCTCATTCTTGTCTAGTACCTTGTCTGTGATAGAGCCTCTGTGCCTTTTGCTAGTGTTCCAGATTTCATTATTATTATTTCCTTCAGGCAGAAGTATTCTGCCCTTTTACTATAACCCGTTGTTATACCCAGTACCTTTTCTGCATCGAGGTTCCACCTTCTACTAGAACCGTAACAAGGATTTGACCTTACATTATGCCTGGGTTGGATATTCCTATATTTCAGGGATATAAAGAAATGGCGGTACTTACTATCAAAGACCATGGGAGGAATTTCATTGTATCTGGTTATAGATACAGTAGTGTCATTGAGCTTTCACACAACTCAATATGGTCAATTATACCAGATGTGTTATACTATTCTGTAGGTGACTGCTGGTAACGATGGCCCCATATCTGGAGTGCCATTTACAGGTATCTCTACCTGACCAAGGTGAGTTAACTCTTTGTGACAAGTAGTACCTGTCCTCACTGACACTGACTCCATGCTGAACATTTACTCATTGTCTACCCTGATGAAGGTTTGCCTAGATGAGCTTGGTACACATCATCTTTAGCAGGGTTTGAGTCACAAATATTTTGCCGAACCAATAGATGTGTTATAATGCAAAGATCAATTAAATTTCATTGTATAATTAAAAAAATTCTTAATTCTGCAATAATTCTGATTAATTATTCTACAATAATACACTAGCTGTAGGTGCCACCTATAGATAATTGGAATTGGTTCGCCCAACTAGATAAACATATCTTTATCTACAATTAGTGAGATATTCATTTAATAAAATGAGCACATTATACATTACCAAATGGATCTTTGGCGAGTTGATCTGGCAAGTCTGATATCCTTGATATCCTTTATGAATTGAAATGGCTGCATGCAAGAGAGATTGAAACCAATGTGTAGGAAATAGCTTTAAGAAGGAGTATTAGAAAAGAATGTCATGTGTTCAAGTCAGTATTTGTTGCTCTCAAAGACAGCAGGTAAGCATGTGATGAAACATGAGCACTTTTTATCTACCCCTGGGTATTAAATTAGTTCTCCCTCGCTCATTCCATACCAACATATTATAAACTTTTTGTTATCTGAATTACACTCCCCTATGGAATAACTTTTCACCAGTCAGGAAGGAGGGGTGTGTATTATTTAAATCTCTATCATGTGCTCCAGAGGCCTAACTAGAAACCACCGGCCCCAGTGCAAAAATTGCCCTAGGGTCCTCCCGACCCCACCATGCAATGCCACCCCAGAAATGCCACTTACATGCCTCCCAACTGTTCCACTTTGTGCCTGGCCTTGTCTTTTATCTATTGTAGCTTTATTCCTATCCCATGCATGCTCAAATTCATTTACTCTATTAACCTCTACTACTTCTACTGGAAGACTATTCTATGCATCCACTACCCTCTCAGTAAAGTAATACTTTCATTAGTCCCTGGCCTTATCTTATATCTAGGATAGCCTTATGCTTATCCCATGCATGCTTAAACTCCTTCACTGTGTTTACCTCTACCACTTCTGCTGGAAGGTTATTCCATGCATCCACTACCCTCCCAGTAAAATAATACTAAGTTTCTGACCTCCACTGTATTAACCTCTTCCATTTCTGCTGGAAGGCTATTCCATGCATCCACTATTCTCTCCGAAAGTAATACTTCCATTAATCCCTGGTCTCATCTTATATCTAGAATAACCTTATGCCTTTAATTAGTGTTGAGCGAACCCGAACAGCACTGTTCACAAATAAAAATTGTTGACTATTGGCGGTTACATTGTCGCCTGACATAAACCATCTGTTACTTTGGGGGGTGACCGCAAAGAATGAGGAGAGCGTCAAATAAGGGACGTGGCCCTGGTCGTGGTGCTGCTGGTGTTGGTGGAGCTCCTGTTGCAAGTAGGGGATGTGGTCGATTTGTGCCAGCTACACGCACAAGTGAAACACCTTCCTCTAGTACGCGACAGAACCTTCAGCGTTATTTGGTAGGCCCGAATGCCGCTCTTAGAATGGTGAGGCCAGAACAAGTACAGGCTATAGTAGATTGGGTGGCTGACAGTGCCTCCAGTTCCTTCACATTATCTCCCACCCGGTCCCCTGCTGAAAGCCCAGAGTTGACACCTGCAGCCCATGGCCATCTGTCTTTCACCTCACCCCCTTGCAAATCAGCCAAGCAGTCTGAGCCACAAGTCATGCAGCAGTCTCTTTTGCTTTTTGATGACTCTGCTGGCGGGGTCATCAAACCTAGCCTTACCCCAGAAGTGGAAGAGATTGAGTGCACTGATGCACAACCACTTATGTGTCAGGATGTGGACATGCGAGGACCACCGCAGCATGTCTCTGATGATGACGAAACACAGGTGCCAACTGCTGTGGCTTTCGGCAGTGTGCAGACCGGCAAGGAGGGCAGGGTTGGGTAGTGCGTGGAAGATTATGTGGAGGATGATGAGGTCCTAGACCCCACATGGAATCAAGGTCATGCGAGTGACGTGTCCAGTTTGGAGGAAGAGGCGGTGGTCGCAAACAGGCACCAGCGCAGCATAAGAGGGAGCAGGGTGCAAAACCGTAGCGGCCGTCCCCTAGACAGTACGCCTGCTACTGCCCACCGCACCCAGGGGCCGAGCACACCAAAGCCAGCTCCAAGGAGTTCCCTGGCGTGGCAGTTCTTTAGACAATGTGCTGACGACGAGACACGAGTGGTTTGCAAGCTGTGCAATCAGAACCTGAAGCGAGGCATAAATGTGCTAAACCTGAGCACAACCTGCATGACCAGGCATCTACATGCAAAGCACGAGATGCAGTGTAGTAAGCATCTCAAAACCCAAGAAAGGTCTCAGGCTCCTCCTTCTTCCTCTTCTGCTGCTGTCTTGGCCTCTTCCTGCAGCTCTGGAGTCACAGTGGCACCTGCCCCCGAGCAAATAGAGGAAGTGGCAGCAATGCCACAACGTCCCCAAGCATCTCCAGACTGTCCCATGGAAGCGTTCAGCTGTCTATCTCCCAAACACTGGAGAGAAAGAGGAAGTATGGCCCTACCCACCCGCGAACACTGGCCCTGAATGCCAGCATTTCCAAATTCCTGGCCCTTGAAATGCTGTCATTCCGTCTGGTGGAGACGGACAGTTTTAAAAACCTGATGGCGGTGGCTGTCCCACAGTACGTGGTTCCCAGCCACCACTACTTTTCCCAGCGAGCCATCCCTTCCCTGCACAAGCAATTGGCGGACAAAATCAGGTGTGCACTGCGCAACGCCATCTGTGGCAAGGTCCATATAACCACAGGTATGTGGAAAGTAAGCATGGGCAGGGAGGCTATATCTCCCTAACTGCAGACAGGGCAAATGTAGTGTCGGCTGGGCCTGAGGCAGATAGCAGTTTGGCGCATGTCCTTCCGCCACCGAGGATTGCAGGGCATTTCTCTTTGCCTCCTGTTGCCTCCTCCTCTTACTCAGCTTCTTCCTTCTCCTCTACCACCTCCTCTACCACCTCCTCATCTGGTCAGCGTAACACCTTCACCACCAACTTCAGCACAGCCAGGGAGAAACGACAGCAGTCTCTTTTAAAACTCATATGTTTGGGGGAAAAACCCCACAGCGCGCAGGAGCTGTGGACAGGCATGGAACAACAGATCAATGAGTGGTTGTTGCCAATGAACCTCAAGCCCGGCCTGGTGGTGTGCGATAATGGGCAAAATCTCGTAGCAGCTCTGGGCCTAGCCGGTTTGACGCACATCCCTTGCCTGGCGCATGTGCTGAATCTGGTGGAGCAGAAATTCCTGAAAAACTAACCCAGATATATCAGAGCTGCTGCAGAAAGTGCGGGCCGTCTGTGCGCACTTTAGGCGTTCTCACCCTGCTGCTGCTCGCCTGTCTGCGCTGCAGCGTAACTTAGGCCTTCCCGCTCACTGCCTCATATGCGACATGCCCACAAGGTGGAACTCCACCTTGCACATGCTGGAGAGATTGTGCGAGCAGCAGCAGGCGATAGTGGAGTATCAGCTGCAGCACGCACGGGTCAGTCGCTCTGTGGAACAGCACCACTTCACCACCAATGAGTGGGCCTCCATGCAAAACCTATGTGCCATTTTGTACTGTTTCGAGTACTCCACCAACATGGCCAGTGCCAATGATGCCGTTCTCAGCCTTACTATCCCGCTTGTATGTCTCCTTGAAAAAATGCTTAGGGCGATGATGGAAGAGGATGTGGCACAGGAGGAAGAGGAGGAGGAAGAAGAGGGGTCATTTCCACGGTTATCAGGCCAGTCATTTACAAGTGGCTTGGAGGGTGGGTTCCTGCACCAGCATAGGCCAGGTACACAACTGTCAAGCCAGGGCACAGTTTTGGAGGAGGATGAGGATGATGATGAGGAGGAGGAACCGTGTTCGCAGCAGGGTGGCACCCAACGCAGCTCGTGGGCATCACTGGAGCGTGGCTGGGGGGATACGGAGGACACAGATGATACACCTCCCACAGAGAACAGCTTGTCCTTGCCTCTGGGCAGCTTGGCACACATGAGCGACTACATGCTGCAGTGCCTGCGCAACGACTGCCGTGTTGCCCACATTCTAACTTGTGCTGATTTCTGGGTGGCCACCCTGCTGGATCCCCATTACAAGGACAATGTGCCGTCCTTAATTCCATCACTGGAGCATGATCGTAAGATGCGCGACTACAAGCGCACGCTGCTGAGGGAATTCCAAAATGAAACTGGGGGCTCAATGGAAGCACATGGCGAAGGCAGAGGAAGAGGTCACCAACGCAGCTGGGGCACCGCCAGCACCTCAGAAGGCAGGGTTAGCATGGCTGAAATGTGGAAAAGCTTTGTCAGCGCACCACAACAAGCAGCAACACCATCTAAGATGCAACATCTTAGCAGGAGGCAGCATTTTGTCAACATGGTGGAACATACGTATGCACAGGCCTACACGTACTGACTGATGGGTCTGCCACATTTAACTTTTGGGTCTCCAAATTGGGCACATGGCCTGAGCTTGCCCTTTATGCCTTGGAGGTGCTGGCCTGCCCTGCAGTCAGTGTATTGTCTGAACGTGTGTTTAGCATGGCAGGGGGCATTATCACAAACAAGTGCAGCCGCCTGTCCACAGCCAACGTGGACAAGCTCACGTTTATTAAGATGAACCAGGCATGGATCCCACCAGACTTCTCTGTACCTTGTGCAGAATAGACATTTATACCAGCCTCACCCAGTCATTGTTATACTCAAGTGCACTTATTCTTTGTTTTCTGTTGTTAAATGTCCCAATATTTTGGGGGCTACCCCAAATTAAAAAAACAAAACAAATAAAAAACAGTGTTGGCTACCTCCTCCTCCTCCTTCTCCTCCACCTACACTGCCACAGTCACCGCCTCCTCAACCTATGGGTCACTTACTATAAACTGAAAGAGAATACCCTGCACGCCAACCCTCTCTCAAATGTATAATTCTGTTGATCCTCCTGGCAGCCATGCTTTAGATTTAGATTTATGTTCTTCCAAAGCTAAAATCAAAGATTCCATCTAGTGCTTTTTTATGGCTCAGCTGTATTTGTAATTTGTATGTATTTTTTTTGTTATTTTAAGTTATTTCCCTATCCACATTTGCTTGCAGGGCACTTGTCTGACTCTTACCCACATTTTAATTCCCTTTGCAGCCCTCTAGCCCTTTCCATTACTTTTTTAGAGGGATTTGAGTGGCCAAAAGTCCGTGTCCCCATTGACTTCAATGGGGTTCGTGTTCGGGGTCAAGTTCGAGCACGGACCCAAACATTTTTTCTAAGTTCGGTCTAACCTCTCGAACCCGAACATCCAGGTGACCGCTCAACTCTACTTATAATCCTTCACTGTATCAACCTCTACCACTTCTGCTAAAAGGCTATCCCATGCATCCACTGCCCTCTGAGTAAAGTAATATTTTCATTAGTCCCTGGCCTTATCTTATATCAAGAATAGCCTTATGTTTATCCCATGCATGCTTAAACTCCTTAATGTATTCACCTCTACCATTTCATAAGGAAAATTATCCCATTCATCCACTACCCTCTCAGTAAAGTAATATTACTTTTCTGACCACTATAATTTGCCAGTCATATTTTGCCCATCATTTGCCAGTCATATTTTGCCCGTTATTTGCTCATTGATGTGCCAGTTAAACCCCCTCCCCCTTCCCCTGTACTTACCTGGATGCTGCGTGCAGGAAATACAGCCACCGGAAATGACTTGCCGTCATTTCTGGTGGTGAGTATGTGGACCTGGCTCATGCATGATCATGACTGTGTCCATGTGAGACAGTCACACAGGAAATAGGGGCCCACGGGGCAGCTGCTTTGGCCCCAACAATAAATGGGCCCTGGGAAGCTGCCCTGTTTGCCCACACTTTTTTTTAAACATTTTTGTTTTTTACATTTTTTGCAGGGGTCGAGAGGGCAGCCGGGCCCCCGGGAGTGATGGGCCTGGTCGCAGCTTTGACCCCTGTACCAACGGTAAATACGCCACTGATGTGCTCTGATGGTTTGTGAATGACAATCCTCTTTTATATCACCAGGTGGAGCTCTTGGCTAAAATGTATTTGTAATTAATGTTCAGAGCAGAAATGGTTAGTTACAATTTGTGATGGCTTTGACATAATAAGCTATAATCTTTTAATTGCAGAGATGTCTGCCCCTTGAGCAACATCTGATACACAGAAAAGCATTGTTAATGATCTTATTAGAGTTTTAATTATATTAAAGATTTAGGTAGAGGAACATAATTACATATATATATATATATATATATATATATATATATATATATATATTGTACACATGTATAAAATATACAATTACCCATTACTGGGGTATAAACAAAATCAAAAAGAAGATCACATTCTCTCTAGTGGGTTCTCTCCTTTCTTGCTCTTCAAGACAACAGTGGATCCTGTTACAGGATATAGCCAAGATCAAACATCAACATCACATAAGTGCTGTCTGAGATAATGAAATGTCTTACATGACTGCCCATTCTCCATTCATGAAACCAGAGATTGAGGGAGAATCTCTCCCATGACTCTTATGAAGAATGTTGAGTACACAGTATATTATTGTGTCTATAACATTGAAGCTGTCTGAGAATATGTGATCTAATGAATACAAGAGTGGGTGACATCCATCTTGTTTCTACTGGATTTCACTTTATTCATTTTATCAGTCTAATATTCCAGACAAACGCATAAAGGCACGTCCATTTTAAATCATGACATAGAGTTATTTTTACTACAACGGTAAAAGATATGAATGTAGACCAAAGTTACATTTTGTGAGCCATTATTGATAATCTACAAAAACTTTTCAATATTTTTAGTAATCCGCTTTCCACAACTTAGTAAATCTAATACATAATAAGTAAGGACTAAATTCATACCATTAATGTAATGTCAACAGGTTAAGTACTCATTATCATACGAAGGGAATGACGTCACCAAATCTCCAGTTAAACTATCCACATTACAGTGTTCTCTAAGCAAAAACTAGGGCATTCCTTTCATGATGGGAGCAGCATAAAAAGGCCATTTTTAGTGAGCTAGCTACTGCCCTTATCTTTCCAAATGTACAAAAGGGAGTCTTTGAGGATATGCTATGATAATGAAACATCTACATTTCCTGGTCACCTCTCGAAAGGATGTATCATGCATAGCTGTTGGCAAAATAGGGTATTTACCTAGATTGGTCAAATTTTTGTAATATTAACATTCTTAAAAATATGTAAGTGGATTTCCATAGTGCTCTTTGTATTCCCACTGAGCTGAGAACTGTTCATCTCTGCAAGTACTAAAATTCAAATTCTCTGCCATTTTACAGCTACATATTTTAATGTGAGCTCTTCCAATTTAAATGTATGTCTAACATATTTTGTAGCCTTTGTTCGAGAATTTGCCTTTCATAAATTCTTTCAGAAAAGCATTTAAATGTTACTAGAGTAAAAATACATGACATATATCTAGAGATCCAGAATGTTTTATGTTAAGCAAATTGTCCTTGGTGGCTCTTAGCTATGAAATTAGTTATGTTAAGCTGTGGATTATATATTTCGTTGTAAATAGCTGACTTAATAGTTAAGAGTAGTGTGTTGATTGATATTAAATAAATTATTCTTAGATTAGTTCAAAATAAAGTATGTTTTAAAGCTGTTTCTTGATGGACTATAGCACCATTCTGACAATAATACTTTTTATATATATTGTGATCAAAGTTGTATATGTGATGGTTTAAATCTTATTTTCTGTTCTGGAATATACACATAGGCATTGGTGTACTGGATTTATTTTGTTCTATATAAATTACCATTTTTTCATAATACTTAAAAATGTTTATTATTCATAGAACAGTTAGGACTGATGTTCTGGACAGTATAATTATTTGATTGTATTTTGTGCCTGACCTTCATCCACAGTATATGGATGATATACAACACATCACACATCTATGAAGTAGTGATACCCATTGTCATACCAGGAAGAAGATATATGTGATTTGGTTAATGAATGTTCATAAAGTATCCCAGTTAGTAAATCACATTTTGAATTAGAATCCCCCCAGTATCTAATAATGATATTGGGATTGGTTTTTAAAGCAAAACTCCCTTTTTTTTCATTTTATAAGAGAAGCACTTGCAACAAAGTTATGAGGGGTATGGGTAATTGGAGAATCCCGCCACTTAAAAATCAGGGAATAGAAGAGGCACTATTAAATACAAATCTACACACGTACAAGCCATATATCCTAAACTTACAGTGTTACCATCAGTGCAAGGGATTATGCGTAGATATAGGCAAATAAAGTTTACAATGATCACATTTTTACTTAGTTACATGTTAGTTTATGTTGAAAAAAGTTCAACCCTCTTCCTATTCTTGTTTATTGCTGTTAATCCAAAAGAAGGCAAACAAAAAAAACCTTATTTCAGCGATTTCGAGTTCTGCTTTCAGTGGGGGAAAAAATTGCTTCTTGACTCCAAATGGCAATCAAATTTCTACTTGGATCAATGGCACCACCTCTTCAGGCAGCAAATTCCAAATTGTTATTGTCCTTACTGTAAATAATCTCTACTGCTGTCATAGACGAAATCACCTTTCTTCAAGTCTTAGTGAGTGAACTTTTGTCGTTTGTATTCTTCTGCTAATGAACAGGTCTTTAGAAAGCTCTTTGTAAGCCCTTCCCGTGAGTCAATACTCTGTGATCCATCCCAATATCTTATTGACCTTTGCAGCTGCCAACTGGCACTGTGCACTATTGGTAAGTCTATTGTCTACAATTACTCCCAAATATTTTTCATTAGTAGATTTCCCCCCAAAAAACCACAATTTAAACTATATGTTGCATTTTTGCCTCTATGTCCACTTGAAAAATGGACCCCTTTGGAGCAAATGCACACTTTACTAGACAGCCTTTAAACATAGCCAGGCAAGAGGTGCAGAGCCAGATAACCACTCATGGACCACTGTGTCATCCATATGGGTGCCCCTTAAAATGAGGATGGTTACATGCTTTCTACTTCTGGCTTAGAGCAATACAAGAAACACACACAACACAGATGGGGGTAATGTTGATAAGAAAGGCATTATTAAACACAAATCTGCACACAGAAGTAAAAACCCTTTTGCTTCTGTATTTACTTTATACATGGGGCCCTTGGAACAAAAGCACGATGTACTAGGAGTGGGATATATATATATATATATATATATATATATATGTGTGTGTGTGTGTGTGTCTTGTCTGCTAAGCAGGCAGAGCCTCTACAGTAAGGACGTATTTGAAGTTGTCCCTAACAAGAGTCACCACTATCAGACAGGTAGCTGCCGTAAAGGGAATTAGCTTCTTAGCCTAAGAAGACTTGGCAATCCTCTTGGCATAATTTGTAAGATTGGCCTTTATCAACACTCTTTGTGGTCCTGCTGGCAGAACCCTGTACCACTAATAGGTCACAGACAACTTGCAACACACCCTACTGTGACTCGCTGACCTGTCCTTTGACAAGTGCAATGACTGTGGTCTTGCTGTCTCTCCATACAGCATTCTCTTTCTGAAGAAAAGCTTTTTTTTTCGACAGACAGGCTCATAAAAACTAATTCTCCCTACTCTGCTTTCAAAATGTCAATGTGTGCTATATTTTTTAGCTTTGCAAATTATAGAAGGAAAACAAACAGTCAGTGATATGAGTATATGCACAATGCAAATTGCAATTTAAGCATTACCTACATTTTGCATTTGGCTGCTCTCAGGCAGCCTCTCAGCATATGCCTATATGCGAAATTACAAAAACAAGGCAGAACAAAAACTGAACACATAATATGGTAATTTATTTTGAATTGTATGTATTGAGTATTGTTTGCATAAATAAAAAGAAAAAAAATATGAATAGAACCATATTGCATGAAATAGTGGTCTAGAAATTTGTCTAGCACTGTTTTCCCCCCTGTATTTTGTAGTCTTTTAATGGAGCTCAACGCCAATTCCGAGTACCAGTTGTAATGCATCCATGGTAAAGCACTTCTTAACTATAAAACAGAAAATGTCTGTTTGTTTGTCTGAAGCAGGAAAAACTCTTGAACACTGTACTCTGGAATCATGAAATTTGCACAGCTTATTCAAACTGGAATTCATAGGTCAATGCAACTATTTTCAGCTCTCTACATTGTTCCTTAATTAAGGTGAATAGACACCACATAAACTGCAACATTGATGGGTCATTGTTCTGCATCACCAGTGATGTCATAATCTCCTTTTCAACAGCAAATGAGATTGCTATCCTGAAGACCTTATGTTATAGTAAATGATGAAACATTGATCGCGCTAATTAGTGTGCAGAATGCAGCATAAATAAAGTAATGTGCTAAAATGACCACACACACAACATAAATATAATAGTATATTTATTGAAAATTCATAATTAAATAAAAAACAATGTATGTAAAATATGTACAAAGAAAAAGCAGCTATGAAACCTTGGGGGTATAAATTGGGTCTCAGTATATAAGACAACAGAAAATATAGTGCTCAAAATATACACATAGGTTTGGAACCTTAAGGGTATAAATGAGGTCTCAGTATCTGTAAACACGGTATATAAGACAATAGAGATTATGGTGCCCAAAATATACACAAATAAATGGAATATTAAAAAAAATATATAGTAAAATGAAAATAATTATTAGTCTGTCGTACACACTTACTTGAAGTGTCCAAAGTACATTGTCTCTAGTTCCTTTTCCTTTAAGCTAATTTAGCAGTGTGGCAAGTATATACTTGTGGTTCTCTGTTTTTGTACTCTAAAGATTTCTGCTACCAGCTATTGTTTGTGAAATATTACACATATTAGGTATGTTTTAGTTTTTAAAACAACAATACATAAAGTGCGCTAATTGGTGTGCTGAAGTAATAAAAAAATATAAGACACCTTTTAGGTGAATGTAAAGTGGTCAGAGTGAAGTTAAAAAGGGGAGCTTAGCAGCACTCCCCCGGTAATATGCACTCACAGACTCCCAGAATATGCAGGCATGTAGATAAGTCTCCTATGTTCTGTACTCCTCCTCCTACCAGGACTCAGGCATAGAAAGGAAAATATCCACAGACAGGAGTTATTACAAAGTAAAAATGCAATTTTAATAAAGAACAGTAGCTGCTTACATAAAGGATCTTTATGATGCCTGACTCAGTGGGCGCCTCACAGTCCTGCAAATCAAGAAATCCTTGTAGTAGTAAAATCAATAAAATCCAGCAGTCTTTAGATGATAAAATGGGCTAGGTAAAAGAAAGCAGATCTGTCCAGGGCGCTACGCATTTCACCCTCAATTGGGCTTCTACCTGGCGTCTTTATGTTTTCGTTTTTGTTTACATATATTTTATATTTATCAATAGCGCTGTACATTTTTAAATTCATTATGTTATAGGTTCAAAGGTTCTAAAGGTGGCATTTCTAGGTCAACGCAACTATTGTCAGGTCCTGTTTTTGTTCCTTTCCCGAGTTCTGAGTTAATTAATTTTTGAGCAGGATCAACGTTTGCGACCTACTACAACGAAATTGTTACTGAAAGGAAGGAGCAGCTACAAAAATGTACGTCCCGGGCAAAGCCACGTAGTAAAGCTAGTATATTTATATCACAAGTGTCCATTACAATCAACCTCCCAAGCTCCACCCCCTGGAACTCTGATTCACTGGTGGCAGAAGTTGGGAGGAATACATAACCCCTGCCACCAAGTGTCCATGGCTTTTATCGTTTGACGATAAAAGAAATTAAGTACAATATATTAATTCTCATTTATCGTATTTCTCCGTTTTGATCCCTTTTCACCTTTCTTTTTTCAAGCATGTCTTATTTGTTACATCCCCTAATTATATAGTGTTTGGTTAACAACTTCGTACATTGCTATAGAATACAATAACTCTTTATACATGAATAAATTAATATCACTTAGCAGGAATAAACATTTAAATGTATGAATTAGGACCTAAACATATGGGCAGAAATGCCATGCATTCAGCTGTGTAGGACACAAATATGGGTTCATTTTACAACAGCCAGCTTATATTTCTGGTTACATAAATGAAAGAGTTGGATTTTTTTTAAAAAGTAGTTTTATGCATGTGTGAAAATCATTGTGATGTTCATTCTGTGTAGGAGTATAGCCGGGTGTAAGTGATAATGACATGCAAATCCTATGTAAATTACTTGTTTTTACAATTTCTTCTTTGCTGTATCTGCTAATGTTATTTATAGATATATGGAAATACCATACAGAAAATATAGCCAACATAAAGTAAAAGACCATACAGAAAATATAGCCAGCATAGAGTGAAATACCATACAGAAAATATAGCCAACATATAGTGAATAGTTTCTAAAGATCCCATTCATAGCACCTAGAGAACTGACAAATGCTGGTGAGTCACAGCTGTATGAGAATTGCTGGCTCCATCTGGAACAGGTTTGATTTGCCATTATATGCCTGAATATAGACAACACCTGAGCAATTATTATCTGCTGCAAAACACACATATACACCATATTCTCTCAAGATAAGACTTTTGTTTGATTACATTGTGAATTCTTACATTACCCCTGGTGAATTAAAAATGTAATTCTTCCTACAGAGCCCTTTATAAAATTATTGGATAAGTGCTACATCATGTGAAGAAAAAAAGTTTGTTTGAGAAACTGATGTTACTATAGCAACACTCTTCTCTGTCTTTCAAATCCCTCCTATGTGTGTTGCATCCCAGAACAGAGAACTTGCTGAAACCACTAGCAACTTCCATAAAGTTTTACAGCATAAAACATTTGCTTGCAGGGAAAATGAATGCCCCTGAAAAGAATGTGTTTGATTCAGGTTGCTCTGACAAGAGCCCAGTGGTGTATCTTGGGTTTGTGCTGCCCTAGGCAGACAAAATTCCGGCACCCCCGACCCACGTTGCACACCTACGACATGCCCCATCACCCATGTTGCACACCAACAACATGCCCCATCATCCCATTACATGCCCCATTATCCACACTGCACACACATTAAATGCCAAATCACCCCATTACATGGCCCCATCACCCAAATTGCATACACACTAAATGCCCCATCACTCCCATTACATGCCACCATCACCCTCATTTCATACCCGCACCACGTCCATCACATGCTCCCATCACCCTGATAAACTGGAAGGAGCTACAGCTTGCTGAATTGTGGAGGAGGGAGCAAAAATGGTTGAAGCACCAGAAGTGTGCTTTAACACCCTCTGGCAAAGTGCCGCCCCAGGCGAGTGCCTTGTTTGCCTTGTTGAAGATACTACTACTACACTACTGTGGAGCCCACATTCTTTCCTTAAATAAGATCATTTTGATGGCGCCTTCAATCAGGCTTGTCAGGTATCATTGTAATGACCCCTATTTGACTTGTAATTTGTCCATTTTGGCTGAATTTGGGGATGAAATGTCAGAGGTCAAATTCAGCCTATCCATCGGCATCTCCAGGATTTTCCAGGAGGGGGGTGGGGGGGGAAAACCAACCAAATGGATGGATGAGAATCTTGAGATGTGTATTCCACCGCAGTTGCAGTACCAGTTCATAATCAAATAATAGCTAACCTTTAGCATGCTAATTGTTGAGTACTCTCTTTTCCATGATGCTTAACATATTGGCTGATATTCATAGTAAATATAGTCTTCTGGTCGCTTTGGCGTGAGCTATGGTAACATTATACACTATACGCGGTTCCAGTATTGTGAGGCATTTCCCACACAGAGTGCACCTTATAATGATTCCTAGAATATAATAAAGTAAAAGCTTTTTGCTACAGTTCCCTGTGTGACAGGTGTGTTTTATGATCTCTGTGTCTAGTTAACCTAAAGCTTCTCCCTCCTTTCCTGCAGGTTTCTGGGAGGGGAGAGGTGGGGGAAGTGCCATTCAAGTCCCATTCAAGGCTACCAGTTTTTTTGGGGGGGTTAATCGAAAAGGCAGCTTTAATTGTCTCATTATTACCTATGGGGCATTCAAGGCTACCCTTTCTATTAAAAAAAAATAACAGAAATTTGCCAAAATTTGGCCCAGAAATTTAATTAAAAAAATTTAAATAATTACTCTAATTTACTCTAAACAAATTAAGTATACATATGTATGTAACATATAATACTATATATATATATATATATATAGCATAATAAAAGTAATATTGTATGCATGTATATATATATATATATATATATATATATATATTTATAAACCACTTATATATAAATACAAAAATATAAGGTAATGCTGAAATAAATGTAATCACATATAATTTGTTATACAAGTATACATTGCACATTATACAGATAGGGTTTCCACCTTTTCTTCAAAAAATACCGGCCATGCTAGTGCCTCCATAGACTTAACATTGGTGACAAGCCGACTTTTTACCGGCCTGTCGGTAAAATACCGGCCAGGTGGCAACCCTAAATACAGATGGTACAATTAAAACAATATATCATCTGTACATGATAAAATGGTAATATACACTTAAGAACATAATAACAGAAGAATTTTGGCTTCATATCAGCAGAGTTAAAACTTGAAGAATCTACAGAACCAACATCTGACTAAAAAATAGAATAAGTGACATATTTTTCTATATTTAGTTTTATATTTCTACTAACCTATTCGAAAGGGACTTTGCTATGTATAACTGTTATACATATGTACACTTACCCTTATATTTCCACAATGGAGTATGGTGCATTTCCAATCAATTTTGGCATCTACACTGTGAACATCCTTGTCATGGTTGGATAAAACCTCCTACACACTGAGAGCTCTCATTCCGGGACTCTGCATTTTTCTGGGATGAGGCTGCCTGAAATCTGAGATATTAAAGTTTTCTTTTAGCTGAACTGTCCCTAGCAATGTGGTCATACTAATCTGATATGTGTTTGTGTTTATGGTTTGTATGTATTGAAATTACTCATTAATAGTATTTGTCAAGTTACAAATACTTTCTGTGTATACAACATTTACCAATATGTAAAGGGTTACTCCCAATCTGCAACATACATTTATGCCACACTATAGCACGGGGGTCTGGGATCAATGGGATCACAATGTGATTTATGAGATCTCTATAAACTTTTGCTTCAAAGCAGAAGTATAAATCAGATTGGATGCATCAATGGCTCCATGGGAGTACATAATTAAAACTTGGTGTGTACCATGTATTTGATGGGTAATTAAGTCTATCTAATGTTTGTCTTAAAGATAGCAAGTTTATAATTATGACTTGCTACCAAAAACCGTTTTTGTCAAATCCTAAATAAAGTGTGTAACTGCAGTGGAATTTATTCTAGTACAATCTAACCTGTCTGAAAACATTTATAATGTAATAGCAATATTGTCACTAGAACTTATTTGACAAAAGAGAAAATAATGTAATTACATTTGACTGCTTCCCATAATAAATGTAAATCACCTATTGGCTACTGTGGCAAAAAAATATTTTCATATTTTGCCAAAAATATTTAGAAAATTCCCTGAAACTCCATTAAGGTCTTAGCACAGAAGGAAAAAAATAACAGTAAAGTACTGTTACTCGATCAGCCTCACCTGTTATTGAACCTTTTATTGTGAATGGTGGATGAGCCACAGCTGAAGTCCCTACCCACTGTACTTATTTACTATAACATTCTCTGTCTACATAAGCATTTAAAATTAGTTACATTATATTTTTAGGACTCATGTTATACACAGACTTATGCTTTGACATGTACTCTTCTTTATTCCCTTTCAAATATCTTTTGATCCTTGTGATCTTTGAAAGCCTGATTGCATTATTTATCTAAAATAAGGTTTTTATTGTTTTAATCATTTTCTGGTGGTTACACTTAGTGCACAAATGTTTAATATTGAAGCCTTACCGTACCATGATCATTTTTTTGTTTATTACTATATTGCAATCCCAAAATTAATTTTCAGCTAAACTGAAAATTTCAAAAAACAAAAGCATAAAACAGTGTTGTGATCCCTCCAATGATGATGCTGGTATTTAAAGTTTTACATTTTAAAAGGTTTCTGTGCCGTGAAGGAAATTATATGAAATTGATGATCGGGTAAATGCTTTCCTTATTATATGTGTGAATTTAGTAAGAATTGGGGCAAAATGCATATGGTTTGTAAACTCTTACCAATAAATTGTTATTCTACAAATGGGTAGCATTTTGCCATGCCTGCTCACAGTGGAATCTGCCCCATATAATCCTTGGCAATGTGCCAGATTACAAACTTTGATCTCCAAAGGACTTTACATGACTTAGCAATTTAGCCAAACCTACTGTTGACGCCATATCCTGATTTTCTGGACCAACAATTTGATAAATAAATGCAAATTCAATATGCCATAGGAACCAGTGTTAGGGACATTTGTAAATAAGGAGACTGATCAATACTTTTTGTGCCTCAACAGAAATTATTTTATCAATCACCAATATGCTGTCTTCTGTTTTTAAATGTTATTTCCTAATGACACTGACTGAAAAATGTATGTGTCATAATTCCAAGAACTTTAGGTCATTTATTTAAGAGATATTTAAAGAAAGAAAAGACAGTAATGTAATTTACAGAAAATGTCAGCTAAAAAACGCTACAGACATAATGTAGACGTTTCTGAAAAAAATATTTGTTTTAGTAGATTAAATTGTCACCTAATTGATTGTGAATGTTGATAGCTTGCCCTTGCCTTTCTTTCCCTCCATATTTTAATCTCCTGAAGCCTTGCATTGAGTAGTATTTCCTGTGGACCATTTTATGTCATGGCTGTACCTGCGCTCCCTCCGTTCCCCACAGCGGGGATCTCATCACCAAGACCTCACTGCCAGATTCGTGTCCAGCAGTGGTTGTTAGCTAGCGCGTGTTGGAATACCCTGTTACAGGGCATTGGATGGGAGGGAGAGTTAAAAAAAAAAGACACCAGGCATTGGGTGGGAGGGAGGGTTAAAAATAAAAAAGACACCAGGCATTGGGTGGGAGGGAAGGTTAAAAACAAAAAAGACACCAGGCATTGAGTGGGTGGGGAAAAAAGATAGGATCACATTGTATGTGCAACTGTTTGTGAATGTGTGGCTGCATCTGACATTGCATGTGTGTGTATGTGCCTGCATATGTATGTGACACTGTGTTACTGTGTGTGTAAATGACTGAGGGTAAGAACAGCAAGGGGTGGAAAAATATATGTTTGTCTAGGGCGGCAAAAAGTCTTGCACCGGCCCTGATTGTAGCTGTTCATTCATGGAGGGTAAATTCCAAATAATCCCATTGTTTGGGAACAATCCCAGAGAACAATGCTTTTGGGAAGCTCATGCTTCACATCCAAGTATGGCACTACATGAGCAGCATGCCTTGTGACTTATACCCAAATGCCAGACTGAGCAGATTCGCCTTTTAGGTCTTCCTAGTCCTTAGCCAAGCCTGCCATGTGATTATAGCTGGAGCGAACTAGTCTTAAGCAAAGACTCAGTGCAAGGTGAAAGATGGAAAATAGCAGGTTAACAGACAACACCAGTTTTGGAGTAAAACAGAAACGTCTTTTATTGAACCCAGGTTTATATACTGTACGACATCAGATAGCAGAGCATAGTTAACTCAAGAACACAATAAACACATTCTTGCATCAAACACATAATTACATCACAGAATACTCTAATTTACTAACACAATATCCTGTCCCTCCCAGGACAGACACTTTGGCTGCCTGCCTGGTGCCATCCCCCAGCACCCTGTTGTGGAATCTCCCAAACTCAGCATATCCACAGATGCCTCTGACAATTGCCTACCTCCTCACCAAGTAGTGATGTGATTGATAGATTTATGGAGGATAAACAGTCCTTTTACGTTTTACTATATCAAGATAGATTTGTCATCCGCCCAAGCGTTCCAGGGTAACACTGCTGTCCTCTGGTCTGGCCGAGGTAGCATTGGCTGCATTCCATATGCCGCTGGCAGACTGGCCAAGGGAACCTGGAGAAAGGAACACCTATCATCAATGTTGAGGAATAGGCATCAGAACATGTATATAGTCTTTTGGGATGTTATAACCTCTTCCCATTGTAATCTATTGATACTGAGGATAGGATCCGTGATGCAGATGAGACAACAGAACACTCCAATAGACAATACAGAAAGTGAGGTTGTTTCACCTTAATGATAACACACCCTTGGTTGAGCCACGGATGGTTAGCCACCAACGACTTAGAACACCACACAATAAATGTTAAAGGAGAGGAGTTCTGATATGACTCTATAGCTGGATGACTGTACAACAGGAACGCTGGAACAGGACAGTCGGCAGAAGGAAGGTCAAGGCAGGCCGAGAGACAGAATACTGGCAACAATCAATAGAATACTCAGGATACAGGCAAAGGTCAGTAACAGGAAGAGAAAATCAAAGTAATGCTAGTGAGGCTGAAGTGAACACTATTATAGGCAACTACTAGTTGGCAGACTGAGGTTTGAATATTCCTCCTTGAATTGATCCAGCCCATGGGCAGAGCTGCATGGGAGGGGGAACATTTACTAAATCCCACAAGACTTTTAATATTTATATATTTTATTTTTGTCGCTGAAGAACATGTAGCATGGCACAGTTCACTCCCTGCTTGTCTTGAGGGGAGCGATGGTTGCAGAGCTGTGAGTCTGCTCCATCCCGGAGGATGCTTGGGGCACAGGCATGGAGTCTGCCCGCTGACAAATGCATCCCCCAACCTCTGTTCCCACAGTAAGTTACACCCATTGTCTAAATAGAGCAGGCTGACCCTCAGGCAACTCCATGAGCCCAAGGCACGGAGGCTTCTGTGACATATATTAATATGCATAGCTTGGAAGAAAGAAATCATATAGTAGAAATATTTAAATACATAAGGAATTCACTCGGTAAAGGAGGAGAGTATATATAAAAGAAGGGAAGCTACCACAACAAGAAGACATAGACTTAAATTAGAGGGGCAAAGGCTTAACAAGTATTACTTTACTGAGAGAGTAGTGGATACATGGTATAGCCTTCCAGCATAAGTGGGTAGAGGTTAATACAGTGAAGGACTTTAGGCATGCATGGAATATGCATAAGGCTATCCTAGATATAAGATAAAGGCGGGGTGTAATTAAAGTAGTGAACAATTGGGCAGCTTGGACTAGATGCGCCAAATCGTTCTTATCTACCGACACATTTTATGTTGGACTGTTTTGGAATGCTGTGCATTAATGACCATGGCTGTTTTAACACTTCTGCTGTGTTTGTGTTTAGCTGTAATTTTCTTCTTTGTCATTTGCTGTACCCACACAAATTATAAATATATATTTTTATGGTATGCATTTGAAGGGGTTGTTCTGTTTTATTGCCAAACAACATACCCCTGTGTATAGCGATACCCCACATGTATAGGTTTGCTAGGGTTATGTGGCAGGTACAGAGCCAAATTTACGATACGGTCATTGCAACTTTAAAACATGTATTTTTGAAATTACCACTTGTGGACTACATTTTCTATCATGCTCAGCCAGCTCAAAGCTACATTATCATCATAGGACATGTAGTCTATAGTAAGAAGAACAGATTGTTGCTACCCTTGCTACCATGCAGCTGCATGAATGATATATCCAGCTACTGCTGGGGGCTAATGAAAAGCATTGGCCCCACTAGCAGTTTAAAAAAAAAATGTTACCCTAGAGGACCACCGTTAGACCTAAGATGTTACTGGTCCTCTACAAAAGAACTTCTTATTTTTTTATATAATTTATTAGTATTTTTTTAAATATATATTATTATTTTTTTTTTTTATTTAAAATAACATTGAAAGGATCAGAAATACAGTGTAGACATTGTTAATGTTGTAAATGACTACTGTAGCTGGAAACAGCTGATTGATTTGAATTTAAATATTTACAACGAGGTACAGAGGACCATTATCAGCAACCCTCACTCCTGTGTTTTAATGGCATATTGTGTTAACTAATCCAAGTTTTAAAAGGCTATTGGTCATTAGAAAACTTTTGCTATTATGTTAGCACAGTTGAAAACTGTTGTGCTGAATCATGGATCAAGCATCAGCACCTTGCCAAACTCAGGTATATAGTATACATGTTTGTTGTTGCTTTCTCGTTTTATTTTTGTATCATTCATTATGTACTCTATATAAATGTATGTATGTATGTATTTATTTTTTGACGTTCTGTTAAATATGAAACATTGTGTAATACCATTCTGGACTTGGTCTCCAGGACATATTTGAAAACTATAGAATCTCACTGTATTTTTCCTTGTTAAACTTTTTAAATAAATAAAATAAATACATAAAGAAGCAATACAACTGTCCTTCTATAAACTAGTTGAGTATCTGGATCTGCATTTGTGGGTTCGGTTAGAGACTCAGAATGGCCAGAGAGAAAGAACTTTCTTGTATGCTTGATCTGAGAAATAAAGGCTATTTCATATTAGAAATTGCCAAGAAACTAAAAGTCTTGTATAACGCTGTGTACTGCTCCCTTGACAGAATAGTGCAATCTGGCTCTAACCAGAATGGAAGGAGGCCCTGGTGTAGGACTTGTCAAGAGAACAAGTACAATAGTGTCTAGTTTAATAAACAGATGCCTCACAGGTCCTTAACTGGCAGCTTCATTAAATAGTACCTGCAAAACACTGGTCTCAATGTCAGCACTTAAGAGTTGACTCCGGGATGCTGGCCTTCTAGGCAGAGTTGCAGGGAAAAAGCCTATCTTATACTGGCCAATTAAAACTAAAAGATTAAGATGTGCAAAACAACATAGACACTGGACAGAGGAATGTTGGAAAAAGTGGTATAGACAGACAAATCTGTTTGAGGTGTTGGATTTCAATAAAGAACATCAGTGGGGCGTGTCTTTCACAGTGGTGAAGCTGTATGCACATTGAGGAAGCTCTTCCATGGACCGGGGTAAAAGCAATCGCAAAACTCCAACATGTCCCAACAGCCTGGCACCCGCAGCCAGGAGAAAATACTTACATTTCTTACTCCAAGAGGCAATAAAAAGGCTTCAAAACTTACCAAGCCTGGGACCCAAGATGGCGCCCATGCAGGAATTGAAGACAATGATGCATCTGAGATGGATGAAGCGGCTTCCACGGCATCGTCACAACATACCCTGCAAATGGATGATATATAAAAATTGTTTGGGACACTGAGAGGCCAAATAAAAGAAGACATCAAAACTCTCACTGAAGAATTCCACAAAGAGATAAAAGACCTAGGTGAGAGAACAGCCAACATGGAAAACAAAGTTGATGAGCTAATAGATTTGCACAATGCCTTATCCGATCAACAAGCAGACCTGAAGATTGAAGTAAAGCTTTACAGGACAAAGTGGGAGATCTGGAAGAACAATCCTGCTGGAACAGTATTAGAATCCGTGGCATACCAGGGGAAATCCTACCTGCTAACCTGATAGAGTGGGTGCAAGAATTGTTTACGGCCCTATTAACAAACTCCATGGAGAATGACATGCTCCTCGACTGCATACACAGGCTACCTAACCCCTGGATCTTGCCAGCGGACACTTCAAGAGACACAATCATGAGACTTCATTATTTTCACTTTAAAGAGGAAATACTTTGAGCAAGTCGACTGATCAAAGATCTATCCCCACCATTTTCAACAATTCAAATCTTTGCTGATCTCTCGTCTTCCACTCTTCAACTAAGGAAAAACGTCAAGCAAGTTACCACAGCACTCTGAGCAGCCAAAATAAAATACAAATGGGGATTCCCAGTGAAGATTCAGATCAACAGAACCGGCACCACTTCCATTATACAATCACCAGAGGAAGGCCTTCAACTACTTAACTCCTGGGACATTCCACTACAGGACCAACCGGATTCCAGCTACCAAAAGAAGCAAAGAATTGCAAGAGAATGGTCAGAAGTTCCATCCACTTCCACTGCTGCCCCTTTACGCTACCTTCTGCCAACTACCTGAAGTCCATTTTAAGACTTTGGAGAAGTTTAATTGATATCACGGCTACCTCGAGTGATCAATTCAAAGGTTTGACTTAATAAACTGTACTGCTTAACTGTTGGCTGCCTAATTTCCATAAGGTTCAGTTTGTTATCCCTGTGTTACATTTTTCTGTTTGTTTTTTTATATGCCCCATGTATCTTTACCTGATCAAATATTGTCGAATTGATGAGTACTCATTATGCCATCCCTGCTGCACAGCTTTCCAAGCAAAAGTTTCCACTTTGCGGGTCCCGAACATTTATTTCTGCAGCTAATATTTTATCTTCACCACATACTTTGGACTTATAAACAATAAGGGTATGCAGCAATATTAACCCTGCACCTTGCCTATCCCATACTTAGTTCCCTTGTATGAAAACAATTAGACTTACGACTCCCCCTCTACATACATCTATAAAATGGTGCTGATACACTTTATATCTCCCTCACGAATCGTTACTCTTGAAGTGAGACGCTGATCGCTTATCCTAATTACACCCAACAACCCAAAATACAATAACATCAAATGTTGCATATAGACATTACACCTATACATTCCAGATATTAGTGACACCAACTTACTATCCACCGAAAACCACATATAGTTAGGGTACATCTCCTTTTTCGATCTACAAAAAAGAACAACAAGCCCCATCCAGCTACAACCTACAATCTATCTAATAAGGGTTTATGACTCAGCAACCCACTCAGAAATATCTACCATTTTTGATTACACTGTTTTTGTTATATATTTATGTATTTGTAAATGCCCTAGCACTTCTCTATCCCCTAAACATCCTACCACATCTTACCTCCATTTTATTATACCCCATCCAACCTAAATAGTTGATTCTCATCTTGTAAAAATGCAAAACAAAACAAAAAAGTTCTGATGTTTAGATCTATATATAGAAAATTAGATATTTGTTTACAAACCAGAAACAATAATACAGGAAACTACAGACAAACTAATTATTTATCCTCCCCGGTCCACCTCCCTCAAAATCTTGAGATTTTATCAGCTCACCTTTGCCCACTTAGAGACAACCCCCTCTCATCTGTGTATGGGAACAGTGCTTTGCTTTCTCTTCCTCTCCCCACTACCATTTCCCCCTACCTCTTCTACCTCAGGCATCCTCAATACACCTTGCAAGACGTTGATATTGATCGATCCATTGGTCATCGCTACTCTAAAGATCCTTATGGATCTTTATGATATCAGTCAATCAGTCCAACACCAGTCACCCATAAAGAGGACTAGTGAGTACCAGAATTTCAAATTTCCACTATGCACACCCACACTAGAGCTGTGTTTCAAACCTGAAAGCTCCTGGCACTACTATCATGAGTCTTAACATACTAACGATAAATACAAAAGGACTCAATAGTCCTAATAAACGTAGACTGCTATTCCAGGAAGCCAAACAAGCCAATGTACAGATGATCTGCACCCAAGAGACCCACTTTGCCACAAATGAAATACTGAATGTAACAAATCACCACTTCCCTATCGTTTACCACTCTTCAGCTTCCACCAAGAAATCGGGAGTTTTCATATGGTTCCATCACTCCCTAGCAGTTACTATAACCCAAACCAAGAAAGATCCCAAAGGGAAGACCACAAGGCAGTTATCCAAGGTCTCCTTATCTTTATATCCTTCTATGAAAAAAAGAATAGAGAAAAAAGATTAAAGTCACTTAAATCTGAATCACAGTCATTAAATCTTTAAATAAAAGACAACCTCATAAAGGGACTGTCTAGTCCCGAAAATGCATCTTCCAAATATTAATTCATATTAATGTTCTTTCAAAGTACTTTAAAATGCATGTCTTACATTTTGCATGGCTTAAAATATAAAATACTTACAGCTAGAAGAAATTGTGAAATTACAACAGTTTGCAATAAACAAGGACTGCCCACACTAGATGAGTAAAAGTCATTTCCTTTTTTTTTTTTGCTGCAGGAACAAATGAGAATAATGCCATTCAAATGAATGGAATATCCTGTCTCTCTAGTGATATCATCAGACAAGGTGTTGCACTGTTAAGAGATCCTACTGTGTACAAGAACAAGGTCACTCATAGGCCACTCAGTAGACTCAATTTGAGGAGGACAGGAAGTGACTATATGAAACAAAACTTTATATCCTAAGTGTCAAAAGAATCAGTGTTGCCGCACCTGCAGTAAACATGCAGAGTAATCACTGGGAGGGCTTGAGTCAAATATTAAAAATGTGATTTAAACAGAATGCCTGTATCAAATCACACAGGGATAAAAGCCTGTGCACTATACAAGCAGGGATCTTCATCTTGCACCAAAGTGAGTTTGGGGACTAGATGGTCCCTTTAAGCATAGAATCTCACAAATCAAGCATATAAAACAAGAACTCTCAGTTATGCAACTACATTAGACAAATGTAATGCTAGAAAGGCTAAAACAAAAGTTTTATACTAATAGCAATAAGACTGGCTCCAACTCACTGCCCAAATTTTATGCCTATTTCCCTCCTTAACACAAATGTCAAAATATATGCCAAAATCTACGCAACAAATTTACTCTATGTATTATCACTGGAACCACTGGCAGAAGCAATCCAAATCCACACCCATACCAAAGGGATCCCCTACTCATCCACCCAGTATACCAAACTCTGACTGTTCGGGGACGACATTCTTATAACCTTTAGTGAACCTCTCCCAACACTTAAAGACCTTCTATCTTCCTGTGGCCAAATCTCCTATCATAAAGTTAATTAAACACTAACGCAAGCTCTACCAATATGTATCTCCCCAAGTAATCAAGTAATCTCCGCATTTTACAGTCAATGTAGAATTTCAAATGGCAAACAGACAGTATCTCATACTTAGGCATCCCTCACCAAACACACCAATAAATTGTTGAATCAAACCTACTCAAACTTTGGTCTACAACTAAACAAAATAAGCAGACATGGTCCAAGTCGTACCTTTCCTGGCTGGGACACATTTCTCTAATCAAATAATGGTGATGCCAAAACTTCTATATATCTTCAGAACAATACCAATTAGCATCCCACGACTTTTATTGCATACCCTACAAAAGGATATCTGCTATTTCACCCATGGCGGTACAAAGTCCCGAATAGCTGACAAATTGTTACAAACCCCATTCAAACAAGGAGACCTGAGCATTCCCTCTGTCCCACGCTACTACAAAGCAACTCCATCCCCCAAAGGCAGGAGTGCCTGGATGGATATGAAAAACATTCAAAGTGCTTCGCACTGGTTATGCAACTTTCTTTGGCTTCATGACTCCAAGCTCAGGGAAATAGACATCTCATTTCAGAGCACAGCTACATCGTTAAAAACTATGGAAGCAGTATGCAACCCTTCACACAGAATTACAGAACAGCTAACTCCTGCCACTTCAATTACAATAATGGAATTATTTATCCCAAATTTAAGTATGTCTTCATGGTATAAAGCAGGAATTGCACATCTATAACTTCTATATATCACCAGTTGAAATCCTTCGAAACTTTAAGGGCTCAGTTTTCATTACCGGTTAAAGACTTCCTTGCAACTCAGACATTCATTACCCCAAAACCCCCAGTGTCTTAACTATCCCCAACCACACTCCACATGAAATCACGGAATTTTACAAAAACATACAATCCGCTACGCAATTGCTATCCACCTGTTATAGAGCAGACCAACCCCTACAACTAACCACTAAACATCCATTTATGATCAAATTGGAGAAAGAACTCCAACACTTACTATCTCCTACTCAATGGAATCAAGCCACCAGTTGCTTACAAGGGATCTCACATTGTAACATTTTCTTGACTCCAAAGGGCAATCAGATTTCTCCCTGGATCAATAAGCTCTATTATTTTTTTTCTAAAAAAACAACAACATCCAGACAATTTTTTAAATGTATCTAATGTAGTTGATAACACTACCTCTCTTAGCAGTGTGTACCATAACTTGGACCTTGTTATTGTCCTTACCGTAAAGAATCCCTTCCTTTGCTGTCTATGAAATCTTTGCTCCTCCAGTCTCTGGGGTTGACCTCTTGTTCTTTGTACATTTTTGTTAAGGAACAGGTCACTGGAGAGCTCTTTATATTGGCCCTGCACATATTTATATAGTGTTATCATATGCCCTCTGAGACGCCTTTCTAACATATATAAATGCAATTTTTTAAGTCTCTCTTCATAACTAAGATCCTCCAATCCCCTTATTAATTTTGTAGCCCTCTTTTGAACTTTTTCTAGTTCCATATTATCCTTTTTAATGACTGCTGCCCATAATTGTACTGCATATGGACAGAATACCAACTGATTGCTTCATCCATAAATAGTTTGGAGTGGTGCTTTGGGTCATGGCGTGAAATTTCACCCCCTGTCCTGTTGGCATATATGGCATGTGATACCCTACCATCTTCAAGATCCCTTTTTGCCCTATACAAATCTTCCACTCTACCACCACAAAATTACCCACAGCCCCTCACATTGCCTTTACCATGCTTGACAGGTGACGTCAAGCATAGCTCCAGCATCTTTTTATTTGGCTCTTCTTTGTGATCAAAACACCTCAAACTTAATTTTGTTTGTCCATAATACTTTTCCAATATTAATTTCTCAGAATTAGAATAGACTGATGACTTTGAAAAGAAAGTTCTTTGTTGCTGTCCATGCTGAGCCTGTTATCAAACCCACAAATGCTCATACTCCAAATACATTTTTTATTTCTTAAATCAGTTTTCAGATGTGCTAACATAATTGTAAAATGGTTTTATAATGATCAAGCTTTTTAAAATGATAAACTTGGAGCAGCTAACACATTGTGCAACAGGAACACAGGATTGATGATGAGGGCTGCCATCAGAAATGTTGTGGCCCGTTAGAAACAATGTTTTCTCCCCCCCCCCCCCCTATATCTCTCTCTCACCCCTACCCTACCAAAGTAATTTTGTATGGGTTTTTGTATATTATGCCAATGAGGTTTTAATTACCCCATGACATACCCCTGCATCACAGGACATGTCACACCACCCACATTGCACCTCCAGTTCCCTGGTATCTAATGGCGTGCAGCAGCGCAGACATTCCCTTGCGGCCTTTCTCACTGCCCGAGTGAAGAAGGCCGTATGATCCTATCGCTCTGATGTCTGAGCAGCGCGGGCAGTGCGAGAAGCAGCAGGGGAATGTCTTCTTGCAATGCAGAAGGCTGGTGACGGGAGATCTTTTTTTTAAAGGGCTGGGGACTGAGTGGGCCCATGACAGGTGTATCACCTGTCACCCCCTAATGGTGGCCCTGGTGATGATTTCTGATAATGGGCTTCTGTAAACCTATGTAGATATTCTAACAAAAATCAGCCATTGCAAGCTACAATATTTGTTTAGTAACACAAAGAGGGACACAGAAATATGAATTGAATTCATAGATAGATAGATACTTTATCCAAAAGTTGATACAATGGAAAAATTATTGTTTAAAAGTTAAAACTTTATTAATCATTGAAAAGTTAAAAAGAATGACAAGAATGATGATGGTAGAAAATATAACATGTACCACTTAAAAATCATAGACGCTGCCACAATTAAACTAGCAGATGTGCCGCAGGGACTAACTGGGATATCATTTGAGAAGGAGTGGATGAAGGAAGAAGGTAACCAATAGAAAAAAATAGGCAATATGGAATAAGACCCAATCCCTACCCTATATACAGTGCTGTATTTACCGCGAGGCATCCTAGGCGGATGCCTATGGCGGCAAATTTTGGGGGGCGGCAGCGCCCCCCAGCACTGAAAAAAAAAAAAATCCGGCCCTTTAAAAAAAAATAAAAAACCCCACCGCGCTTGCAGGCAGAGACAGAGGTGAGAGGGGATCGGAAGATCCCCCCTCACCATCGCTCTGCCTGCCAGGCTGCACGGGGAGCCGAACAGGCAGCACAGAGAAACCTCTGTGCTGCCTGTTCGGCTCCCCGTGCAGTGTGCCGACACGGAAGTGCCGACAGTCACATGACGGGCGCGCTGACGTCATACGCGCGCCCGGTTATGTGACCTGTTGGCACAATCGCCGGGGAGCCGAACAGGCAGCATGGAGGGAATATGCTGCCTGCCACTAGCCACCAGGGAAAGGTAAGTGCTGATGGGAGTCAGAGTGTGTGTGATGGGAGACAGTGTGTGTGACTGAGTGTGATGGGAGTCAGAGTGTGTGTGATGGGAGACAGTGTGTGTGACTGAGTGTGATGGGAGTCAGAGTGTGTGTGATGGGAGACAGTGTGTGTGACTGAGTGTGATGGGAGTCAGAGTGTGTGTGATGGGAGACAGTGTGTGTGACTGAGTGTGATGGGAGTCAGAGTGTGTGTGATGGGAGACAGTGTGTGGGACTGACTGTGATGGGAGTCAGAGTGTGTGTGATGGGAGACAGTGTGTGTGACTGAGTGTGATGGGAGTCAGAGTGTGTGTGATGGGAGACAGTGTGTGTGACTGAGTGTGATGGGAGTCAGAGTGTGTGTGATGGGAGACAGTGTGTGTGACTGAGTGTGATGGGAGTCAGAGTGTGTGTGATAGGAGACAGTGTGTGTGACTGAGTGTGATGGGAGTCAGAGTGTGTGTGATGGGAGACAGTGTGTGTGACTGAGTGTGATGGGAGTCAGAGTGTGCGTGATGGGAGTAGGAGTGTGTGACTGAGTGTGATGGGAGTAGGAGTGTGTGACTGAGTGTGATGGGAGTGTGAGCTTGATGTGAGTCTGAATGATGGGGCATGTCTTAGGTGTGTAACGTGGGTGTGCAGCTTGGGTAGGGGGGTGCCCGGATTTTGTCTGCCTAGGGTAGCACAAAATCAAGATACACCACTGCCTATATAGTATACTGTACTACTAAAATAAGTGAAAAAAAATCACAACAAAAAGATGGCACAAATGGTTAAAACACACACAGATAACATAGACACACCTATTGAATGAACTACAATTTTAGTAATGTGGATGTAATGTTTATAGTATATTTTAAATTCAAAAAAGTCTCAAGCAAGTAAATTTAAAACCATATAATAAAAAAGTGACAAATATGGGAAAAGAAAGAAAGAGGCTGTAATGCAATACCAGCAATAATAAATCATCTCCATGCAATATAAAAGTGCAGTACAACCCAAATAAAGAAGGATAAATAAATTATTGTAAATAAATAACTAAACACTTGGCTAGGGGTTAAATATTGTCACTAGCCCTGGGTGCCAGACATCGGCCAGGGCACACAGACACCTGACTATGAAAGCCTTTGATTCTAACCTGATACTAATAGTAGCTACCTAACGTAAAGTAAATAAAGCATGGAATACAAATAAACAAAGACAAACAGCCTAAGTCCCCCAAATTCCCCCCTCCCTCCCAAAAAAAAATAGTATGGGCGAGAAACAGGGTGGCTTTTTTTTATTTTTTTATTTGGTGGCATGGCGTGCCACAAACACCATGGAGAATACCTGAGGGTCATTTGTTTAAATATGATTAGGGCTTGGGGGCATAGCATCCCCCAAATCCCTGGGGGGGGGGGGGGGTGGGTAATTATTTATATTTATTAGGAACTTGGGGCTAATGGTATTTCTGAAGTTGAATCACATTATTCCTTTAAGGAATACCGTGCAGTGTTTCAACTTTAACTTTTGTCATCCTTAAGAGCCGGCATTGCATCTGCCCCATTATCTTACTAGCCTTTAAAGGACCACTGTGACTTAAAAATGAACTACCTTTTATAATGTATATTAATGTCTAATAATGATTAAAATGTATGCACTTGTTAACATTTGAATAGCTGTATTTTAAATATGTTTAATTTACTCACAAGTATAAGGATTCCAGCTTCTACTGACCCTGCTGTCAGAATTTGGCCAAAGCTTTGTAGCAAATAAGCAACATTTTAAAGTTAACACATACACAGATAACACATACACAGATTGTATCAGAGGTTATAGAGACCAGATTTTTCTCCACCAGTTATAAAGCTTTAGTTGTCAGGGGACAGCAGGGGAGGGCAAAATCAATTTAGTGGCTCGACGTCATCAGTCCACCCATTTTCATCACAGACAAATAGACAGCGAAGACAGATGAGGTACAGCGGTTGATAGACAATGTGATAGAAAGGCACAAACAAGACGCATCAGTAGATCCAATGAATGTCAGTCAGCTTTCTGCTAGACCCGGATAACTTTTACATTCTCCTTTGCAGAGTGAACATGAGTTTGCGGGGAATCTGTTAATTTATCAATGCGCTGATCCCGTAGCTACCACCTGATTAATTGATTGACTTTCCTGTGAATACACATGTGATATACATTTTGCAGATCTACATGTAAAAGATATGTGTCCCTCAATAAAATGGATGTAGGAGGAGCTAAGGTAAGATATATTCAGGTTAATAACAAGAAAGCTGTAGCAATTCAGAAAGTGTTATTGAGAGGGATGGCGGCTTAGGATGCAAGTAATAGTCAAGATAATATATTTTTTTTGGCTTGGAGTGGACCTTTAAATGCTTAGTAAATTGCCCCATAATATGTAAATTCCTGTGTCAATTCAGAGCCAACCTCTTAGCAGTGGTTTACTGTCCCCACAGCAAAAGGACAGCTTGTTAATAAAAGTTGTAACTTTTGCAGCTTTTATAATTGACTATGACAGTCTTTTCCAGTTTTCCTCTGAACAGGAGAACACACTTCTACATTTTAATTCTTGTGATGTTTCATTGAACCATAGTGCTGCTAAACACGAGCAAGCCCCTACATTAAGTGGAACTGGAAATAGGCAGTTGGACAATTGGTCTTGTCCGAAACCAGTGATAAACTGCTGAAACAGCAGAATGTTCGCAGGCAGTCAGGAGTGTTCTGCTCTACACCACGTTTCCCTTGAGACCTCAGACATCAATAGCCCTGTATTATGCTAGTCTTAGTGGAAAATGCAGCACCTGAAATGTACACTTATAGGTATAATTGTTTTACTAATAAAACTGCAAACCGAGGGTGCTGTATATAAAATGAAATGACTGTATACAATGATAAAACTGTACTTGATCTACAGTTTTATCTATAATGCAGTTAATAAAGTACCACAGCCACACATGCAACATAAATTAAACATCTATAAACAATAAGAATGCATATTTTTACATCCTGTTTTATAACTGGTTTTATATGTGTATTTACTTTTAAAGTTTGTCGTTGTTTTACTAGAGACACCCTTGCTTTTTTCATTTTTATATTCATTTTTGTTTGTTTAAAATGATTTCAGTTTTACTCCAGATACTGAGGAGCTGATAGAGTACTTGGTCACTGGATAAAGTCTTGCAGGAGATTTGTTCTTAATGTTATATACAGTTTGGATTTGGAAATCTCAGTTCACACCAGTGTGTAGCTACTGCTGCTTCATCTTCTTTTGCAGCCTAGTAAATGATCTTGCAAGATTCATGATATCGCATCAGCCAAAGCTGTTTGGGATTGATGGGACCCCATCATCCACCCTGCCCACTCTATTATAAAGATCTCTTTCGTCGGTGATTGTGACGTTGTGTAGGAAATTGCCCATTTATGGCCACTCAGGCAAATGATATCATCACAATAGGTTCTCCTGTCTAAATGTGGATCATTTCTGAAATTGAATTACAGACTCTTATCTGGAAAACAGGAGACAGTGGCACCTGGTCTATGTAATTGGTATCCAGGGAAATAACATCATCCTATAATGAATGCATAAATCCTATTTTGTAAGTCTGTTTCTGTAGAAGGCAGTCCTTCTGCTGTTATAAAACAAGCCCCGCATCCACAAGGAGTAAAGCTCCACATCCATGTTTTCTGTTATACTTGAATATATAGGACATGCATTGCAATCTTACACTTGCCACACTGCAGCAGTATGCTTGTTTTGCAGTGCTCCATAACAGGCTAGCCACAGCTGTGAATTACCAGCTCCATGGATACATAATTTGAATCTCTGGCCTTCATGTTTTTTCTACAAGCATTGTGATTCTCGTGAGAATGTATGTATTCCTGCTCATTGACAGACTAAATCTTGTTTTTGGATTCCGCTAGCAAAGCAATAGTGTTTTTAAGGTAAGAAGATGGATCACTCATTCCTTACTTTTAGAGGTGCTGCATGCAATCATTTCCTACTTTAACATTAAAGAGAATGCTTTAATTAGCCTTAAGACAGGTTCGTCTGTGAGATATTTTAATTCTATGCACTTTGCATTCAGTAAATCTTTTCTGTCTATGTAGCAACTGTTCAGCATGCCTATGCAAAGTGCATCTCTTCAGATCAGCATCTTATACCTTGATTTTCTGCTTTCAATTGATGGCATACAGGCTACATTTAATGAAACGATAATTCAAATGCATCATGTATTCAGTTATGGTTTTATGTTTTAGTCAGTGTTTGCAATTAAGGATATGCTAAGGGTTTTTTTTTGTACATTATTTTCAATGGCTGGATCACCCAGCCCACAAACAGTAAATATGTGCATGTTCATTTGAGAGCCTGCTTGCTTAGGGATTTGCAGCAGTACAAGCAGTGTTTTATTCCAAACAGAAAGAACGACAACCTATAAAGACAAGCAATGTGCTTACCAGAGAAAGCTGAAGTGAACAATAGCATGTATGAACCCTGCTGATAGAGGAAACTACTTGGATTTTTTGTTGAAGGGACGTGCTGGAAATGTATTGTTATGCAAATGAAACATCTGTAAATCAGTCACTTGAGTGAATATCACCCAAAACCTAGTCCATAGCAGGTAGTACATCTAGCGAAAGGGCTTGTGTGTTAAAGAAGATATTTCTACTAGATGTGTTTTAAGAATATGTCTCTTCTTGCATGGGTCTAGTTTAGAGTTAAAATGGAATGAGCTCAGTAGATTAATTGTACATGATCTATTATCCTAAAAAAAAAAAAAAAAAACCCAAGTGTACTAATATAGAAGATATAGATATAATGGTTAGATTTCACTGTCTTAATTAGCAGGTTGAGTGCTCGGCAGTGAAGGTGTTAGCTGAAGCATATGTGTTAAATGAACATGGAAATATGTTAAATGAACAGCTCTGTTTATTTATTAAATATATCTTTCCCCTATGTATTTTCCACCCGAAATTATGGATTATCCGCCAAATACCCATGTGAAAGAATTGCCCACAAGTTAGAATAGAAAGCTAATCTGTCATTGTCGTCATTGCAGCTACTATTTTTGGACGCTTCTTTTGTAAATGCCACTGTATACCTTAATAGTGTGTTATGGGTGTCAGAATAATTCCCAAGTATACCCAGCATGAAAGGAGTTTATGGAGTGAGTGATGTACGAACATCCGTTTCTTTTTACTATTAAGCAACAAGTTATGTTACGCAACCCTCTGTACATTTTTATTAGGAACCTAGGATATAATATGACACTTCAGCTTGATTCTGTGTTTAATATATTATTTATAACCTGCATGGTTAACAGGACAACCTGCTGTGGACAGGATTTTTCACATTACATATGTTGAGCACTCTGGAAGGCATGTTCAGTTGTTTGAATTAATACTTTATGAGGAATTGTGTTGACTGGTGGATATTGTTTTGTGTGATGGAACTGTTAAAAAGAGTTTTGTAGAGTTCTAATACATTGAAAACGCACACACAAAAAAAGGATAATAATATGCAAGAAATAAACTGTGAGAATCAGAGCATATGGGTAAATAAATGAATGTGTCATGCTCCACATTGAACATATTGCACTGGATTGATCCTGGACCGTATTTATGCATATGTAATGGTCTCCATTTATTAATGCTGTAAGGTCACTTGTTTTTTTTTTTGTTTTATTTCGATTGGTGTAATTGATTGCCATGAGCTCTCTCCTGTTGTTCTTTTCTTTGCCAGACCTTTCTGCATAGTAATGGATTGTAGGCCCTTCCACTACAGGGAGGTGTGAAACAGGTTGTCTGACAAAGCAGAAAGCAAATGCAGTGCACATGGTGTGAGGCATTTCACGTATACACTCAATAGTTGGCTATTGTGGATTTAGTGCCCATGCAGCAGTATTCCCTCTTTCTGACATTATCCAGCTGTATTTCTGTGTGTTATACATGATTGATCACAGTTTGTATTTCTGGAAGTGTTCTTATAAAAATCAGTGCTTTGGAGAGGGGAAAAAGAGCCTCAAGCTATAGTCACCCTTGATCCCCTTTATTGCATGTCTTAAAGATTCATTTATACAATTTATGGGCTTCCTAGAGAATTGAAGTGATATATGTTTGCTCTTATTTTCTGTAGGTCTTTGAACTGAACAGGATTTATTTTATGGGAAATTTAATGCAATCTGTAATGATGCATAGATTCATCTGAAATACATTGGTCAATAATTATTCACAAACAATGTTAATAACTAAAGGTCAGCTGAGTTCAGTGAATGTATATGGTGGGCTCTGGCCTTATAATAAACAGAAAGAAGACCTAGTTGAAATATACAATAAACAACAAATCTGCAGGTATTTTATAATATTCATCAACACATGCAATGGTTTGCACATTGAATAGGCAAATTTGAATATTTGAAACTGTTTCGCGGAATTTCTTCTTGGATGCTCTTTATGTATGATTTCATATCACAAATATTCTGTTTATTATGTATGTGTATAGGTCTATAGTATATTGTGTAGAAATCAATACACAAATATTTTACTCTTGAAAATCTCATGGAATCCGTGTTCCCCAGTATGTCCATTCTACATTATACTGAATTTTACAATAATATTTCACATCTCATTTACAGATACACAGGAATACATTGTGATAAAATTACATTAAATTAACATGTATAATATATAGTGGCTATAATTAATGCAAAGCTTGGTACAAAAGCAGAAAGAGGAGTAACAGATGAAAATAGAAGAATAGAGACATAACAATACATTGGTTGGGGAGGGTCCTGCTCATAAGCTTGCAATCCAGAGGAATGGGGAACAGGAGACTCATAGGTTTTTGTAAAAGAAGATGGTGGCAGAAAGGGCATTGATGGACTATGCTAGCTAGAATGGCTAATCTGTGGTTTCTCGCAGCTGTTCTAGTGTGATTGTAAGCCGCCTTGAAGAGCTAAGTTTTAAGGGACTTTTGGAATTTATTATATATTCTTTCTTATTATTGTTCACAAGTGAGTTCCACATACAAGGGACAGTCTTGGAGTAGTAAGTGGGAAGATGTGGTTGGAGAAGAACCTTAGTCCACAAGAGAAACATAGCTCTGTTGAGAAGGGAGGCAATGTATGGGGAGCGGCAAGTGGTAGGGGACTTTGAATGTTAGTCAGTATTTTCAATATGATGATAGTAGCAATTTGAAACCAGTGGAGAGTTTTACAAAGCAGAGCATGCAGACAAGGTCTGGAGCAGATGGGGATAGGTAGGCTGGGACTCGGATTTTACCAGATAGTGAAATCTTAACATGTTTGTAGTAGCCTCTGAGCACAGCCAGGAACAGGCCTAGGATTGATTAAGTATGCATTGGACAATAGTTTAACTATTACTAGAGTTCTTAGCCAGGTAATGACAGTCTGTCTACACAGCTATTGCTGTACTGCAAAATCTTTTTAGATACCTAAATGATAAAATACTTCCTAATATTTTATCTAGCACCATATTTGGTAATCTCCTAATTGTTCTGTAATATTTGACATGAAACAGATGATCTCTTAACTAAAAAGTATATTTGGTGCAGCAATGCAAACCATGCTATTAAAAAATCATGACTAAGATATAGGATTGAGTATTATATACTACATCTTATTAAGAATTAATCAATTGACAGAATTGTTGTGCTTTAGACAACCCTGCATTTATGTTACTGTGGTTTGTGTTTGGCTTCAAGTGTTCCCTAGACACACAGTACAATGAGGATTACTTTTTGTATTGATCTGTGGGAGCAGATAATCAGAAACTTCATACATCTGGGATTTTATTGTAAATAATACATAATTATTTAGAGAGGTTGATGTTCTGTTAAATGCATCTATAGATTTAAACCCAAAAAATCTTCAACAGACAAAGTCGTTTACAACTCTTAGAATCTTGATTATGTGTGTTGAACAGACACCAAATTGTTGTTCACTGGATATGATAAACTAATGTCTACTATTTAATTCTGAAAGTTAAATGATTATTTAATCTAAATGACTATTGTATTATGAGTGGAATTAAAGTGATAGCATGTCAGTATGAAACGCTGTGGGTCTGAAATGATGGCAAATAAGTAGTGTTTTAACAACATTTTAAACCATGAATCAGATATAAATGCAATGCTGTAAGAAGTGTAAAATTATATGTGTAAGTAAGTTATTGACTCACATAATGTAAAAGTAATAATAGGGTGGAGCGTTGCTAACACCAACCTCAAAAAGAAAGAATCTGCATGTTCTTATCTGAGCTAAAGGTAGTCATGTGATGTAGATAACATGTATGCTGGTACAGGGGAATGTTCCTACATACCTCCTGGTAACCCCAAATAAAGACACCAGACATTATATGGAGTTAAAATAGGCCACCACATTTATCTAAACAACACTTAAAACTGTATTAGCCAAAATCTCGAATTTTAATATACTTCCTAGATAACTTTATAAATAACATTTAGCAATAACTTTTAAAACATAAATATTATAAACACAGTTTTAACAAACATTTAAATCTGCCAATCTCTTAACATAACCCACAATTTACAATATATCCTATTATCCAAAAGCATTCCTGGGGCTAATGCCAACCACCAGCCGGCTATAAGCTCCGTGGGCATGACTGCTAGTAATAACTTACTACTGACCAGAGGTCAGGGGAGGGGCCAACCACGGATATCCATTTTAACTGCTGTAGCTCCTCCTATAATTAGCTCGATTGGCAAGGACATCCCTGGCTGCTGAAAGAAGAAACATGTGTTAAACAGACAAACATATACAAATGAAATCAATTATTACAATTTTTACTGGGCCAGTTAATAAAATGGCTCTTAAAGAGGAGGGGGAACCAGACATTTATACCCAGGCATGCTTAACTCATTCATCCCCTCACGCACACACATGGTTGCCTGTCCATCCAGCTTTGCCTGCTTACCAGGGATTTAGTGGGAAAGCCTCTGGATAAGGCCACTCTCAAAGTTAGCACCGGTTACAGTTAATGAAATTGCTTCATGCCCAAATATCTTGAAATGGTTGAACATTGAGAGCCACAAGATCTGCTTTTGGGGACAAAACCACTATAAGTCTTAAGGTTTTAATGACCTAAGAATAAACCACAAAAGCTTGTATCATTGAATCATGGAGTGCTTTGTTGGTAGTTTCATGAAAAAAAGATGTAGCTTGTGTCTTGAGGACACGTTTTTGGTGTATGACATGTTAAAACTGGGAGGAGATGCAGAACTTCACAGCTATTGGTTGTGTGAGGCGCGGATGACATACCAACAGCTACTCAGCCAGCTTTACAGATTACAATTTATTGTTTGTTTATACTTTTTAAACCTTATTTAATCACCCGTATTAAAGTGTGTTTAGCAGCCATTCACAATAGGTTTATCACATGGATGATTATTCATTTGTAGTAAGTTTGTCTTTAATCCCATTAAAACAAACAATGATAATAATACATTAAACAATGCGTTACAATTGCTGTGACATTGCCAGCATTATTTTTCATAGAGCCAGGTTCCAACGCTATACAGTTTGTTCCAGAATGGTAAAATGTTCTCAACACGTATACAAGCAGCATTACAATTCTTGCCATGTATTTTTCATCTCTTATAATATTTAAACGTTTCTGTTATGTTGTCTCTTTCCTTCTGTCTTTAAAGGCATACTTATCAAGGTGTTCAAACCTTTCCCCATGTATTTAAATTTGTGTATTTTATTTTTATTTAGAAAGTGTTTTACCAGGAACAATACATTGAGATTTCTCTCGTTTTCAGGTATGTACTGGGGACCAGTTGACAAAGAAACTATAAAAGTTACACAGTTAACAGTAGATTTAAATACATACATACATACAAATATACATATAGTTAAACAAGTTGGGGAGTACATACAGGGTAAATCATTATTAATACAAAAAAAGAATAACATGTATAGTATACAAAGGAGTTTGTAAACTAATAACAAGTACAATCTATTTGGAAGTCCATGTACCATTCTAATGATGCTTATCTATTATCTACCCAAATTATTTCTGTTTTGAAATGATGGTCTCCAAAACTGAGCACAGTATTCTAGATACTCGTTAGCAACTGATAAAGTAGTATAAATGCATCTTTCAGCTGCTGACGTTTTTTCTCATACTACCTAGAAGCAAATGTTCCTATTGGAATTATCCATCTTTTTTAGAACTTTTTCTTTACACATTTCCCATCTGTGTATCCATGATAGCTACATAACATTAAGCACCAGGAAGTGAGGCTATCCCCTACACTTTTCCACAATGTACTCTATATGGACACTTGGTATGACACTGTATTAATTTTGTGACTGGTGTGAGGCCCATGCCCTTGAACATCACTATGCACCATGCAAGCTCCCTCTTAGTCTGCCCACCATCACATCTCATTCTGCACCCTTTTACCAGCACAGTGCTTTCCTCAATTCTGCACTTCCTGGCCTGCTGAACTTTTGAGAGCATACCTTTTTTCATTAAGATTAGGCACCAATGCCTGCATCTCTTGTAGGAGTATGAAAACGTACCTGGTTCCTCGCTCATTTGTTTTGTGGCCTCTTGACTTGCATGTCTTTTGTATTAGATTTTCTAGATTTTGACTTTCCATGGTTTTTGGACTCTGATTATGTGCTGCCTGCCTTCACCCCTGGAACAGATGTTTCCTGACTCTTGTCTGTACCCTCATCCAGGTTCAGCCCCCATGCGGACTCCCACTGCCTGGGGAACCTGTTTACATCTATTTCTTCCTTTGCAGGTGTGGTTTTGCAAGGGTGTGCACCACTTCCTGTAACTCTTGCTGTGGACTGTGTTGTTACCTGACAGCTGGCGAGGCAGCATGAGGAGAGTGATCACTAGGATGCACATGTTGCATGATGCATTGGTACATGGAATTCACTCGCTTCACAGATTCAGTGTATATCTGTACATTTCTATTTAGTTAATGGTGTTCCCAAATAAACATAAACTTCTGGAGCACAGCCGGTGCAAACAGTAGGCGAACTATTCAATAGGCGAATCTATTCAAAACACAGCTGCCAGACTCATCTTTCTTGCTCGTTGGTCTGATTCAGCGGCTTCCCTCTGCAATACCGTCCACTTGCTCCCCGTCTGCTCTAGGATCAAATTTAAAATTCTGTCTTTAACCTACAAAGTCCTCCACTCCTCGACCCCTCTGTATATTGCCGATACTTCCCTGCACGGCCTCTGCGCTCCTCAATGGGACTACAGCTCTCCTCTTACTTCATCATCTTTTCACCTATTCCCACTCGTGCCTACAAGATTTTGCCTGAGCTGCCCCCTCTCTTTGGAACTCCCTTCCGCAGAGCCTGCAGCTCTCTCCTTCCATTTCAGACTTTAAAAAGTCCCTCAAAACTCATCTCATTAATGAAGCTTACTACCCATCCAACTAGCATACCAGTTGATTTACCTCTAGCTAATCTCACCTAGCTCTCGATGTCCTCAGCCACTGTTAATATCAGGTAGCTTACAACTGATACAGCTAAAACGCACAAAATTAACCTTTGGCTAAACTCACCTAGTGCCAACCATCCACATAACTGTTACTGCAACCTCATTCCCTCTGTCCTCTTCACTCCCTTATGTGTTTCATGTACCCTATTCCCTCTAGATCAGTGATATACCTACATACAGCACATGTATACACACATTCTTACTCACACTTACATACAGCACATGTATACACACATTCTTACTTACACTTACATACAGCACATACATCCAGAACATGTACACATACAAGCAGCACATGTACACACACATACATATACACCTAATCACAGATACATTGCAGGAAGCCTCTTCCTTGGCAGAGAGATGGAGCTGCTACACTGCTGTGTGAAGAGGGGGCGTGTCAGCTGTCAAGCTGATGTCGGGAGAGGAACCGGCAGGCTAAACCAACTTGGGATCTGGAGGAGTGTGCAGTTACTGATGTAATTGCTCAGGAGGCAACAGGATAGCATTTTTTTAACCCCTTCAGTCAATAATTCCTGTATAACGAAGTACTCACTTTATTAACCCCTTAAGGACAGAGCCTTTGAAACATTTTTGTCCATTCTGGACAATGGCTATTTTAACATTTCTGTGCTGTTTGTGTTTAGCTGCAATTTTCTTCTTTGTCATTTGCTGTACCCACACAAATTATATATTGGTTTTATCAGGACAAGAAGGGCTTTCTTTGGATGCCATCATTTTCATCATATCCTATAATATTATATAAAAAAAAAAAAATATGGTAAAAAAAAACAAAAGAAAAAGTATTTCCTGATTTTTATATGAAACATCTCCTCATCGACAAAAGCGAACAAAAAAACCCTGCTAAATAGATTCTACTATGTCTCCTGAGTACAGGGATACCACCCATGCATAGGTTTGTTGGGTTGTTTGGGGGATAAAAGGCCACATTTGGGAGGTGCAGTTTTTGGTTTTCCAACTTGAAATTTTGACATGCAGACAGCTCGCACCCATTTCCCATTTGGGACATATTTGAAGCCAGCCAATGTATTTTACCCCATCAACCCATATATTTTCTAAAAGTAGACACCCTAGGCTATTTCAAGTGGTGGTATTTTAACACTTTCCATGCACGAATTCTGCCACCAGCCTTTGTCAAAGTTTGTGGTAGTAATTTTTTTGTGGTTTTTTTTCACAAACATTGTAGCTCAGGCATGAATTCACAGATTTTGGTAGGTGTCACTGCCAAATAAGACCCCAATATGTATTCAGCAACTTCTCCTGAGTACAGGGATACCACCGATGCATAGGTTTGTAAGCTTGCGAGCAGGGCTCTCTACCACATGTACCAGTCTGTTCTAGTTTGTCTAACTTACTATGTAGTTTGCTTCTAAGCTCTGTATCTAGCTCTACATAAATTGCTGGTGCTATATAAATAAATGTTAATGTAATGTAAAACTAGGTGTTCACCTAGGCGCCATCTGCTTTATGGGATATATGTATCCTGTTGCTGGCAGCATTTTTTTCTTTTAATTTAATTTCTTTAAATGTGTGTGTCAGGGTGCCTCCTGGGTCAGAGGAGCTGTCTGACAGCCCTCTATGTGCCCCCACATGCACAAGCCCCACTTGTGGGGAAGTCGAGCATCCAAGGTCACATGACTTCCTGGTGCTCTGACCAAAGTGACTGGGGCAAGTCCAATTTATTTAATTCGAGTGGCAGAGTGTGTGAGTGGCAAAGTGTAGGTGTGTGTGTGTGTGAGTGGCAAAGTGTAAGTGTATGTGTGTAACTGGCAGAGTGTAAGTGTGTGAGGGGCTGAGTGTGTGTGAGTGGCAGAGTGTAAGTGTGTGTAAGTGACAGAGTGTAAGTGTGTGTGTGTGTGTGTGTGTGTGTAAGTGGCAGAGTGAAGGTGTGTGAGTGGTTAAGTGTATGTGGCAGAGTGTGTGTTAGTGGCAGAGTGTGAGTGTGACAGAGTGTAAGTGTGTGTGTGAGTGGCAGAGTGTATCTGTGTGTGTGTGTAAGTGGCTAAGTGTGTGTGAGTGGCAGAATGTAAGTTTGTGTAAGTGGCAGGGTGTAAGTGTGTGTAAGTGGCAGAGTGTAAGTGGCAGAGTGTAGGTGTGTGAATGGTTAAGTGTGTGTGACAGAATGTGTGTGAGTGGCAGAGTGTAAGTGTGTGTGTGAGTGGCAGAGTGTAAATGTGTATGCGTGTGTGTGGTAGTGTTTGAGTGGCAGAGTGTAAGTGTGTGTAAGTCACAGAGTGTGTGTGTGTTTGGCAGAGTGTAATAAAGTATCACAGTGTGCTATTGATATTGTACACCTATTACTAGAACTGTTTATGTGAAAATATGTGTCAGTGTGTGTATATGTGTTACTGTACATGTGAAACACTGTATATATGTGGCTGCAGGTGCATGTATAACTGTGTGTGTGCGTACATGTGCCTCTGAATGTGTGACTGTTTGTATTCAGTGCTGGGAGCGGGATCAGCAAGGGGGAGCAAATTATATGTTTGCCTAGGGCGGCAAAAAGTCTTGCACTGGCCCTGTACTGGAGGATGTCTAGCCCTTCAAATAAAAGACTGAAAAACAAAACAAAACATACCAAAGGTTAAATACATTATCTGAAATCAATATTTTAGCAATTATTGAACTTTTCTTTTCAACTTCCAAATCAAACCAGTTTGTAATTTAGTAAGTGCCATCACAGGCTCTATTCACACTGTACGTAAAGAACATGGCAGTACTTGGGCATTCTCATTCCCCCTTAAATCTCTAGTGTATTTTTCTTAGCTCTGCCATCACAAAAATTGATTTTCTTGACAGTCAAGTTTCCCTGTAGGATTGGTGTTTCTCATCATTATCTTAGAAAGTAACATACCTCACAATACCAAAATTGGTTACATTTACAGTTATTTTAGTATCTGTCAAAAAACTAAAATAGACAGCAGAAAGACAATATATACTGGCTAGCAGAAAGAACATCTCTTTATGTTCTGTGCAGCATATAACACATTTATAACAAAACATTTTAACTAATAAGGGTAAGATCCACTGTATATTCTGCTTATCTACTGCTGGCTTCACATTTGAGTCTAATTTACTGAAACAGTATTTGGAGTTTATTCATCTTGTAGGGTTTATAGTCAATATTGAAGGAAATAGGGAATTCATTCAAACTCTGCAGGCTTTGAACGTGATGAATTGTAAACTTAAATAGATCCAGACTGGAAGCAAGTAATGCATAATTCTAGGTAACCAGTTCAGTAGTAGTACACTGAACTATAGCACATTAATAACAGCATTACAAAACTTAGGCCAACATATTTGAGTAGGGAAAAAAATCTTCATGTAGGATAGTTTGACCCATGCATTTTGCTTGTTTGGGGTTAAGTGAAGAATTAACAGCTGAGTTGCAAACAAAAAACAAAAAACAAAACAAAAGCACATAATACTGCTAAAGATGGGGCAGGGGCATCCAAATTTATTTGATAACAAATCCATATGTGTAGTGGGCCACATTAAATTGTTTTATTTAAAAACTAATCGTTAAAAACAGACTGTTGGCAATAGCAATAATATTTGGTCTAGTTAGAAGCAACACAAAAACAATCAAAAACAGTTACATTCAATTTTACTCATTCAAAGTTACATATTTATAAGTGGTAATGTGCATAGGGATAGGTAAGTCAGTTGGACCACACCTTGCACCATGTCAGATGGACTGCATTTGGCTAACTGGCCACATGCTGGATGCCCTGATCTAGTGGATATGAAGTATTCAAAGAAAAATAAAAGCAACCACATCAGATACTTAGTAGATAATATTGCTTATTGTTGTGTTAATTACTTATGTAATGTGGTAAGCCATTTAGAATGACAATATGTTATTAAATTTACACAGATTAATATAAAAAACACATTTACTACTGTTTAAATACAATTTATTGGGAGTTTTATTGCTCTGAAGTTCTGTGATACACTCATCCAAACTAAAAATTCTGAGCTCCCAGAAAAGAGGGACAATCGAGAAGTAACGGGGGATTTGGATGCAAAATAGGGAGGCTTATTATTGGCTAATTAATTCTGTAGGATGGTAGTAGTATACAGCATGATATAGCAGATATATTTAATTCTGCATTCCTTCTGCTGAGGCGTCAGCTGACAAAATAGTGCACTTCATGCCATGATCAACTCTTATACCAATATGATATAATTACAGTACTCCAGCGATATTTTCACCTATAATTAATGTATATGTATATCTATATATCTATATATGTATATGACTGCATGCATGTTTTTTTGTCTTATGTATGCAAATTGACATTTGGCTTAGGCAGCAAAGATAGATCAGTTTACTTTTGTCACCATTTAAACTGGTGATCAACATTGTAGAATTTATTGACACTTTGTGGGGAAAAAAACAGTCTAATAGCTTGCAAGATGGATTGTATTACAAGGAACTGGTAGGAAAGCAAATTGAAGTTTAATGTTGAGTCCTGCTAGCTTCTTACCGCATCAAATGCTGCACTAACATTCAACACGCCATAACCAAATACTTTGTAATGAGTTCAATTTAATGACAAGAATATTTACCATTCAAATATGTAACAGTAACCTTACTTTAAGTTGTGTACTAGTGACTATGCTTTATTCATGGAACTTATATTTTACAGTACCTTTGAAGCATTGCAGGAAAATGCCAAGGACACTATCATTTCCAATGAATGTAACAAGATGGCAGTTTGAACAGAACATAATTTGCAATATTCACATTGCAACTCCAAAATGCTTGTGGTATTCATAGTAGTTATTTTTTAGCAGAAGTTATTTTATTTATGCCTGAAGGGGTGGTGGAAATAATGTCACTCTTCCCATTTTTGTAGATATTAGACTTACTGTAAATCAAACTACTATACTGCCAGTGTTGTAAACATTTTGATAGCACACAAGACCAGCAATATTAAACAAAAAAGAAATTAAGCGCACTAACATAAACAGAATAAAACTTCAATAATACATTTTTTTTTTAAATTATTTTATGAACATATACAGCAGGGATAGACACCATGTGGTATACTAATTGCTGAGAGCTGCAATTCCCATAATGCTCAGCCAGGCTGCCAACAAGCATTCATACTGCCACACAGCTGTTGAGGACTGCAGTTTTATACTCAACCACAGGCTGTCTGACTGAAGATGATGGGAATTATAGTCCATTATTGCTATATTAACTGGATTTACTTGTCAAGGCAAAAGGCCAGATTTTTCCTACAGCAATATTAAACATTAATATAAGGTTCATCTGCATGTCTGCTGCCTGACTAATAGCATTGAAAACAGGTGCCTAAGACAGATTCAGATCACTCATCAGTGACTACTGTGGAGTGGTCCAGAGCCTGATGACAGCCTTCTATATGTTGGCTATAATTCTTCTATGCATTGTCTTGAAATCCTTAAAGCAGTGCTCACAGTATTGGGTATCATTTAATTATTCCTAAAAAAAGACACATTAAAGAAAGGCATCAGGACAGCTGATATTTTCTATAGCCGTGTGGGATACAGTATTTTACAAGCATCTATAAAGTAGAATTATTCTAGAATGAATATAGTACTGTGCCCTTAAATGAAGGAAGGTAAACAGTTACCAGTACACTGGCCATTCCATACTGACATCTTGCACAAAAATAATACATTTGATAATGTTAGTGAAATCATTTGATACCATCTCTACTAATCTTTTATCATTAGTATTACACATATATATTGACTAGCTTGAATGAGTGGTCTGTGCATCAGTTTCCTTTCATGCTTTTTTGATGATCCATACTGACATGAACAAATACTGGCTATAGGGCCAGAGCTGGAAATGGTTACAAATTACTAATGCTTCCTTGCATGTATTTGTGCTCATCACAACCTGTACAATATTAAAGTTGGACGATACCAAATGTATCAAAGCTAGTTTGATGCTTTTAGTATCCGTTTTAAAGAATGCTTTTATGCATTTCAGCAACTTCATTAAACAAGCTGTTTACGTGTACACACCACTTGCTGAGTGATCTTCCTACTTACATCCCACAAAGAAAAACAAGGCACATCTTATATACTGATAACCTTGCTAACGTCAATTCTTTTCAACATTTTACCAAGAAACATTTGTTGAGCTAACTTTCTAGTAATCTGAACTGCTGTCTCTGCCGAATACCTCTATGATATCTACTGATGTCTCAATTAATACGCTGGGTTTATAACATAGTGTAAGCCATTTATGTAAATATTAAGATCTGTTATGATGACCTCAATATATTTTTTTTTTCAGTTTTTATGAATATTAGGAGCAAGAAGGGATATGCATCTTCTTTAAGTCATGCTATTTAATGCATAGATGATATTACTTGACATGAAATAATATTTTTACTTTAGGGAGGATATCACATAAAAGGCTTTATATTCACTCAAGGATTTATTTGCATAGAACTACGAAGTAGCAGATACACTTGTTGCCAGGAAACAAAAGTGCTCTAGTTCTGTTCCTTCCGGCGTTTCAGGGATTGACTCATCATGAAGCAACATAGATGAGCATGTACCAACCATTGTGGTCTGTGTACCTATTTATACACCAATTACCTTCAATATGTAACCCCTCGATTTCCAGATTCACCAGATACACATTGGTGTAGGAAGCCTCCTGCAGTTCCTTATCTGATCAATGAGAGCAATTTACTTTTGAAACAAGCAGCAAATGCACAAGATGTAGTTTAACCCCTTAGTGACATGACTTTTTTGGCTTGTCCGACGCTTGGTGACATGGGCTGTTTTAACATTTCTGAGGTGTTTGTGTTTTGCTGTAATTTATTTCTGTCTCATTTAGTGTACCCGCACAAACTATATATCGTTTTTATCGTTATAAGAAGGGCTTTCTTTTGATACCCTTTTGTTGATAATAGCATATCATTTGATGTAAAAAAAATAATAAAATATGGCAAAAAAATTTAAAAAATTATTTTTTTATGACTTTTATTTGGAAAATCGTATACTCATGTACAAGAGACAACAAAAAAAACACTGCTAAAAAGTTTCTAATATATGTCCTGAGTTCAGAAATAGCCCATGTTTTTATGTTTTTGTGCTTTTTTATTCATGTTACAGGGCCAGAACTATAAGTGGTGCAAAGCTATTTTAAAATCCTTTCTTTCAAAATTAGCGATAGTGACATTGTAACACTGATTTCTGTACTAAATCCATGAATGACCCCCAACATGTACATATTTTTGAAAACTAGACAACTCAGGGCATTTAACTTGGGGTATTTTTACACATTTCATGTAGCCATTTTACCACCAATCTATGCCAAAGTTTGCAGAAAAAAAATCTTTTTTTTTAATTTTTCACATATATTGCAATTTAGGCAAACATTACCTTAAAATGTGAAGGGGTATTTCCAAATAACACCTCAATATGTGTTCAGCAACATCTCCTGAGTACAGGGATACCACCCATGCATAGGTTTGTTGGTTTGTTTTGGGGCTAAAAGGCCACATTTAGGGGGTGCGCATTTTGGTTTTCCAACTTGGAATTCTGACGTGCAGAAAACTTGTGCCCATGTCCCATTTGGGACATTTTTGAAGCCAGAAAGTGTATTCTACCCCACAAAACCATATATATTTTTAAACTAGACACCCTAGGGTATTTCAAATGGTAGTATTTTAACACTTTCCATGCACTAATTATACTACCAGCCTATGTCAATGTTTTGGGTAGTAATTTTTTTTCACATACATTGTACTTTGGGCATGAATTCACAGATCCTGTTATATGTCAGTGCCAAACAACACCTCAATATGTGTTCAGCAACATCTCCTGAGTACAGGGATACCACCCATGTATAGGTTGGTTAGGTTATTTGGGGGTTAAAAGGCCACATTTGAGAGGTACACTTTTTGGTTTTCCAACTTGGAATTCTGACGTGCAGAAAACCTGCGCCCATGTCCCATTTGGGACATTTTTGAAGCCAAAAAGTGTATTCTACCCCACAAAACCATATATTTTTGAAAACTAGACACCCTAGGGTATTTCAAATGGTAGTATTTAAAACTTTTCATGCACTAATTCTACCACCAGCCTATGTCAATGTTATGGATAGTAATTTGTTTTTCACATTCATTGTACATCGGGCATGAATTCACAGATCCTATTATGTGTCAGTGCCAAACAACACCTTAATATGTGTTCAGCAACATCTCCTGAGTAAAGGGATACCACCCATGTGTAGGTTAGTTAGATTATTTGGGGGCTAAAAGGCCACGTTTAGGGGGGGGTGCATTTCCAACTTGGAATTTTGACATGTAGTCAGCCTGCGCCCATGTTCCATTTGGGACACTTTTGAAGCCTGTCAAAGTATTTTACCCCATAAAACCATATATTTTGGAAAACTAGACATCCTAGGGTATTTAAAATTGTGGTATTTTAACACTTTCCAAGTGCTAATTCTACCACCAACCTATGTCAAAGGGTTGGGATGTCATTTTTTCCCCACACACATTGTAGTTCAGGCAGGAATTTTCAGATTCTGGTATTTGCCACTGCCAACCAACACCTGAATATGTGTTCAGCAACATCTCCTGAGTACAGGGATACCCCCCATGCATAGGTTTGTTGGTTTGTATTGGGTCTAAAATTCCACATTTAGGGGGTGCGCAATTCCAACCTGGAATTTTGACATGTAGTCAGCCTGCGCCCATGTTCCATTTGGAACATTTTTGAAGCCGTCCAATGAATTTTACCCCATCAAACCATATATTTTTGGAAAATAGACATCCTAAGGTATTTCAAATGGTGGTATTTTAATACTGTATAGGTACTAATTCTACCACCAGCCTTTGTAAAAGTTTGTGGTAGTACTTTTTTGGGAGTTTTTTTTCCACATGCATTGTACTTCAGGCATGAATTCACAGATTCTGGTATATATCACTGCCAAACAACAACCCAATATGTGTTCAGCAACATCTCCCGAGTACAGGGATAGCACCCATGCATAGGTTTGTTGGTTTGTTTTTGGCTAGAAGGCAACATTTGTGAGATGCGCATCTCAAAATTCCAACTTGGAATTTTGACATGTAGTCAACCTGCGTCCGTGTCCTTTATGGGATATATCTTTGAAGCCAGCCAATGTAATTTACCCCCACCAAACCATATATTTTTTTATCGGTAGACCCCCATCACTACTTGTGGCAAGGGCTCAGCAGCCATCGATACATCGCTAGATGATGTATCAGAAAGCTGAATAGGGTCAAAATCGAACCCTGAGTCCGCGGCCTCAGAATCAGTGCGTAAGCAGTGATCTCGAGCAAAGAAGGGGTTAATAGCTCTTAGAAGAGCCTATCTAGTACTGTAATACATTACAGTACAAAGGAATTAATCCATAAAACAGTGCAGACAGCAAAACATACTGTTGCTGTGCAAGATTACTGCTTACACAGTGATGAATGGCAGGGAAGGGGTTAATACACAGTGAAAGAATATCATAAAACCTGCCAATTTTATAAAATGATATTTTATATCACTAATACTGATCTGTCTCTTTCCGTCACAAAAATGTAAGTGAGGAGAGGGAGGCAGATCAATATTTATGAATATTGATCCGATTAATTTTGATCTGACCAGGGCGAATGGTGAGCTTAATTGAGAAATCACCAAACCGCCTTTGCCACTAATTCGCTGTTACTAATCGCTATGCGCTCAGGCAGCTTAAAAAAAAAAATCTCAAATATTTTTACTTTACATGTAATCCCCTAGCGGGTATGTGTAAAAAAAAAAAAAAATATGCAGACAGATAAAAATTGCTTTGGCGTCAATATCATTGCGTAAGCAGTGATCGACGGCAAATAAGGGGTTAATAACTCTTAGAAGAGCCTTTTTAGTACTGTAATAAATTACAGGACACAGGTCCGTCCTGTGTCACTAACGCCTCGGCACACAGGACGGACCTAGTCCGTCCTGTGTCGCCAAGGGGTTAATTATTTCAAATCTGCTTTTTATTTTTACCAATATTTAAGTGTAGTGTGTGCATGTACTCTAGGGCAGGTTTGCATCTTATTACATAATATTTATTTATATAGCAGTTCTTGATCCAAAATTGAAAGTAGTATTAACATCTCAATTAGAATAACACACTCAGCAAAATGGGAGGGAGACAGTAGAGACATAAGTTGTTAACTGCTTCATGTTATGGATAGGTGACCAAGACGTCTTTGTCTCCAAACAGCTTGTCAGTGCCATCTTTGTCCTCATAAAGCTTGGTGTTGCCATCTGTGTCCCCCAACAGCTATTTACTGCCTTTCTTGTAAGCGCTCCAAATTTAAAGATGGCACTGTATGCAAGGGGGAAATGCATGAGGTGTGTGCCATTTCAGGCATAACAGACTTCATCTCTCACTTTGCGCTCCCAAACCCAGTGTGTCCAGAGCGCTCGGGTGCAGTGCAACCCATGCACCCACCTGGACTCTGCTCTACCTCAGGGCGGCAAATTTTCACCCAGTGAAAGTAACTCCTAGGTTCTATGGACCTGCCTGGACCTACCTGTAAGGACTCATTAAGACCCATACGATTGGTGACCACAGTGATCATATGCTTGGGAAGAAGAAATACCAGGGAATGGGAGAGTCAAATATATGTACATCGGCAAGGTCCATTTTTCAGATGTACAGTACTATGAAAAAGTTTTTTTGTGAAAAAATAAGAATGCAAAGTAAGTGAACATAATAAAAATATTAAATCAATTTTTGTGTGACCCTTTACCTTTAAAATAGCATATTGATACTTTGGAGAGAGTTCAGAGAAGGGCTACTAAACTGGTTTATGGGTTGAAGGATAAAACCTACCAGGAAAGGTTAAAGCATCTTAACATGTATAGCTTGGAGGAAAGACGTAACAGGGGGGATATGATAAAAAAAACATTTAAATACATAAAGGGAATCAACGCAGTAAAGGATGAGAGTATATTTAAAAGAAAAAAAACTACCACAACTAGAGGACATAGTCTAAAATTAGAGGGGCAACAATTTAAAATTAATATCAAGAAGTATTACTTTACTGAGAGGGTAGTGGATGTATGGAATAGCCTTCCAGCAGAAGTGGTAGAGGTAAACACAGTCAAGGATTTCAAGCATGCGTGGGATAGACACAAGGCTATCCTAGCTATAGTACCAGGAACGGGAGACTAATAAAATATTCAGAAAAATTGGCCAGACTAGATGGACTGAATGGTTCTTATCTACCGACACATTCTATGTTTCTATTTTTCTATAATATGTAGCTTGAAACACAATCGTTAACAGAAACAGTTGTGTAGGAGGAATAAACAGCCAAACTCTGCTATCAAGGTGAGGTTGGTGAAGACAGTTTAATGTCAAAAGTCACACACCATAGCAGTTCTTCTAGAAGTTGTTCTACTGCATCAGCATGCTATTGCCAAAGCAGTAATTTCACTGCAGACAGAGGTTTTCCAGATATGCTGTCCAAGTTCATTTGAAGGAAACTTAATGCAGCAGATCCTGCTTAGTGCAGCAGACCCTTAGCAATCCGAAAATGTCCAGCAGTACTATCTGCTCAGTTGCCAATGCAGCGATGACACACCCATCTGCTGTCCAGAGAGGTCTGGTCAGAAATGGTCATCTTGAAATACTTGCCATACCTCTGATGTAGAAACAAGGCCAAGCAATGACTTTATACATATGGAAAGTGTTGAGGAGAATGCTGATAAGATGGATTTGCTTTTTTCTCTTTACTTTACATGATGCAGCACTTATCTAAATATATTTTTTTCACACCAGAGATTCATGGCATTGCCCAGGTTCCTTTAGCGCCGCCAACTACCACTATTTATTGGTCAAGCTATTAGTCAGCTTACTTTATATCCCACTGTTTTCTGATTGGCCTCTTTCTCATTTAGTTTGATATCCTTTAGCCACTTGGTGACCAGACTATTTTTGCAGTCTCTTACCCTTGGCGACAGAGGCTGTTTTAACACGTTTGTGGTGTTTGCATTTTTATTTGTAATTTTCTTCTTTATGTGTTGGTTAAAGTACCCACACATTATATATATATATATATATATATATATATATATATATATATATATATATATATATATATATATATTATTGGTAATAAGAAGGGCTTTCTTAAGCATGGAGCAATGTTTGTGTTACAGAGTTGGGTGACGTGAACTTAAGTGGTACTTTGTTGCAAGCAATGTCCATTAGTGGCACCTTCTGTGTGAGAGAGAATGGGGTTTTGTGTGGCACTTAAGTCTTCTGCTGTATTAAAAATATCTGTGAAAACAATGCACCGTACTCATGAAACCACAAATAATGTCAATGCAATTTTATAATGTTTCATATGAACCAACCTGTGGACTGAAGTCAAATATCAGCCTTAAATATGCATGAATGATATTGTAAGGATAGTGTACCAGGGTATTCTTTGCCTCCTCTGTGAGTTACTGCAATAGTTTTCACCTAACATAGTCTACTAATTAATACTACTTTAATTTGTATGATAATTTTCCTGATAAATGTAACATTGTTACAAATGGTACAACAAAAAGAAAGTCAGCACACTAATAATATTTATATATTACATACTGTTTGCATAAAAACTATGTAGCATATAAGCATGTAATGTTGCTTATGCAGTATCACAATGGTTAAAAGTAGATTATGCCACAAATTGATTTGAAAAGCACCTTTTAAATCAAGTGTAGTCTGTTTTTATACTGTTTTTTTTTTATGTGTTTAATCCCACACATGTTATTTTTAATATAACCATTTGCCAGACTTTAATTATAGGTAGTTTAATAAGATAAGGGAACGAATTTAATTTATTTTCTAATAAAAATATACAAGTGCATAAACCACATATCACTTAGATTTCAGTATAAAGTGCAACTCTTATGTAAGTGAAGAAGAGTAGCAAACTGAGATGCAGAACTACTGGTAGTGAAGGCAGTGCAATGCACCGGTGACTATCATTAGCAAATGATCCAAACAGCTGGAAAGCAGAAGCAGAGCATCAACAGGACACCACTCAAAAAATACTTTTAAAGGACAACTAAACATTTTTCTGACTCACTGTTTTCTGACACTTAGTCAATAATTAACTTAATTTAACTTTTTTTTTTTTTTGGGGGGGGGGGTGACATTATTTCATTCATACAGTCCCCATCATACCTTTATTCCTGACCCCTTAGCTCAGTTATGCCATCGAATGTGGCATCAGAATTTCTGGCACAGCCTGTGTTGGGAATGCAATTCAGAAGATGCCCGACAGTGAACTGTGAGCGCGCATGCACAGTTGATGGTTTTAAAATAATTCACAAACAATGGAGACTTCATTTCTCATGATTCTGCGGCGAAGGAAGTCTCAATTGCACATTGGGATATTATAAACCATGTCTGTTCTGTTCATGTGACCAGCTTTTTATATAATATACAGTGTTACTGGACCTTTCTTGTGTCTTTACATGTGTATACATCATATTATTTCTCGGTGTGATATTTAATAAACTTTTACTTTCTATATTATATTTAGTTGTCTCTAGAGTTTCTTTTTTCTTGCAGTGATGTAGTTCACTACAGTTCCTTAAAGGGACAGTCTAGTCCCCAAACTCACTTTGGTGCAAGATGAAGATCACTGCTTGTTTAATGCACAGGCTTTTATCCCTGTGTGATTTGATGCAGGCATTCTGTATAAATCACATTTTAAATATTTGACTCAAGCCCTCCCCAGTGATTACTCTCTATGTTTACTGCAGGTGCGGCAGCACTGATTCTATAGATACTGAGGATATAAAGTTTTGTTTCATATAGTCACTTCCTGTCCTCCTCAAATTAAGTCTATTGAGTGGCCTATGAGTGACCTTGCTCTTGTACACAGTAGGATCTCTTAACAGTGTAACACATCGTCTGAAGACCTCACTAGAGAGACAGGATATTCCATTAATTTGAATGGCATTATAATCATTGGTTACTGGAGCAAAAAAAAAAGGAATTTACTTTTACTCACCTAGTGTGGGCAGTCCTTGTTTCTTGCAAACTGCTGTAATTTCACAATTTCTTCTAACTGTAAGTATTTTATATTTTCAGCAATACAAAATGTAAGACATACATTTTAAAGTACTTTGAAAGCACATTAATATGCATTAATATGATTCATTTTGGGCACTAGACAGTCCCTTTAAGATTAGCTGCTAACATTTTAAGTGGAGACCCTCCCTCCACAGGATTGGGAGATCTATGTCTGCATTTTGGTCCATGTCCCTCTCCTCCCACCCCCAAATGTTGTATTTGTGTATATTTACTAATGGTTAGTGATTGTTTGTTTGTTTTCTGGTGAAGGGGTTAAATTCCAGTTAAGGGGTCTCAAATTAGAGGGGCAACAATTTAAAATTAATATCCGGAAATATTACTTTACTGAGAGGGTGTGGACGTAAAGAATAGCCTTCCAGCGGAAGTGGTAGAGGTAAACACAGTAAAGGATTTTAAGCATGCGTAGGATAGGCACAAGGCTATCCTAGATATACGATAGGGAACTAGGGACTAATAAAAGTATTTCAAAAATTGGGCAGACTAGATGGATCGAATGGTTCTTATCTGCCAACACATTCTATGTTTCTATGTTATATCTTTTTTGGACACTATATATATTTATTTCTGAAAAGCATTGTGCATTTTTATGTAAATATGTTGGTCCGCATAGCTGACAATGTAATAGGGTGAATTAGGCATTTGGGTTATGGAGTGGTGGGAAGCTGCAAGTAGCCAGTGGGAGCTGCAGGTCTCTTCTGACACAGACCCGCCTACCTGCTGTGGCCACTGCACAAGGGTGCACAAGGATATGAAATCACATTTCGAACCCTACTATTTATACTGCATTGTTACAAAGGAACCTGTGGCACAAGAGGAACAGGTTGTCCTCTTACCCAAACACTGGGAGGTGGTCCCCAAGTACCAAAAAGTAGGAGGCTTATTTTTTACTGCTGACTTGCTGTTAACTATTCTATCTATGACACTCATAGCTTCACAGCTGTCTAAAGTAAAGACAAATAAGTCGATGGGACCTGATGGGATACATCCAAAGTTATTAAAAGAACTTAGTGGTGTACTATCAAAACCGTTAACAGATTTATTTAACCAATCATTGTTAACGGGAGTAGTTCCAGAAGATTGGAAATTAGCTAATGTTGTGCCCATTCACAAGAAAGGTAGTAGGGGGGAGGCGGGCAACTATAGACCAGTAAGTCTTACTTCAATAGTGGGGAAAATAATGGAAACCTTGTTAAAGAATAGGATTGTTGAACATCTAAAGTCGCTTGGATTTCAAGATCAGAGACAGCATGGGTTTACTTCAGGGAGATCATGCCAAACTAATCTTATTGATTTTTTTGATTGGGTAACTAAAATAATAGATCAGGGTGGTGCAGTAGACATTGCTTACCTAGATTTCAGTAAGGCTTTTGACACTGTCGCACATAGAAGGCTTATCAATAAACTGAAATCTTTGAGTTTGGATTTCAATATTGTTGAATGGATTAGACAATGGCTGAGTGACAGGCAACAGAGGGTTGTAGTCAATGGGGTATATTCGATGCAAGGTCTTGTTACTAGTGGGGTACCTCAGGGATCTGTTCTTGGACCCATTCTCTTTAATATTTTTATTAGCGATATTGCAGAAGGTCTTGTTGGCAAAGTATGTCTTTTTGCTGATGATACAAAGATTTGCAGCAGGGTTGATATTCATGGAGGGATAAGCCAAATGGCAAATGATTTAGCTAAACTAGAAAAATGGTCAGAGCAGTGGCAACTGGCATTTAATGTGGACAAGTGCAAGATTATGCACCTTGGGCGTAAAAACCCAAAAGCAGAATATAGACTATTTGGTACAGTCCTAACCTCAACATCTGAGGAAAGTGATTTAGGAGTAATAATTTCAGAGGACTTGAAGGTAGGTAGGCAATGCAATAGAGCAGCAGGAAATGCTAGCAGAATGCTTGGTTGCATAGGTAGAGGTATTAGCAGTAGGAAGAGGGAAGTGCTCATGCCATTGTACAGAGCACTGGTGAGACCTCACTTGGAGTATTGTACGCAGTACTGGAGACCGTATCTCCAGAAGGATATTGATACTTTGGAGAGAGTTCAGAGAAGGGCTACTAAACTGGTTCATGGGTTGAAGGATAAAACTTACCAGGAAAGGTTAAAGCATCTTAACATGTATAGCTTGGAGGAAAGACGTAACAGGGGGGATATGATAGAAACATTTAAATACATAAAGGGAATCAACACAGTAAAGGAAGACAGTATATTTAAAAGAAGAAAAACTACCACAACTAGAGGACATAGTCTTAAATTAGAGGGGCAACGATTTAAAAGTAATATCAGGAAGTATTACTTTACTGAGAGAGTAGTGGATGTATGGAATAGCCTGCCAGCAGAAGTGGTAGAGGTAAACACAGTCAAGGACTTTAAGCATGCGTGGGATAGACACAAGGCTATCCTAGCTATAAGACCGGGAACGGGGGACTAATAAAAGTACTCAAAAAAAAAAATTTGGGGCAGACTAGATGGACCAAATGGTTCTTATCTGCCGACACATTCTATGTTTCTATGTTTCTATGTTTCTATGGGAGACCTTTGGCTGATAGCAGCTAACTGTAAAATGACTGACCTGCAGCCCCCATGCTGACCAGAAACTCAAAAGTCTCATATAATGCTGGCTGAGCATCATAAGTAAGGTATTTGACCAATTTAGCTATAATTAAAAACAAAATATACAGTACAATTTTTTTGACACCTTCCTGTCATGCTTAGCCAGCATCATGCTAGAATTGGCAGCATTTAAACTGGGAGGGGGAGGGGAGAGGAAGGCTGTCAATGTAAAGGCAGCAAAGAACTCAACTCATACACATGTACATTAGGCCTGTGCTTAATGCCAGAATGTGCATCCTATTTGACCCATTGGCTTTAGTTTCCTAAACAACTGAACCCAACCAAGTCCTCATCTGGGAAGGATGACTGCCTGACCTACACCTTCAGAACGATACATTTATAAGTGAAAAGTTGTTCAGTCTTGGCTTATTGAGGAGAGTAGCCTGTGGGACAATTGCCACCCCTTCCCTACCGCACACCTTGCTAGCCTTACCCTGATTGATGTAGGATAACAGCAGCTAAAAAAACTCTCATCTTTGAATGACCTAGTGGCCAAGTGAGTGAACTGAGCAATCCACCTGAGTTCATATATCATCTATATTTATACCTGTGTATAGTAATATGACAAACCAACAGGGACCTCCATTCAGACTTTCACAGTCAGCAACTTGTTCAATCAGAACGAAAGACGGGCGCTATATTTGGTGCACATTGTAATACATTTTTTTAAGAGTAGTTGATGTGTTGGGCCAGAGTTGTGTGCACATTGTGTGCTGCTGAGAGTTCTCTGGCGCCAATTTGTGGCATTAAAAAGAATGTTAATAAATGACCTCAATTAAGACTTTAAAAATCTTGCTTAGTCATATCATTCAGTGAAAATCCATGCATCTGTCATTGCAGGAAAATAAGTGCCATCTAATTGCCGAATTTCCTCACTGTCACCAAATTATCTCTGCAAGAACAAGGATCCTGCTGTTGTTTGTAAGATTTGCGTAACTCATTGTCATACAGTGTTGAACATTTCATACATATTGGTATATATGTGAACGTTACCAGTTATGTTTTTAGAATCTTTTGAAATACAAATAGTTGTCAAGTAAGTATTTTACAGTAATTTACAGTTTGATCATTATAAACAAACATGTTTGAATTTCTTCAAATTTGTTATTTATCTTGAAATACTGCATTTTGAAAGTCTTTCATAACATTTTCTGGGTAATTTTAAAAAATATTAAGTTTGTTGTATAAATGTATAGAATATATATTAGTATATTATAGGGTAAAGGAAAAAGGCTAACCAAATGAGTTAACCTATATTTGTCTATTTGCTTCTTTTTTTTACTGGGGTTAATTGGGAGGATGTATCGTTATCAGTATTAACTGTTCTATTTTACTTCTTGGTATTAGGTAGGGATAAGGATATATAAAGTGAGCTTTGGTGAAAATACGAAACCTAATTTAAATTATGCTGATGACAAAGCGAATGCCTTAGTAAAAATAATGAATCTTAATTGTGAATTATATTTTTATTTAAAAAAAATTATTAGCTGGTTTAAATATATCTGTGTTGAAAAAAAAAAAAAAAAACATTGCATAGAGTTTGCACATGGAATAAATGCTATTAAATAGCAGTTCATTGTGATCAATATTTGGAGAGCTTCACATCATAAAGGTCAAGAATGTATTTCAATGTCTATAGTTTATTCACCTTAAACCAGAATCAACTGCTTTACTATCGCTCAGTATGACAGAAGAACTCAAGCATTGCATCCATAGTCCTTTTGGACCAATTAGCTAGAAAATGTTTAAACCGATATTAAAACAGCAATTTATAAGAATGAAAGTAATACAAAAATTTTAAGCAAACCTACATATATAACCCAGAATTTCTATAAAAATATGTGTATGTTCACTAATGAGAACCATTGCCGTTTTCTGAGAAATAATAACATTGTTAAGCTGAGCAAATGTAATTTTGTGCTAGTCAGTTAGCAGGCATCTGCACGAATCTTTCTTTATTTACACAGTAAGTCTGTAGATTTAATCGGTGAATTTCAAAAATGTAGACCGAAAAAGCCAAGTTGCAATAATTTCTCCATTTCTTTACAACTTGGCTATTATGCAGTAAGGTTTGTAACTTGGTTGTTTCTAGGGTTGAGCGAACCCGAACCGCACTGTTCGTACCGAACATTACGGTATTCGGACCCCGGATCCGAACACGGACATTCCACTGTATGTTCGTGTTGGAGTTCAGGGTTCGGCTATAAACCGAAAGTCTATAAACCGAAAGACATTCTGTTTATAGACTTTCGGTTTATAGAATAGCAATAGCATTTCATGTATTCCATAAACCGAAATTCTATAAACCGAATGTCTTTCGGTTTATAGACTTTCGGTTTATGGAATACATGTAATGCTATTGGCTTTCTATAAACCGAAATAGAGTCCCCATTCATAAGAAATTCTTATGAATGGGGACTGTATTTCGGTTTATAGAAAGCTAATAGCATTACATGTATTCCATAAACCGAAAGTCTATAAACCGAAAGACATTTGGTTTATAGACTTTCGGTTTATGGAATACATGTAATGCTATTGGCTTTCTATAAACCGAAATAGAGTCCCCATTCATAAGAAATTCTTATGAATGGGGACTGTATTTCGGTTTATAGAAAGCCAATAGCATTACATGTATTCCATAAACCGAAAGTCTATAAACCGAAAGACATTAGAGTCCCCATTCATAAGAAATTCTTATGAATGGGGACTCTATTTCGGTTTATAGAAAGCCAATAGCATTACATGTATTCCATAAACCGAAAGTCTATAAACCGAAAGACATTCGGTTTATAGACTTTCGGTTTATAGAATACATGTAATACTATTGCTATTCTATAAACCGAAATAGAGTCCCCATTCATACGAATAGGTCAATTGACCTATTCGTATGAATGGGGACTCTATTTCGGTTTAAAGAATAGCAATAGCATTACGTGTATTACATCTGAGAGTCAAATAGAACCGTCAAATTCTGTGTTGACAGCGCACTTTGAAAAATTCTAATAGTTTTGGGTGGTAATTAGTACATTTGCGTCTTGCGGTGCACTTCATATCTGAGAGTCAAATAGAACCGTCAAATACTGTGCTTACAGCACACTTTGAAAAATTCTAGTAGTTTTGGGTGGTAAATAGTACATTTGCGTCTTGCGGTGCACTTCTGTCTACCTTCTCCTCCTCCAGCGCCACTTCCACCTACACCGCCACGGTCACCGCCTCCTCAACCTATGGGTCACTTAGTATAAACTGAAAGAGAATACCCTGCACTCCAACCCTCTCTCAAATGGATAATTCTGTTGATCCTCCTGGCAGCCATGCTTTAGATTTAGATTTATGTTCTTCCAAAGTTAAAATCAAAGATTCCATCTAGTGCTATTTTATGGCTCAGCTGTATTTTTAATTTGTATGTATTTTATGTTATTTGAAGTTATTTCCCTATCCATATTTGTTTGCAGGGCACTTGTCCTACTCTTAACCACATTTTAATTCCTTTTGCAGCCCTCTAGCCCTTTCCAGGACTTTTTTAGAGGCATTTTAGTGGCCAAAAGTTCGTGTCCCCATTGACTTCAATGGGGTTCGGGTTCAAATTCGAGTCCGAACCCGGACTTTTTTCCGCATTTCGGCCGAACCAACCGAACCCGAACATCCAGGTGTCCGCTCAACTCTAATTGTTTCTCATCTCAATTCACTGTTTACTGAATAAACCTTCAAGAGAGGTGGGAAATATTGGGGTTATGTACAGGGGCATACTGAACATACTTGGCACCCTGAGGTAGTCTATCTTTAATTCTGTCTTTTGACACCCCACCACTTCCCAACCCAGTTTCCTATAAACACCTCAAATCCTTATTTTTTTTAAATACATCCATACAGCCTGTCTCTCTACCCCATTACTCTTGTGTCTGTCTCTTTACCCCATCACCCCTTTGTCCTCATCAACATCTTGTCTGTCTCTCTACCCCATCAACCCTTTATCCTTAGTTTTTCTTTGACTTCCAGATGATTGTATTTTAAATATGACAATCTGACCTTGTAACTGTTCAGTAATAGTATATGTTGTGATCAACTCTGTATGAAGAAGCAAATATGTAGAAGGTCACACTCTAATGTGAGTCTAAAGGAAACAGAGGAGCACTATCCATGTGACATATAATGTGTCTAATGATATGAAGTCTTTGCCAAAAAATGTTTCAAAATACCTCTTTTAGTTGTGGCAGGTCAGTCTCATGATAATAAGAGAACGTATTCCACAGTTTGCTTTATAAACCACATGGTCCGTTTAATTACAGCATAAACTAAAACCACCTCAGATGATTGTATTTTACTTAATTGTTTTAATTTACTATAACTGAAATAAACACATGTAAATGATAGGTAGAGAAGAATTTACACATAAAATTTACTCTGATTTAATTTGACAGGGACAACAGTTTTTATTAGGTTCAATTTAATAACCCATCAGCTAAAGGAATGGTTCTGTGAACTGATTCATGAACAGTTTGCTCATGTCTAATCTTAATAACCACCATCTTTCCAAATAATGCAGTATATCGCTAAAAATAGATAGTAATTATAATACATTCATTATGTAAATATCACTAATAATGGTTCTAGGCAGATGTAATACATTTAATGTTGTGCTATTTAATTTATTTGCTCCATATATTATCAATTAACAGTTATGTCTGTTATGTACATAAATTAATATTAATGCAATTAATGTATATGGTTCTTTAATAGTAAACCATTTTGATACAAAGGACAACCCAGAGCTTTTTTTTTTTTTAAATTCAGCAGCATTCTACAATAATTAGCAATAATTCTACACATGGAACTAGGAAAAAGAGGAAGAAAAATGATTTTCTCTTGAATCTCAAGTCTTCTATCTGATTTTCAGATGTAATTAAGATGTCTGGCAGAGCAGATGATGTTTAGGTTCACCCACTTCTATGCCCCAACCATTCTAACACTGCCCAACTATAGATGCTTGCTTTTATGAGCATAAGATATGACATGGAAACTACAAATATACCACAAACTCCTACAAACGTTATTGCCTTTATGACCACATCTATTCAGTTTCTGTGCCAAGGCTGTTTCCTTTGAATCTGAATACCTTACTGCTCAATTAGGGAAAGCTTAACACTCCAGTGTGAACCAGTTTAAAAAAGTGTCTATATAAAATAAGGTAAACATCAACTAGTGTGAACAGGAATGTTCAGGTGGATATCTTAAACCTATATATGTTTCAGCACATACTATTTAAACCCCAAATATTAGTTGATCCTTCATATCCAGACAAAAACAGTAAGCAAGATATTAAAATATAAAACAATGGGCATAGACTATAGAAATATTAATACTTCTTGGGATTGGTCTTATTTTATCGGATCTCAAAATTAAAGATACAAACTTACAGTGTCAGTTTCGTGAGCTCCAGTTCACTGGTTAGTAACCTGTTACCGATGCTTCAAAAAATGAGGAATTTTCTCCACATCTCCACATGTAAAACAATAGTGTTCTGCAAGCACTCAGGATCCCGACTGATATGATGACATTTCTATCATAGGTCCATGGACCATTAAAAATCATTCAGTGGTATGAGCAGTGGTGTATCTTGGTTTTGTGCTGCCCTAGGCAGACAAATTTTGGGCACCCCAAATTACATGCATCCAATTTACATGTCTCCATCACCCCATTACATACACATTGCCAATATTATTTGCCATTAATATTCCCCAGCTAATTTGCCCAATATTATGCCAGTATAATTTGACATTAATATTAGCCAGCCAATTTGCCCTATAATACGCCTGTGTTATTCTGCCATGTAATATTCCCCAGCCAATTTGCCCAATATTAAGCCAGTATTATTTGCCATTTAAAATGCCCCTGCAAATTTGCCCAATTATATGCCAGTGTTATTTGCCATTAATAAGCCCCAGCCAATGTGCTCAATAATATGCCAGTGTTATTTGCCATTTAATATGCCCCTGACAATTTGCCCTATAATATGTCAGTGTTATTTGCCATTTAGATTCCCACAGCCAATTTGCCAATAATATGCCAGTGTTATTTGCCATTTAGTATGCCCCAGTAAATGTGCCCAATAATATTCCAGTGTTATTTGCCATTTAGTATGCCCCAGTAAATGTGCCCAATAATATGTCAGTGTTAATTGCCATTTAGTATGACCCAGTAAATTTGCAAATTATATGCCAGAGTTATTTGCCATTAATAAGCCCCAGCAAATGTGCTCAATAATATGCCAGTGTTATTTGCCATTTAATATGCCCCTGACAATTTGCCCAATAATATGCCAAATATGCCAGTGTTATTTGCCATTTAGATTCCCACAGCCAATTTGCCCAATAATATGCCAGTGTTAATTGCCATTTAGTATGCCCCAGTAAATTTGCACAATAATATTCCAGTGTTATTTGCCATTTAGTATGTCCCAGTAAATGTGCCCAATAATATGCCAGTGTTAATTGCCATTTAGTATGCCCCAGTAAATTTGCAAATAATATGCCAGTGTTATTTGCCATTTAGTATGCCCCAGTAAATGTGCCCAATAATATGCCAGCGTTAATTGCCATTTAGTATGCCCCAGTAAATTTGCAAATAATATGCCAGTGTTATTTGCCATTTAGTATGCCCCAGTAAATGTGACCAATAATATGCCAGCGTTAATTGCCATTTAGTATGCCCCAGTAAATTTGCAAATAATATGCCAGTGTTATTTGCCATTTAGTATGCCCCAGTAAATTTGCCAATAATATGCCAGTGTTATGTCACATTAACATGCCCCACTAAATTTGCCAATAATATGCCAGAGTTATGTCCCATTAAAATGCCCCAATTTCCCCCCATTTCTCCAGCACTTACCTTTTCCCCTGGTGGCTAGTGGCAGGCAGCATGGTCTCCTCCATGCTGCCTGTTCGGCTCCCAGGCGGTTGTGCCAACAGGTCACGTGACCCGGCGCGCGTATGACGTCAGCGCGCCGGTCACGTGACTGTTGGCACTTCCGTGTCACACTGCATGGGGAGCCGAACAGGCAGCACGGAGGTTTCTCTGTGCTGCCTGTTCGGCTCCCCGTGCAGCCTGCCGGCAGAGGGAAGGTGAGGAGGGATCTTCAGATCCCTTCTCACCTCCATCTCTGCCTGCAAGCGCGTTTTTTTTTTTTTTTAAAGGGCCAGATTTTTTTTTAGTGCTGGAGGGCTCTGCTGCCCCCCAAAATCCACCTAGGATGCCTCGCGGTAAATACAGCACTGGGAATGAGGACATACAAATAAATCCCATTAGTAGGCAAGATTGAAGAACTGTAGCATGACAGTCAAGGACCAGGTGTAGGCACACACTTACGTGTCATTCCCTTTATGTACTCTATATTTCCTGGTAAGTTTAGTAGCCTGTTTACAAACCGTTCTCTGAACTCTCTCCAAAGTATCAGTAGCCTTTTTAAAAAAGACAAGTACTGAATACAATGGCATGAGCACTTCCCTCTAGTGCTGATACCTCTCCTTATACAACCAAACATTCTGCCAGCATTTCCTGCTGCTTATTACATTTTCTACCTTCCTAAGAGGAAGTGATAGTAGTCCTGGCATCTCAGATAGCTATATTGGTCACTATAAAAATTGTGATTGTAGTATCAATTTATGGCAAGGCCTCTCATCCTTCTGAAGTGGATTAAGTTGGATATTACTAGCATCTCCAGGATATTCTGCAAAATAATTTTTTCATCCTTATTTTTCTAGTATTCTCAAGCGCACAAAAACTATAACTGTTTCAGCTGGCAAAGTAATCATTTAATGCAGTCTTCTTCATCATATGCATATAGAAAATGTGTCACAGTGCCCCCTTTAAAATTATAGTAGAGTACACATTTTGTGCTGTCCAGCACACTCTAGTATAGCCACAGTGGCCCTGGTATTGAGATAAAATGCATGTACTAATGTACATGCAATTGTATCCTCTGCCTGGCAGCCTCCGTGCCTCACTGTGAAGCATGCAGTTTTATCTGGTAGATGAAGGTTACTCACTGCCTAGTGAAGTAGGTCACTTCCTTTGATTGTATGTAAAGAGTCTCTCTTCATCAACAGAAGGAGACCATTGGCACCAATCAGACCCCAACAGACGCAAGTATCGCACTGATTGGCTGAGCACATGCTTACATAGTCAGCAAGCTAGTATCCAGATTTATAACAATACATGTCAAGATTACTCCATAGACGTAGCACTGCAATTTAATTGTTTGCTTTATTAAAGAAACACATGTTAAAAATATTGTTTGGTGTGACTTTACCAGATTTGTAAATACTTGTTTATTTGAGAAGTTTAGTTTATTGTGTAACAAATATAACATATGTTGTTATCCTGTGTAATTTTCCTAATATTCCCTCTTTTTTTACAGTGTTATGACCACATGTTTACTAACATGGAATAAGTATGCTTTTTTGATGCAGTAGCAGTTCATGTACCTGTTTATTTTACTAAGGGATTAACAAATTATAGTCGTGGGTGCTGGCATACCTGTGCTTGACAATGGTTCATCTGTTAATATTGCATTACATAAATTCCTAGTAACATGTTTAAAATAAAATAAAATAATTCAGTTAAAAAATAATGCGAAAGCACATATTTCAGATAGGATGTCCATATAATACTAGCGTTTTCAATATTTTAAGATGATTTGCTACATCCATTGTGGTTTTGATATCGCCCTTAGGAATACTTTAGAGTCACTACATATATTATTTACAGTATCACAGTTAAAGAGGGATACACTTAAGATGATACTGTTGATTGTAAATAAATCCCCAGTGTATAATGAGTTGCAGCTATCTCCACAAAAATTGAATGATTCAAATGTACGGAGAAATTAATTATTAATTGTGTTTTCCTGGTTAAAAATCCCTTGGGTACTTTTCTCTGTTTTCTGCTGAGTATGAACTTTTTAGCCCGTTGACAATGTATTGCATCCTCCAATATATCTTGTTTCCATGGTTACGCCAATGATCTTCAGCTTGCATTTCAAATCACAGTATGAGGTTGCTCTTGTGATCCCTAAGGCATTTTTTGTTAGTTTGTGGTTAATTATTATAATCCTGTGCTGTCAGCTCAGATGTCTCCCCCTTACTCCAACTTTGTATCTAAATTCCTAAATATATATTTTTCTAAAAACAATTTTGCTGGGACGTATAGATTATACACAAGGTGAGTGTTACATATATATTATATAACATACATAATTTCTCTACAATGTGTAGAGATCAAAGGATGCTCAAATATTTTAGACCAAGCTATCAAAGGTGAACTACCCAATACAGATCTTTTTTTTAAACTTTTTTTTAACTTTATTCCACATATTACATAATGCACATAAAAAGATTGCAGTTATTTAATAAATATGTCCTTTCTTCCATACAAAAATATACATTAATTTACATTGTACATTGTGTACAAAATACATTACACTAAAATAGTGTAAAACAAAATTAACAATACATACAAACAAATAACATACATCCCTGGGGTTAAATTATAACCTTATATAATGAGGGAATTTTTTTTTATTTTTCCAAGCAGCCTATATGACATCAGAAGCTACCTTTTCCTAAAGTACTTTATGCCATGTGTTTCCTCAGGACAGTTCTACCTTTATCATCAACCTACTTGGAATATTCAGCTTTTGGACTTCTGTCTCATAGTTGTAACTGCAATTGTAGTTTAACATTTAAAACAGCAATAACAATATATTTATGCTATTATATTTTCCGTTACATAAATTCTACAAGTATTCAGAAATTCTGCCAAAATGAGCTATATGAAAAGTTTATCATGAAGTTGGTTACATGTTTGAATAATGAGGCTAAAAAAAGGGATATGAGTGAATCTGTCTCAATGTGGTATGATCACCTAATCTTGGGAGACCTAAATACTTTTTAAGTAGCAAGAGGAATCAAATAGGGGAATTAGAGGGCATGTAGCACTCCTGAACAAATATTTTTGTTGTCGGATGTTTCTTGCATCTGACCTATTTTCTTACATTACAAATAACAAATTCAGTCCTTGTGTTGGGTTGCTCATCCTTACTAAGAATCATAAAGAACTATGTGAGGTTTCAAAGCTGATAAACTGTTCTTTTTTAAGTGGAGAGTAACTGTAATGTACACAGTGTGATAAAATAGGTGTAAAAACAAACAAGAAGAAGAAGTGATTTTCTATTTCCTAGCAGTGACAAATGGATGTGTAATACTATATACAACTAACTACTGGGTTCCTTTTGTATGTATGATTGACACAAATGTAGGAATTTATTATGGGATATTCTTTCTCTCCCTACTATACTACACAATGACTGTACTATATATATGCAAGAAACAAAATTTACGACAATATCAAAATCGACACAGCCACTCAAATCAAAGATCAGTTGTCGCCATAGAACTCTCAGGCAGTGATATTCTAGAATGCTATAATAATAACTACAATGAAGGCACAAGGCTACAACTGTATAACTGAAGTATAGGTTTTCTCTATATTGTTTTAGAACTGCAATAATCAGGAAAAGGCAAGGCAATGTCAGGCATCAAGGAAATCCCAATGAAATGGCACACATGAACTGTGCCAGCACACTTTTTATAGCTTACTGTATGCAATATGGAGGAAATGCAGAAAGTCAAAGCAAAAGGAGATATGTAACCTTATTCTGGCACCAATGTGTTTTTACCACTGTTGCTTCACTAATAAAAACAAAAGTTAAAAAAAATGGGTCACCTACTTGGAGTAATATATTCCTTCAGATACACATGGGTTTTCTCTCCGCTGTGCCTCATAGCCGATGCAAGTAGCTGATGATGTTAAGTAGGTAGATGGGTAAGTAGGCTAGGAAGCTATATTGATATTTGTGTAGGTCGTTATATAGATAGAAGTACCTATTTGATATATTTATAACATAATTCAACTTTGTCATGTAGTAAACTCCTTCACTGTGTTAACATCCACAACTTCCGCTAGAAAGCAATTCCACGTGTCCACTACCCTCTCAATAAAGTAATTCTTCCTGATATTAATTTTAAATTGGTGCCCCTCTAATTTGAATCTATGTCCTCTTGTTGTGGTAGTTTTTCTTTTTTAAATATACTCTCCTCCTTTACTATGTTGATTCTCTTATGTATTTAAATGTTTTTATCATATCTGCCTTGTCTGTCTTTTCTCCAAGCTATACATGTTGAGATGCTTTAACCTTTCCTAGGTGTGCGCCGCATTAAATTGCGTTAAATTCAGCAACAGAGTCACTCACTCTGTTGCCAATTTAACAAGCATGAAATGTATATGAATTTTGTGACTCTGTTGCCGAATTCAGAACAGCGTCGTTTTTGGATATAACGATGTCTCTCGGGTATTTCCGGGGGTTTGTGTGCTGGCTGTTCTCAGCACACAAGCCCCGGAAAAGCACCAGAGACGTTGTGCCTCCGAGTGACAGATGTGCTCCGTGCTGGCAGCAAGCCTGTCACTCAGGGGCACAATACTCCCCTGGTCTAACAAGTGTTAGAAGGCACACATGGAAAAACAACATTGGACACAAGTTTAAGCAATGCTATACCTTACAACTGGTGCTTTTTGATTACAGACACAACCCATCATCTATTTAACATTGGCAAAGAAGAGACATTGTTGGACATTCTAATCCTGCAATTTGTTTCTATCGTTGATGAGATATTCATGAATGATGTTTCAATTCATTTTTCATTTCCCCACTTCTATCTAATGACAGACTCCATCTAAGAAAAGTATACACACACACACACACACACACATATATATATAATGGTCATTCATTATCAGACTGTTCACATCTAAGAAAAACTGAGGACACTGTATGATAAACTAACATCTTGTTGTGTGTATTAGCACAGAGAGAACAGATATTCATGAATGATTTACTTAAAACAAGAAAGAAAAAAGACTACTCAGTTCAATCTTTGTTATACTATATTTTATCAAATTCATCTTTTTGACCATGATAATGTTCCTTTAACTTTTATATCTAGCATCATGTACTAAACTGTATGAAATGAAGATAGATATCAGAACATTTCCAGTATAATTGTAACACGATTTTGCACTGCTTCTGCAAGTTGCAGGCACAAGTACAGAACTTAACCAATTATGCTGGAGAGAAAAAAAACCAACAGATTCCTATTACACCACAATAAATTACTTACCAGTGGTTTCCATACATTGGTCACTCTATCAATCTAAAAACTAATTTCCAGTTTGGGTTAGAAATATCATTAAAATGGGTTGATAAATGCCAGTACGAAATACAAAGACGATTTGTGAATTGCTGATGCACAACACAAAGCTGATGGCCCATAATTTGTCATTTTCTGGTTGTTAATTATTCCAGTTCAAGCCAATAATACATATGGCATAATACATGCAGTGGGAATTCATCTACACACACAGTATCAAGGTAAACAATCGCATATATGTTATTTATTAACTTATCTTTCAGAAATATATTTAATCCACAAGTGATGTTATAAACTGGAGAGTCCATCGACACATTTAAAAAAATAATTCTCCTAATTTACGTGCAATTTGCTTATACAATGTAGAGATCATTTTAAATCATATTTATTCCCTACCCTCACAGTAAAAACAATGTTAAGGTGATACAGTCCCCTTAAAGGGATAATAAACACCCTCTTTTAAACATTTGTTTTCCTTATTGTGAGTTTGATAGATGAATCTAGTAAGTCATACAACTGTTTATGTGATATGTATACAAATGAAAATTTGCAGTCCACATATCCATTATACTGCCCGATGGCAGCTGGATTCAGTAAATGGTGTAATCTATATGCTGACATCAAATGAACCAGTGAAACACATTTGTACACTTGCATTAGGGAAGGTGTGAAAGTATGGTTGGTGTTGGTCTCGTCAGAGAAACACTGTACTTTATTGGTATACGGTTCCTGAATAATAAACACAAGCAAATGATTGAACTGGGTAGGAAACATTAGTGTTATGACTAATCTTAGTTAATCAAATTAACAGCAGAGTATCTTCAGTAGATAAATGAATCACTTAAAACTACAATGAAAGATGTGTATGTCAAGTGTATACGTGGTGCTAAGTTGATTAGTATTATAGAACAAAATAAAATATGACTCATATAATAGAGAGAACGGATTTACTAAATTATACTGCACCATTGATGCTGGAGAAGACACAAGTAACCAGTCATGGTTGTGATGACCTCTGTATGATGTCTCACCGGACAGATTTTTTTGCTACAGTTTCAGGTATCAATAAGTGGTACAACGTCTGAGATTCAGTGACTGTGTTTTTGCATAGGCTACAGGTAACAGAAAGTATTCTTAGATGTTCATAACATAATGCATATGTTTCAACTCGCATCCCTATTCTTACAAATATCAAGAGTACATCTCAATCCATCACCAAATTTATTTATGTCTGGTGGAACACAGATGTGTTCAGAGTCACCAAAATAAACACCACCATATACATGGCTTTTACTATTCTAGCAAGATGATCTTGTGACTGCAGAATCACAAAATAAGAGGAGCATTGTTTAGGCAAGAGTTTCCCAGTACTAGTCTGGGCGTAGAAACATGGACACAGGGAGCTGTCTAGCCATCACAGGTTGATCTATCTGTAAGGAAGAATAACTTACTAACCCACTGAAAGAATCCTCGGTCTCTGCAATACCTTATATTTAAAAAATATTTATATAATACAGAAAACGATATTATAAAATAAATATGCATACTATTGTTTTCTATTCTTTCTGTGTTATATTTTAGCTGACAGAAAGCTGGTAAATGTCTGAAGGAACAAATATTCCATTTTAGAAGAGTTCATTATATGGTATATTTATAGAGGGAGTGGTTCACTTTTGACAGTTATTTAGAAACTATTACACAATAGTCCACAAATAACTAAATGTATAGCTCTTTGTTAAGAGTATATTTTTTAAAAGCTATAAACCTCATACACTGCAGGACAGAGTGAAAAAACTACAAAAAAATTACAGGCATTTCCTACTTATAGCGGTTTTACTACCTTGTGTGTTTAAATCTGCAGAAAGAAAATGGTTTTGTAGGTTATAGTACGATTTATTGCAGCTACATAACAAGCTCAAAAAATGTTGTTCTTGACCTTTTTAAAAAGTAAACATTGCTGCCAAGTTGTCATCGTTTCGCCTTCCTTGCATGATCTGTCAAGGTAAATGATGAATTGTAGCACGTTCTTTATACAGAATGGTGGTATTTCACTTTAAGATCTTTGGATGCAGACTGCTAAAGTTAGACTACATGTGTATGTGTTCATAGAAAGATTAGAAAGTGTTTGAATATTTTCTATTGTTATAAGGAACTGTGTATGTCATTTATAATTATAGAGATAACATTTGGTATTAAATGTTTGCTACTCCAGAAGAAAAAAGTAGATGAGTGCAGGTGAGAGCTAATACTGTCAACTTATGCTCAGCCAATCGGTGCAGCTGATTGCCGATCTTGTCTGACTGAGATTTGAGGTCTGTCCAGAGGTGTCACTAGGGTTGGTGTCACCTTGTGCGGTAACTCATGGTGTCACCCCCCTGGATTTCCTCCAATACCATGCCAAACAGATTCCTTAGTAATACCAGTCAGATGGCCCATTAAATATGCCACATACAGGAGCCCCACAAATTATGTCACACACAATAATAATATGCCAGTATTATTTTGCCGTTAATAAGCCATACAACTTGCCTAATATGCCAGTAATATTGTGCCATTAAAATGACAGTAATATTGTGCCATTCAGATGCCAGTAATATTGGGTCATTCAAATGCCAGTAATATTGTGCCATTCAGATGCCTGTATTATTGTGCCATTCAGATGCCAGTAATATTGTGCCATTCAGATGCCTGTATTATTGTGCCATTCAGATACCAGTAATATTGTGCCATTCAGTGTCGTTACAGTGCTCGTTTTATTCCTCCCTTCCCCAGTACTTACCGCTTGGCTGCTGCTCTGTGTCCCCAGACGCCTCCACCGTGCAGTCTTCCCTCCTGCACGGAGGAGGGAAACACAGACACCGGATGTGACGTAACGTCACATCAGGTCGTAGGTAATTTTTTTTTTACTTTTTTTTTTTCTGGCGACCAAATCCAGCCCATGTGGCTGCCAGAGAAAAACTTAAAAGTACAGCAGTGCGATGTGCTGCGGGGGGATGCCGGCAGCACGGGTGTCACCCCTGCTGGCGGTGTCACCCGGTACAGTCCGTACCCCCTGCATCCCCCTCGGGACACCACTGGGTCTGTCCATTACCTAAAAATTGTTTTATGCTGTGAATGTAGAGAATAAAAAGTTATCAGAATGAGCTATACATTGTGTCTTTAGGAATGTATGTTTATGACCTGGCCTGTAGCTGGATATGCAAAATTAATTATCTTTCAATGGGAAATGTATAATTTGCATATCAGACCACAAGGTGATGTGATAAATAGGAGATCCCACAAGATTCTTTAAAAAAATCCTAATTTTTGAATCTGCTTGCAATTTTGCTAACGCAAAGTATAGATCACTATTATTTTGTATTCTGCAAACAATGTTTAATTGACAGACTCAGTTTGTATGATATAGTGAAATTATCACTGCCCTTAAAAGAGTTCATAGACAAGTGACATAAATCAAAACAGGTGAATAGGACATTTAGCATGGGGCAATCATATCAAGTAAAGCAAAATCAATCTTAGGCAAATCCAAATGTACTCAAATTCTTGTAGTTAAACTATATGTAAAAGAATAACTTTATATATTACCTGTACTCATGAAGGCATATCCTTAAAGGGGCGGTCTTGTCTCCAAGCTCACTTTGCATTCTATTCCACCAGCCAGTGCACTATTCAGACAGTAGTCTTCCACTTGCACCATTGTGTATGGAATCTAAATGACCTTGCTCTTTTACACGTAGGATCTTTTAACCGTGCAACACATGGTCTGATGATATCACTAGAGAAACAGGATATTTCATTTATTTGAATGGCATTATTCTCATTGGTTCCTGCAGCAAAAACAAAACAAAAAAATAGCTAGTGGGGGAAGTCCTGGTTTCTTGCAAACTGCTATAATTTAACAAATTATATTTGTAACATCTTCATAATATTTTAAGCAATGCACAATGTAAAATAGACATCGTAAAGGTCTTTGAATGTACTTTAATATGCATTAACATTTGGACGATGCATTTTTGGCACCAGTCAGTCCTTTAAATATTCACTTTTTTTTACAGACCCTGAATATCACATTGGGGGAACATAATAAATAATTCTCTTCCATTCCGATGATACTGAGCATAATTGGAATTTTATTATTTATCAACATCTGGAAGACTACTTGTTGATTAGCCATTCTTTGGATCATTATTACTAGGCTAGCATTTGTGTATGCTTATAGAAATATTTGTATTGCCACTTTTCAATAAAATTGACCCTGTTGCACAAGAAACAGTAAATTAACAAAGCAAGATGTGCACAGTTAAATGCCATTTTAAAAATATATATCATGCAAATGCTTACAATGGATTGGCCTGAAAGCATAAATGATACCCAGCAGGCATCATTTATTATGGTGAGTAATTAGTATATCAATAAATCTATTCTTATTACTACTTACTACAACACCATCCATTGTACTAGGTCATTAATGTTTATTGGCTGTATGTAGATATGCATTATTAATTAATGAGTTTGTTGCAATTTAACATTGATTTTGTATTTTATCTATATACTATATTTCATCCTCTCAGTTATTCTCAATCTTTTATTGGGTGTTAAAATAATACATAATCTGACATGGCATTATTATATGTCTTCTAACCATCATTAAAGCAAGCAATATACAACACAAATTCATAGATACTCAATTACAACAGTACTTAAACATTGTTATTTCCAACAAACCCATTATACTAATTGCATTTGGGTTTGCTTTACTTGTTACCAAACCAGTATGTATCTGTAAAATTGTGACATCAATACAGAATAGATCTAACAAACTGCTTTAAAATATAAGTACATTAGAAACAAAAATGGATTTTTTTACATTTTTAAAGACGTATAATTTTTTTCATAAATATGAGTTTTGTTTGCTGTGTTTGTGGTGCTGAAATAATGAAGTAAAGTGTAAAAATAGAATAAAACATAGATAATTTATATGCCCATGTCAGACTATGGAGAATGAACATCTTACCTTTTAGCAGGCAGGTAATAGTATGGTTTATAGCAGGGGTCCTCAAACTTTTTAAACAGGGGGCCAGTTCACTGTCCCTCAGACCGTTGGAGGGCTGAACTATAGTAAAAACAAAAACTATGAACAAATTCTAAAACAATCTCTCTCTCTATATATATAACATCATTTTGTCATTAATAAGCTACAGCCAATTTGCCCACTAATATGCCAGTTTTATTGTGCCAGATGCCAAAACCATTGTGCCATTAAGATGCCACTATTATTGTGCCATTCGTATGCTTGTAATATTGTGCCAGTCAGATGCCTGTAATATTGTGCCAGTAAGAGCCCATTAATATTGTGCCAGTCAGAGCCCAGTAATATTGTGCCAGTCAGGTTGTGCCATGCAGAGCCCAGTAATATTATGCCAGTCAGAGCCCAGTAATATTATGCCCAGGATTATTATGCCAGTCAGAGCCCAGGAATATTGTTCCAGTCAGATGCCCAGGAATATTATGCCAGTCAGATGCCCAGGAATATTATTCCAGTCAGAGCCAAGGAATATTATGCAAGTCAGATGCCCAGGAATATTATGCCAGTCAGAGCCCAGTAATATTATGCCAGTCAGAGCCCAGGAATATTGTGCCAGTCAGATCCCAGGAATATTGTGCCTGTCAGAGCCCAGTAATATTATTCCAGTCAGATGCCCAGGAATATTATGCCAGTCAGAGCCCAGGAATATTGTGCCAGTCAGATGGCCAGGAATATTATGCCAGTCAGATGCCCAGGAATATTATGCCAGTCAGAGCCAAGGAATATTATGCCAGTCAGATGCCCAGGAATATTATTCCAGTCAGAGCCAAGGAATATTATGCCAGTCAGAGCCCAGGAATATTATGCTAGTCAGATGCCCAGGAATATTATGCCAGTCAGATGCCCAGGAATATTATGCCAGTCAGAGCCCAGGAATATTGTGCCAGTCAGATGCCCAGGAATATTATGCCAGTCAGAGCCCAGGAATATTATGCCAGTCAGATGCCCAGGAATATTATGCCAGTCAGATGCCCAGGAATAGTGTGCCATTCCAGTGCTTGTTATACCTCCCTCCTCCCCCCCTTCCCCATCACTTACCTCCAGCTGCTGTGTCCCCGGCCGGACGTCTTGCGCAGTGTCCTCCTGCACGGAGGAGGGAAACACAGTCACCGGATCCAGATGTGACGTAACGTCACATCCGGTAGCGGTGATTTATTTTTTTTCTTCTTCATCCTGCAGCGGCTGCCAGAAAAAGATAAATAAAAGGTAAACAGCGCGGCAGCACCCCCCGCGGGCCGTATAAATGTCCTCGGCGGGCCGCATGTGGCCCGCGGGCCGTAGTTTGAGGACCCCTGGTTTATAGCAATAGGGCTTTATTCAGAGGAAGTAGCAGGGACTTGAGAAGCAAATTGCAAAACGAACGCCAAAATAAGCAGAATTTGAAGTATAGTTGAGTGAGCTCATTTTTCCAACTCTGCTACTTTGGTATTACATTTGCAATTCCCTCTTTCACTAATGAAGCCCAATATTTTACTGCAAACAATGTGCGGTGAGCTACATTTTAAGCTTTAGAAGGAAAACAACATAAACAGAGTTAGTGAGGCAACACAAATGTTAATACTAGGCAATTGATTTCATTCCCATAAACAACTATGAAAATTTTATATAAACATATAAGGAGCATCACACCAAATCATGGTCCAAGGGTGAAAGGCTGCTCCTCCACTAAAGCCATGCCCATCAAAACACACCCACTATGTTATATCATGACAATTAACTTACATGTAATACATTTTGTCAGTTGAGCTTGCAGTCTAATATAATTAATTTATCAAATAAAGCTCACACCCTTATGTAATTCAGTTTGCCAATAAAACTTGCACTCATAAACACTCAGTGCCATATTAGTGCCCAACCAGCTTTTTATGGCCAGCTTGTCAGTGCCGTATTTATGCCCACACAGATCATCAGCGTCTTATTTGTCTCCAAACAGCTTTTTAGTGATATATTTATCCCCCAACAGACTATCGGTGCCATATTTGCGCGCACTACTTGCCACTGCCATATTTATCCCCATACAGTTTATCAGTGCCTTAGCATTGAATAGGGATGGCGGATGTCACTGAACAGCCTGTGAGCAGTGTCTGCGATGTCTAGGCTGAGTTTCAGCTAACACCCTGTCCAGTCTCAGCTAATGCCCTGTCCAGTCTCATTTACTGTTCAGTATATGAGAATGGCTAATGCCATTGCAGTCTACCAGCGCTGTGTGAGCAACCAGTCATGTTTCTCCTTGCAAAGAGGCTCCTCAGTGACATCTGCTCATGGGTTTTGACAGAGCAACAAACACATGCATCGGCTATCTCCATTCATTTCTATGGAGATGTACCACAAGGTGTGTGGAGCATGGAGTCCTAAGAATTCAACTGCATGTCCAGATTTACAGGCCATACATTTGTGGTTGAGTATGGCTGTGTATTAATTGTAAGTCACAAAGTCACAAAAAGTGTCACATTTCCCAACTATGGTATATTGATTACTGTATATTAAATACATTATCAAGTATAGAGGTAGTATTAAAAATTCATGTGATTACTGTCAAGAGTACAATTTTATCAGACTAGAGGCACCTGGTAATAACTCACATGTTATGTGTATATTTGTATTTAGGAAATCAGATAAACGTAGCTTAATATTCTCCACAGCACTGGTGTTGCTAGGGCAATCGTTCAAAATGGCTCTGTTCCAATTCAATGTGTCAAGGCTTTTTTTTACTTGCTTTCAAACCATGCACAGTAACGTGACAGGGACTTCTGTTTCATAGAAAAATCCATCATGCTACCTAGATAGTGCTAATTATTTAGCAGCAGCTAAGCTGAAAAGATTCCATAACTCAGTGAAGTGACACTGATCTTTCATTCACGGGACTTTCATCAGTCCTTTGACTGAGGCTGTCTAGATCACAGGAAAAGGCCAGTTAGTGGGAAGAGAGATGTAACTTAATATACTTCAACTGCAGTACATGAAAAAAAAACCACATGGAATAACAATAAGCATGGCAAGAAGCAACCCTTGAATATTGACAAACGAAAATAATGTGTGCATTATAAATACGTGTGTATATATAACGAACCATTAAGTCAAATGTTTGATCAGACATTCTAATAAAGTTGCAGTTATGCATGGAACACAAGCAACATGCTATTTATAATAAGTGTAGAAAGACTCACTCTGATATTTCTGGTTGTTATGTGCACAGTTGTTAATTACACACTTGTATGCTTCACCTCATTCAGTTAACTGTTATCCTAGTTTCTATGAATATTAGACTGTTAGGTTTAGGTTTGAGAGCTATAAAGTGATAAACAATTGCCATTCTATAGAAACACATGTATCATGGATCGGACATTAAATTAAAGAGGGATTCAATCTTAAAAATAATAAAAGTTGGCATATTAAAAAGATTACCTATTTTTTGTCCTGGAACAATCAACGTATGTATGAATACTCCCTCTTCTAATCTACTGCAATTCATCTGAGGCTCTGGATCCCCCCATCTTATCACCATCCATCTCCTACTTTACTGTCATTCTTCCTAACTATTCAAAAGCACATTATCCTTAGCATTCTTATTCACATTTATTCTTACTTCCCTATCCCTATTTCTAACTGTTTACATTCATTTTTTTATTACATTCACATTCTCATTAGCCTTCTCATTCATGTTTACATTCAAAAAGACGTCCCTTCCTCCCAGCTTACGTGGTCCGCATGCTGACACAACACTGGTGTGGGCTTTATGTTAACTATATTTTCAAAATTAAAAGAAAGATACAATGATGGAGCAGATACAAGTACAGTAGTTATCACAACATGATTAAAAATTGTAGGCACATATATGTAAAGAAAAAATAAGCAAAATATGCTTTTAGTGACTTTTTTTTAGATTAATTTCACAAAAAAATATACAGTGGATATAAAAAGTCTACACACCCCTGTTAAAATGTCAGGTTTCTGTGCTGTAAAAAAATGAGACAAAGATAAATCATTTCAGAACGTTTTCCACCTTTAATGTGACCTATAAACTGTACAACTCAATTGAAAAACAAACTGAAATCTTTTAGATAGAGGGAAGAAAAAATATAAAAATAATGTTCAGCTGCTCTAGTTGGTCTTTCCTGAAATTTTCTTAGTCGCATCCCACAGCAAAAGCCATGATCCACAGAGAGCTTCTAAAGCATCAGAGGGATCTCATTGTTAAAAGGTATCAGTCAGGAGAAGGGTACAAAAGAATTTCCAAGGCATTAAATATACCATGGAACACAGTGAAGACAGTCATCATCAAGTGGAGAAAATATGGCACAACAGTGACATTACCAAGAACTGGAGCTCCCTCCAAAATTGATGAAAAGACCAGAAGAAAACTGGTCTGGGAGGCTACCAAGAGGCCTACAGCAACATTAAAGGAGCTGCAGGAATACCTAGCAAGTACTGGCTGTGTGGTACATGTGACAACAATCTCCCGTATTCTTCATATGTCTGGGCTATGGGGTAGAGTGGCAAGACGAAAGCCTTTTCTTACGAAGAAAAACATCCAAGCCAGGCTACATTTTGCAAAAACACATCTGAAGTCTCCGAAAAGCATGTGGGAAAAGGTGTTATGGTCTGATGAAACCAATGTTGAACTTTTTGGCCATAATTCCAAAAGATATGTTTGGCGCAAAAACAACACTGCACATCACCAAAAGAACACCATACCCACAGTGAAGCATGCTTTGGGGCTGTTTTTCTTCAGCTGGAACTGGGACCTTAGTTAAGATAGAGGGAATTATGAACAGTTCCAAATACCAGTCAATATTGGCACAAAACCTTCAGGCTTCTACTAGAAAGCTGAACATGAAGAGGAACTTCATCTTTCAGCATGACAACGACCCAAAGCATACATCCAAATCAACAAAGGAATGGCTTCACCAGAAGAAGATTAAAGTTTTGGAATGGCCCAGCCAGAGCCCAGACCTGAATCCGATTGAAAATCTGTGGGGTGAAGAGGGCTGTGCACAGGAGATGCCCTCGCAATCTAACAGATTTGGAGTGTTTTTGCAAAGAAGAGTGGGCAAATCTTGCCAAGTCAAAATGTGCCATGCTGATAGACTCATACCCAAAAAGACTGAGTGCTGTAATAAAATCAAAAGGTGCTTCAACAAAGTATTAGTTTAAGGGTGTGCACACTTATGCAACCACATTATTTTAGTTTTATATTTTTGCTTCCCTCTATCTAAAAGATTTCAGTTTGTTTTTCAATTGAGTGGTACAGTTTATAAGTCACATTAAAGGTGGAATAAGTTCTGAAATGATATATCTTTGTCTCATTTTTTTACAGCACAGAAACCTGACATTTTAACAGGGGTGTGTAGACTTTTTATATCCACTGTATAGGCTGTTTCTTAGAACAATGAACCCACCAATATCATGAATATTTCAATTGTACACCACCCAACTTCAGCATAAACTATACACCGCAGAGGAACACCATACATCTCATCATCCAGATATTGTTATACCAGCATGCTCTCCCTTCCATAAACCAAGCACTCTGCAAGCTATAAAATACATTTTTATAATACTTTTTTATTCCAAAACAAAAAACACAATAATACCGTTCAACAACTACTTGTTACTTTGACTACTGAATAAATCCCCGGACACTATATCTAAGCTACATAATAAAAAAATAAATGTTACCAGAAAAACTCTCAGTATTACAATCTAAATTAACAAGTAATATGCAATCATTATTTATTGTATGATCTTTATGTATTGCTGAAAAATAGGACACTAGTTAAAGCCTGAAGAACTTCCCAGCACTTTGCTACATAAAATGGCTCATTTTTTACAAGGTTATTGAAATGCCAATAATCATTTTTCAATGTGTTACATGTGATTTACTCTGTAATGAACAGCGCAGTTGCCTCTTTGCAGCAGAAATTTCCTTGCCAGATTTCATTAAAGGATTGTACGTATGTTGTTGAAAAATCGTATTGTAAAACAAACATTTCTAACCCACATTTACAATATGTCATTGCGATAATCCCCTTTCAGACATTGAAATAAATATTTTACGCAACATACTTATCCTATGGAATTGTAACGTTTGTATCCAGTGTGGTGTACATGTATAATTTTCTTTACATTGTTGTTTATGCAGCAGCGTTGATCTTGTACCCTACATCATGCTATATGCAGACAAATGTGAAGCTACCGTTAACCCCATAGGACACATGACGGCATCCTGGAATGTAAATAAAGAGCGTGACCAATTTAAAAAAAAATCATATTAAATGCTGATTTATAAGGATCAATATGGCATCAAAGGAAAACAATGCATTTCCTTTAAATATATATATATATAGTTTTAATAATTATAATAAATGAGAGAAAATACAGTTAAACACACACATAACAGAAAATCCCCAAAAAACTGTAAGCAAAAAAAAATCTATTTTGTCTGAAAGATTTCATTAACTGTAGGCTTTTTAAATAGAAATGTGTTAACAAAAGAATAGAAATTGCATACCTTCTTGAGCCCTCATTGCTTGGGAGCTGGCATCGTGAGTCAGATGAAAGAAGATCTGACACATGTGACCTAAGATTCCAAACAACATGTCTGCCCCCTGATTGTACTATACAAGCAGAGAGGGTTTTTAAAGGGTACTTTATTTGTATCAATTTATTAAATCATTTCGATTTAAAATTGTTACTTGATGCAATCTTTCAATTAAACATACATTTATTTTGCCTTGTTGTGAATATATTATTTACACAAAATGAGAACAAAAAAGAGACAGTCTGGGATCAAGTAAAAAGTTAAAGGTTGATATTATGTTGGCTAATATTGAACTGTACTGTCTTTAACGTGTACTATAAATACCAGTACATATACTCACCCAAATGGAGATTAGTAATTGTGGATTGAGCAACCGGAAGTGAGGTTAAATATATTGTCAATGAATGTTGACATGAGTAGTCAAGCAAATGCTAGGTAACCATGGAAACAGTAAGTGGGCTGTATATATTATCGTGAACAAACCTCTGCACTTGCATATCAGTGAGTAGAAGATGTGTAACAATGCCATCCTGAAAAGACAAAACAAGTGTCTAGAAGTAAACATAAGTCCTTCACTGCAAACTCCTATGTCATTGCACATATTATAAATATGAAATCAACCATACAAAGGTTGTTACCATTTAAAGTCATGCAACCTTGCACAAAAAGCCTGGATGCCCTGTGTGCAGCTCCAACCAATCAACTTGTGTCAAATTCAGGTGTATTTTAAATCTATCTAAACACACACAAAACATGTGTTCCAACTGTATATCTATATATTGTCTTGCCTGTGCATACACACACATACATGCACTCATGCCTACCTATAAGTAGGTATGTATAAAAAATATTGATTTACATATGTTTTACAGGATAGCAGTTTTTTCATACGTTAGGGTTGGTTAAAATGATTGCGTTAAAGAAGTAGAATGGCAGAATGAGAAGAAAAAAATTGGATTTATTCATTAAAAAGTTGGTTGCAGAGGATTTCACCTGAGATTAACATTTCTCTGGCTCATCTATACATTATTTATCATAGTTAAAGCTTTGTAAACTTTTTTTTTTATCAATGCATTTTAAAGGGCTAACTCTTCTTGAAGTAGAAGCCTAGTTTGTTCCTGCATATTGCATATTTAAGACTGAGAGGAAATGTTCTTCTCAACTCATCTGCAACTCAACTTTTAGGGAATAGAGCCCAATGAATCAATGAAGGTGGGCAAACCAGTGTGTTGCTTAGTTCACCCAGTTAGCACTGGTAAAGTTAAATGGTACGATGTAACATAGTTACATAGTAGTTTAGGTTGAAAAAAACGTGCATCAATCAAACTATACTCTTTACCTTATACTTGTTTACCACTGTTCAAATACAAAAGAAGTCAAAAAAACTAATTTTAGCAATTTCAAATTCTGCTTCCAATGGGGGAAATTTACAAGCATTAAATAAATAGTTATGTCTATATTATGAAACATAGCCCTTTATATTCTGTTTCATTAAAAAAAAAAGTGCTGTTTAGTCTATTGTCTTCAATTACTCACAAATCATTTTCATTAGTAGATTTCCCCAAGGAAACATCATTTAAACTATATGTTGCATTTTTATTATTATACCCATCAAGGCATAATTTTACATTTGTCTGCATTGAATCCCGTTTGCCATTTATATGCTCAGTTACCCAATTTGTATACATACTCTTGGAGTGAACACATATATAGTTCAAACTGTATCTCCCTGCTTAATTTTGTGTCATCGGCAAACACTGAGACAACTGCCCACTGGAAGATGATTAAAAAAATTAAAAATAAGAGGACCCAGGAAAAATCCCTGAGGTACTCCACTAATCACATCTCTCCTGTTTGAGAACTTCCCATTTACCACCACTCTTTGCATTCCATCTTACAGCCAATTGCCAATCCACCCAGAAACATTTGTTCCTAGGCCTATTTCAGTCAATTTGTATAGTATCATTTTATGTGGATCCGTATCAAATGCCTTAGAAAAGTCTAAATAGATCACATCCACGGTAGCACCCATATCCATATTTTTACTTACTTTTTCATCGTATGCAATTGGCATATTGAGTAGCATAATAATCATGGCATATTGGGTGGCTAAGTCCTGGCACATTGAGAGGCATAATACTGGCATATTGAGGGGCATAATCCTGGCATATTGAGGGGCATAATCATACAGCGATTATTCAAATTACAGTGATTATTTTAGTGGGTGCTATACTACATATTTGTACCCTGCCCTGAGCCCAGTGCCACAGAGAGTGCATGTGTGCCAGGCACATGACTTTAATCCTGTTCTGTTAGCTCAGTGGGCAACATCTAGGCATTTTTAAATACTGCAATTTGTTGGTGTTAAATATTACATTTGCGTCTTGCGGTGCACTTCATATCTGAGAGTCAAATAGAACAGTCCAATACTGTGCTTACAGCGCACTTTGAAAAATTCGAATTGTTTTGGGTGCTAAATAGTACATTTGCGTCTTGCGGTGCACTTCAAATCTGAGAGTCAAATAGAACAGTCCAATACTGTGCTTACAGCGCACTTTGAAAAATTCTGGCTACCTCCTCCTCCTCCTCCTCCAGCGCCGCTTCCACCTACACCGCCACGGTCACCTCCTCCTCAACCTATGGATCACTTAGTATAAACTGAAAGAGAATACCCTGCACTCCAACCCTCTCTCAAATGCATAATTCTGTTGATCCTCCTGGCAGCCATGCTTTAGATTTAGATTTATGTTCTCCCAAAGCTAAAATCAAAGGGGTTCGTGTTTGGGGTCAAGTTCGGGGTCAAGTTCGAGCACGGACCCGGACATTTTTTTCAAGGTTCGGCTGAACCTGCCGAACCCGAACATCCAGGTGTCCGCTCAACTCTAAAAATGTGGCATTATTGCCTGTAACATGAAGAACCTGAATTTGAAGAAACAGGATCTCTGAAAATATATGTTCACAGGAACATACTTCTTAATACTGTAAATCAGTCTGTAATGTAATATTATGTATAACCACATAAGGTATCTGCTACTTTCTGTAAAATACTATTGCAAAATTGAAACCAAGCTATAGTGATAAAGCAACCATAAATACAGTTTATATAACAGTTTATAGGATATATCTGGATAAACTAGATGGTTCTGAACAGTTCTTATAGGCTACATTGTTAAATAAGTTGAAAAGACTTGTAGTCCATGTACAACTAACACTTCCACACACCCCACTGTTGATCCAGAAGGTGGGGAAAAAACAAAAAGCACTGATACACTAATAATGTCATCTCATATGGAAAAAAATCCTTCTTGAGTCCAAGGCAGTTGAACTCACCATTAATACAGTGAGGACATTGTATACCAAGATAGTGCAGACCTAATATGAGAAAGGAAATACATATCAAGAAAGACAGAAAAACCTTGGAGAGGTGAAAGAGATATCTTATGATATGTGAAGAGAAAAAACAAAGCACAAGATGGAAGCAATTAGAATAAAAGACCACACCCTGAAACAACATGAAATATAAAGAAAAACTAGCCATACATCAGAGACAGAATAGCTAAGGGTTAAGGAGACTTTGCTGTACACCTCTTTCGCTAACAGGCGGTAAAATACCTGACCTTTTACACCCTACTAACAATAATAATTCTCCATATGATTTCCACCAACTACTTGGGAATACAGAAATTACATTTTTCACAGGAGTCACGTCTATCAAATGTACAGCACTGATGTCCAGTTGGCAACCCACAGCCTGGTTGTTGCCTTCAAAAATCTGTATGGGGCCCTAATCCTGACTTTATAGTATTACCTCATAAAATTAAAATTTCCGGGCCTCCAGCAAACGTTTCTGCATGGTATGTGGTCCTTCATCGAAAAAATGTGTATATTTAGGCATACCCCACAGAAAATTGGAAAGCAACACTCCCAAAATGCACGAACCAGGGCTCCACAACCTTCAACAACAGGAAAGAAACAGACACAATGCTCAACACTTGAGTGAGGTGATGTTTTTAATCCAACATGCACGACAACGACCCATTCTGTCTGATTTTTACTATATTTTTTTTTGTTATTTAAGACCAAATTTATAAGGAGTATATAAGTGCAGTTGTCAAAAATGTATGATTTTTTTTACTCTTTCAAATAATTTAGCTACTTATGCAACTTACATATGTATTATGAATCTATATATATAAATATGTTGATAGCAAAATAAAATGATTTCTATATTTATATAAACTATGTTTAACTCATTAGTTAATCTTAACACTGTTTGTCCAATCCATATTTTATTTTTTTCCTTAGTGTTATTTTTTTTTATGAACTCTAGTGAAATGTTAGCTGCTTTCAAATTCTACAAACTTCTTTTCTTGTAGCCGTGTAGATTAATTGATTTTATCTCCAGTTTAACTGTGAACAAGCAGCTAATCACAGTTTGTGATTTGACAGCAAGCAGAGTGTGTCTGAGGGAAGAAAACATTATATGAACTAATTAAGCCAAACTGAGGCCTTGTCTGGTCAAGGAGTACCTGAGGAGTAGTTCACTGTTATCTAAAAATAATTGAAAATATACCTAAAAGGCCACCACAGAACTGGCAAGGTTTATTTCTACAGTTCTCTTTCTTTCTTTGCAGATAATATATTAATTTTCATATTCATAATTAAAACAAATGAATGCTGTAATTCCAAGATTACAAACCAAACATACACTTTTTAAAATGCCACAACATAAAAGAGGGTAATGCTAAAGATTACCTGTGATGGTCCTGAAAGCCCACCTAACTGCATTCTGTTTTTGTTTATTCATAAAGTTTAAGTTATTCCTCCTCTTTTGTGTGAACTTATGTTTTCTCACAACTTCATATGGATAATTGAGAAGAAGAGAGGTTAAATCAGGAGAGGTGGATGAATAATTATAGAGCCCTTCCAAAAAAAGGCACATAAATGAAGGGTAATGGTGTTTTGTAGATGAACATAGTCTCTGCTTCATAAACACTAGTCTGTCTGAAAACAATGACCTGTTTGACTCTTAAAAACAGAATAAATAAACACTAAAGTCTCATAGGTGAAAAATACACTTTAAGAAAGCATTTGAACTATTGTTCAAGATATTAAGATTTGTAAAAATAATTTGTTTTTGAATGAATTGAAAATACTGGCATATTGAGTAGCAAAATACTGAATTATTGAATGGATAAATACTGGCATATTGAGTGGAAAGATACTGGCATACTGAGGGGCTAAATACTGGCATATTGAGTGGCAAAATACTGGCATATTGAATGGCCAAATACTGGCATAATGAGTGGCTAAATACTGACATGTTAAATGGTTAAATACTGGCATATTGACCAACTGTTCCCAACACCAAGCCCCCTCCCCCCACCCCCGGGTCATGAAATTTTCTTCAATGGAATCGGTCCCTGTTACCAGAAAGGTTGGGGGCCACTGCTCTACTGAACATATGCTTTTGGATTTATGAAGTTCTCTAAAATGATGGATTAAAACTATGTTCTTATCAGTATAAATATGTATAATGTTAGGCTCGTTGATGTGTGCTATGATGGAGTCTTCAAAACCCACATCAGTTTACTATTTTTTTAAGTGTGATATTTATTTACAATTTTATATCTCTTCTAGTACTCTCCTCTGGTATACTTCTGACTGGTGTGGCAATGTCATGTTATGCACGTGGAAAAAAATTGAACAACATTTTTTAATGAAATATGATGATATGATAAGGGGTAATATTCCAAACATGTCACCCATTAATTAGCCCATATTAGTCAACCATGACCATTTTCTATGCAATTTTAGTAATAATAAGTCAATATAGTGCACAAGAAGAGCCACTCCTCCTTTTACTATGAAAACCCTTTTATATTTTTACTTGGGCTTCCTATTGATTTATCAAATTGATCAAGAACCTGTTCCATATCATCCTAATTTGTATTGAGATCTGGTGACTGAGTGGGTAAATGTACTTTAATGAAAAGCATGAAGTGGTCGAGTTGGGAGGCCAAAGTGACATTCATCCTCCCAACTTGACCACCTTGAGACAACATCACATTTTAATGAATAGAACCAATAGTTTTCTTTTGCCTATATAAACTTGCTTATGCATATATCATTATAAGAGTGTATTATTTGTTGTAATATGCTTAATGTTATGTTGACTTGCAGAGGACTAAGGATCATCTTAGTATAGATTCTTCCACATGTTTTGTGGATGTTGGTTTGTGAAGGGATGGTGTGTAGGCACTGAGTGTAAAGCTGTGGGGGTGAAAGGTGCAGGTGTCTTGAAATTTAACGTGGCATGAATCGTGGTTGACATGTGGGTGTTAGATGTGAAATGCTGGTGCTCAATGTTGGTATTTTATGACTCATAGATGAGAAATGTTTGGTGTCTTAGGAATTATAGTAATATAATGTCTTGTGTTTGCTGTGTGTTTCTTCTTCATTGTAAGATTGCAAGCAGGGCTTTCTCTGCATTGAGTATCAATCGGTCTCATGTCTGACCATCATTGAAATTATATTGCAGGGCCACAGCATTTATAAAACATTGCCATAACAGCCCTAGTTCTTCTGAAACTTGATGATACTTTAAAGGCTGTATTGTACTACAAGATGTAATGGTTGTTATACAAGGCAGTTCTTTCCATCTGCAATAGAAGGTTTGTTTTTATCATAGGTTGCTCACACACTTCCATTATGTCAGAGTGATTCTACAATCATATTATTGGAGACTACTTCCTCAGAAAATATTAAAGAACGATTCTAGTTCTGGGAAATGATGTAACACACTTGTCATTTATTAAAGTGGAATCTTCATGCATTATTGTATTGCACTTTCTTTATGAATTGCTCATAATAATAAAAGTATGGATTGAAGAAACATAAAATAATTACTTTTTAATCAACAAAATAATATTTAATTTAATCAAAAATTGTGTTCAAAGTATAAAGTCATCTACCTAGTATATAGTATCCATGCAAATAGAAAAATGTGTGCAGGGGAGGACTGGCAGCTGTTGACCTGATGGGGAAAGATAATTTAGTTGTCCTTGGTGCCACTTCATTAGCCCACCTTATATCTTCAGAGATAGACACAAATAGACATCCAAACAGATTTGCTGACTGAATGGGTCACACTGATCTGCTGTGCCGGAATCCACTAATGCCCTCCTGAAACATAGAATGTGCCGGCAGATAAGATTCATTCGGCCCATCTAGTCTGCCCAGTTTTCAAAACATTTATTAGTCCTCAGTTCCCTATCATATAGCTAGGATAGCCTTGTGCCTACCCTTTAGCAACGGAAGTAAAAAAAAAAAATACTTCCGTTGTTCTTGCCAGTAGAAGGGAAGCGTTGCCTAAACAGGCAGTGCTCCTTTCTATTTGGCTGATGTGGTCGCTCAGGAGAGGTACTTTAGCAACATGATCGGTGCTTAGAAAGCGAACTTTCATTTGCTTCCTAAGCACACATGTGCAGCTACGGTCAATCCGGGGAGTGATCGTAGCATGCCCCTGCACTTTAATTCAGTTCTGCACAATGCCTCTACATAGAGGCATTGTAGCAACACCGACAGAGTAAAGAAAGCGACCTTCAGTCGCTTTCTTTGCTCTTTTTAGAGCATGACTTACAGGGCACGTCATGTGTCACTAAGTACACATGTTTGCATGACGTGCCTGGCATGTCACATGTCGGGAAGGGGTTAAAGGGACACTACCACTTACACTCACTCACTGACAGGCACGATCAGACAACACTCACACGCTTCCTGACAGACACAATCATCCAACACTCACACATTGACTGACAGGCACAATCAGAAAACACTCATACACTCACTGACAGGCACAATCAGCCAACACTCACTCACTGACAGGCACAATCAACAAACACTCACTCACTCACTGACAGGCACAATCAGCTAACACTCACACTCTCAGCCAGCACACACACTGACACTCTCAACCAGCACATACACTGACAATCTCAGCCAGCACACAGACACACTCAGCCAGCACACACACAAACACACACACTGACATATCAGTCAGCACAGACACACAATGACACACTCAGCCAGCACAGACACACATTGATACTCTCAGCCAGCACAGACACACACTTACACTCTTAGTCAGCACAGACACACACTGACGCAGTCATCACAAACACACACTGACACTCTCACACAGCACACACACTGACGCGGGGGGGGGGGGGTGCTTCTGTAAAGTCTCTGGGGGGTGGCACCCAAAAACACTAGATTTAACAAAATGACAATTACACTTGTTTATTAAGATATTTTATTAAACAAACTGACATAAAAAAAACAATCAAAGATGCAAAATAAAAAATAAAAACATTTTAATTTTTTGATGGGAGTGCCCCTTTAACCTTTTTTTGTAAATGCCAATCAAAATTGCAGTGGTGATAACATTGCAAGTTTAGGATTTCTGCGGCTTGACTAGTGTATGTAGATTTGTGTTTAATAAGGCCTCTGCTACCTCCTGAATTTTAAAATATAAATTATGTTGTGTGTGCTTTGTGTACTGCTCTAGGCCTCAGGCAGAAAACCAGTAACCAAGCCAGTTACCATCAGGCTAACTATATATTGATGGGAGCAACATTTGTGGGAAGAGGACATCATTTTCTGTTCTTGCTTCAGTAGCAAAGGCTAGCTTCAGCTCAGTGGTAATTTTTGTCCTCTTGGGTCAAAATAGTCTTTCATTGTGTGTCCATAATTATGCAAATGTACTAATGGTTTTAATGCTCTGTATTCAGATGGCAAACACTGTTTTAATGTGGAGGCCATTATGCATAATATTACTTTTTTCATGCTTCCCTATTGGCTTCACTTCAGTTTACATTAGGTGTAAAAATATGCACAGCCTATGTTTAAACCCTTATGGGATAGTGTTAAATACATAGTTTAGCTTGATGCACACTCCAGCTCAAACCGGGAAACACCAAAAAAAATAAAATAAAGTTAAACATATCACCAATCATAGGGAATGTTAAATATACTGGGGTTCTGACTAGGGCTGCCACCTTTTCTCCCTATACTATTGCCTCCATAGACTTAACATTGACAGCAAGCCAAATTTTGACTGGCCTGCTGGTAAAATACTGGCTGGGTGGCAACCCTAGTTCTGGCTAATATTGAAAATGATAACATCATAATTACAGTAATCACTAACATAAATGCATGTGTTTGATAATTTGTAAAATCATTAGTAGCAACACAAATAAATAATTCTTAAAAATACAGCTATAGAAAAAGAATGAAAAAAACATTTAAAAAAATAAAACAAACACCAACTTAATAACTGAGTAGTGTTAAACATCACTGACTAACCTAATAAAAAGAAGATACTGTACTAAACTTCATAAACATGCCCATATCACTTAGAAAACACACACATGTATAGAACATCTTACCATCTGATCTCATAAAAGCATCCTTTCATGTTCCAGGGGGAAAAAATGAGAGGGAGAGATGTTAAATAACAAACAATTACACTTATATGAAAGGGAAATTTCATAGCACCATAATAATTGTTTGTTCAGGGTTTTTTTTTATTTATTAACAAATGAAATTAAATGTACTTTTTCTTGATATGGTTGTGAATTCCGTACATGTTTGAATAGAGTTCATAATAATAAAAAAAAATAAAAAAAATAAAAAAAAATGTAGAAGATTCGAGGAATATATCACATTGAAATTGATTGAAAACTAAACTGAAGTTAAGTTTCAAGGAAAGGCAAAATAAGCTAATTGAAAATGATTTCTGTTTAATGATTATCAATTTGGGGAACACTGAGCTGCAGCATAGAAAATTATGTAATTATGGGGGTCATATACTAAACAAGAGCAGTGGAGGAAAAAGTAGGTAAAACATGAGTAAGGAGCAATTTGCTACTATTTGTAACATTCTGCACTTTTTTTCCCTGATTTTCACCTCTTCCATTTATTTTTATTTAGAATGCATTTTTCCGGTTGCGGTAAAAAATTGCGATTATATTTGCACATGCTAAAGAGCTATCATGGGAAAAATCATTCTTATTTGTGTGTGAAAATTACATCAGCTTTTATTTATTTTTTTTATTTTTTTAAATTATTATTTTATTGAGTCATCAAGAAAAATATACAGTACATATAACTGAAGGTACATACAAAAAGATAAAAACCAAATCAGGAATGTGTATCTACTGATACATGACATATAGAATAGTACCAAAAATGACTCTTTTTGATTTTTTGTATAGAAATCCAACAAGAGGCACTCGTGGCCTCGTAGACATATGAAAATAATATCAAATCAGACCAAAAAACCTTTCGTAAAATATTCCGCTTTCTCTTGTGTGGGTCAAAAATCAATACAAAAATAAAAGTAGAAAAGAACAAGAACGTCAGGGTGCATAGGAAACATTAAAGAGCATATATAGTAAATATATACTGAACTACTAAATTGTTGTCAATAACTAGTGCCTGTATGGAGGCTACCTGAACCACTGGAGCCCGGATCACCCTCTAAACTGAACCATTAAGTCTGCCAAAATTGGGGCAACATTGGTCAGTAGTCTTAGTACATGTAGCATATCCCTTAGCGGTAATTCGAAACATCATAAAAATATAAAAATAGAATTACCCTGTACCATTTATAATCTCTTGTCTACTGAAAAGTATATAGAGGAACATGATATATGATGGATGGAAAGGGGTTAGGAGAAGAAGGGATAAGAAAGATTATAAGAGAAATTGATACATCAGCTTTTAGCAAGTGGCTCTTCTCCCCTTACCTTTAGCACCACCGATTTACACAGTACATAGGTCCATGTTGCAAACTCAGTTAGATGAACAGAGATACACTCTAGATACAGAGGGAGTAGGGAACAGGAGACAAATAGAGTGGTAGGAATAGACAGGAAAAAAGGTGTAGAAATAGGTGCTTTTGTGGGCTTGTATCCGCTGTATAGGAAGGATACTTATAAAGCAATCTAGTTGAATGGTGGGAATTTGCTATCCTTTCACTTTCTCATGACTATCCTCCTGGTTTATACACATTAGGAATGAAGTAAAACACTTGTGCTAAATCTCCCAGCTTTTACTTTAAAAGATTGCCAATGTTGAAATATAGATATAGGTTATTATATTGAAAAGAACACTAAGACAAGTAGAATCAGGTCTTTAAAATGTGTGGGAATTGCCCTTTTTTTTTACTACTACAAAAAGACCTGGATTTTAGGGCCAAGGATAATTGTGGCAGAAAAACACACAAAAAACTGAAACTTACTAGCAAACTATACTCTGACAGCTAGAATTCAGAAACATGCTCATTGTAAAGAAAATGTACAGATATATAAAGCTAATAGTAACCTCGTGTATAATAAAAATGCAGACTATCTGGTACAATAAAAATAACAATAGACAGGACTTAAGAGTTTTGTATAAATATTGGAGAATATCTTTTATGTAGGCTACAGTTAAACTGGATTACTATCTCTCTAATGTCCATTTGCTTAGTGAGACTGAGCAGCTAAACTTTTCTTTATCAGGTAATGTACCTTGTGCGAGGAGAGAATATGTGATTGACACATATGGCATATTAATCGAATGCCAGAGCTGGCCTGCCAACGGAACTTACTTTGAATCATTCTAGAAGCCATACATACCAGTGTCATTTGATTTATAAAATAGAAGCCACAGGCTATTTAGTGAATACAATTGGATACCTCTGTTTGAAATGTGCAGTGCAAAAGCTTTTAAAGCATGTCTTCACAGTTTTCATGACGAGTACAACACTGATATCAACTTCTAGGCAGTCAACTTAGATAGAAAGACTTTCTGTAGCAGGTAATTCATCAGTTTTGAAGTTCATGACAACAGTGGAAAATAGAAGTGCAGGCAACTTCGGCACATCTTCTCCCAGACACAACTAATAATTCAAAGGCTTTCATCACAGGCAAACCCTATCTGAGACATATTTAGTTCAAGAGCGTTTTGGCTATTGTTTATTCTAATTACCAGTATTCACTATTTTTGCTCTTTTTTTCATTCTCTTTTACTGGAGACTTTTTGTTCAATCAATAAAGATTTTTAGACATCAGCCTGTATATAAATTTTACTACATCAATACCGTCATACTGATAAGCAAGAACAATTTTACCTTACACTAAGCTGTTCTGAAACTGTTGAAATTTGTGGTGTATCTTTAAATATAATTATAATATTAAGTAACAACAGAAGCTGCACGTATAATTTAAAAATAGTGCTCAAATTACTGCAGTTAGAAAAGCAGAGAATGAAATGGGTTCATTGTTCCAAGGTCATTTGTTTGCATATGTTTATATCTCATATGCATGCTAACAATTAACGCAGAATAATTAAAGAAATATGAAGGAAATAATACAGTGACAACATAACAAATGCAAAATAACAACTAAACAGCAATTAACAAACATTTTTAAATCAATACATCACTGACACAAATAGTGCCCTGAAAGTTAAACACATAAAGGTCTATCAATAAAAAATGGCAGGGAACTGAGATAGGAATTTCAAACTTTAGGCCAAAGTAGGTAAATTGGAATTTAAAAAAAACAATACAATGTTCCTCTTATTTATTACCACCACTGCTCCACATAATTTACTTAAATGTATGTATGAGTGAGTGGACAAATGGAAGTGTACATATAATGGCAAAAACAGTGGTTTTAATTTTTTTTTTCCAATTGTGCTAGCTTACATTCCAGCCTTTCCTTAATTTCTTTCATTAAGATCCAAAGTTTGGGAGGGTCATCTAATAATCATGCGAATGCAGTATTTTAGAATATGACATTAATTCTTGCTATACGTCAAAATACATGAGAAACAATAGGTATGTATGTTTACTGACTCAATAAAATCAAATTGAACAAAAAAAGTTCCTGGTCTGTACCAATAGCAGCAGAGGAGAGATCTGCCTATGCATTACAAAGGCCTGTGGAGCAAACCAAATAGCATTTCATGAGGGAAAGGGTAAACTTATCCTACATTTGTATTTACCCGTAGTCTTGTCTCCTTTAATATCATGCATAGTTTGAATGGCATCATTTGTTATAGCAATACATACAAAATGTTTAATAATACATGTCTGAAAATATTTTTTCCAGTTGTCCATTCCAATGAATTGCCTGCATGAATTGGATCGTTCTGGTTCACATTCCGCTCTCATTTGGGCTTCATAAATCATCCATTAGGTAAACTTAAATAGCTATTCCTTTGGGTTAGATTCATCACATTAAATATTTGCCCTGTATAAAAGATAATGTTTAATGACCTTTTCAGCGTACATGGTATCCACGTTTTGCATATCCGTAATAAAAATATCCTACTTTTCAATTTTCTTTCAAAAGTCACATTCAGTATACTATAACCTTGCTCAGTATTCAGACACATACTGATTGGCATACATGATGGCAAACAGTATAGAGTTTATTGACCTCTCAGTAAATGGGACAAGTTGACTACATGTTTTAAATGAAACATGATCATATAGAAAATCAATAATCTACATATGTATTAATAAATGTGATTTGGAAGATTGCCCTGGCAAATTGAATGCAATCAGTGGAACAAAAGCAAAACATCCTTAGAATTTTAAAATAATAATTAAAACATATACCTAGCATTTAATTGCACATACATTTAAAATAACTAGATACCTCTCATTTTAGTGATAGTAACCTTTTCATATTATAACACAGTGTATTTATATTGAAGTAAACAATTCTTTAGTAAAAGGCTCCATAAAATGAAATAGGAAATAAAGGTTTTATTTTCGCACAACGGTAAATCAAATTGTGCACCACGAGTTTGGAATGTTGGAATCTTCCCCATTAAAAATAATGGGAGGCAAAATTATTGAAGCGATATTTGAGACTAAGTCAAACTCAGGTACTGAAAAATGAAAGTCGATTTCCAAAGTTGAATTTTAGTGAATAAGAGATTTATTGATGAAAGAGGGCATTATAGGAAATTGACACAGAGAATTTCAATCTTAAGGGGACTCTGTCAGCCTAAATATTGCTAATACACTGAATAAAAAATGTTGACAAATGATGTATACATTGTATGTACAAAATTAAATACACATAAAATGAGATAAATATATGGTTTAACCCCTTAGTGACATTACTTTTTTGGCTTGTCTGACTCTTGGTGACATGGGTTGTTTTAACATTTCTGCGATGTTTGTGTTTTTCTGTAATTTATTTCTCATACTTTCTCATTTAGTGTACCCACACAAACTATATATTATTTTTATCGGCATACGAAGGGCTTTCTTTTGATACCATTATTTTGATAATATCCTATAATTTTATTTAAAAAAATAATAAAATATGGCAAAAAAATAAAAAAAAACTGTTCTGACTTTTATTTGAAAAATCATATACTCATCTACAAAAGACAACAAAAAAACTACTAAATAGTTTCTAATACTTGTCCTGAGTTTAGAATGGCCCTTGATTTATGTTTTTGTGCTTTTTTGTTTAAGTTACAGTGCAAGAACTATAAGTAGTGCAAAGCTATTTCAAAATCCTTTTTTTTTTCTTCAAAATCAGCAATAGTGACATTGTAACACTGATATCTGTACTAAATCCATGAATGATTCCCCCCCACACACACACATTTACACAGGGCCGATCCTGGGCGGGTGCGCGTGGGAGGAGAGGCGCTTCTAAAGGGAGCTCCCTCCCCAGCACCTCCTCCCCGAAGTGCGGTCCTCTGGTAAGCACCTGCTGTCACCGCACCTCCTGCTCACACTAACCACAGCACGACGGGTGTAAGCTCCGCCCCGTTGTGCTGTGAGGTAGGCGGCGCTCTGGATGTCAGATGACATCCGGCAGGAGAACCCACGTGACAGTGTTGAAAACGTCCTCCTCCCTGCAAATTCAGGTAATTAAGCAGGGAGGGGGACCAATCATCATAACGTTGTTGTTGTTGTTTTTTTTGGGGTGGGGGGGTGAAAAGAAATGTATGTGTGTCAATGTGTATAAGTGTGTGTGTCGATGTGTATAAGTGTGTGTGTGTGTCAATGTGTATAGGTGTGTGTCAATGTGTATAAGTGTGTGTGTGTCAATGTGTATAAGTGTGTGTGTGTGTCATTGTGTTTAAGTATATGTGTGTCAATGTGTATAGGTGTGTGTGTGTGTCACTGTGTATAGGTGTGTGTGTGTCAATGTGTATAAGTGTGTGTCAATGTGTATAGGTGTGTGTGTGTGTGTCAATGTGTATAAGTGTGTGTGTGTCAGTGTGTGTGTCAATATGTATAAGTGTGTGTGTGTGTCAATGTGTATAAGTGTGTGTCAATGTGTAAAAGTGTGTGTGTCAATGTGTAAAAGTGTGTGTCAATGTGCATAGGTGTGTGTGTCAATGTGTGTAAGTGTGTGTGTCTCAATGTGTATAAGTGTGTGTGTGTGTGTCAGTGCAGGGCTCGACAAACCCCGGGCGCCAGGGCGCCATGGCAACCAGGAAATTAGACCTGGCGCCCGGGTATTGGCACCCTCTACTTTGCGTCCCCTCACCTCTGGGATCCATGGAGTTTTTGCTGTTCCTTTGGACAGCGCAGCGCGAGGAGGCAGCATTTTGCACACGCTGCCAGCTCCACCCCCTCTCGCGTTCTTCAAAGGCTTAGTTCCAGGGAGCACGTGACATCCGTGTCACATGACAACCCGGCTCTCAACAGGATGGGCTTGAATGATGGTCTGTGACTGGCAGACTGAGATGAAATGGAAGTGCTCCCCTCCCCTGCAATCAAACATGCACCTTTTATTTTATTTATTTAAAAAAAAAAAAAACAGCTAACTTGTCAGATCTGTATGTCTCTATCTGTCTATGTATGTATTTTTGACTGTCTCTTTCTGTATGTGTCTGTCTCTGTGACTGTCTGTGATAGTCTGTGTATGTAAGAGGAACTGTCTCTGTGACTGATTTTCTGTGTATGTAAGTGGAACTGTCTCTGCCTATGTGACTGTCTGTCTGTTATTTTCTGTGTGTGTATTTGGAACTGTGTGTGTGACAGTAAGCGAGAGTATGTGTTTACAGGACTCTGTGATTGTGTGTATTTTTGCGTGGTTGTGTGTGTATGTGCGGTTTTCTGGCTCCTAGATTTTTTTGCTGGCTCCTAAAACAAAATTTAATTTGTCAAGCCCTGTGTCAGTGTGTTTAAGTATATGTGTGCCAATGTGTATAAGTGTGTGTGTGTCAATGTGTATAGGTGTGTGTGTGTCAATGTGTATACGTGTCTGTCAATGTGTATAAGTGTGTGTGTGTTTGTGTGTCAGTGTGTATAAGTGTGTGTCAATGTGTATAGGTGTGTGTGTGTGTGTGTGTGTCAATGTGTATAAGTGTGTGTGTCAGTGTGTGTGTCAATGTGTATAAGTGTGTGTGTGTGTGTGTGTGTGTGTGTCAGTGTTTTTAAGTATATGTGTGCCAATGTGTATAAGTGTGTTTCAATGTGTATAAGTGTGTGTGTCAATGTGTATAGGTGTGTGTGTGTGTCAATGTGTATAGGTGTGTGTGTGTGTGTCAATGTGTATAGGTGTGTGTGTGTGTCAATGTGTATAAGTGTGTGTGTTTGTGTCAGTGTGTTTAAGGATGTGTGTGCTAATTTGTATAAGTACGTGTGTGTCAATGTGTATAAGTATGTGTGTGTGTGTGTCAGTGTGTATAAGCATGTGTGCTTACGTGTGTACAATAGTGTCTGTGTAAGTGTATCCTGTGTGTAAGGGTGGCTGTGTGTGTGTGACAGTGTGTATAAGGGTGCCTGTGTAAATGTATGTACATGTAAGGTCACTAAGTGTGTAAGTGTGAGTGTGTATATTTATGTGTGACTTTGTAAGTGTGCACTTGCCCAGGGCCGCTGGTTAACCGGGGCCCCCGCTGGCCGCAACATGGTTCAGCTGCCCGTGTCACATGGAGGGCTGTACTCAACGTGCTTAGAGGGTAGACTGTGCGGATGAGACGGTCAGGGACACGAGAGAGCAGCAGCAAGGTGAGTACTTGGGAAGGTGGGAGAGGAGATAATGCTTTTATTGGGCAAACTAAAAGTGGCATATTGATGGGCATATTGACTCTGGCCTATTAATGGGCAAACTAACATTGGTATATAAATGGGAAAAAATGGCTGTGGCATATAAATGGACAAACTATGAGTGGTATATTAATGGACAAACAGTGGCATTTTTTTAATGGGCAAACAGTGGCATTTTTTAATGGGCAAACTGTGGCATTTTTACTGTACAAACTGTCATTCTAGTTGGCAAACTGTGGCATTTTTAACGGACAAACTGGCATTTTAAAGGGCAATCTGGCTGTTGCATATGTTAATGGAAATCTGACTGTGGCATGTTAACTGGTACCTGACTGTGGCTCATTTTAATTGTCAAAGTGATGCTGTGGAGCAAAATAACATGTACAATGGGGCAAAGTGGTACTGTGGCATGTGCTAGAGACCCTAGGTACACCTCTGCAAATGGGCTGCCCATGTGCTGCTTTGCTGCCCCTCAGAGCCGGCTCTGCAGACCGGTGCCCTGTTTACCCTTAGACCTCAGTCAGCTCTTTTCATGGTGGAATAATATTTATTGCTCATTGTGTACTTATTTTCCAATGATGCAAAAAGTCTCCCATGTTGCTGTCTGTGCATCACAGGAATGAATAAAACCACTACACAGTATTATGGCCAAATAAATATCTTTATTTAAAATAAGAGTTTGTGTTAGTCCTTTACATCAAAATAAAGTTTGTGCTCTCCCTGCCCCTCTCCCCAATAATGAAATGGGCATGTCTGGAACAGACATGTCTAAAGGGGAGGAGTTTGTAATATAGCCACGCACCCAGGCGGCCATGACCCTAGGATCGGCCCTGCATGTACATATTTTTCACAACTAGACAACGCAGGGCATTTACTTTGGGGTATTTTGACACTTTTCATGTAACCATTTTACCACCAACCTTTGCCAAAGTTTGCAGCAAAAAAAAATAAAAAAGGTGATTTTTCACACAGATTGCAATTCAGGTAGACATTTCCTGAAAATGTGAAGGGGTACTGCAAAATAACACTTCAATATGTGTTTAGCAACATCTCCTGAGTACAGGGATACCACCCATGCATAGGTTTGTCAGCTTGTTTGGGGGTTAAGAGGCCACAATTGAGAGGTGCACTTTTTTGGTTTTCCAACTTGGAATTTTGACATGCAGAAAACCTGCGCCCATGTCCCATCTAGGAGATTTCTGAAGTGAGTCAGTGTATTTTACCACACTAAACCATATATTTTTGAAAACTAGTCACTAGGTTATTTCAAATGGTGGTATTTAAACACTTTCCATGCACTAATTCTACCACCAGCCTATGACAAAATTTTGGTTATTAATTGTTTTATGTTTTGTTTCCACATACATTGTTCTTCGGGCGTGAATTTACAGATCCTGTTATGTGTCACTGCCAAAAAACACCTAAATATGTGTTCAGCAACATCTCCTAAGCTCCACTCATGCATAGGTTTGTGAGGTTGTTTGGGGACTAAAAGGCCACATTTGTGAGGTACACATCTCAGTGTTCCTCATGGAACAATGATTTAAAAGTAATATCAGGAAGTATTACTTTACAGAGAGGGTTGTGGATGTATGGAATAGCCTTCCAGCAGAAGTGGTAGAGGTAAACACAGTCAAGGATTTTAAGCATGCGTGGGATAGACACAAGGCTATCCTAGCTATAAGACCGGGAACTGGGGACTAATAAAAGTATTTAGAAAAATTGGGCAGACTAGATGGACTGAATGGTTCTTATCTGCCGACACATTATATGTTTCTATGTTTCCAACTTGGAATTTTGACATGTAGTCAACCTGCGTCCATGACCTATTTGGGATATATCTTTGAAGCCAGCCAATGTAATTTACCCCCACCAAACCATATATTTCTTTGAAAATAGACACCCATGACTACTTGTGGCAAGGGCTCAGCAGCCACTGATACATCACTAGATGATGTATCAGAAAACAGACTAGGCTCAAAATTGAACCCTTAGTCAGCGGCATCGAAATCAGTGCCCAAGCAGTGATCTATGGCAAAGAAGTAGTTAATTGTTCTTAGAAGAGCCTATGTAGTACTGTAATATATTACAGTACAAAGAAATTAATCCCTAAAAAAATACAGACAGCAAAAAGTGTTGCTGTCCAAGATTACTGCTTATACAGTGATCAATAGCAGGAAAGGGGTTACAACACAAGGAATTCATAAAACCTGACAATTTTATAAAAATGTATTTTAACACGAATACTGGTCTGTCTCTTTCCCTCACAAAAATGTAAGTGAGGAGATGGAGGCAGATACAAATTGATCAGATCAATATACACAAATATTGATCTTACCAGGTGAATGGTGATGCTCATCTGAGCAATCACCAAACCGCCTTTGGCACTAATTCACTGTTACTGATCACTATATATGCGCTCAGACAGCTTAAAAAAAAATCTAAACTATTTTTACTTTACACATAACCGCCTAGCAGGTTTAAAAAAAAAAGGAAGCGGTTTATAGCTCTTAGAAGTACAAAAAAATTAACCCTCAAAAAAAGCGCTGATGAGCAAGATCACTGCTAACGCATGATACATTTTACAAATATTGATATGACCAGCCTGACAATCTGCCTAGCAATCACTGTGATGAGGCAATCATGTGACTGCTTGAAGAGCAAAGGAAGCAGCTACTTCCTGTAATTTGCAAATCAAGCCACAAAGTGATGTCATAAGCAGCAGACACCACAGATACTTTTAAAACATATATATATTGCAAACACAATGTATAGATAATTTAAATAATTTTTTTATTCTCTAAATACACTGGAAAAGCAAAGCTTAAGCTGACAGATTCCCTTTAAGGGCAATTTAGTTGAATTGGATAATTTTTCCAACTATGCTACTTTGGCGTTAAATAAAGTCCTTAATCTCCTCATTTAGACCAAAAACCAAATATGGATTCTTACCATTTAACCCTATGAATCTAAAAACACAATGAATGCTCTTAAATTGCTGTTGCATAATAAATATATATATATATAAATTGAAAAGAAATCAAGACAATACATTATATATATATATATATATATATATATATATATATATATATATATATATTTGGCACCTCTATTACATAGAAAGTATTAACAGAAGAAAGGATATGGTATTCTGCTATGAACAAAATTCCGAAAGAGTTAAGTAGTGGGCATGGAAGCTGGTTCCATCTCCATGGCAGCCAGGAGGAGTTAGGTGCTGTACTCTGAGTCAATGTTGAGCACTCAGCTGGACCCATTCTGTTTGAAACAGACACATAATGGAGAGAAGAAAGCAAATATAAAGATTCTGAGTGATGTAGAAATGGCTAATTGCATTTAACAATGCAAGCCAATTCCGAAGATTATAAACAGTTCATCTTTATTGGGCATTCAGAATTGTGTTTTGAAGTTATGTTTCTGTAATATTAGTTAATTATGATCAACATAATAACGATTCTTCCTACATAGGTATCCAGCATTTTCACTTTAATTACACTACTTAATAGCAATAAAAAAATAACTTTACCTCTACGTTACCTTTAATGAAATATCTTTCTGGGAGAAAGAAACAAACAAATAAAAACCAAAAGGATGAGACCTAGTTTGATTGATTATCTGAATAAATGTATCAGTTAATGACAGTTGATGTGCTGTCTTTACATGATAGTAGCAAATACGGCTGAGAAAAACTGGAGTTTGAAAATACTAGAATATCAGGAGAGGAAACCGCAAAGCAAAAAAATATTTAGAAAAGATTTGATATGACTGGAAGATAGAACTTAACTTTTATTTAAAAAGTTAATAATCTCTGTAAAATCTAAACCATATTGTTACAAATTTGAGGTAGATGTGCAACATTTGTGAAATATAGGAATATTAAAAATAATAAAAGCATATAATAAAAGCAATGTATTACAGTGCACTGCATTCTTGTATATATTATGCGTTATTATACAGTGTTGGGATACTATAAAGAATAGGGACTATTTAGTAATTATTTATAGTGAAAAGTATGATCTATGAAATGCGCTATCATTATGAGAGGTACACACAGCTTCTATAATATATTTTGGATAAAACTTGAAATTTGGAGTCATAAAGTAAAATTCATAGTTGCCTGACTCCTCAGGATAAATTAATGTGTAATTAAGCAATTACTTCTACAATGAAGTTTGAAAAACTCATTAAAAGGCACCCTCCAATTAAATCCCCCATTTACATGATAGGGCAGCAATCAAATTTGGAACATATTTTAATTAATAGTTTCTTTTTTTCCTTTTTTTTTAGGCTGTGGGCAATGTTCTATTGAGGTTCTTTGAAAGCATGAGTATCTGCTACCATGGCAACCATAGTAACCTTACTCTGACATCCATATGTGTTCTGTATTCATTCAAGAAAATTTCTAGGCTATTTGTCTCGAACACGAGCAATAAATCAGATTAGATTTTTAGCTATATTTTTTGTTTTTCTTTATTAGCAAGTTCATGAACTTACACAGATAGCATCATATTTATTTGAATAGTTAAGTGCTAAAAAATAAAAACATGCCTCAGTAAAAGATGATTTTATGTTGGTAGTAGCACATAATAATTTAGCTTGCAACTTTACGCAGTTGTTTAAATCTGAATATACCAATAGAAAACCACACAGACATTTGTTAAGAATTGGCATGTTAAAATGCACATTAGATCCAAAGAAGTAAAAATGCATAACTAGGTTTTCAAAATGTTTACTCTTTAATATCAGCCATTGTGATTTGTGAAGTTAGATAGCATTTGTTTAAAGGGATCTTGCAGTTTAAAAAATATTAATATTGGCTTTTTATGTTACTCAGCAATGTATCAACCTCAGTGCATCTTATATAGCAGAGCCCAATCAGAGAAATTTGAATACACAGCTAAACTGCATGGTGCTCCATGTCACATTTGCGTGATAAGCCGGATCACTGGAACCAGAAACTGTATAAAGGTAAAAACAACATTGTCTGCACCACTCACCTTAGTAAAGTTGGAGCAACACAGTGCTACAAATATTACTCAATACCCCAAAAATCTATTAAAATAAGTGGGAAGTGCCACACTAAAGATTAAAAACTGAAAACTGGCCAGATTCAAGTAAGGATACCACCACATGGTTGACACCAGTTTGGCTGAGGAAGATCCCCGAAACTGTGGAAATACACTGCAGTTTTAAGACTAGCAGCTATCTTTGACAAGTGTACGTTGCAAGAATTCTTTCTATACCTGTGAAGCTATTCCAACAGAGTACCCCTTCCATAGGTGTTTTGTCAGACTTAAGGGGTTTGTATAACAAATATTTTCTTAGATCAGGTGCTGTGTAGCCTTTTTCTCTTTTTTCTTTCAATAGTAAAAATGTAATTGATGTTTTGACATGTAAACGTTATTCTAACAATACACCTAAGCCCAACTATACCATGGGGATCGGTATACCTGGATTCACATTGTGATCCAAGCACGGTCACAGTGGGATTCACAAGATCTCACTAAACGTCTGCTTTAAAGTGGAAGACAGATCAGGAGCCTGAAGAGAGCCATATAAGTATTGCACTATATAAAGAAACTTGTTTTTACACATTTGTAACAGGGTTAACTTGTACTTGCCTATTTTTTACTTTTATTGCTCAAGGATGAACTGTGCATTTTGTGAGCATGATTGGATTTCTAGCTGTATTCCTAAGATCACAACTGGAATCATTTCAAACATGCTAATTTTTCAAACACACATTTTTTTAGTTGTTGCATTTGTTTGTTTGTTTTTTCTTTTGATTTGCCTGCTGTTTCCACTCTTGCTTTTTCTATGATACATGCTTTTTGCACCTTTTTTTTCTTTCCTTTAGAAACATTTTGGACCTTTACTTTATTTTATAAAAAAAATCCTTAAAAGTATAACGCATACTTTTATAAAGCAAATATGTACATATGCATATACACATATATGTCAAATTATTTTCCTATTACATATTATTCCATGTGTATGTATAATATAAAAAAAAAAAAACTTTATTTTGGGGGGAATCATCAAGTATTAACATTTTCTTCCTTTAGTTTTGAACTTTATGGCAATTGACTAATGACTGCAGCCAACTTTCTACAAAAAAATAACCTTAAAGCATCACTCCAGTATGATATTTTTTTTTACAAATAAGTTCATATAAATGGTGGCAATTTTAAAATATGTCACGTTTTGCAGTACTTAACTTGAGAACTTCCCTTTTCTCCCCACTGTGAATTATTGGAAACCCACTCCAAGCAAACCCTTTTTTTCCCAATGTTTTGCTACTTTTACCCTTAGCAGCCCTTCAACTTTTTACTTGCAGCTTACCTGAATAGATCATACAACTGTGCATACATGTACAGATCAGCTGTTGATTTAAGGGGACACATCACTTTTGTAAGCTCTCCTGCAGAATGTTTTTAGCGAGAAATGAATTAAATAATTGAGGTAGTTATCTTAGGATTCCCTCATTGATTAATTAATTGGTTCCTTCTGGACACACATGAAATCATTCTGCAGGAAAGCATGAAAAAAATGTTCTGAATTAAAAAAAAAAGGCCAATAAAGCAATCCCAGATGCACTACTGGTGCAAAACCTGCATAAGCATGCTATATATAGGCTCCTATGCAATATATGTATACGCATGTTTGTTTTCTTGTTGTTTTTTTAGACACTTTGTTGCTTTTCCCTACCAGGCTCCAGCCAAGCCATTGAGCATATTGTGCATAAATTAAACAACACATAGAATTTAATACCAAATCTAGATTATTTTCAATTCTGAGTGGCCCCTGTTAAAAATGTGAGCACCCAGCATCTAATGGGAATCAACAGGACCTTACCGGAATGAGATAATTGGATCTCTAGCTATCAAAGACAGGATACCTGAACACAGACAGATTTGTTTTTATTGATTTCTATTGGTACAACATCCCAAAACATCCCAAAATCAAAGAAACATTTGATAGTCAAATGTAACCAAAGAAATGAGAAAGAAGTTTGAATAAACTGTTTAGTAAGTGAAGATCAGACACTTCCTGAAAAAAATATATGTAACATACATGGTTTAGAAATAACAATTACAAAATAAGATGTCTAGAAATATTAATGTGAAACAAATTAAACATGTAACATAATAATTATAAGATTCCTCTTCACTTAGAGCTTGCTATTGTGTCCTGTGCCTCAGGAAACCATTGATTAAGTCTAAATTAATTTGACAAAAAAGGGTAATTTAGCAACCAGTTCCTGGGGTCATTGAAAGAACTCCACGATCATGCCTAATGGAATCTTTGGGCCCCTCATTAGAAGAGGAATTAGCGTAAACCATGATTGGGAGGGCCGGATAGAATAAACTAGGCTAATCCGCCTCACAAAATCTAGCATTATCTTCTAAATCACCCTCATCAGTAAAGAAAAAGGGGGGAAAGGCCTAGATGTTCTGTCCTATTTAAGGAAAGGAGAAAGCGCTCTGCCTCCAAGCATGCTTGGACAAGGATCTTGCTACAAGCTTTTGGGTTTGAGTTGTCTGAGATGTGAATAAATATATGTATTTTGAACATAGTTAATTGCAAACCTTTTGAATAGTTGTTTTTCTCAAAGAAACTGGAGACAAGGTTAATCTTTGGTGAGATAGACCATCTGTTTGGCTCTCTAGGGACATAAGCTTGTACTAGAGACACTTCGCAAGTGAGAGCCAAAGTCCAAAGGTCTAATACTTCTAGATGCAGGTGTTGTTACAAATTTTCTGTCTCCATAAATGTCATATTTCTTCCATAAGAATTAGTCTTCAATTTTAGTGTCTTGCTGAATAACCATCCGAAAAACAAACTTCAAATTCTTTTATTCAAATCCGTAGGACCAATAACACAGCAATGCTTCAGATGTTATGATGTTAAAAATATTGGTAAAGATCAGAATTTGCAATAGGTTTTAATACCTCTATCAAGTTAAACACTCCCTAATTTATGGTAATACAAGGAGGCGTGTATATATGTATGTGTTCATAAATTGTAATATATATATATAGGACGTGGCTTTAGCATCCATTTTGTTTATAATGAAAGCCATATGGTGTAATTATACTCAGGACAGGATAAGACTAACAAAGGGTACTATGTTTTAAAGGAAAGATATATTGGTGGGCCTCTTAGTGTCAAAGGTGAAAGAAAAATCCTAGACTATCTGGCTAGAGAAATATTTATTCTAATTGTAACCACATATGGTGTCCATCATATACAATGGATTCTTGTGATATAGGAACAGCTCTTGGGGGTTCTACATTCCATTGAAGGCTAGGTGGAAGGCATTTTCTTACTATCAAAGATATAAGATAGACTTATATCATAAACTTATAAAACATCAAATATTGATATTGAATTATATATTTCAAACCCTTCTGTGATAATATTTAAGATTTTAAGAATATTAATTAATTATCATATAGAGAAAGAGACATATTTTTCATAATACCTTACTCCAATTCCTTATAAGATTTTAACTTTGTGGTCAAGTATTTACATCTATATTCAATGTCTATCATTTGAGACCTTATATGCTTCACCCTGTTACACATATAACAACTAAAGATAAACAGCATTAGAATTATAAATATCAAGATCACCAAAGGATGAGTTATGAAATGTGCTATACCCATAACCAATCCTGACTTTTGTCCCCCAAACCATCTTTGCCACCATGATTTGCTTACCTCAATGTAATCATGTTTTATGCTTTTAATCATGCCTTGCACTGTGTGTATTTGTACCAAGGTGTTGTGTATTCCAGTTGCAGCTTTATCAATCACTTGTATTAACTCTTCATTATCCTTTAACTGCATATAAAAATCAGCTCCATAACCTATGCTTACATTATATAAAGTATGTTGGTCATACTTCATTATGGAATCAACTCTTTTTAGTATTGGGGGTGTTATGTCATAATATATACCTCTTATATCCTTGGTTGTTACTGATAAAGCAGGTCGCTTTGTACAATAACTACCTGGTGCTAAGCTTACTGTCTCAGAACAATTGTTCTCATGTATTTCTGTGTTTCCTTCTATTTGGTGCCAGCATATTATTCCTTTGTCATATGTCCATGCAGGCTGAATTGGTATGTTATTCATCTTCATTTGACATGTATCATTATTCTCCCAGCACCATGATACCTCTTCTAATACATTAACTCCATAAGGACAGACATAATCACCATCGTTTAACAAACAATTTTCTATGTCAAGCATGTTTTCTACATTTGCTATTCCCACTAAGATTTTATCATTTTGTGCATTGTCCATCTTTATCCACTTGGAATTTACTATCCTACCCAAATCAATGTACTTGAATCTGTTGTAATTAATTCCTTTAGTAGGTAGAAATATAGCAAAAGCACAATGTTCTATTGTATGTTCCAAACATCCTAACCATTGTGTGTGCCAGAAAGCTCGATAATGATAACTCAGTTTAGGGACTTCAAGTGGGACTTCATAAGGCCATTGATGGTTAAAAAGGGCTTGTAAGAATATTTTTGCATTAGTATTGATATCCATTTGTAATGCAATACATCCTAAGGCTAGAGAGGTGTCAGTTGCAATCTTTTCCATTCCTACACTAATATTATACTTATTTTTAATGAGATTATTTATAATGGAAATATCTGTTTTGTAATTGTTTACGACTGTTTGCATCTGTATCTTAGATAACAACAAAGAAATATCTTGTGACTTACTACCTGCGGACGCTAGTGTACTCATTCTAGCGGCTAGTGTTTCTATATTAACACCATTTATCAGACTTGCTCCTACACCTAAACCACCTAATACTGTATTATACCAGTCCCGTTTACTTCGTGTATTCACTGGTCTAGAGAAAGTAGTGTCCTGTTTTAACCAATAATAGAAATCTTGTTGTATTCCTACAGTATATTCCTGGCATTGTGGGAATGTACGTGTAATATCCCATTCTGACATGTTCAATGAATATGTGTATATACTGAAGGATGCCCCATATAACACTTTGTGATCATCCTCTTTGTATATTCTAATAGGATCTTTTCCCTCCTGTTCTACAAGATTACAATCATCTGTTATTCTTTGTTCTGGAGCCCAATTATCACGATATGTCGTGATTGTAAATGCATAAGAAAGTGAAACAGTATGTCCTGTCCTACGCATTACATATCTCATAACGAAAAAAGGTGTCCATAACCATGTTTGTTTTCTAGCTTTTGGATGCCAAGGCCATATAGTGATTTGACCTGCGCATTTAGCTGGGTTCTGATATGTAAATGAACTGTCTAGTGTTTGCTCCAATAATCTTATTTTGCTATGTGTGTATGGATTCACAAGTGTATCTATTAATTCATAGTAACACAGTAATCCATCATCCTTCTGACTTCTCACATTAAACATAATAAAGGTAAGAGTATTGTCTACACCTGTAGGTACCACACACCTATGATCTGTGTTCTTTTGTTCAGTATTATTCTGTGTTATATATGTAAAATCTTTGGTAATGTTGATAATTATATCAATTCTTCCATCAAATGAGTGATAAGTCATACAAGGTTCCAAATAATCATGAAATTTGATCATACCAGATATTGCATCCTCAGAGATGTCTGCGCGAACACATCCACAATAATCAACATCAGGAGCTTTGCAATATCTTACTCTACATTCATAGGGGAAGGCTGTACATTTAGCAAATGTATCTCTACTTTCACAACCTAGAGAACCTATATCTTGGGCACCGATTGTACCTAACATCATTAATAACAGTGTCATTGTTATTATTTTGTACAATTGCAAACTTTTTACAGAAAATAGAAAACAAAATTGATTTGATTTAGTCCATGGAATGAGGTCATCATTGTCCTTTGCAATTGAATCCACAACTTTCATTGTCTCTTTGTCCATAGTGTCCTTTGAATGTCCAAACATTTTGTCCTTTTGTATACCATACAGTATTTGTCCATAAAAAAACATTATCAGTTCTGAAACACAAAAAAAAAAAATATAGCAGTTTACTGTTCTTATATTTTAGTAAGTTTGCATTGATCAATATGCACAAGAGTAGGCTTATTACATTTTCTACCAATTTTTGCCCTCTGAACCTGTAACACAGTTTGTCCTAATTTCTTTTGAATGACATAGGGACCTTCCCAACCTGCTTCCCAGGGACCTGGGGTTCTGAAAGATTTTACCATCACCTTGTTCCCTGGTTTAAACTTCTCTGCATAGTTTCCCTGTGTAACATCTTTAACCCATTGTTTATCTGAAGGAGCCATATTTGAAGCAGCAAACTTCAAAACTGACTGCAGCTGTTCCTGTAATACTTTCAACCATTGTGCATGTTCTGCAGCAAGTTTGAAAGTACTTGGAACAAAAGGTTCATTAGGAAATATAATTGGCATGGTTCTTCCTGTCATTAACTCATGAGGTGACACTCCAGTTTTAGCGTTTGGAGTTGCACGAATAGACATTAAAACACTTGGTAAATGTGTTACCCAGCTACTCCCTTTGTCTGAAAGCATTTTTTTCAATCTTGATTTCAGTGTCCTATTCATTCTTTCCACTATGCCAGCCGACTGTGGATGATATGGGACATGAAATCTTTGTTGGATCCCCAACAATTTACACATTTCTTTAAGTACTTCTCCAATGAAATGTGGACCATTATCTGATTCGATGATTCTGGGGAATCCCCATACAGAAAATACATTTTTCCATAGTGCCCTGCTTGTACTCAAAGCTGTACAGTTAGTAAGAGCTATACAGTCGGTCCACTTTGAGAAGACATCGACAATTACTAATCCATACTTTAGACCACCTGGGGCTATAGGTAATGGTCCAATGAAATCAATTTGTATAGAGTCCCATGGTCCTTTTGCCAAAGGTACTCTCTGCAACTTTGGTTTCTGTCCTTTAGGTCTTGGATTAAATTGAGCACAGATAAGACACTCCTGCACTGTGCTTGTACACCAGTCCTTTAACTTGGGATGATAAAATTTATTCTGCAGAACACTGAACAACTTTTCTATACCCAAATGTCCCAGTGTACGGTGATTGAATACAATAAGTTCTTGCAATAAATCACTAGGTACAAATGGTACAAATGTTTGTGTTTCCTCATGTTGAACCCCATACAATCCAGTGTCAATGTCTAGATTCATTGTATCTGGATTAAAGTCAACATCCTTACTCTGATTTTCCTTCAGGGCGTGTAAAGGATCTGTTATTTTTCTTTTGCTAACGGTTGCAATCATTAAATGTTCTGAGTACTGCAACTCTCCTATTATAGCAGCTTCCTTTGCTCCCTGATCCACAAGTCTATTCCCTTCTGCAAATTCATCACCCTTTTTCCTGTTCTGGTGTGCCTGGACTTTAAGAATGGCACAAGTTAAACCTTTTTTTTCTGCATAATCAAACAATTCTATCAGGATACCAGCATGTTTCAATGGTTTATCCTGAGAATCCACCATTCCTCTTTTTTTCCATATTGGGAGGTGAAGTGTTAATGCTTTAACTACATAACTGCTGTCACTGATTATGTTCACTGGGTCATATACTGTTATCTCTAGAGCTTTCTTTACTGATTCCAATTCAGCTCTTTGAGCAGACATATGGCTTGGTAATCTGTATCTCTGCATTTCTTTTGTTTGGTCATCATATATGGCATAACCTGTGTGATGGGAACCATCTGCATAGAATCTTGTTCCATCCACATACAAACAAGGAGCCCCTTTTATTGCTTGTCTCTCAAAAGGAGATCTAGATTCAATTTCCAATTCCTTTTGACAATCATGTGGTGATCCCTGTATTTCCATTAAATCAGGAATTACATATCTTTTACTGGTTTCTACCCTGAGTGGTTTATCTTGTAGCTTCAATATCCAATGAGCTACCCTCTGGGTATGTACTCCTAAATCAGAACAATTTTGTAACAGTTTTAAAGGTGTGTGTGGAGTTTGTAAAATCATCTGTCCAAATCCTACTATGTGTTGTGTTGCTTCTAAAGCCCAAAATACAGCCATGAGCTGTTTTACACAGGAGAACATTCCCCTTTCTACTGGAGACATAATCTTTGAAAAATATCCCAGTATCCGTAAAGAGCCATGCTGCATTTGCATCAAAACTGCTGTTAATGAAGAGACACCTGCGTGACACTGAACAATATATGGTACTGTATCAATGGGAGCAGCTAACACAGGCGCTTGTGTGAGAGCATCTTTTAACAGGCTCCAACTCTTCTCAGCTTCCTCTGTCCAGAGAAGCTCATCTGTATTGGCACAATTTTTGAGCATACTGTACAAGGGTTTTGCCATTCCTGCCATATCATATATGAATTCTCTGCTAAAATTGACCAAACCTAAAAATTTCCTTAGGTCTGACACTGTCCTTGGCCTTGGAGATTGCTGTAAGGCTTTCACTCTTGCTGTGCGTGGTGTTTTTCCTTCTGGATCTATATTAACTCCTAAGAAAGCCACTCTATCTTTCAAAATCTGCACTTTAGATGTGTTCAGTTTTAACCCATTATCCGCCAGTGCTTGACAAATATCACAGAGTATCTGCTCATGCTCTTGCCTTGTTTCTGTTTGAATTAACAGATCATCGACATATTGCAAAATCTTGTTTCCATACCCCAGGGGTTCCAGTACCTGAGCCAATGCTTTATGAAAGTAAGCTGGTGAGGAGTGGAAGCCCTGTGGCAGCACTTGGAACAGATACTGACGATTTTTAAAGGTAAAAGCAAAGCGATACTGGCTGGCTGGATGTAATGGGACAGAAAAGAACCCATTAGCAATATCAAGGACAGAGAAATATTTAGCTTTTCCATCTACCTGAGCCATGATATCTGGTGAGGAGGCCACTAGATGAGCTGCTGGTGGGGTATACTTATTTAACACACGCATATCTACAACTAGACGATATGAGCCATCCGGCTTCATTACTGGCCATATGGGTGAGTTACATTTGGAATTACCCTCTCTCAAAACTCCCTGAGATACCAGTGCCTCTATCACCTGACCAACACCTTCTTCTGATTCTTTTGGGATCTTATATTGTTTTACTGCAGGGGGGTCTGGACCCTCAATGACAACTTGTAAATTCATCTTCCCACAATCCTGTTTAGACTTAGACCAAACAGTGGGGTATTTTTCTTTAAGATAATTTACAAAATCATCATCCTGCTGTACAGAAAGTGACACCTCACTCTGTTTCACAGCCATGATATGACCATACCATCCCAGTTCATTAGGAGTAACAACTCCACCTGTTCTACCTTCACCTTGAGCTTGCCACAAAACTAAATTCAATAAATCCACATACAACTTTTTTCCATTGATAATATCCATCCCCATTATAGTACAGTGGGAGGAGGGATCCACCCATAAATCACAATAGATTTTACCTCCTTCAAATTCAATGTTATTATCACTGGATAACGTTGCATGTGCATGTGCCCCGTTAAAACTTAGAAGGGATATGGTTGGTGCTTCAATTTTTACAGGCAAGCTTTTGTTGGTTAAAGACACTGCTGCTCCTGTGTCTAATAAAAACTCTGTTACATTCCCCTCTAGTGTCCCATAAATATATGGTCGCCCATCTTCACCCAGAGTTATATCAGCGAGATAGACAAGAGAACAACTAGGGGTTACACATCCCTATTTATTAGTGGGGTAGGCAGATTTCACTTGTGGGCTTGAAACAGCCTCTACCTTTCTTTCAATGGCATTTAACATTCGTATACACTCTTCATATGGACTTGATATGTGAGGGGGGGCTGAAGGTGTATCCTCTGTTTCTACTGCTGCCACCCTTTGTAAATTCTTTTGAGCTGGCAGAATGCCATTTTCTTTTCATTTCATCGTGTAATGTTTTTCTTCATTTTTAGGACAATATCTCTTAATATGACCTTCTTGGTTACAATAATAGCATACTATAGGAGTACTCTGATTAACCCTATAATACCTATCTTGGGGTGGGGCCGAATTATTTCTAGTACCTTGGTATCTATTTTGAGAATTTTGTGGTCTACCCATAGACCTCCCTCTAAAATTCCCATTTCTATTATTAATCTCATATTTCCCTCTATCTTCTTCACTAGACACATAGTTAATAGGGACCAGTCCAGCTGAAGTATCCCTAGAAAACAGTGTTTCTGTGAAAGCAAAAATTTTAGCCGTTTCTGTATTTTTCCTTTGCAACAATTGTAAAGATTTCATAATTTCTGTAGCAACCAAATCTACTGTGGGTGCATCAAAAGCTCTCAGTTTGATCTCATTTGTTAAACCCGATATTCTAGAGACAAATTCAGTAACACTCTGCTTATGTTGCTCTTTAGACATATCAGAAGGTTCTGTATCAGTAATCAAATTCCACGCCTTATTCCATAAATTAGCACATACACGTATATCATCATTTTTCTCCATCTTAAATGAATCAAGAGTGGAAAATTGAAAACTGTCCACACCAGTTGCACATTGTACCACCATTAACAACCTTTGTGTATTATTTGGAAACAATTCCTCCAACTCAACCCTGGGCTTTTCACTTGCTTTGTCCTCCAACACATCAATGAGTTTATTTTTAACCCATTCACTTAATGAGGTTGGCAGCCAGATCAAGAGACCTCTGGTGGCTACCACATCATCAAATTGTCTCTTATTCATTTCTCCCTCAAAAACACTCATATTGTAAAAAGGTCCTCTCTTCTCATCATACTTAGGCAAATCTTTAATCAATTTGGCTAATTTGAGAGTATCCATTTGACCACTTCCTTGTACATTTCCCAGTTTCTTTTCTACGTCACTTCTTGTCTGCCCATTTGCACTACTTAACCTCTGCGCCACTTCATTATCAACTTCCGCTTTCAAAGTAAAATCTAAATCTTTCTGATTTGTGGATTTCCACAAAATATCTGTAGCAGACCCCAGATTAGTAATCTGTTTTTGCAAATCATCAAAGTTAGTAACATTTCTATCTAATTCTTTAGACATATGTGACATGGTCTGATGAGTTCTGGCTAACAGATCAGTCTGATTCTTTAGCATTTCTTTCATAATCCCAACATCTTCACCACCTTCATCCTCAGCTAATCTTTTCAACAACTGACGTGAGTCATCTATCTGCCTTTTGGTTTCAGCTAATGATGCATCCCATGCACTATCAAAAGTTATTCTAGGGGCCAATTTCCCTTCTGTCAACAACTTTTGAGGAGATTTCACAGTTTTGCTAGGGGTGCTAGGGAAAGTACTAGACCTTGTAACAACACATACATTTTTCAATTCTTTCAGCAACACATCTCTTTTTTGCTTTGATGTGCTGCAAACATAACAATTACTTGTCTTTTTAAGTTGGCACCATTCATTCATGGAATCATTAGTTTCAATAAAACACTTTGCCAACAATGCTACTTTTTGACTTTCCTTTTTAAAAGCATTGCTCTGCTCAATATCACTTAACCTGTCTAATAATTTCAATAAACAATCATCCCAGATATTTTCAGGATTAGACCCCTTTACATTCAGATTTTTGTTACATTTGACAGCAGTCTTTTGCAGCCACTCCATGTTTAGATAAACAGTTAAACAATGGGGTTCTTTAACAGGCAGTATATATGAGCACTTTTCTACAGACTTTTATAAAAGACACATACCGTTCACAATATATCCTTTCTCTGCAGCTGTGCACTTCTACAGAAATCAAATAATCTTCCCGATATGTCGTTTGTTCTTGAGATTCTTTTCGGTAACAAAATCCTCTTGTTTGAAACCGAAGTGATTTCCCTTCTGTAAACCACCGATAAAAAAGAATTCGGATGCAGTCTCAATTCTTTATCTTATTTTCCGAGTCCAATATTGGAACAAACAAACAACCACGTTCGAACGATTTTCCTGTTCAGCTCACCTAAGTCTTGATCCTTGTAATTCAGTAGTTGAAACAGTCTTTTCTTGGAGAGTTCTTCTTGGGGAATTTCTGGAATGTGATGTAACATTCACCATATGTTCAATCCCTTTTGTATCAGGATTTTAACACTCGTAGTAGAGAATCAGCTCAAATAGTTCTTTATCTTCTTTAGCTTGCAATTGGCAGCAAGATCTCTTTTAGTAATTCAGTAATAATTCTGAATATCTAATGCCCGCATTCTCCACCATTTCTGTTACAAATTTTCTGTCTCCATAAATGTCATATTTCTTCCATAAGAATTAGTCTTCAATTTTAGTGTCTTGCTGAATAACCATCCGAAAAACAAACTTCAAATTCTTTTATTCAAATCCGTAGGACCAATAACACAGCAATGCTTCAGATGTTATGATGTTAAAAATATTGGTAAAGATCAGAATTTGCAATAGGTTTTAATACCTCTATCAAGTTAAACACTCCCTAATTTATGGTAATACAAGGAGGCGTGTATATATGTATGTGTTCATAAATTGTAATATATATATATAGGACGTGGCTTTAGCATCCATTTTGTTTATAATGAAAGCCATATGGTGTAATTATACTCAGGACAGGATAAGACTAACAAAGGGTACTATGTTTTAAAGGAAAGATATATTGGTGGGCCTCTTAGTGTCAAAGGTGAAAGAAAAATCCTAGACTATCTGGCTAGAGAAATATTTATTCTAATTGTAACCACATATGGTGTCCATCATATACAATGGATTCTTGTGATATAGGAACAGCTCTTGGGGGTTCTACATTCCATTGAAGGCTAGGTGGAAGGCATTTTCTTACTATCAAAGATATAAGATAGACTTATATCATAAACTTATAAAACATCAAATATTGATATTGAATTATATATTTCAGGTGTCTGGACCTTGTTGTCCCCATTCTGTTTAAATATGCTACAACCGTTCTGTTGTCTAGTTGTAGAATAAATTATGCATGCTGTTATCTCTTCCTTAGACCATACCTCTTGTAATGCTTTTTGTACTGTAAAGGCTCCCCAACCTCATAGAGATGCATCTGTGGTGATTGTTATGTTGAAGATTTGGCAGATGAAGGGTAGAGAAAAATGGAAGGAATGGTGTAAAATTGCTGTAAGCTCACGATACACCTCTCTGGGCAACTGATGTTTTGAGCCCCAAGGAAAGCCAGTCCTGAGTTTGGATAACCAAATTTAGATATGTCTGCAAAGCAGCCATGCATGGGTAAAGCAAGGAGACCTATCATGTCCCCAATCATATTAGCCAAATATCTGAGGGGACTGCATTGTCAGAATCTGATATTTAATCTCTTTATTGACATCTTAAAATATGTCTCTGTTTCTGTGCTATAGAGACTGAATGGAAATCATAATTTTAAGTATATTTTTATGCAAAAACTGTTTCTCTGTACTAAAAAATTGTAGGTCTGTTCTCCATTCTGAATCTTTTGTATTTTATAAAACTGTTCAGACCTTTTACATTTAAAACTGATTGAAATGTATGCCCCGGACTTTGTTCACTTCCCTGACCTTCCTGGGCATTGAAAGGGAAGCCATACAAAGGGCTCTGCAAACCTTTCTGAATTATTCTCAGGAACAATTTATCTGAGGTCACAGTTCCCCATAGAGAATTATTGGGAGAACGAGCAAAAGAAAGTGCAATGCTTACCTGAGCGAGGTTTTTTATTTGACACAGTCCATCTTGATGTTCTTTAAAGTCGGCAACAATACATATTTCAAATATCTCCCCGGGTGGTGATAGAAGGAACTCGTTGTATCTGTTACACAGTTAACTTCAAGGTGCCGTTCAGTGATAGTTCACATTTAGGTACAAGTTACCACCTATAGACGAAATAAACTTATCCTACATAAAAACAAGTTTAACTCACTTAGATCACTCAAACTGATCAAGCAGACGAAATGAAGGAAAATAGTCCTGCATTTGTGTTGATACCGCCCAAGTGAAGGTCTAGTAGTTGGCAACATGAGCCAAAGCGTCTTTTGTGGCTCATCACCGGTGTCCTCGTACACTCTAATTCCCTTTAATCATTTTGAACCTGCAGCCAGGCTTGTTATGCATTTACTCCATCTCTGAAGAAGCTTGTCGGTAGAATGTGCACATTTTATCTATGCTGTTTTTTTTTTTATTTCATATTTAAGTATTGTTTTACACTTACATTATAATTAAAATTGTATATTTATATCAATATGAACCCAGTCTCTTAGCACTATGTCATTTTTGTGTGTGCTAATACTATCACCACTTAGTTTTACTTCTACCACACTTTTTCTAATGTTATGGGAACAGCCCTTTTTGATGGTTTAGCAACTACTCTTTATTTATTGTTCGTTTCTTCCTCATATCTTTCCACTGACACATGTCTATTCAGGATATTTATTTGCCACCCTAATTCTATGTCCTGTTGGTCTAGGCCAAGATATACAAGCCTGCACTACTGTCAAAAAATAAAAATGGGAACAGTCAACCAACTACTGAATGAAACCTATTACTATACATGCTCTGTGCTAAAGGACCCTGGCCATTTATACTTATCTGGTTTATGTTTGATTCTTGTTTATTAAATAGGGTCTGACTAGAAACCTTTGATAGACATTTGAAGGATATTTAAAAGTATTACCTTAATTCATCTGTTAAAAACAAAAAGAAAACATGCAAGTTGAATGGTTAGCACCTTATTAAAGTTAGTTTGATGTATGATGTTTGAATTCAGTCTATTCCTTTCATAGCACCTCCGTTATGTATAGATGGAGTATACTCTTTCACCATGTCATGTTTGCATTCCAGGTTCAATAATTTGGTTAGATCAAACATATGTCAAGGGGCACATGACCCTATTTTGTCTGAGGTTCCAGGGTGCTGTCAGTCATCCAATGCTGCAATATAATGGTACAAATAATACTTCTGTTGACAGACCCATTAAAATAACGGCACCTGATACTAAAATTGTGTTTCAAAAGGGGTTGCCATGTTACATATAAAAATGTGTGATTCTGCATAGTAATTAACAAATTAACAAGGGTTCTGTAGCTTCAAGGATTGACCCACTCCAACTGCAATGGATTTCAACTCCCATGATGCTCAAAACATAATGAGCTACAAAAAAGAAGCACTGCAGTTTGGGTGGCCTTTAGCACACAAGGTAGCATTCATTAAATTTTCTGTAAATATAAGAAAAATGTATTGTCAGACATGAATGAAATTCTTAACCATTATCCCATCAACTAATGACCTATTTGTTTTCCTTTGACTCTGGCAAATAACGTTGGGAGAATGAAGGGAGGAAACGATGATTCTTGCCCCTGCATTTTGATTTATTAATGTATTGGATTTTGTGTTTTTTCAAAGAGTTTTGTGAAATATATGACCATAATTAACTTCCTCTTAAAGCACCATATATTTGGTTTCTATGGTTACTTAGGCAAGATATTAATAAACCCATAGGTTTATCTTTGCCAGTAAATAATGCATTATACCATTCACATAAAATGTACAGACTCTAATGAGCTCATGACATATTATATCTGGTATCAAATCTAACTGTATAAAAATAACGCACAAACAAAAAAATTACTAAGTAGTGTGAATTAGTCACACCATATGGACATATCATACTAAGCCCACCAATGCGTCTAAGTACTCCAATATTGCTGGATCCTAACTCATATAACTAATATTTTACATCTACAATATTTCACTGGCTGCCTTATATGAAGAACGTGTGAAGGGCGGGGTGCTATACCCAGAAGTTTGGCCTGGCTTCAAATATGTTTACAGAAACAAGAGAATGGAGAGCACAACCATAAACCAACATATATTACACTGCGTGTTACATAGAAATTTAAGCGTACAACTAAAAACTTCTAGTTTTTCTTAAAGCCTTTTAAAAGCATGTATCCCAGATGACAAAACTTGGATATTTAGTCACATCATACGGCCAAATCATGCTTAGCTCACCACTATAAAGCATGATATGGCCATATGATGTGACAAAATCTGCATGATTAAAACTGCCTTTGAACAGCGCTATAGTTTTCACAGAAACAAAGACTATGGGGCTGCCATCTGATGCTCCATGAACTGTGCTCTGTGGCTGCTCAGAGAGCTGATCAAACACTCAGCGGCATGTGGGTACATCAATCTCACCATGTACAGTAAACAGCTGTAAATGAGATGCTTTTAAGAGTCATAGATCCTTAGCACTCAAGTTTCTCAAGACCTGGAACTCAATGTTATTTGCAGTATTTAAGCATGTGTTCAAAGGTAAATAAGTAGAATTCAAACATTTTATTAACAGATTACAGTTTTAGGTCTGAAATCAGCTTATTAAATAGACTCTCTGAAGTTCTGTTGAAAAGCACTGCCATCTCTGTGGGATATGTTGACTTCTTTTATATAAGTATGACAGGAGACATAGCATTATGGTAGAAAATCTTCATGAAATGCAGATCAGAAATAGGAAATCTTTTTTTTACCAATAGAGTCACGTAGGCATACTGTATACTGTATATATCATTCTCTGCCTCAGATTCACCAAAAAATGAACATTTGACCAAAGATAACTGCAAAAACAGTTGCTTATCTTGAAGGGTGAATTCTCACACACACACACCTGTTACACGTCAGGTAGTTATATTTCGGTGAAGGAGAAGGGGTATTTAGACGCTATCATTCATTATCGACTTAGAGGGTGATTAAGCATTTGGAGTATTATCCAGTGGTGGGATTAAAATGTTTTAGTAACAGGTTCTCTTGCATCTTACTGCACTTTCATAGTGAAAACTAAAAACAACATTATCCAGGAGTGTATTAGTGAACATTATGTAAGTGTGTATTAGTGAGCGTTATGCGAGTATATATTAGTGAGTATTATCTGAGTGAGTTTTGTGAGTGTGTGTTAGGGTGAGAGTGTGTATTAGGGTGTGTTAGTGGATGTTATGAATTATCGATGCTCCATTGTGTGACTGTGAGTCCCGAGGTGCATGGGACTGACAAAGTGTCCACCTTTATGAGATTGTACCAGTACATATTGTTGAGGCAGTGCTCAATAAAAGGCCATTTGGATTTCTAAACGTCATCTGTGGAGTACTAGTGTCTTATATTTTCAGGAGGGGTGGTGTGAAAAATACCAGAAAGTATGCCCTCCCTGTGTGATATACCTATGCTTAAGTTTATAGAAGCTATATTTGTGAGTGTGCCCATTCATATTAGCTGATTTCATTGTCTCTTACTTTTGGTTTCTTGTATATACTGCACCATACTGCAATATTTTCTTTCTAGGTTATCAGCATTTAAAGGAATTGTGTGAGACACGTGATATTATGCATCTTTTTTTTTTTTTGCACTGTTCACTTTAACCCCTTAACGACAGATGACGTGCCAGGCACGTCACGGCAAATCGAGGACTTGCCGACAGGTGACGTGCCTGGCACGTCATGCACTAAACTAAACTAAACTTGCTACAATGCCTCTAGGTAGAGGCATTGTGCAACACCCCGCAAATGTGCAGGGGCGCGCTACGATCACTCCACGATCGTTCGCTTTCTAAGCATCTCCGGTGTTGTTAAAGTGCCTCGCCAGCGAGGCACTTAACAACACCTTCAGGCTGCCCAGAGCCGATGGTGGTCGCTCTCCTGAGCGACCCCATCGGCTCAGTAGAAGGGAACGCTGCCTGTACAGGCAGCGCTTCCCTTCTAATGGCAAGAGCATCGGAAGTGAAAGTATTTCACTTTCGATGCTCTAGGGGGAGCCAATCGATGCCGGCACAACAGATCTATGTGATCTGTGTGCAGGCATGTATGGTAAGTGCTCTGATGAGCACTTACCATACAGTCAAAGGCAATATTAGCAAATATTGCCTATGACAAGTATTGATCTGCCTCCCTCACCTTACTAGTTATAGTAAGGGAGAGAGACAGATCAGATAAAGTAAAAAAAAAAAAAAAAATTATAAAAAAAATATTTAATAAAATTTTAAACACCAAGGGTTTTTGTAAAAGCCATTTAACCCCTTCCCTGCCATTGATCGCTGTGTACGCAGTGATCATACACAGCAGCACATTTTTTGCTGTCTGTGCATTTTTTAGGGGTTCATTTTTTTTACTGTAATTCATTACAGTATAAAAAAAAGCTCTTTTAAGAGAGATTAACCCCTTTCTTGCTGTAGATCACTGCCTAAGCAGCGATCTGACGCAAATGCAGCAATCTTGCTGCAGAAGCATTTTTAATTTTTTTTAAACTTTTTTATTACACCCGTCACGTGTTAATTATACCCGCTAGGGGACTACGTTTAACGTAAAAAAATTTTTTTTAGCTGTCTGACCGCATGTATAGCGATCAGTAACAGCTGATAAGTGACAAAGGCGGGTTGGCGTTTGCTTAGATGAGCATCACCATTCGTCTGGTTAGATCAATATTTGTAAATATTTGATCTGACCTGTGTAGATCTGCCTCAGCAGATCAGCTGTATAATGTAAGTTTTTAATTATAATATATTTAATAGAATTGAGACCCAAAGGCTTTTATAAAAGCCGTTTCCAGTATTTAACCCCTTCCCTGCAATTGATCGCTGTGTACGCAGTGATCTTACACAGCAGCACATTTTTTGCTGTCTGTGCATTTTTTTAGGGGTTATTTTTTTTTACTTTGATTTATTACAGTATATCAAAGGCTCTTTTAAGAGCTATTAACCCCTTCCCTGCCGTATATCACTTCCTAAGCAGCACATATGGTCACTGCCTAAGCAGTGCATATGGTCACTGCCTAAGCAGCGCATATGGAGCAATCTAGTCGCAGAAGGATTTTTTTTTGCTATCAGCATTTTTTTTGTCAGACTCGCTAGGGGTTATTTATACCCACTAGGGGATTACGTGTATTCCTTTTGAAGCTGTCTGAACGCGTGTATAGCGATCAGTAACAGCCGATCAGTGGCAAAGGTGGTTTGGTGATTTCTCAGATGAGCATCACCATTCGTCTGGTTCGTAAATATTGTTCTGGCCCATATGGATCTGCCTCCCTCTCCTCACTTGAGTTTTAGTGAGGGAAAGAGACAGATCTGTATAACATCATTTTTTACTTGTAATAAATTAAATAAAATGTTAAAAAATTGTGAGTCCCAAGGGCTTTTATAAAAGCCATACCCTTTGTATAGTGTAGTGTATTAACCCCTTCCCTGCCACTGATCACTGCACAGCAGAATTTTTTTTCTTGTCTGTGCATTTTTAGGGGTTAATTTTTTTGTACAGTACTACAAAGGCTCTTATAAGAGCTATTAACCCCTTCCTTGCTCTACATGTTCAAATTCCAAGTTTGAAAATCAAAAAGCGCACCTCTCAAATGTAGCCTTTCAACACCCAACAAAGCTGACAAAGCTATGCATGGGTGGTATCCCTGTGCTCGGGAGATGTTGCTGAACATATATTGTGGTATTGTTTGTCAGTGACACATACCGAAATATGTGAATTTGTGTCTAAAGTACAATGTATGTGGGAAAAAATACCCAATAAAATGACTACCACAAACTTTGACAAAGGCTGGTGGTAGAATTGGTGCATGGAAAGTGTTAAAATAACACCATTTAAAATAGCCTAGGGTGTCTACTTTTACAAAATATATACTTTTTGGGGTAAAATACACTGTCCTACTTTAAAAAAAAGTCCCAAATGAAAGATGGGCTCAGGCTGGCTACACGTCAATATTCCAAGTTGAAAATGCGCACCTTCACAATGTGGCCCTTTTAGCCCCCAAACAACCCAACAAACCTATGCATGGGTGGTATCCCGGTACTCAGGAGATGTTGTTGAACACATATTGAGTTATTGTTTGGCAGTGACACATACCAAAATCTGTGAATTTATGTCTAAAATACAATATTTGTGAAAAAAAAAAAAAAAAAAATTACTACCACAAACTTTGACAAAGGCTAGTGGTAGAATTAGTGCATGGAAAGTGTTAAAATACCACCATTTGAAATAGTGTAGGGTGTCTACTTTTAAAAAATATATGGGTTGATGGGGTAAAATACACTGGCTGGTTTCAAATATGTCCCAAATGGGACATGGGTGCAGGCGGTCTGCATGTCAAAATTTCAATTTGGAAAACCAAAAACTGCACCTACCAAATTTGGCCTTTTACCCCCCAAACAACCCAACAAACCTATGCATGGGTGGTATCCCTGTACTCAAGATATGTTGCTGAACACTTATTGGGGTGTTATTTGGTAGTGACACATACCAAAATCTGTGAATTCATGTCTGAAGTACAAGGTTTGTGAAAAAAAAAACACAAAAAAATTACTACCACAAACTTTGACAAAGGCTGGTGGTAGAATTAGTGCATGGAAAGTGTTAAAATACCACCATTTGAGATAGCCTAGGGTGTCTACTTTTAAAAAATATATGGGTTGATGGGGTAAAATACACTGGCTGGTTTCAAATATGTCCCAAATGGGACATGGGTGCAGACTGTCTGCATGTAAAAATGTCAAGTTGGAAAACAAAAAACTGCACCTCACAAATTTGGCATTTTAGCCCCCAAACAACCCAACAAACCTATGCATGGGTGGTATCCCTGTACTCAGGAGAAATAGTAGAATCTATTTAGCATTTTTTTTCGTTCGCTATTGTCGATGAGGAGAAGTTGTTTCAAATAAAAGTCAGGAAATTTGTGTATTTTTTTTTTCCATATTTTATTTTTTTTTTTTAATAATATGATAAGATATGATCAAAAATATGGCATCCATAGAAAGCCCTTTTTGTCCCGATAAAAACAATATATAATATGTGTGGGTACAGCAAATGACGAAGAAGAAAATTACTGCTAAACACAAACAGCACAGAAATGTTAAAATAGCCATTGTCCAGAAAGGACAAAAATGTTTCAAAGGCTCTGTCCTTAAGGGGTTAATAATTGTATGCATTATGCACTTTATTTATTATTTGGGTGTACATTGTTACAATCATACAAGTGTGTACAGTTTTTCCACTTGTGTATTGCAAATGGGGTTGTTGTACTTTTACATTCTCTATTGATATATTGTGCACTTTATTGACCAATACTAGGAACTGTCACAATTGTATTTATTATTGTACACTTTTGTTGTATATCACATTTGAAGTGTTCACTTTTTTTTATTTTTGTAGCACTCATACTGATGTTCTGTAGGTTTTACCACATATTGTTATCCCAATCTCTGTCTATACATTTTGTGCTTGTGTTCTCTGTATATTGTATTACGATTCAGTTGAAGTTGCCTGTTTTCCCATGAGCTACAGTGTGTGCAGTGGACTCATTTTGGTTATACTCATATTCCCTTATTCTATTTTTGAGGCTACATGTTTGCTGCTCTTCCCAACCCCCCTATATTATTATGATCATAGTAACTGTAACAGTTGATGTATCACAGGTTAGTCATCACTGACATCTTAGAGTCAAAGTACCAACAGCTGATGCCTAGACACCTGGCTGTATCGGTACTCACCACACCTCATGCTTTGCTAGTGAATTACCCCCTTGGGCAGTTCCTTCTCAGAATATCAGTCTCTCTCTTTGGCAGAGACACCCTGAGTGCATTGTAATGAGTTTTCACAGTCTTAATGCTGGCTATAAAAAGCAACGTGATGCCAGCTGTCGTTTTCACACTCCAGCAGTACAGCACATGTATAACAGCCAGGAGCAGCTACCAAAGACATCTGACTGCTTAAATGGAGCGCATCACTAGGGTTCCACTGCTCATGTGTACCCAGATGGGAAGAACTTAAAATAACAGAGTGAACATATGGGATACAGGTAGAATGTACAATGCACACGCATTGTGCCTGTGTGGAATACATTACATGGATTGCTGACTTAATAAGTCAGCAATCTGACTTAATAAGTCACTTAATATTCAGTGAACTTAGAAAAATACTAGGTACAGGTTCACCTGAACCACTACACACTGTCTTGACCCCTTCAATTAGTTGGTTGGGGCTAAGATTGAGCACCTCACAACCCTTTTGGATGTAGTTTTAAAGGCCGAGGTTCAAAAGCTCAACCCCAGTTGTGGTTATTCTACAATTTGGGTAATCATTTTTGTTGACATCTAGAGGGATATAAATTATATGGACCAAAACTTGTAGGACAAAACATGATGCCACAGAATCCCATGTGCCTAGGAGATGTTTTTAACTTTGTCTGTCTTTTGGTTGGTTTGTGTCTATAAAACCATTTATCATGGACTATTCATGGATGTATACAAATCCAAATTAAGCAATATGATCTCTCTAAATTGAATCTGCATCATTTGAATTCTACTGTGTTGGAACAGGTTTCATATTTAGAGTAAAATACTATAGAACACCAAATAGAAGTGTGCAATTCTCAGTCCATTTTTGATGGAGGCAGCTCTCTAGGCTAGCAGAATTATCTAATATAGCTGGATGTTCAGTTTCTTAAAAAAAAGTTGTGGATGGGTGGAGCTCTACTTGAATTTTGCATGCTTTAATATTTAATACCTGTGCATTATTGAGCATGTAAAAAGAAGGGCTAACTAAACACGTGCCATTGTATGCCAAACCATTGTACTGGAGTTGCCCTTAAAATATATATGGAAGATAAAAATAGCATAGTGCTTCATGGCTTACCAATTTGAAATTAAATATATGATATCACCAGCATCACAAATTGTGCACAACAGCATTGAAGCAAAAATGAGTATGATCTGCAAGCGTACAGAAACAGTTTAATATTTAGTGTACTGAAGCAACTGCAGCAGATGCCAAGTGTGGATACCATTGATAGGAGTGTCCCCAAGAGAAAACACATTGATAAATGTTCTAATAAGAGAGAAGGCTAGCCATCCGTGAAAGGGGTAATAAATAACATAATATTTCTTTTCTGTCTCTTACACAACCCAGCAGAACTTCAATATCTTGAGCAAAAAACCTCTGTACAGCATATTTTCTTTGTTCAGTGTTCACAATCAGCTAGCAGAAGTTAATAGTAAGAAAGAACATAAATCCACCCCGAATATTATGGTCCCAGGTCATTTACATTGCCCTTCACCCTTCAGGTAAGTTACACGCTTCAAAGGAAATATTCACTTAAGTGATAGGCTTTTTATAATTGATAATCACTGGTGATCTAATAAACACTCATAGAGAAAAAAATGAGCAGTGAAGACAAAATGGGGTCTAAGACAAAATGGGGGGTTGTCCTAGTAAATTTCCAAAAATAAAATAATTCTTCAACATGTGTAAATGTAGATTTCCTGTAAATTTATATCTGTTGTTCTCTTCTCTTTAGTTTTAATGAAGATATTGCACATTGCAACGCTAATATGATTCTTATATTTTTTAAAGAAAAAAGCAGATATCCGTTGTTTACCTGAATGCCCAAATCTAGACTTTTTAAATTCAACTCCATATATCATACCGTTTAACATAAGCAGGCAAATACACTTTTTATAAAATATGTAATCAAGAAATAATGCAAAAATATATTTGTACCATGGTAATATATTAGCACAAATATTCAGGTAAATAATAAATATCTCGTGAACCTCAAGTCACAAATAAAAACTTGTCATTTGTGTTATTAGGAGACTTGTGGATATGACATCAAAAGCATGTCATATCAATGATGTGCTTGCAACTGTATACTTTCTGGATTGTACAAAAAAGTGGTAGATATCAGATATAAGAAAAGCATCCAGCATAGTGGTAGAAAGTGTAAGAGAAAATCTTAATTTGTATTTGATAGATTCCACCATTGGATATTATCTGTTCACAAATGGGTTGCTACCATTTTTAGATTAAAATACCAGCTTTACTATTACTCCCATAGAGTTATAATTGGCAATAAGCCAATTTTTTTACTGGCCTTCCTGTAAATCATCAGCTCACATCATCCCTTTCAGGGTCGGCCTTAGGGGTGTGCGACCTGTGCGAGCGCACAGGATGCAACACCTTAGGGGGCGCCTGCCCGAAAAAAAAAAAGTTTGCTGGTAGAGGCACTGGATTGGGGAGATCAAAAGATTCCCCCTCCCCAGCCCTCTGCTCAGCAAGCTCTAATGGATCCAGTGAGGGGGCAGAGCTCACTGGCTGGAGACAGCAAGCAGATATTGGGAAGGAGGGGGCGAGAGAACAGGTATGGGGGAGTTGGAGAGAGACAGACATGGCAAGGAAGAGGAAAGGGACAAACATGGGAAGGGAGAGAGACACATAGGGGGGAGGAAAGAGACGGGGGCGCCACGGGGGAGGCCCGCACAGGGTGCCAGAACACTAAACGTTGGCCCTGATCCCTCTGCAACAAGATCTGACTGATCCATACATGTTCCTGAGTTTCTCTTGGACCGACATACACTCACATCATCCCTCTGCAACAAGATTTGACTTTTAATCCACTGAGACTGGTTGTCTGTTAGGAGGAAGCGCTGAGTGTAATCCCACGTATACAGTCGATATGCTCTATCGACCATACAACAATTGGCTTCACACTGATCCTATCTGACATGCGTACCGAATGTCAACTGTGATTGGTTGCCTCAGTTAAGGAAGGTTTCCTCTTAAGGAATAGCTTCAAAGATACATGATGGGTTTTAGGAGATGTGGCACAGCATGTTTTACTTTTGCTTTTATTAAATATAGGAAAGAATGCATACAAGAAAGAAGACACACTTATTAAGCACAATAAATGTCTAACATTTTAGAATATACAAACCTTTGAATTGTGCAGTGCTGTCCTACAAGTTAATGGTTGGAAACATATCACGCAGGATATATACTTATAATTAGAAGTAATTTAATAAGATATGTTTACATCCTGTTATACCATGCCTTCACTTCACATCAGAAGTATTTCACATCAGAAGAATTGTAGAGGAAAGCATATGTAGAAACAATAAATATAATTGGCATTTTTTATTATGCAAGTACATCCGCTCCCATATTCTAATGAGTAAGATTGTTGTCACCAACACATGCAGAAAACAATAAGTCGGATACTGATATTCTGGCGAGTAGAGTACATAAGCTCTTTTTATAGAACATGAACAAATAGAATTTGTAAACCGCTAGGAACTCCATTAAATACCGTGTACATGAGATGTATGGAATTTACATTTTAACAAAAGATATTCGCTATTTGTAATCCCTATTATTCTTGTCATTTGTATGGTGCATTTAGAAGGAGCCAATGCATTTCACAGATCAGTAATGTTTCTTATACAGTGAAAGAAATACTGTCAACTAAATCAGCATGTGTCTAATGGAACACTTGAATGCTTAGAAGGAATTAAAAACAAGCCTATATATATATGTATATATATAAAACAAGTGTTCAAAATGTATATGTACTATACTTTATTAATGAACGTAGGAACTCATAAGGAATTTCAAACATATGCCAAAGTACTTCTCCAATTCATCTATACTGAGAGCATTTTTCCAACTCTGCTATGTTGGCCTTACGTTTGAATGTCCTATTCTCTCTTTCATGAATAAAACCCATAGTTACAGTATTAAAGATCAAAACATAATATGAAACTACAAATGCCTTCTATGAGAATTGTTTGCCAACTTTTGTGCTAATGTTTTTGAAATTCCTTTTATTTTATTTCTTTTAGTGTACCAGTGTCAGCTGGTTAGAGAGTTCTTGGTTAGATACATGGCCTGGGTGGAGCATGCTGGTTCATCTGATTGTTACAGTCACTAACTCCTAGAGCACAAAGAGACACTCAGTATGGAAAACTAGGTTCTCTCTTCTCTAGCAGTAAGTGACAGTCAGCGACTGGATCAGTCTCCATGTCTCATAGTGAAACATGGAGACTTGCGTTCAGGGGATAAATTGGCATAGATCTTTAAAAGAACGTTTCATGTGATCCCTAGAATAAGACCACTGTAAATTTCTCTAATAGAAGCACAATTGTAAAAAAAAAAAAAAAGGTTCAGTGGCTCCTTAAGTGTGTAATGTTTCAACCAAAAAATTGTATAGCTCAGTAGCGAATACCAAGGTTTTCATATAGGTTTCATTAAGAGTTCAGTAATACACATTAACAATGAAATATATCACACTGACCATTTAACATAACCCCAAGGAAAGGTTTCATTTATATTTTTAGCCAGCCATGTTTGTTTGAGCATGTCTAACATTCTTCTGTGTAAAATTCCTTCAGTGACTGCATATGCCTAGCTGGAAAAAAATGTTAATCGGAATATATATTGGTATTTGAATGTTTTATTTGTTCAATTTCCAAAGCATTAAGGCAAAATATATTGGATTTCAAAGCCACTGAGATCTTACATTTTCCCCAGGTTAATACTGACCTATAAAAGCGCTAAATTCTGAACTTCATCACTGGCTAATATTTAGCTATGCTCTCTGTGTTGGGATTTTTATATGCAATTTATGGTCTCTGAATTTATTTTAGAATCCCATCAAGCATATTTAAACTTCACATTTTTGGGCTATAAGTAAACACATGCTTTAGCATAGAGACAAGTAATCTAACTGTGATTATACTACAACTCCTGATTGAACATGGTCTGTTTGCTTAGAGGCTGAAGAAGTTCCCCGAACGAAACGCGTCCCTCTTGTTAAAGTGAAGTTACCTGGCCAGGTTCTAAATTCTTCCTTCTTTACTGACCAGCACGTTTTTATATCCATGTACTATTCATGGTATTTTGCTAACCCAATCAGCAAGTGAGTAATTTGACACTCTGCCTGTGGTTACCTTTGTATCTGTGTCTGTTGATTTGTATTTAAAGGCACATATCATTGTTTCTTGTTTTTAACAATTTGTCATTTTTTTTGTTACATTTGTGTATATTTTTTCTATATGTATTTATATATAGCATTTGTTTTTATATATTATTACATTTATATATTTTATATTAATTTACTACCTTTGGTTTTTTATATTGATTTCCACTTACTCTGTTTAACTGCCAAGCGCTGTCGACTCACCTTCCCATTCTGTTTCCCTTTACAGTGGCTTGCTCCACTGTTTTCTCATAAAGACTAGCAGCTTATTTTCTCAATGCGACTCATCTGTCCAATCCACTGAGATATTTCATTGTCAATATCTTCAATCAGTGTATCGCTGGGTTTGTATACATTTATAATAATTATTTTAATTTGGGGTTTTTTTCTTTTTTTTTTTTGGTAAAGGGTTCACTTTGATTTCACATAATAGGCGCTGTGTATATCACATTTCTACTTTTCCTGATTGAACATTGGTGATGAGAATCATGAGCATTGTGAACTAAAGTCTCTTTGCTGTTCTTTGGTACTCACTATTTGCGCCTACTTGAAAAAGGCATTATACAGAATTGCTGAAATGCGTTGTGTTTATTTGGGGCGATCCAGGGCAGTACGCTGCCATAGAGGTGATCATTCTCCTGGCAGGGGTAATTTCAAATCCTCTCTCCATATGTTATAAGTGAGTGTGCATTATAGAAACATAGAAACATAGAATGTGTCGGCAGATAAGAACCATTCGGTCCATCTAGTCTGCCCAATTTTTTTTTTTTGGAGTACTTTTATTAGTCCCCCGTTCCCGGTCTTATAGCTAGGATAGCCTTGTGTCTATCCCACGCATGCTTAAAATCCTTGACTGTGTTTACCTCTACCACTTCTGCTGGTAGGCTATTCCATACATCCACTACCCTCTCAGTAAAGTAATACTTCCTGATATTACTTTTAAATCGTTGCCCCTCTAATTTAAGACTATGTCCTCTAGTTGTGGTAGTTTTTCTTCTTTTAAATATACTCTCTTCCTTTACTGTGTTGATTCCCTTTATGTATTTAAATGTTTCTATCATATCCCCCCTGTTATGTCTTTCCTCCAAGCTATACATGTTAAGATGCTTTAACCTTTCCTGGTAAGTTTTATCCTTCAACCCATGAACCAGTTTAGTAGCCCTTCTCTGAACTCTCTCCAAAGTATCAATATCCTTCTGGAGATACGGTCTCCAAGTGAGGTCTCACCAGTGCTCTGTACAATGGCATGAGCACTTCCCTCTTCTTACTGCTAATACCTCTCCCTATGCAACCAATCATTCTGCTAGCATTTCCTGCTGCTCTATTGCATTGCCTACCTACCTTCAAGTCCTCTGAAATTATTACTCCTAAATCCCTTTCCTCAGATGTTGAGGTTAGGACTGTACCAAATAGTCTATATTCTGCTTTTGGGTTTTTACGCCCAAGGTGCATAATCTTGCACTTGTCCACATTAAATGCCAGTTGCCACTGCTCTGACCATTTTTCTAGTTTAGCTAAATCATTTGCCATTTGGCTTATCCCTCCATGAATATCAACCCTGCTGCAAATCTTTGTATCATCAGCAAAAAGACATACTTTGCCAACAAGACCTTCTGCAATATCGCTAATAAAAATATTAAAGAGAATGGGTCCAAGAACAGATCCCTGAGGTACCCCACTAGTAACAAGACCTTGCATCGAATATACCCCATTGACTACAACCCTCTGTTGCCTGTCACTCAGCCATTGTCTAATCCATTCAACAATATTGAAATCCAAACTCAAAGATTTCAGTTTATTGATAAGCCTTCTATGTGCGACAGTGTCAAAAGCCTTACTGAAATCTAGGTAAGCAATGTCTACTGCACCACCCTGATCTATTATTTTAGTTGCCCAATCAAAAAAATCAATAAGATTAGTTTGGCATGATCTCCCTGAAGTAAACCCATGCTGTCTCTGATCTTGAAATCCAAGCGACTTTAGATGTTCAACAATCCTATTATTTAACAAGGTTTCCATTATTTTCCCCACTACTGAAGTAAGACTTACTGGTCTATAGTTGCCCGCCTCCTCCTTACTACCTTTCTTGTGAATGGGCACAACATTAGCTAATTTCCAATCTTCTGGAACTACTCCCGTTAACAATGATTGGTTAAATAAATCTGTTAAAGGTTTTGCTAGTACACCACTAAGTTCTTTTAATAACTTTGGATGTATCCCATCAGGTCCCATCGACTTATTTGTCTTTACTTTAGACAGCTGAAGTAAACCCTCTTCCTCTGTAAACTTACATGCATCAAAAGACTCATTAGTCTTTTTCCCTAAATGAGGTCCCTTACCCTCATTTTCATTTGTAAAAACTGAACAAAAATATTCATTAAGGCAGTCTGCTAAGCCTTTATCCTCTTCTACATAGCATCCTACTTTTGTTTTTAATCTAACTAATCCTTGTTTTACTTTCCTTTTCTCATTTATGTATCTAAAAAATGTTTTATCCCCCTTTTTCACTGACTGGGCTATAGTCTCTTCTGTGTGTGCTTTGGAAGCTCTTATAGCTTGCTTTGCCTCTTTCTGCTTACTCTTATAGATCTTCCTATCTTCCTCACTCTGAGTATTTTTATAATTACTAAATGCTAGCTTTTTATTTTTTACTATTTTAGCCACCTCTGCAGAGTACCACAGTGGTTTCTTCAATTTTTTGCTCTTACTGACAAGCCTTATGCAATTTTCTGTTGCCTTCAGTAGTGCAACTTTTAGATAATCCCATTTCTCCTGGACTCCATTTAAATTGCTCCAGTCTGATAATGACTCCTTCACATCTAATCTAATTTTAGAAAAGTCTGTTTGTTTTTGTGTGGTGTGACTGCGTCACTGTTCTTATATTAAACCGCACTGGTTTGGTCTGGTGATCACTAGATCCTAAACTTTCACCTACAGTAATATCTGATAACAAATCTCCATTTGTGAACACTAAGTCTAGTATGGCCTGCTTTCGAGTTGGCTCCTCCACTACTTGTTTTAGAGATAATCCCAGTAGGGAGTTTAGGATATGCGTACTCCTGGCGCAAGTAGCTGTTTTGTATTTCCAGTTCACATCAGGAAGATTAAAGTCACCCATGATGATCACTTCTCCCTTCATTGTCATTTTAGCTATTTCCTCAACTAGTAGATTATCTAACTCCTCTATTTGTCCAGGGGGCCTATAAATCACACCTACCCGAGTTACCATATGATTACCAACTTCTAATGTAACCCAAACTGACTCTATGTTCGCCTCACTAACTTGTATTACGTTACATTTTAAGCTATCCCTCACATACAGGGCCACCCCTCCCCCTTTTTTATCTTCTCTGTCTTTTCTATATAAAGAGTACCCTGGTATTGAAATGTCCCAGTCATGTTTTTCATTATACCATGTCTCAGTAACAGCCACTAAATCTACATTCTCAGTTGCCAATATTGTCACAAGTTCATGGATCTTATTCCCTAAACTGCGAGCATTTGTAGACATGACCCTAAGCTTATCATTTTTCAGCACACTGACTACAGGTAACTTCTGTACCTTTTTTGGGGGGCAATTGGATTGATGTTTTATCGCCATTTCCCCCCCCCCTCTTTTAGTTTAAAAACCTCCTAGCAAAACCTCTGAACTGCTCACTGAGAACATTCGTTCCCTTTTGAGAAAGATGCAAACCATCTTTTTTGTACAGTTCCTTTCTATCCCATAGTGAACTTCCATGAGAAACAAAGCCAAATCCTTGCTCCCGACACCATTCTCCAAGCCACAAGTTGAAGTCCCTAATACGCATCCGTCTATCATTCTGAATGTTATGCACAGGCATAACTTCAGAAAAGGACAGTGTGGACACAACCTGCCGTATATCATTGGCAAGAACACGAAAAGCTTCCTTCACCTCTGAAACCTCATTGCAAGCCAAATCATTTGTCCCTAGATGAACCAGTACATCCAATTCTCCTTCCTGATTTGCTTGCTTAACAATATTAGAAATACGCCTCCTGTCTCTGCGAGCAGTAACTCCAGGAAGACATCTCACTAAGCCAATACTGTCCAACTCCGCACCTCTTATGATAGAATCGCCCAACAACAACTGCTTTCTATCAGGCCTCACCTTCTCCTTGCACACCTTAGCCACATAGGAGAGTGGTTGCTCAAACTCTGCGTCTGAGCCTGCCTCCACAACACCACTGCACTCTGCAAGTGCTGAAAATGAATTCTGGACAGCCACAGACTGCGGGACATGCCTTTTATCCACAACTCTAAGCCTACCAGATCCAACAGTAATCCACCTGCCATTCCTAGGAAGCCTCTGTGGCAATGGCCTCTGTGGCAGTGACTTCGCAACAGTCTCAGCCCGAGTTTGTTTTACAGATAAATTACAAATCTCGGACTTTAAAAATGCAATCTCCTGCTGCAATCTTGAGAACTGTCTACAGATTAGACAGCCTCCAAACCTCCAAAAAATGGAATGTGAAACAAATGCAGAACAATTATCACAGTAAACCAAATCTGCCATTTTAAGAATTTCAATCAAAAAGATCTTTTAGTTTTGCTCACCTCTTGTATACCTCAGACTACCTCCCGAGTATCTCCAGAATATCTCTTAAATATACTCTTTGAAAAGCAGCTCTTAGAAGAGCAGCCAAGCTATTAAATTTATGTTGTTTGTATACAATATTTTGAAGTGTTTCTATAACCCTGCACCTTGTAGTTAAAGTCAGCTTTGTCTATCTGACTTTTTTATATGTGAATCTAGTTAAAGGGCTTTCTTCATTCAAATTAATTTTATTGTATTGTTTATTCTGTAATTTAACACTTTATAGTGAATATGCCTTCATTTTTTATCAGCCATTTGTTTGGTTTGCTTTCTGTATGGATATTTTATTTATATATTAAATTATGTCTCTATTTTTTTAAACAATTTTGTCTGCCGTTATTTTTATTTTAGCGCTGTCCACCAGCTAAATAGGTATCCTTGTACAGAGCACAAGGTTCCCGCTAAAACTGTAACATTATACACTACACTAATATTACAGATGGTATAATACTCTACATTCTACTAATGCCACAAAAACCGACATAATTGTAATCCATCATGTGGTAAAATGGTAATGATACACAATGTATGTTGGCATAAGATAAAAATTACAAAGACATCTGTCTAACTTTAAACCAGATTAATATCACAAGAATCTACTTCACATCTGTGTCTTAACCCTATGTGTCTGAGGCCTAGTGGCAGTATGTACAAAGGAAGTGGGTGGAGTACAGTAAAATGGTTAGTTTGTAAATAAAATATGTCTAAATAGCTACCTAACTATCTACTGATTGGTATTGAGGCATTTCATTCCTTGATCAGATTTTGTACTCTAGATGGGGGAACCAGCGAGACATTTTAGTAATGCTACTTAAATTAATTCTTGCCAGTCTGTATATACTCAGTCATTCACTTTCCATTCATGTCTCTGTGATGTAGAGTCATATTCATATTTGTACTCTATAGGTGGGTACCAGCGAGACATTTTTAGTAATGATACTTACATTAATTCTTCCAGGCTTATATATTCAATCATTCCCTTTCCGTTCATGTCTCTGTGATGTAGGGTCATATCATGTTTGTTGATTAAACATTTTTGAATTAAGGTCTTATTATCAAGGATTTTCTGGAAAATGAATGCCTTCGTTCCAGTATTTAGCATTTGATTGATGATCTGGATTTGTCTAATAAATTGCATTAAGGCATCTGCATGTGGAAATGACTGGCCTAAAATTAAAGAAGCAATCTTCAAAATTGTAGCCTCTAATGAAATGAGAGTTCAGTCATTAATTGAAAACTGCTGACCGTGCATTGTAAAAGTTGTTTGAAGAATAAGGCATGTGCCGCTCAGTTTATAAAATGCATGAGAGAGCTTCTAAATTAATTTCTAAATTTATTTTTAATCACTAATGTATCCAAGTGTCATTGAAGTCAAAGGACCAGCTTTTTTTAATTCAGAATAACTGCAATCAATTCATTACTAAGTTATTAATTTACTAATAACAATTGACTGTTTGAGAAAGGCAATACACAGAAAGGGAAGAACAATAAAATTCCTAAACCACCATAAATAATCATAAATATTAAATATTAAGCCGCCAGACAGAACCAGTCAGGGCCGCCACCAGGAATTTCAGGGCCCCTTACTGAAATGTTTTTCTTGGCCCCCCCCACCAAAAACAAATATTTCCCACTCACCCCACCTACCCTCACAAGAATGTTATCCTGGTTTAATGTAATATGGAGGGTGGTTGGGAGCAGTTGGTCAATATGCCAGTAATAATTTGCCACTCAATATGCCAGTAATATTTTGCCACTCAATAAGTCAGTATTTTTCCCTCAATATGCCATTCTTTTACATTTAATATGCCACTAATTTTCCCTTCAATATGCCAGTATTTTGCCCCTCAATATGCCAGTATTGTTCCATTTAATATGCCAGGATTTTGCCCCTCAATATGCCATTATTTTCCCATTTAATGTGCCAGTATTTTTCCCCTCAATATGCCATTTAATATGCCAGTATTTTGCCCCTCAATATGCCATTTAAGATGGCAGTATTCTGCCCCTCAATATGCCATTCTTTGCCAATCAATATGGCAGTATTTTCCCCTCAATATGCCAGGATTTAGCCATTTAATATGCCAGGATTTCACCATTTAATATGCCAGGATTTAGCCATTTAATATGCCAGGAGTTTGCCATTTAATATGCCAGGATTTTGCCCCTCAATATGCCAGGATTTTGCCATTTAATATGCCAGGATTTTGCCCCTCAATATGCCAGGATTATGCCATTTAATATGCCAGGATTATGCCAATTAATATGCCAGGATTATGCCAATTCATATGCCAGGATTATGCCAATTAATATGCCAGGATTTAGCCAATTAATATGCAAGGATTATGCCAATTAAAATGCCAGGATTATTCCAATTAATATGCCAGGATTTAGCCCCTCAATATGCCAGGATAATGCCCCTCAATATGCCAGGATTTAGCCATTTAATATGCTAGGATAATGCCAATATGCCAGGATTTAGCCAATTAATATGCCAGGATGTAGCCACTCAATATACCAGGATTTTTCCCCTCAGTGTGCTCGTTATCTAACACCCTCCTCCCCCCTTCCCCAGTACTTACCTCCTTGCTGCTGTCTCCCGGTGCTCTGCTCTGCAGGTCCGTGTCTGTGAGGGAAGCGTTGTGCACTCCCCTCCAGCCGCGCGGTTTCAATAAGGTTTGTTTAAACTTTTTTTTTAAACAAACTTTATTGAAGCCGCGTGGATGGAGGGGAGCGCACAACGCTTCCCTCACAGCCACGGACTGGCTTAAGAGAAGGGGATTTTTTTTCCCCTGGTGTGACCCGGGCCCGCCAGTATCGCCCCCCCCTGATGGCGGGCCTGGAACCAGTGTTGTAGGTAGCTGCTCTAATTCACCAGGAAAGACCAGAGTGTATAGATTAAAAACAGGGACTCCAAATACATCGGCAACATTTAGGAAAACAGGTGCATAATAGAACTTACATTAAATGTGTTTACTGTGCATTCTAATTCTAAAACTGGGTTAATATCAAAACTCAAGTATGATGTGTGTTTTAATCAATTTCATTTAGCACTCACATATACATGCATATGCTATCAACCTATGAGCTACACTCTAATTCACAAAAATTCGGTCTATTCACTAAAATTCGGGGTTTAGTTCGAGGAGATCAAATTCAGCACCTGAGTTTGACTTAGTCTCAAAAACAGCTTTGACCATATTGCCTCCCATTACTTTTACTAGGGAGGATTGGAACCTGGGTTTTTTTTTAAGTCAAACTTGGGTGCAGAATTTGACAGAAAATGAAAGTCAACCTCCTGGAGCTAAAACTCTTTTTTTTAGGAATAGACCCATCTATGTGTGCATAGTCCAGTTTTTGTATCACTAGGCACAAACTACACATGTGCATTCATTTTTGTGTACATAGTAGCAATGAAAGAATATAGGAAAGTTAGTCAGAAGGACAGGGTGCTGCAAGCTGGACTGTGACAAATATGTACTTCTATAAGGATCTATCAATGATTAATAAGTGAAATTATTAATTTCAAGCAATGTCAAACTATGTGTGGCTACATTCTTGTATGTCATCATATGCTACTAAGAAATATATTGTATAATACATCTGCTCCATGGGCTCTGCTTACAACCATCCTTCAAAGTTAAAGTTCTAAAACTGGAATTATCATACAGTGAATAAAATGTTTTCTGCAAACTGAGGTGCCAGTCTGTAAGGTTAAATATGAAAATACATTCCTGGCTGCGCCTGTTTTCTACCTGTATATGTAAAACATGTGTAATGTTCTAATAGATTAAAATTAAATTCATATGATCAAATTACTTTGCATCTGGTTTCTATAAACTCTGCATTTATAAATCATTTATTATACCTCATACACAATTATCCAGCTTTATTAAATCAATTGTTAAGTAAATGTCATGTTTTTCCTTTGAATTGATGACATAGGGGTCTATTCCTCACACAGGCTTGCCCCCCCCCCCCCCCCCATCATATTCCTCATCTCTATCTTGAACACTTGTATTTTCTAACCATTTTGAAAAGGTCGAGATGAGGTGAAGCCTACCAAGATGAATGGAGTGAGATGAAACTCACTCCCGTTCATTTAAATGGAGAACAAAATGTTTTTCAGGCTAAGTCCAACTGTCAAGTCTTCTATTATCACTGGGGGTGTGAGCCCGCCAATTGAATCCCAGCACCTCCCCCAATGTCTCCAGTCCCTGGCCCGGTAATAAAATACTTGCACAGGATTTTCAAACTAACCTATAGTAGACTTGTTTGAAATGCAGCCAGTAGTAGGGCTGGAGCAGGGAGGCTTCTGATTGGCTGACAAAGTTAGCTAATCAGACACCTCTTGCAGCCTTTTGAAATCCCAGCCCTTCCTGTAAAGAAGGTGAGTTGAGGGAAGGAGGCTGGATGTCACCTCTCAAATTGAACTCAATTTGGTTTTTAGTGATTAGCAATTTTTATTGCTTTTCAGTGAAGGAAATTTAAGATGGCAAATCAAGATGGACTTTGGCAAGATGGGAGAGACGGAGATTGAGTTTGTTTTAATTAACAGAGTGAGGAGGTAGACTTGGGAGGACAACTTTTAAAATGACCTGCCAAGTCGACCTCCTTGCATTATTCTCAAATTGTAGTGAACTGACCTGATAGACTACATAATTTTCAACTGTCCTGCTTTGTATTGGACAGTCCCGATTTGAAACCACTATAACATTGTCCCAATTTGCAACTACATGCATGCTTCCTGCTTACTGAATGTCAAGAAAACATAATGTTACAAATCAAGAAATGTCACTAAGACCTATGGCATCTGCACTCAATGTCAAGCTCCGATAAAACATAACTTGTTGAAATAAACGTTCCTTGATTTGAAATATGAATAGTTTTATATTTTATTAACATATTACATGCATTTTATTTTAGCTTCATTATGAGACAACGGCTAACTTCTTTTTAACCTTCTACCTAAGTCATACAGGCATTTTTTTTTTTTGAAAAAAACTATTCTCAGAAATTCATTAAAGATCTTAATCATAAAAGAAAATAAACTCTGCAAATATAACGAGTAACGTGCATATGCTGGTAGCCTTTTAGACCGATTTGTTGAAAACGAAAATCTGTCTGGCATCAAACAATCACAAAGCTGTTGTATATATAGATCAAACATTTGAAGGGTAGATAAGAGGTCACTGCAAATACTGCACTGTTCTATCCCAGGTAATTTGAGGGAGGCCAATGTTGGCAGTTCTGTCTTAAGAAAATCAAATTATAGTCTGCCTCATTGAAATAAATGGATAACCATTTATTCTAAACTATTAAAATATTGTTTTTCTCTCTCTCAGTTCAACTTACTGCTAGGAGGGGGGGGGAAATAATTGAAATTCCATGTCAGCCACATTTTAGAAGACGTCATTTAACATTTGTCAATAGTCAAGTCTTATTGGTTGAGTGTCACTAAGTGATTTATAGACCTAAACAGTCCTCTGACAGTGTTGGTTTGATGTTATTACAAAAAGCAAGCTTCAACTTTAGTGCAGTAGAGCATTGAGGCAATCTAGCATTTTTTCGTACCTTCAAGGAGACATGGAAAAATGGACAGGCGTTCTCATTTTCATTTGAAGTTGGGCAAATATGTCTGTTGATTGAGTTATGAGGTGATGCATATATATATTGTCTGAGTGATGTATAACATCATGATTTCTTTTCACATTACATGTATTACAAGTATCTTTTATTTTACAGTTAGTGGAAATATTAGATTATTTTTATCTGATAATAAAGGATATTTACTATGTATATTTTTCAATGTATATATACATGAAGCCTACAGACACAGTTTTTTAATGGTAATAGTTTACATTTTTAAATATTTTTAATATTGTTTAAGCTTTTCTTTTGATAATTTTCCTTTGTGACCAGTTCACCCACTTGATCTATCCTTCAATGGTTTTGGGTGTGTTACCGTTTTCTTATAAGAGCATACAATATGTCATCCAGTCCTGAGAAACATATTAGTTCAATATGGAACCCAGAAAAATAGTCATATGAAACAGCATATGGGATGAGAATATGTTAGGGACGAACATCAGAAGTTGTTGCACACAATCTCCTCTAAGCCTAAATCATTCTGTATTATTCTTTGTTATCCATGGGTTAGAACTAGTTATTTCATGCATTTTCCTCACCTGCTGGAGGCTTTCAGATGCATTGTGACCCCAAAGGATTAACTAAATGGACAGTCTCAATCAAATCCAGAGATATCAGTTGTTATTACCAGTGAGCAATACAATAGGGAGGAATGTGTTAAAGCATGTGGGCAAGTGTATAACAATTATAATGTCAAAAGCAAGAAAAGAAATAGGACCACTGGGCCAATACTGAGAAATATGTTCTAAAAAATTAGGCTTGCCGCATAGAAATGTAATTGCTGTTAATAAATTATTAGTGAAATAGCAAGAATAATAACATATGTCCAAAGTTCAGAAACATAATACAGAAATATAATTTACATTTTTGACTTTACTATTTTGGGACAGTTACATTTACCAAAAAATTGGCATTTTCCAGTAATTGTAATTATAAATTTTTTTTCATTTTTACTATTATTGTGGTAAGAAATGTACATCCCAATGGATATAATACAATTGTAGGGTAACCTTCCTTTTCTTATTAAAAAAAAAAAATCTGAGGCTACATTGAAAAGACGCAATTTTGTTAAAACCCTAATGTTGTTTATTTTTCTATGAATCCTTTTGGTAGTCATATCTGGTACTTTCTAATTTTTTTTAAATGATATTTTCTGCTTTTCTTTTTTTCTCTACTCTTTTTAATATATTGTTGCAGTTTATTCTGTCAAAATACAATCTTTTGAAAACTGTCCACATTCTTTTTTTTAATCTGACATTTAACCACTGGCGAAATCAAATTTGATTTATTTAAAAAGATTACAAAAAGCAGTAAGCAGCAGATGGTGGTGCAGGAACTCAATACACAGGTACAGGAATCTTTCTGATCAGAGATATCATTCCAATGAAGAGTAAACACAGGTTAGCTTACTTAACTGATGGATCTGTTTTTAATGTTCCAAATAACAAATGTGAATTGCCAGTACACAGATAATTATGTAGTTTTTCATGACTCAAAGTCCTATTAATGGATAGTGACTTCTATAATTGAATGACCTTGTCATTATTTATACCCATATGTGTGATTATACATAATGATTGGAAAAAACTCTAATAGTGAAGCAAATACCATGAAATCAATTGAGAGGGGCTCCTGTTGTTTCCTCAACTTTGGAACTTGGACCTAGAATTGACCTTCATTGATAGCACTCAATGGGGGGTATGTATTAAACCAGCGCAGTGGAAACAAATCATTTAAACATGAGTAAGAAGCAATTTGTGAATATGTATAATATTTTGCATTTTTTCTACTTCTTCTTGATCTTTTTCCATGTATTTTATTTAGTGTGTATTTTTAGGTTGTTCAATGCCTGTTTTTATTCATAATTTACATTTACTATTTGAGCATTTTAGTACATTGTAAAGTAGCAAAAGGCAAACATTAGTTTGCATGTAAAATGTATTCTCTCTTTCTTAGTACATGCTCTAAAATGTCTCTGACATGTCCAAAACTCTAGCACATTTAAGCAAGTATGACTTTTTTTAGTTTATGCAACAATTAATTTTATCTTTTGCAGAATTCCTTTCACAATTAGAGTTGAGCGGACACCTGGATGTTCGGGTTCGGCAGGTTCAACCGAATTTCGAAAAAATGTCCGGGTCCGTGCTCGAACTTGACCCCGAACCCCATTGAAGTCAATGGGGACACGGACTTTTGGCCACTAAAATGCCTCTAAAAAAATCATGGAAAGGGCTAGAGGGCTGCAAAAGGAATTAAAATGTGGGTAAGAGTAGGACAAGTGCCCTGCAAGCAAATGTGGATAGGGAAATAACTTCAAATAACATAAAATACATACAAATTACAAATACAGCTGAGCCATAAAATAGCACTAGATGGAATCTTTGATTTTAGCTTTGGAAGAACATAAATCTAAATCTAAAGCATGGCTGCCAGGAGGATCAACAGAATTATCCATTTGAGAGAGGGTTGGAGTGCAGGGTATTCTCTTTCAGTTTATACTAAGTGACCCATAGGTTGAGGAGGCGGTGACCGTGGTGGTGTAGGTGGAAGCAGCGCTGGAGGAGGAGGAGGAGGTAGCCAGAATTTTTCAAAGTGCGCTGTAAGCACAGTATTTGACGGTTCTATTTGACTCTCAGATGTAATACATGTAATGCTATTGCTATACTATAAAGCGAAATAGAGTCCCCATTCATAAGAATAGGTCAATTGACCTATTCTTATGAATGGGGACTCTATTTCAGTTTATAGAATAGCAATAGCATTACATGTATTCCATAAACCGAAAGTCTATAAACCGAAAGACATTCGGTTTATAGACTTTTGTTTTATAGAATACATGTAATGCTATTGCTATTCTATAAAAAGAAAGTCTATAAACCGAATGTCGTTCGTTTTATAGACTTTCGGTTTATAGAATAGCCAATAGCATTACATGTATTCAATAAACCGAAAGTCTATAAACCGAATGTCTTTCGGTTTATAGACTTTCGGCTTATAGAATACAGGTAATGCTATTGGCTATTCTATAAACCGAAAGTCTATAAACCGAATGACTTTCAGTTTAAAGACTTTCGGTTTATAGCCGAACCTCGAACTCCAACCCGAACATACAGTGAAATGTCCGGGTTCGGGTCCGGTGTACGGACACCGTAATGTTCGGTACAAACCCAAACAGTGCGGTTCAGGTTCGCTCAACACTATTCACAAACATCTCATGCTTTGGGCAAAAAATACTCAGCATATCAAATCTCCAAAGATTTATACTACATCTATGAGTGTTACATTGTCCCACCACTCAATTATGGTTGCCTAAAAAGGAAAAAAAAAACACACAAGGCAACAGTGATCAATTTCTGAATGAACTGGTCTCTGCACCTGTTTACACGTTTCCTACTCTAGCCTTCTGCCAGGATTTGGGTATAATGTGCATGACACTACCAAACACATTACATCGAATATGATGTTTTGAGTGTCCTATTAAAGTGATCTCTCTTATTAGTTATCAGTAGTCTATAAAGAGTTTTAGTAACTTTATTCTTTAAATATTTTTATATTGTGCAGCTGGACTGATTCGCACTATTAGTAAATAACAAGTGAAAAGTTAATGTCGCTAAATTACATTCTCAGGATAGTATGTTAGTATAGTCTCTACACAGGGCAGCCAGAAGGTAGCTCATCAGCTGTAATTCAAGTAGATCTCCTATTATCCTAGGCTTGTATTTAGCTTGATGAATGCTGTTTTTGCATCATGAGATCTGTGGTGCATGAACTGCTATAAAGATACTTTTTGGTTACACTTACTCTGTAAGTATATAGTTATTCACTGGTAAATTCCTCATTTTAGACCAGTTTATAACACTTTGCCAAAATGCCACAGGACAACTGTTACGCCAGCGGTGAGTGCTATTGAGGCTGGGATGGATTCCATCTATAGTTGTTCAGCAATATGTCAGTAGCATAAACAGCTTGTTCACATTTTAAATATACCACGTGTCTCATAGATATAATTGGCTCTGGGTTTCTCTACAACATTGCACACATGAATAAATAATGTTGATAGAATTATAATAATTATAGTGATATTGGGCTTTTATTCTTAACACCCTATATGATAACATGGTTTATAAACCTTTATTTTAATATTTGGCCTTAAGTCATTTAGAACTTTTTGGAAAGTCTTTATCTAACAGTAAGAAAACATGAACAATACATATATAAACAACAATTTATCTGTGACGTATGTTTTTGTGTTCACAACCCTTCCGAACTGATCCATGAGAGTGCATGTATAAAGGGGAGATAACAAACTCTGACACATAAATACACGAATGGTGTAACTTTTAAAACTATGTTCAAGTTCTTTGAGGAATATGTTTCTACTTCCTGCAGCGTTAGTCCCATCCTGGTTAAGGAACTTGTTGAAAAACAATCTTCCATGTCACATAAAATAGCACAATGTTATCTTTTGTTACCACATATAACAGCATAAGCAACAAAAAAATTCCCAAATTATAATCAAACTTTGGCAAACAAATAGGAGCCAGACGGCTCTAAATGTCATTTATTGCTCTGCCTGTGCCCAATAAACAACTCTAGCTTGGATTGTGGCCTCGGATGAAATCTTGATTGATAAATATAATCTGCCACAAGTGACCACGGGAATTTTTATTCACCTATTGGTCAGTGCAAAAGCGCTTCGGACAGCAGTTTTTTTCTTCTTTTTTGATGTCCAATGACAGCCAAAGCCTTTGCATCAAAAAGTAATTATTTTAAGATCTAATTAATTCTTCGTAAAAAGACATGGAAGTAAAAAGAAACTGTTCATTTCCAGGGAAACAGAACTGCAGTCTAAAAATTGGCATAATCAGTGATTTTTGAATTGCTAACTACTTAGTGACAGGATTAACAAGAAACATAACTCATATTAAATTGTTTTTATATGATTTTATATTCTAGTTATAAAAAATGAAGCTGGACATGCAGTACACTAAACACATGTTTGACATTGACGAAATTTACAGTATGATTCTAGTGCTAGCCTTCATTGTATACAATAATGACAATATAAAGAAAGCATTTTGTGTTTTTTGTTCATTTGTTGTTGTTTTTTTGACTTACTCTTAAAGCTACCAATGTTGTATAGGGCTTAATTCATTAAAGAGAGAATTGCATGTGATTTCAATATGGATGCTGGGAAATTTCTTTGTGTGCTATATGGGTGCCGGGCAAATCCTCTGTGTGCAATCTGGATGCTGGACAAGTCCTATGTGTGCAATCTGGATGCAGGCCAAATCCTGGTGCAATCTGGGAGTTGGGAAAGTCCTGTGGGTGCAGGCTGGGTGTGGGGGCAAGTCCTATGTGTGCAATCTCTGTACTGGGCAAGTCCTGTGGGTGCAATCTGGATGCTGTGCTAGTCCTGTGGATGCAGTCAGGGTGTTGGGGTAAGTCCTATGTGTGCAATCTGGGTGCCAGGACTGGCCTTTGGGTTCTCATTATTATTGCATTATGTATCTATATCTTAAATGCAGAGTTTTCATGTGATTATCAGTCGAGCTAAACCTGCAAGACTGGGCTTGTATGTCTTATTCTTTTGAGTTATACTACATCCATGTGTTGTTTGTTTGATCTATACCGGAACTAGAGGGTTTATATGTGTTATGCAGTTGATCTACATCTGCTATCATTGTTTTTCATGTGTTATTCATAATTTGTTTGTTACAAATAATTTTACCCTGTCTTTTTTTGTTGATGTTTATGTAATGTGCTTTGGGGACAAATCCTATGGGGGTGTACAGGGAAGAAGGGGACAAAGGGACACTGGGGGTCTTAGTAGGTTGAAGGGTTAATACAGGAATGGCCTGCATAAGGCATTCGAACACCTAAGGCTGGTGCTCGGTGGGGGTAGGAACTGTAGGTGGAACGGTTGTTGCCTTTTCATAAAAAAAAAACTGTACTGTGCCTATAGGCTTAACATTGGCTTAAAAATATTGGCTAGGTGGTAATCCGAGTAGGTGGAATGAGCCATGACTATCCCTTCTTTGTTGCCACGCTAGTGTCATGGAAGCTGACATGTATACTCTGTAGACATTAGCTGGACATAACTGGAGTTTGCCATACCTGTGGCTGTCAGACTGGTGATAACTGCATTTTTACACATCCGTCACTGACTTTTACCACTTTGCACCAGAATTGGCTCTCTGTATATAAATCCCTATGTGCTTTCATATATATCTTATCTATAAAGTATATACTCTTTACATGTTCCTCAAAATGAAGGGTTTTCCATTTTATGGACAAGAAAAGAATGACACAATGCTACAGGGCTGGTGTACAATCATATCCAATATATTGTTTTTCTTTTCAATCCCGTTCTGATTGTAACATAAGCATTCTTATAAGGATGTGAATAACCTGTATAGTGGATCACATATTTTAGGATTGCCATGTTCATCGTTTAAGGTGGAATAGTACTTGTGGTTTCTCTCTGGATAAAACAAACCCAGTAACTTGAATCTGATTCCAAAGAGGATTACTAGGACTGCACACTTATTGGATTTATCTATATTTTTGTAAAGCTTCATGAAGCCTCGCTAAGTATTCCTTAATGCTTTACAAAGCTATGTGAGTGTTTAATTTGGAGCCTTCTGCTTTCCTCAGCTTCACAGTTTCCATATGGTATTGCAGCCAGTGTAGCTATCAGGCTAAATGGTCCATATACTATAAGCAGATAGTATAGTTGCAAAATTCTACTGGCTTGAAAGTTTAAAAGGAAGTATTTGCATTGAAACAATGTTACTTCTTATAAACCAACAGTGAATGTGAATGTTCTGGATTCTTTTCACAGTAGTCAACAACTAAAAATGTATTTGTATTCGTCAATGAAAATGTATTTCTGAAGCTTGTTTGACTTTTTTTTTGCATATTCTTGATAATTACATTTGAAAAATAGCATAACAATGTTAAGCATATCATGTATTTCTCAACATAAGACTAAAATATTAGTACTAGCTGTCTGATACTAAAATAAAGTATACACACTGAACAAATTGTTGTATTTTGATGATTACAACATGGAGTCTAAAATTCTGTATGTGTCCTTTTATGTTGCATCATAGGTGTTGCAACCCATTAAGGTCCAAATATTAATGAATTTGAGATAATCCTTGGTTTCTTATGTCTTACAATTTTGAATCACATGACATGACAAGAATTATCAGAATAATAAGAATTATATACTTTTATAAATGCTGTTTGGTCAGGTATTTGTGAATTTGCAGCCGTACTTAAACATATACACAGTATATTACTATAAATAAGTGTTATATTACACATATGGAAAACATAATTGACTTTATTTTAAGAAGAACTGCATGTGTACCTTTCGGTGTGTTAAATGTACCCACAAATGCATCATCACCATGGTGCTTGCTTTTATTCAGAATCACTTGCACAGTATGATCTGTCATTAAAGAATCTCTGACTTGAAAATGGCCAACCTCTTTCATGCATATTAAAGTTAAATAATGTTAAAAATGTACGCTTTAATTAAAAAGTGAATATCTCTATTCTAAAAATGTGTACAGCCAGGATTACCAGGTCAGCCAGTGTTTTGACAGACAAATATAACTTTACCTCTTCCATTCCAGAATGTAAAATGCAAAAGTGTCCAGGGGTAGCATGTTAATTAATCCATTAGTGGTTCCCAAAGGAACTACCTTGATTAATAAAATGATTTCAGAGCATTATAAGAACCATACATTATGCAGGGAGCACATTATATGAGTCAAAAAATAGCTGAGCATACATATTTAAACATGGAATGAAAAGAAGGAGGAGTTAATATAAGAGCTGTTCAGTTTAATATCAAGAAAGCTGTAAAGCAGTTTCTTTATCTAAATGTCTAGGAATAAAAAATATTACAGTGGGGGACTTGATGCCGGGTGAAAAATGCAATACTTTGATAATTTGGTAGAAGAGTTGAACCTCCCACAATCTGAAAGGAAAGCTTACTTAGAATACAAAACCATATCAAAGGACATCTGTTTAAAGTATAGGGCTCTGAATTTTGAAGCCATATAGAGAAGTTGCTTAAAAGTGTACAGGGGATCGGGGCAATTAGACACTGGCATTTAATAATAAGGTTTTTAGAAGAAAAAATTGTTCCATCAGCAGTTAAAGCGTGGCAAAAAGACAGGAATCAAAATTGATGAGGCATGGATTAATAGTATAATACAAGTGGGCATGTTGGAAACTGTAGAGAGAGTCAAAAATGGTCCATAGGATCAGGGCAGACAGATATGGTTCACTAACGAGAGATACAAGCCAAGGGTCAGTAGAATGGACTATAACAAAATCCAGAAACAAGCCAAGGGTCAGTAGCCAGGAAGTCAAAGAATAGCAAGAAAGGCAAGGGAACAAATATACAGAGGGAGCACTGGAGCACAATAACTAGTTTGAAAATGAGCAAGCACTGAGTGAACAGCGCTCTGCCATTTTATAACCTGCCAGACTTCAGTCACCTCCCACCTTCCTTCAAGTAGTCACCAATCCCTGGTTTCCTTTATTGGAGAGGCTTATGGAGGGACCAGACTCCTCTCTCCTTCCCCCCTGCACCCTCCGATAGAAGCGTGCATTTGGACTGCAGGACACACACCCCACCTGGGAGCCTGACAATCACGCCTATGATGTGCGAGGCGAATCCTACTACAGACCAGGGATGCAGTCTATGTTGCAACCTTATGGCACCTTTGCGGGACACCAGGAGGCAGTGGAAGCAGGTAGGGACCCATGGCGGGACATGTGAGGGAACTAGAGCCTGATAGGGGAAGAGTATGCATTGCCTGAATACAAGAAACCCATATTAAAATGTTGTTTAGTTGGTATCTTGTTCTATCATATATTTCCAAATTTTACAAAGATATCTCCTCAGAGAGAAATCCTTCTTACATGTTCGCAAGTTCTTTCATTGGAAGTAAAAAAAATTGTTTAGTGAACCCAGTTGTAACAGGTATAGAATAGGTTTGTAGTTTAATTCGCATACTCCATTTTTGTATGTCAAATCAAATGAAAGGGGCTGTATAAAAAATGGAAAAAGGAATTATCAATACAGAATACGATAAAATGGAAGGTGACCCCCTCCCCATCATATGAACAGACAATCTATAATTCAGTCAGATTTGTAAAATATATTTCAAAATAATTTAGCACTCATAATTTCATACCGGTTCATAGAGATAACTCAGAGAAATATAAATCATCCATATCTCCAGAGTTCACGAATAGCATTACATGATGGTGTGACTGACAGACCATAAACTACACACTATACAATATTTCTTATTTTGTGGTTTTATTGAAATAGCTTGATAACATAGGGCTGAAATATATAGAGTTCTGGACCTGCACTCAGTTTAACTTAGTCTTGTAAAAGTAATGCTAGAGAGAAACACACACATAAAAAGGAGCTGTAGTAAATGTGCCTAAAACAAATGGGCACCTAATCTCTAAAAACAACCAACGCTGTATAATGCATTGTAGGATGAAGGGTATTGTGTGCTAATTTTCACTTGGGATGCCATTTGTCTCAGAGCAGTTCCTGACTAGATCCATCACTTGATTTAACTCTCAGAGCACTTCTAGGAGTTTTTAAATTCATGTACACATTATAATTTTATAATTCATGTACACATTATAATTTTATAATGGCAAAACAAATGCGAGGACGTCAGCTGAAAAAAACAATTACATTGTTTTTTGAAACATTGAATGAGAACCATATTACCTCTGAAAGAGCTGTAAGGTGTCACAGGCTGTAAAAAGCCATGCATCAACAGATGACAAGAACCTTTCTAACAGCAGGAGACACAAACAAAAACACACATTAAAGAAAAAAGGCCTTGAGCATATTTAGAGGATCTGAGAATTATAAATGAAAAAAAAGTTTTTTTTTAAAAACTGAACAGTGCGTGTGATAGCATATTCTTAACATGCTTTGCTCTCTATTTGTACTTGGTCATGACTCAGCCAGCTAAATAAATTCACCCAAAACCTTATAAAAGGCTCCTACTGATGTGTGTGTTACCTAAAGTCTGATCATGCCAAGACACATATCTCAGACTCCATTTACACATATCCCTCTTGGTAATTTTTTTTAGTATGTAATAAAGCTCCAGATGACAGTGACATGCAAATAAATGGTTGGATGCATATCGAGGGAACTGCGGGAGTCTCAAAAATGTATTTATTTTTAAGAATAAGCAAATAGTAGGATGATTATAAGCGTCCAGAAGAAAATTATAGAGCAGCATTTTATGCTGAGAAAGTGTAATTTATTTAGATATATATTTGATCCAAACCATTATTATGTTTGTTTTTTTTCTTATGTGTACCAGGTATCATAGACTTGGGCATGTCCATTAATTTATGTATAAATACAAACTTACAAAGGCCAGAAGCATGGATCTATGAGTCAGCTTTTAAATGGCAAGTGTTACATTGTATATTACCTTTTGGCAGCAGATTCTGATTAAAGGCTAGAAAGCCAGTATGAATCCAAAACGATGCAAGAGTGCTGAACATACTGTAAATCTCCATCATGAGACCCCATCAGAGAATCAGAGACAACTTCTTGCTTGGTTTTCCAGTCACATTGTTCTTATACAGATGAGGAGAACGATATTTAGCACCTCCCATGTCATTCCTGTCCATGTCTACTATATTATTTACACAAATCCAAAAAGGGAAGCACTCACCTGAACAAGCATTTTTTTTAAAGGGGGCTGCCGTTGAAATGATCAAATGGTTAAATACAATCCATAGGGATCAACACACTCACATTAAACAGGGTACGAACTCTAAAAGCTAAACTGTTCTACTCTGATTTCTCAATTAAAATAATATAAAATGGTAACCTCTATCCTCCCCATAGACTTCTATATGGATTTCGACTTATCTCTGGGCCATTTAGGGAGGACTTCAGAATTGTGGAAATTGGAAAGTCCCCCCATAGAAGTCAATGGGATGACTTTGGCTACTGTGGAAATAGCTGAAGCCCTCCCAAAATGGCCCCAAATGAAAATAAAAAATGAAAATAAAATACAAATTTAGTTAAAATAAATGATTAACAATTATACTAAGATAAAATAGAACAAATGATAATCAAATGAAAAAACAGAACTGGCCTGTCCAGTTGCAGTAGCAACCTATGGAACCATTGCACTTTCAAATGGTAGGATAAAGCTGGTTTGTGGAGAGTGGAGGTGTATTGCAATGGTGGAATCATGAGGTGGTATCATGTGGTGAATTAGAATATGATCAGTAATCTTACCACCATGACTCTGTGGCTTCTATTAATACCCTTTAATATCCATAGTGGACAATGATGCATTGCCAATCAATGTGGCAATCCATGCAGTGAAAATTATATGGTACTGTGATACACATAGATATAACATGAATATATTAGTATTTTTATTTTTTTTATATATTGTGTTAAAAATATATTTGATTATATACACTTGTATAGTTAACTTAAAATTGCTAATAACTTTACATTTACTTTCACCAGCTATTATGTGTGAAATTAAAATGCTTGAAATGTGTACATAGCTTTTCCCAAACTGAAAATGGTCAAAACTCACCCCACAATCTCGGGCCAGATCAGGGCATAATGAGTAAACCCCAAAGTTTTCATTAAGGCTACTTAAAAGCATCTAGTTGTGCAATAATAAAGATGCATTTACGGAATAGAAAACTGCACTTAGATATAAACTGCAAGGGTAGGATAAGGCAAACAAAGCAAAAAACTGTAAAAATACTGACGAATATAATGTTGTACAAACAGAACAAAATAGATGGGTATTGAAGTATGGATACTCACAAACGTTGTTCCAAATGCATGTGGAGCAACATAATGAACATTGTATGATGACATTGCTGGTGATGAATAAAGGTCAGTTTTAAAACGATGGTTGAATGAACAAATTGTTATTTAATATATAAAATGAAAATTAAAAGACTGTACAGCAAAGCAGCCACAAAATAAAACAATTCCACACGGAGATCGATTTGCAGATAAAAACACTGCACAATAGGTGAAATATATACACCAATAGATCTGTGGCACTCGCATGTATTAATCTAATGTAGAAAAAACATTTATTTGTAGGTAGACATCAGCATTTTGGTCTCTAGAATAGAGCCTACTTACAGGCATCTGGATCTATGTGGTTGTGTTTACACTCAGGCACTGAAGTTTGTATTAGGAGTGGCATCTACCCATTTTATTTTGGATGGATATATATATATATATATATATATATATTCCATTAATAAGCACTCATAGGATTTGCTCACTAATCAAATATTGTAGTTTATTCATATGACTATATATGTGGATATATATATTAGCAGTGTTATTTTCTGTGTTATTAAACGATTTATATTGCTGATGAGTGTCAGTGGTCTGTTACCAATGACACGGTTCCACATCTAATTCATTGTTTTATCATTGATGTTATCTAGCGTGTTGCTAATATCATAGAAATTATGCCTCTCAAGCAAATGTACAGGCAGTGAAGATACCAGATGTGGATCAGTTTGTAACCATGATACTGGACAAATATAGGAGTATGACTGAAATTATATTTTGACCCGTGGATAATGAAACACAAAGGCCATTGAAATCATTCTGTTACCAGCTTAATCCCATTATTATTTTCTAATTCCATGCAATGTCAAACTAAGAGATGTTACAGTGTCACATTCTGTGCCGACAATCCAATTTCACAGTTAGTTTTCAGAATTAAAGCAATTTTGGGCAGTCTAACCTTTTAAAAGATGTGTATGCAAGATTAAAGGTTGCATTTGTTTTTTTACCTGTTAAGAACTATAAATGTAGTTGACAAAAAAACATAAAATGAAAATACAAAAGCTATTTATGTATTGTACACACCTTTTTTAAAACTGCTAATTCTTTAAGCTGTGCTCTGCTTACATGTTTACATATTAATTTCTTTCGTTCTATACTAAGAACATATTTTCCCAGCATGCATCACATGTCCGCTTTCTTCCTCTTATTTTTTAAAAAATATTTATAACATGTTTGTAAGCAGTGCCCATAATCATGACTTCAGAATAAAATGAGTGTACCAAAGGCACACAGCATAATATGTTCAAAGAATTTCCACCAAAAAATGTAAAGTTTTTTTTATTATTTTGCATTGTTGATTTCAAATATCTCTTTAGTTTTTCCTATGTGTTTATTTTAAAAAATATCTTACTAAACAAGTGTGACTGGGCACTTCGATTTTGTGAAATATAGTGTTTTTGGGTGCCACCCCACAGTGACTTTACAGCACTAGTATTCTGGGGATACAGAATGCAGTCAACAAGTCTGAATTCTGACCATGGACTTGCATTAAATGAGAAGGTAAAATAACTATTACATCACAAGGGGGAGGAGTTATGATCCTGTTTGATCAGGTCAATCTCCTCTCTCTTCCAGAAAGATGTACTTTTGTGTTGGAAGGCAGGAAAAAAAGGTGTACACAGCCACCTAGTCCTGCCCACTAGTGATACACAGGAGCCAAAAGTGAGCAGGCTCTGCCCACAGAAGATTTTGGAGAATGTTGCATCATGGGTAACATTCACAAAATGGATGAAGGGACAGACACCTAATTTAATTTGTACATTTATGTGCAATTAATTCAACCATAGAAAAAAAACCAGTGGCATATGTCTTATATATGTGTTTGTTTTAAATACACAGTCAATCTAGTTCCATGGTAGCGTCCCTTTATCCCCTTCATGATAAAAGATATGCCAGGCACGTCACGCACTAAAGATAGCACCAAAGGTCGCTTTCTTTACTCTTTTGGTGTTGATTCAATGACTCAATGTATGCATCACTAAAAAAAAAAAGTGCACTCTGATTCTCAGAGTGTTCCTGGCAGCCATTTAAACTGCAGTGTCGGCTTAGTTAGTTTGGTGTTGCTAAGTGTCTTGCTAGCCAGGCACTTAGCAACACCAAACTAACTTACATTTTTGTTGGTTGTCATTCTCCTGAGGGACCACATCAGCCAGTTAGAATGGAGCGCTGCCTGTAGAGATGGTGCTTCCCTTCTACTGGCAAGAGCAATGGAAGTGATGTTTTTTCAGTTTCTTTGCTCTAGGTGGCATTGCTGGATGGAAAGAATGGAAAGTGCTCAGATAAAGGCAGCGCTGTATTTAGTGCAAGGCAAACAAGGCAAGTGACCTTTAAAAAAAAAAAACCTTGCTTGCCGGCAGAGACGGTGGTGAGGGGAGATCGGAAGATACCCCCTCACCATCGTTCTGCCTGCCAGCAGACTACACGGGGAGTCGAACAGGCAGCACAGAGAAACATCAGAGCTGCCTGTTCGGCTCCCCATGCAGTGTGACAGGGAAGTGCCCGACAGGTCACGTGACCTATCTGTACAACCGCCAGGGAGCCGAACAGGCAGCATGGAGGACACCATGCTGCCTGCCACTAGCCACCAGGCAGAAAGGTAAGTGCTGGGGGATAGGGGCATATTAATGGCAAATACTGGCATATTATTGGGCAAATTGGCAGGGGCATATTATTGGGCAAATTGGCTGGGGAATATTAATGGCAAATAATACTGGCATATTATTGGGCAAATTGGCTGGGGCATATTAATGGCAAATGATACTGGCATGTTACTGGGCAAATTGGCTGGGGCATATTAATAGCAAAACATCACTGGCATATTAATGGGCAAGCTGTGGCAAATTTATTAAGTAAACTGACTGCTGCAAATGTCAATGGCAAAGTGACAGTGGCATGTTAATTGGTACCTGACAGTGGCTTATTTTAATTGGCAAAGTGATGCTGTGGCATGTTCTATGGGGCAAAATAACAGGTACTATGGGGGAAATTGACACTGTGGCTTGATCTGCAGAGGCAGTTCTGTGGGACAAAGTGGCACTGTGGTATTTTCTGTGACACTGTAGCATGCAAATTATGTGGGTGCAATATGAGTGCAAGCTAAGTGCTGTGGGTGCAATATAGGTGCATGACAAGTGCTGTGGGTACTGTATGGTGCTGTGTGAAGTTCTTTGGGTGCAATCTGGGTGCAGATAAGAAATAAAAACAATAAATGCAACTTTTCAATAACATTTTTATTACATATACAAATAGTTAAATGTGATATGAAAATAGTTGCATATAATATTAAAAAGTTTACATTTAGATGCAGTTTTTTACAATGTGACTTTATAAAAATTGGGTCGAGTGGGGTCCACTGCTAAAGACTTTGTTCAGGGTCCACTAGGGTCTTAAAGCACCCCTGTGATGGGGATATGTGATGGAGTGATGGAGGCATGTGATAGGGGCATCTATTGTGTATGTAATGGGGTGATGGGGGCATGTAAATGGGGTGAATGGGCATGTCCTTGGTTTGCGACGTGGGTTATGGGTCATGTTGTGGGTGTGCAACGTGGGTAGGGGGGGGTGCCACAAAAACAAGTTACACCCCTGGGTGAACGCTTACCATACTGTCAAAGGCAATATTTAGTACAAGTGTAAATTGGCCTCCTTCGACTCACTTGAGTTTTAGCGAATTTTAGTGAGGGAGAAAGACAGATCTGTATAATGGAATTTCTTAATTGTAATATATTAAATACATTTTAATAAAATTTTAATAACCAAGGGCTTTAATAAAAGACTTCCCTGCCACTGATCACTGCAAACGCAGGGGTCTTGCACAGCAGCACATTTTTTACTGTCTGTGAATTTTTTAGGGATTCATTTAAAAAAACAAAACAATTTACTGTAATTTTTTAAGTATAACAAAGGCACTTTAAAGAACTAATAACCCCTTCCTTGCTGTAGATCATTGAACAAGCAAACAAAATTGTTACTCCCACAAGAGTTTAATTATACCTGCTAGGAGATTATGTGTAACGTAAAGATGTATAGCAATCAGTAAAAGACGATCAGTAGTATCACCATTTGCCTGGTCAGATCAATATTGATAAATATTGATCTGACCCGCCTGGATCTTTCTCCCTCTCCTCACTTGTATTTTTGTGATGGAGAGAGACAGATCAGTATTAGTTAGAGATAAAATATAATAAAATTGTGAGACATAAGTTTTTTTTTATAAGCCTTACTCTCTGTATTAACCCCTTCCCTACCACAGATTACTGCACAAGCAGGGATCTTGCACAGCGGCACATTTTTTCCAGTCTGTGCATTTTTAGGGGTTCATTTTTCTGTACTGTAATTTATTACAGTACTAGAAATGCTCTTATGTGAGCTATTTACCCCTTCCTTGCTCTTCATGTCAAAATTCCCAGTTGGAAAATCAAAAAGCGAACCTGTCAAATGTGGCCTTTAATCCCCCATCAAGCTGACAAACCTGTGTATCGGTGGTATCCCTGTACTCAGGAGAGATTTTGCTGAACACATAGTGGGGTGTTGTTTGGCAGTGTCACATACCAAAATCTGTTAATTCATGTCTGAAGTAAAATGTGTGTGAAAAAAACACAAACAAATTCTACCACAAACTTTGACAAAGGCTGGTGGAAGACTTGTTAAAATACCACCATTTAAAATAGCCTAGGGTGTGTACTTTAAAAAAATATATATAGTTTGATGGGGTAAAATACACTAGCCAGCTTCAAAACTGGGACATCGGCGCAGGTTGTCTGCATGTCAAAATTTCAATTTGGTTACCAAAAAGCGGTCCTACCAAATATGGCCTTTTGCCCCGACAAACCTATGCATTTCCTGTACTCAGGAACAATTGTAGAATCTATTTAGCAGGTTTTTTCATTAGCTTTTGTAGATGAGTAAAAGATTTTTCAAAGGAAAGTCAAACAAATTGTGTTTATTTTGCTTTTGACCATATTTTTTTTTTTTATAGTATGCTACAGGATTAGAGTTGAGCGGACACCTGGATGTTCAGGTTCGGCGGGTTCGGCCGAACTTCGGAAAAAAGTCCGGGTTCGGGATCTAACTTGACCCCGAACTTGACCCCGAACCCCATTGAAGTCAATGGGGACCCGAACTTTTGGGCACTAAAATGCCTCTAAAAAAGTCCTGGAAAGGGCTAGAGGGCTGCAAAATGAAGTAAAATGTGGGTGAGTGTCCCCATTCATACGAATAGGTCAATTGACCTATTCGTATGAATGGGGACTCTATTTCGGTTTATAGAAAGCCAATAGCCATGTAATGCTATTGGCTTTCTATAAACCGAAATAGAGTCCCCATTCATAAGAATAGGTCAATTGACTTATTCTTATGAATGGGGACTCTATTTCGGGTTTATAGAATAGCAATAGCATTACATGTATTCCATAAACCGAAAGTCTATAAACCGAAAGACATTCGGTTTATAGACTTTCGTTTTATAGAATACATCTAATGCTATTGCTATTCTATAAAAAGAAAGTCTATAAACAAAATGTATTTCGGTTTATAGACTTTCGGCTTATGGAATACATGTAATGCTGTTGGCTTTCTATAAACCAAACTTGTAATGCTATTGCTATTCTATAAACCGAAAGTCTATAAACCGAATGTCGTTCGGTTTATAGACTTTCGGCTTATGGAATACATGTAATACTATTGGCTTTCTATAAACCGAAATAGAGTCCCCATTCATACGAATTTCTTATGAATGGGGACTCTAGTTCGGTTTATAGAAAGCCAATAGCATTACATACAATGTAATCGCCGTACCCCGAACGCCAACACGGACATACAGTGAAATGTCCGTGTTCGGGTCCGGGGTCCGAAAACAGTGCGTTTTGGGTTTGCTCAACACTATACAGGATATTATCAAACAAATGGTGTCTAAATAAATCCCTTCTTGTCCCTATAAAAACAATATAAAATGTGTGGGTACAACAAATGACAAAGAAGAAAATTACAGCTAATAAACCAACTAAGAAATGTTAAAATAGCCATTGTCCAGAATGACGAAAAATGTTCCAAAGGGTCGGTCCTTAAGCGGTTAACTATAGCTTGAAATGAGTTTCTAAAACATACAATTATATAACCCCTCTCATTGTACAGTGTATGTGAAGTCAACCAAGTGAACACCTTTATTCCAAATAACTACCAGACAACTATACTTCCCTAGTGAGAAAAAACTTGAGAAAATCTTCTCAGTGACACCTACAATTTTTTTATGTATATATTTAAAAATGGTAGCAGCAAGTAGAAAGAAAATAAATAATGTAATAATTGGTTTTATTGAGAAAATACTTTTTTTGCAAACTCCATAGACTCATCTCTTCAGAATTGGTAATCTTATTTTCTACGTTTGCCTCCATTACAATCACTAATACTTTTTATATATTAGTCATGCAAGAAAACACAGAGGAGGCAACAACTAGTGTGTTTATTAGTTAAAGAGGCCTCTATGAATTATCTTTATGGTTTCATAGAGTAACAACTAGAAACTCTCCATATTTTGTAAATAATGACTTTCTAAGGGCTCAGATGAGTATTGGCTGTTTTATGCTGTATTGATTATTTCAAAAGATTTTGGGGGAAGGAGGTAGTTATTCATTTAGGGTTTTTTTTTAAATGGCTTTTGACTTTTCCAATCCCACCTGTGGTCGTTTTTGGCCAATTCAATTGTTATATTAAGAAAAGAAACTTTGGATATGAATTGCATACAGGGTATTCATGAGTAAAAGTAGATAAGGTAACGTTGTAATTGTTTTTCCATTTTAAGACGACATAACTGAGTTTTTCTTTGTCGATTCCTTCTAATAGGGATTTGTTGAATATTGACCTCGATGAACTATATATTTGTTTTTTTCAACCCAATTAACCATGTAACTTTTCAAAAAAAAATCTGAAATTACAGATGCCACAGTACCTGATTCTGCTGTGGTTAAAGCTGTCACTCTTATAATCTATTCTGGCACTATCAGTTTCATGAAAATATGCAGAAATCAGGCAAAGTGTTGTTATTTTGTTTCTTTAACCATTATATCTAGATTGCAATTTATCTATCTATATATATAAATATAATCCCCTCAATATAAGTATCCATTACAGTGCTTGCATGTAAATATGGAGATGGTGTAAGTTTGAAAAAAAAACTATTTAATATCATTAAGAATTTGTATGCCACAGGATCATTTAGGTCAATGACTCTGATGTGTTAATAGTTAATTTACTTATCAATTAAATATCTGTATATATATTGTCTAGGATCTAGAAGTATAATATTCAGGTAAAATGCCATTATGGAGATATGTATCAAACATGTCATAACTGTTCAGTTTTCTTCCCACTCCCCATATGTTCAGCTATTTAAATCTACATTTTAAATCTACAATTTTATTGCATTATAATCTATTATTGCTTCAGTAATTATACTAGTTAATGAATAAACTGAATGGGTAATTCGTTGCCAGTGAGGTAGCTCAGGGGGCCAATGTGCCAACTGTAGAATCTGTTCAATCCTTGCGGTTGCAGGTATAATTGCCAGCAGTTTTCTCAGCCCTTCATCCTGCCAATAACACGTTTTTTTATTTCTACTGCTTAAGTTTTCCTCACTACTTAAAATAACTTTTTTTGTTACCAAACACACTGAGACTATGTTTAATGTGTCTATCTTGATAAGATCAGTGAATGACCATTCTCATGTAAACCAGAGGCTTAGCCTGGATCCCTCAGAAATGCACTGTTGTTGGCGCTACTAGCATAGCATTTTCCTCCACTGTATTGAACTCCATGTGGGATTCCAATGGAACAGTGAAGATAGCAAAGTACAGAGCTATTTAATTGACACTTGTTCTGCATAGGAAAAATGATCATATTCACCTCAAAAATTGTATATGATTTATTTGTGTTACATTGTGGACGTTATACAGGTAAATTAGAGTGAAAAGTATGTAAATGTCATGCATTGTTTTATGGGTTAGAAAACAATAGTAATTCCAAGGCATTTTTTTCAACCTCACTATCTCTATAAATGATGCTGACATGTACCTAAAGGTAGCACAACACTCCTTCATATTTGGTGGTAATACAGTCAGGATCATGTTGGGTAAAGGATTTGCTGTTAAGGGACTGTATCAAAATAAATGTAATTATACAGAGGATTTGTTTACCTTCTTTTAAATAAATGTAGACTTTTCCTGATGCGTCATAGATGGTTTTATTCCATATCATCCAGGTCATAAATGAGTTTATGTTGCTTTTGCAACTTTTTATTAAATGTGTGACACTTAAAACTACACAAGGATTTAAGGCGTTTTTTTTTTCTGTGTATGGCATTTAGGTGCTCCTGGCCTAAACTGTCATTGTAGCAACTCTACATAGCCCACACTACCATTAAGCAAACTAGCCATACGTCTGCCTAACTATACTGTATATTAATGAATTATACTCACTGCATCACTGTCTTGCTAACTATATGCTGATGAGACCTATACTGTACTATATCTCCCTAGCTAATTATATAGTGATGGAAGCTATACTATATCACATATTTGTCTGGTTAACAATAAATTGATGGAATCTGTATTATATACACATAGACCCTTTTAAACAAACATTTCTATAGGCTCCCCCTTAAGCCACACTATCTAAATACTATATAAATAAAGTAAAAGCACATTTACCCAATTACAGTGTCCACCTGGCCAGGTCACTTGGACTAGAATATTGGGATAGAATACCGGATACCACTCACAGGACTAACTCCAGCACCCAGATTTGCACTCCGGACTTGCCTCAACACCCATAATTGCACCCAGGACTTGCCCCAGCACCCAGATTTGCACTCAGGACTTACCCTAGTTGCCAGTTTGCACTCAGAGTCCAGTTTACACTAAGGACTTACCTCCAGCATTTAGTACACTGCACTGCCGTCTTATGGTAGTGCTGGGCATGTTCACAAATCATGTATCAATTGGTTAAAAAGTAATTCTGTTATCACAAATGTTGGTGGTTTTTCAAAATCTGCTAAAATAGATAATTTTGCTACCAACCAAAGTGCGCCATAATTACCACAAATATCCACCTAGAGATTCCATTCTGGGATTGTGGTTTGCATTACCACCCAGATGGTATTTTACTGGCCAACTGGTAAACAAAAATGGCTTGAGGTCTCTAGAGGTGATGGCATGGCTGGTATTTGTTTTTTCTTAAGAAAACATTGTAATCATTTAGGATTTTAGATCTTCCTTTTCAATTAATTACCTGACAATATAAACATTATTTGAAAGCAGAACTTAAATGTGTTTACATACATCAGTGAAACAATATTACCAACATATTATTGCTATTTTCATCTAACTGTAGATTTAGCATCCATTTACAACTTGAGTAACATCCACAGGAAGTATTTAAATCAAGAAAATGTCTCAACATACCTTTCCTGTTTAAACACATTATTATTATTATTATTATTACTATATATATTGTATCACTAGAAGTGTTTTGACCATTGAGCTGACTGTAACGCATGGGGTTCAGGTGTCATAGGTCCCTGAACACCCGAGTAGAGGAGCTACGATGTAGAGGTCGAGACAGGGCCTTGTGCTGGGTAACTACACATCCCTGGTAGCTTGAGGCTCCGGGTTTGTTCAGCCAAATACAGAGGTCCTGTGGATGTAGCTGCTGGATCTGGCATATCACGGCTAGGACTGGAGAAACCCATCAGACATCCTGAAGCAGGCATGGATCATAACTCAACAGGAAAGCAGGATGTTTCAGGCTAGGACAGACTAAACTAAGAGACAGACCAAGCAGAAAAGCACCTAAGGAAGAACAGAACTGAATACAGAGTACAAGGCTAGGGACAGACTAGTGCAGGACAGAGGAGAAACCAAACTAAGGATAAACAATACAAGGCACATCTAACTTCACCTTATAAAAAAGAGAAAAGAAAAAAAGCTGAAAGTATTTCTAAATGATCCAAGTAGGGTATTTTTTTAATACTATATTATTGTGAGAAGAAAATTTCTGAATGCAGGTCCACATTAAATGCTAAAGTTCCAAGGATGGCTATTGTATACTCTGTTGGTGGTGAAAGTATAGTAGGCTCAGGTAATTGACATCTGTGCAAAATTATATACTTGCAAGTTTTGCAAATGTGTCAAGCTAGAGCACTTTGTTACATGAGCTTGTCACCCACTTGCAAAATAAACCATGTTTATGCCTAATTTAAGGAGGATACATAATTCAAAACAACCCTACTTTGGGAAGAAGGATCTTTTAGCCTCATTAATGGTTATTGGCGGTGATGTCATAGTGGTTATTTCTCTGTAAACTAAAATATTATAAATAATGATCTGCAATTTGAAATGAATCATGGTGTGGTGTTCTCCCTCGTTCTGACATTTTATCTTATTTTTATAAACAGGCTTGTGTAAGGTCTAAATTCTAAAAAATGCTACAAAGTAGCCAGTTCACAGTTTTCATTAAACTAAATATCATTCAAAGTGACAAAAATCATAAGTGAACATGTCTGCTATACATGGAACATGGAAATGCATAAAAGGAATATGTTAGCTACTGTGAGTTCTGCTAGTGCACCTAAAATGCTGGTTCTGGGTATGTACTGGTTTCTGATTTACACATTCTTTTTTTTAATACTGTACCCTTGTGTATTTTAATATATGAATGAAATGTGCCTTGTACTAAAGTTTTATATAATTGCCCATCCTACAGACAAAGTCCGAAATATGAGCATTCTTAGTTTAGAATTATTTAATACCAAATGTACATACTCTCTATTAACTGTATAATAATCATGTATAAAAGGAAGCCCCATTTCAGCTAAAATAAAGGGACATATGATTGATTCCCTGTCTCTGCAGAATAAACTCTGCTGGTGACGACATCAATTAAAGTATGTATGCATGCTTCCATAGCATGCCCCAAGACAATACCTACACAATACATGCAAGTGCTACTCTAGCTAAGTTGATGTTACCTGGGGCAGGGCAGAACAAATAAGACGTGCTATATTTATTTTATGTCCTTTTAAGAAAAATGTCTGTGGGTTTTATCATTACCATCCATTATAGTTTAATAATATCCATTTATCAATATATGAACCAGTTAGTATTAAATGAGTGTAGTATAAAAAATATGACCTTTTGTGTGAATCTGATTAAACACTGAATGATGCTTGGTCAAGATACAGTATAAGTTGAAGATAATTCATATGACAATGTAGAGACAGATTTAAGGTGGACAATACATAATTACTGCTAGATTGAGTTACCATCCATGACATTTTCTTTATCACATGTACAAATATAATTCTTAAATTATAATTTTTAATTAAATTTGGGGTAAATCATGAGGACTTGGATAAACAACTTTATTTTATGCCACCAAATCAGACACTTTATTTGCCCTATCAATAGCCATACATAGAAATGGTTTAAAAGGAGGATGGGACAGAGAAGGGGAGGAAAAAGGGAAGAAACCATTTTTTTGGGACTGGTTATCTTAGTAAACTAGAGCGAGAATGATGAAATACGTGTTGGATTTACTAATTTCAATTTCACTGTTTCTTGTATTGATGTTATTTTTCATATTAACCCCTAAAAAAATAGCTAATGTTAACGATCTAACATGATTAGTTAATGGGCATGAAATTAACTAACTGTATACTTATTATTGGCGTGTCCACTAAAGAGGGAATATTTTACTATAAGGTGAGTCAAATAGGAAACATTTAATGAATATAATAGAATTGTATATGGTATTGGTGAGATATGAATCTACTACTGTGGGTTGTTAAAATTAACTAGTGAAAATGGTACACATATGACTGGGACTTAATATAATTTCTCTCATTAATAAATTTGAGTGTTTTTTGCATGTTGTGTAAAAGGGTTTTTTAAATTGTGGCTCAAAAACAAAATATCGAGAACTTAGAGAGTCAAACCTCATTATACCCTTGATGAGAGTAGGAAAATATATTAACTTTGTTGGCTGTGGGATATTGATTTTGATGATGTTAATATTTGTTTGTTTTGTTACTATGTTGATAGGCTGTAATGGAAATAAATCAAGTCAGTCGCATGATCAGTGCTTGTGAATTATGAACTGGGGGTATAAACCTCCACCTAGAGTATATATATTTGTAATATATGGTTTCCTTGCTAACTTATAGGGCCCATCAGGACCACGGTTAAGCAGTATGCATGTTATATGGTGATTTAACATTGATTATTTAAGGCTACTCTACATATTTAAAGTTTTGTTGGGATTATTGCTAATGTTCCATCAAATTAATAGTAATAAATAGTAGATTGCGTCAGGATGAAAGGCTTATTGGCCAATTGTACTGTACAAATAGTGAGACACACAAAAAGCAGCAGCACTCCTCACGGAATGAGAATAAAAAGGAGGAAATTCATGAATAGTTGCTTAGCAGTAGCTGATATTTCTTCACTGATAAATATAACCCATGAACAGGACAGTGCACAACGAATTTGTCTTACACGTTTTTCGCTCAAGGTTAGAGCTTACTCATAGGCTCTCGTAAGGACCTAGTCTGTCCTATGTCGGGAAGGGGTTAATATCACATTACAATTTGGATCTAGTTAAGAAGCTGAAAAAAAAACTCAGCCAAAATTGTCTCCAACTCTTTGAATTTCCAAAAATTGCGTGAGATAAGTGAGATAAGTAAATTCCCAAGCCTTTTGTTCTCAGTTACACAGAATGACGTTTTTTACTGGCGATATAAAACAGGAGAAAATTAGATTCTTTTAAACTACAAGATAGATGTAAAATTTAGTAAACTTATTAATTTCGCTTATTACCAATGGAGAATATTTTCCCTAACGCAGAAAGATTGAGGAACCACATTTTTTTTTACTTACAACTACAACATTTATATTTGATATTCTGAGGTAAAAATGAGGTCCCCTTGAAGCTTACTATATTTGAGGCTTTATGTGATCAGAAGGAATGATGAATATCCAAAATATATAAAATTCTTAGTGAAGCAGGGGCTTGGGCTTTCCTTATTTTACTAAGCTATGGGAAAGAGATCTGGGGATTACAATGCCACGTTATTTTGATTAAAGCATGTTTAAAAGACAGAAAAATATCAAGAACTGGCATATAATAATTTCAATAATTACCCTGCAGACATCCTGGAGCAGGCATGGGACATAACCTTGATAGGATAGCGGGATGTCTGCCCGCTGGCACAGATAAATCAAGCGGAGCGGAAGTGCATATGGAAAGAAGAGAAACAGAATAAACACAGTGCATGGCTACTGGATAGATTTAGGAGAAAAAGCATAACTGTAACATACAAGAACAAGGTAAACTAGAAAAGTTACAATTTCTGGGGAAATTGTGTGAAGTGTTCTTGCCTCCACCTGTAGTCTACAACTGGAGTGGGCGGAGTAACTGTTATCATTTACATAGCACATTTAATTGCAACGTTGTTGCACAGTTACATTAAACCATACATTTATAAAAACATTAGCAGGTGTTCAAAAGGCCCTGTCTATGACATCACTTGCTGCTGCAGCTTGACACAGGTCAGAGTATTTTGGCGGTTGCCATATTCAAACGGTCGTATTTTAAAAACTATCAATCCTACAGCGAAGAGCTTTATATTGTGAGAATCACAAGACCCAGACCTACATTTTGATGCATAGTATGTCTCTGAAGTATTAAAAATGAAGGCACAGCCGCAGTTTAGAAATTTCACTTCAAATTTGAGCTTTGCAGAGTGAAGTTTCAATGAATGTCAATGGACGGCGTTGGTTGCAAACAAATGGTCATATTGTGAAAACTATCAGGACTACGGCTTAGCCGTTTACATGTTTAGTGGCACCAGGGATAGCTGAACGTTTTGATATAAGATTTGTGTAGGTGGGCTTGAAAATGAGGGAGTGGTGGCAGTTTAGAAATCATGTCCTGATTTTTCAGCTTTTGGCAGCTCCCACTCTAGCTTTGCCATTCATTCCTATGGGACAAATTGCGCCACAAAAACGACGATATTCCGTGAACCATTCGGCGAAACGTTCCACAAAGTAATAGCAATCCGATCGGGAACAATCTGCACGTTTTGGTAAATTTTTGTCTATGTAGTGTAAAAACTGTGGGAGGAGTTAGGGTGGCAAATTTTGCTATAATAATAATAATAATAATATATATGTGAGATAACATTAAGTGGTCTTGCTATGCAAGAACACTTAATGAACATAAATCTACAGACAGGAACATAGAACAAACAGAGGACAGGGCTAAGGACTAAGGAGAGTAAGGAACGTAGTGAGGAGCTGGTATCCTCAGATGCTTCTAAAGGGAAACTAAGCTGGGATATGGGGAGAGGAGCTGGAATCCTTAGGTGCTTCAAGGAAAGAGGGTAAGGGAACTACAGACACATACACATAAATACAAGGACTACCCTAATATTCTGGGATGATAATGGTGAGAGTTTGGTTGCACCCTATAATATAATATGGTAAGCTTGCCAACCAGTGACAAGGTACCCCACAATATGGCAAGTCCCTAACACTGAAACGAAATAACTAAATTCATAAGTAAATCAAGAAGCTGAATCTATTAACAGAAACACAAACACCAAGATAAATAATACACCTGTTGACTGCAGGACTGCAGAAGCGGACCACTTGAGACAAACTAAATGGGTGTGGCAGCATTTTAATAGAGGAACAAAGAACAAAGTAAGAGGAGACAAAGAAAACCCAGAATGCAACAACAGGATACCAAACAGCAAGGAAACCAGAAAGGCATAAAGCAAGACAACAAAGGAACCAGAAACATGGAACAAGGAAACCCTTTAACTGGGTTCAAGAGAAGGGGGATTAAAACAGGGCTCTATGATTCAGTGCAGCCCTTCATAGGGCTGCAGGATTCAGGGCAGCCCATAACAGGGCTTCGGGATACAGGGAACTTCATAACATTGCTTCAGGATACAGGGCAGCCTCTTAGATGGTTACAGGATACAGGGCAGCCAACTCAAACAGGGCTCTATGATTCGGTACACATATCCAGGAATACAAGGAACAGGGCAATATCCGGTTGGTGGCTGGGCTGAGAAGAATATACAAGGTACAGGGAAAACACAGAAACAAGCATAAAACATAAACAAGAGTGTAAGGTTAAAAGGATTCAAAAATAACTGGATAAAAAACGAATGACACTGCACACAGGTTGTAGCCTGACAACACCTAAGCATTGCTGCAGATCATGTATACCCATTCATGGAAAAAGTATTCCGTGATGGCATTGGAATATTTAAGCAGGATGATGCGCACTGCCACAAAGCAAAAATGGTTAAGGAGGGTTTTGAGGAACAACAAAGTTCAAGGTGTTGACTTGGACTCCAAATTCGCCAGATCTCAATCCAATTGAATGTGCTGGAAAAACAAGTGCGATCCTTGGAGGCTCCACCTCTCAACTTACAAGACTTAAATAATCTGCTGCTAACGTCTTGGTGCCAGATACCACAGCACATCTTCGGGGGTCTAGTGGAGTCCATGCGTTCAATGGGTCAGGTCTGTTTTGACGTCAAAAGGGGAACTACACAATATTTATCAGGTGGTCATAATGTTATGGCTGATCGTATTTATCACTATAATATATATATATAAAATGAATATAATAATTTTATAATATTACTTTATTTTAATGCTTTTTATATTAATTTTTTTTTTTTTAATTTTAATTTTATTTTACTATATTTTAACTTTTATCTGTGTATTTTTTATTTCTATGGGGAGGATTTTGACTATTATAGAAATAACTGAAGTCCTTTCATTGACTTACATACCGTGTCTGCTGTCTGTCTGGGCAATTTTCATGCAGACCGACATCAGGAATTGCTGCAATTATCCCTGAAACAACCTGAAATCCTCCCAATAGAAGTATATGGGGAGGATCGAGGTGAAAAAATTTCACAGCCAAACTCCATTGGTAGGAATGGAATTCTGAAATGAAAATAATGGACGAATTACCTCACAAATGTAATGAAAAAAGCGCTGACTCCCAAGTCTAATATTTAATCTATATTCTTTAATGGCTTAAAAATAGCCAGTGCTTAAGGCCTTTTAGGATCAAGTTTATATTAATACAAAAAGATTAAGAAAGTGACGTTTGTTACAATAATAGTGATGTTGACATTATCCAAGTTCTGAAAATTGATTTATTATTCCTAAATAGAAACATAACATGTAGGTAGGCTTAAACATCTATTCTACTGAGTATATCCTACCACTAATTACCAATAAATGTTTTATCATGAAATATTCACAGTCATGCATCTTTATAATAACCAAATTGACATACAAGTCATTGTTATACTTTCAAGCAGTTAAATTAATGTGCTATTTTATTGGCATACACTTTTATATGTTGTATATCATTTTTTATTTGATACTGTCTATGACTACTAGTCTACGGCTCCCAAAAAGAATCTGTATAACGTACCATTGTATTGTCCTTTTTTATTGCTTGGAATAATTTTATGTAACCATTTAAATTGCTAGATATTTTCATTCTAGTAATATTTGTTTATTACTGGATATACATCACCGGTTTTAGTGTGGAATTAAATAATTGGATGGCTTTGCTTTGAAGACATGTTCCTGGAAAATAAAAACATCAGTCTTTTTATTTACAGCCTAGCATTTTATTGTCTGAACATACAGTGGTAGACAATTTATTGGAAGAATAGGAACACTGAGGATAATAAAACAAAGTAAAGATGGGTAATGACTAGGACTCTACTTTTATACAGGTGGCTAATGAAAACATTGTTCTATGCATTAAACTGTTATGTACTGCTACGTTGTTGACTGGTCAGATACTGCAATAATGATTTAAGTATCTGTTTCATCCTAATTTCCATGAAGAGAATTTTAATGACCAGAGTGAGAGATTTTAAGCTCTTTTAATGACAATTTAAATTGAAGAACAGCAGCTAGAAGACTGAATTAGGATTAAATACTACTTTAATAACATGAGCACCACAGATATGAAACTAATGGTCTTAAATAAATTAAAGCAAATTACTACAGATAAAAAATATATTAAATTATGTCATTAGAATACCAAAAGACAGAAGAAAGAACAAAATTAATCTCTCCATAGGCTAAAAAAAGAAAAATGAATAAATAAAAATGACATCTCTATCATGAAAACAGAAAGAGTTTTTATTACATTTTTTTTTTAAATTAGCTTTTTTAAATATCTGCTAGTCTATTTATGTATTGAGAAATGTTTCTGCTGCCAATCACTTTAATACATGACTCAGGTTTGTCCAGCATCCACTTAAGAGTTTTAGGGTTTCCATAATTACAGTACATTGATGCTGTGGTTACATATTTCACATAACATATCAGTAATACTGATTGGCTGATCGAAAACTGTGTAGCAAAGTCTTGCATAGCTTCCCTGTCATTGGGTTTGTTTTGGCTCAGGAGGGTATGGTTGGTGTTCGGTTGTGTTTTGACTGTGCTTAAAAAGGTATCAAACATATTGTTTATGGATATAGAATGAGGTGGCACCTCAAGCCTCTTAAATGGGCACCCAAGCTGGCTTTTCCAGGAGACAGGAGTCATGCCTTTTCTGCTCTGCTCATAGGAAAGAGCACATATATATAGAACACGTCTTCAAGAATTCCCCTGATTCAGTGACACATATGAAACACTTCAACGAAACATCTAGTGCTCATTGCAATTCAGTTTTTTGAATTACAATTGAGCAGATATAGTGAGCTTAAGGCTTTTTACTTTCACCAAACATTAACAACATGAAGAATACACAGTGAAAAAATAACTCATCAAAGAACATTAATCTTTTTCCAGTGCTGAGAGCCCAGGATTTGTGCACTTTAAATTACATTGTGAATTTCTGTTATTCCTTAGATACAAGTGGCAACTTAATGGCAACCTTGCCATAAATTCCTGGTCTGTCACACTCCCAACATAGGGAGTCACAGACATGTTGTTTGCATGTGAAAGGGTCACAGACATGCTGGTTCAGTTTCATTTTTTAGGTTGTACTTTGGCCCTCCCCTCTAATATGCATTTATTTTCTGGTAACATCTGGGGTGGACTATTTATATCACTGCTATTGGCATCTAAGTTTTAGTGTATATAATTTTACACCGCCTCCTGAGTTAGAGTATGGTTCTTTCTTACATCTACTTTAATTAGAGCCAGGCAGATACATCTCTTTCCAAAGAGTAATGAATGGTGCTTTGTGGAAATATTTCAGTATAGCATATCTCTTTGTATTTAATTTGAAAGACACTCTAGGTTGGATTTCCCCAACACCTTCTGCATGGTCATGCCCCATAAGACATGCCCAGTCAGGGGGTGCTATTGGGTGCACCCAAACATCCTCCTCCCTACTGGTGCAGTAGAATATTTATCATTGTACAGAGCATTGGTGAGACCTGACTTGGAGTATTGCACGCAGTACTGGGGACCATATCTCCAGAAGGATCTTTGGAGAGAGTTCAGAGAAGGGCTACTAAATTGGTTCATGGGTTGAAGGATAAAACTTACCAGGAAAGGTTAAAGCATCTTAACATGTATAGCTTGGAGGAAATACGTAACAGGGGGATATGATAGAAACATTAAAATACATAAAAGGAATCAACACAGTAAACTAAGAGAGTATATTTAAAAGAAGAAAAACTACCACAACTAGAGGACATAGTCTAAAATTAGAGGGGCAACAATTTAAAAGTAATATCAGGAAGTATTACTTTACTGAGAGGGTAGTGGATGTATGGAATAGCCTTCCAGCGGAAGTGGTAGAGGTAAACACAGTGAAGGATTTTTAAGGCACAAGGCTATCCTAGACATAAGATAGGGAACTGGGAACAAATAAAAGTATTTAGAAAATTGGGCAGACTAGATGGACTGAATTTTTCTTATCTGCCAACACATTCTATGTTTCTATTGTACCCTGTACCTGTGACAGATTGCTGTGCAGGATACATTATAGCAGTAACAATAAGGCAAACAAAAGTGGCAAACAAATAGTCTTAAATCGCTTGACACATTTCGCGCTAATAGTGCTTAAGCTTATGATTAAGTGCTATTAGCACGAAACGCTCCAATGAGATTTACCCATTTACCGTCTCCTGGAGTGCCATTTCTACTTAACTTTTCGCTTGCTACATATATGGTGCGTACCAGGCACCTGTAGAGGAACCAGAGCCGTGGTCTGGGGATTTAAAAGACTTCACGCACCTTCAGCGCTGATGAGCCTGATTGATTCCTTTTGCAATGCAAATACTTGTCATAATTTTTTCTATTTATGTTCATTTGATGTCTTTACTACTTCTTCCTTAATATTCATTTAGATATTGAAGGATGGCATATTTCACCTTTACTTCTTTTTAATGAGACTCAACATTTCTTTAGTCTAAATGCCTGATCGGGCCGGCCCATCTTCATTTTTAAGTATGGTTAATTTGTTATCATCCCCATCATCTGTATAGTTAGCTTTACCCTGTTGTACAGAGATTTATAACTAAAATGCTAATGTAATTTTCACTGTAATTTAACCCCTTAAGGACAGAGCCTTTGAAACATTTTTGTCCTTTCTGGACAATGGCTATTTTAACATTTCTGTGCTGTTTGTGTTTAGCAGTAATTTTCTTCTTTGTCATTTGCTGTACCCACACATATTATATATTGTTTTTATCGGGACAAAAAGGGCTTTCTATGGATGCCATATTTTTGATCATATCTTATCATATTATTAAAAAAAAATAATAAAATATGGTAAAAAAAAAAAAAATACACAAATGTCTTTGTTTTTATTTGAAACAACTTCTCCTCATCGACAATAGCGAACGAAAAAACATGCTAAATAGATTCTACTATTTCTCCTGAGTACAGGGATACCACCCATGCATAGGTTTGTTGGGTTGTTTGGGGGCTAAAATGCCAAATTTGTGAGGTGCAGTTTTTTGTTTTCCAACTTGACATTTTTACATGCAGACAGCCTGCACCCATGTCCCATTTGGGACATATTTGAAACCAGCCAGTGTATTTTACCCCATCAACCCATATATTTTTTAAAAGTAGACACCCTAGGCTATCTCAAATGGTGGTATTTTAACACTTTCCATGCACTAATTCTACCACCAGCCTTTGTCAAAGTTTGTGGTAGTAATTTTTTTGTGTTTTTTTTTCACAAACCTTGTACTTCAGACATGAATTTACAGATGTTGGTATGTGTCACTGCCAAATAACACCCCAATAAGTGTTCAGCAACATCTCTTGAGTACAGGGATACCCCCCATGCATAGGTTTGTTGGATTGTTTGGGGGGTAAAAGGCCAAATTTGGGAGGTGAAGTTTTTGGTTTTCCAATTTGAAATTTTGACATGCAGACAGCCTGCACCCATGTCCCATTTGGGACATATTTGAAACCAGCCAGTGTATTTTACCACATCAACCCATATATTTTTTTAAAGTAGACACCCTAGGCTATCTCAAATGGTGGTATTTTTACACTTTCCATGCACTAATTCTACCACCAGCCTTTGTCAAAGTTTGTGGTAGTAATTTTTTTGTGTTTTTTTTTCACAAACCTTGTACTTCAGACATGAATTTACAGATTTTGGTATGTGTCACTGCCAAATAACACCCCAATAAGTGTTCAGCAACATCTCTTGAGTACAGGGATACCACCCATGCATAGGTTTGTTGGGTTGTTTGGGGGCTAAAAGGGCCACATTGTGAAGGTGCGCATTTTCAACTTGGAATATTGACGTGTAGCCAGCCTGAGCCCATCTTTCATTTGGGACTTTTTTTTAAAGTAGGACAGTGTATTTTACCCCAAAAAGTATATATTTTGTAAAAGTAGACACCCTAGGCTATTTTAAATGGTGTTATTTTAACACTTTCCATGCACCAATTCTACCACCAGCCTTTGTCAAAGTTTGTGGTAGTCATTTTATTGTGTATTTTTTCCCACATACATTGTACTTTAGACACAAATTCACATATTTCGGTATGTGTCACTGACAAACAATACCACAATATATGTTCAGCAACATCTCCCGAGCACAGGGATACCACCCATGCATAGCTTTGTCAGCTTTGTTGGGTGTTGAAAGGCTACATTTGAGAGGTGCGCTTTTTGATTTTCAAACTTGGAATTTGAACATGTAGAGCAAGGAAGGGGTTAATAGCTCTTATAAGAGCCTTTGTAGTACTGTACAAAAAAATTAACCCCTAAAAATGCACAGACAAGAAAAAAATTTCTGCTGTGCAGTGATCAGTGGCAGGGAAGGGGTTAATACACTACACTATACAAAGGGTATGGCTTTTATAAAAGCCCTTGGGACTCACAATTTTTTTAACATTTTATTTAATTTATTACATTTAAAAAATTATGTTATACAGATCTGTCTCTTTCCCTCACTAAAACTCAAGTGAGGAGTGGGAGGCAGATCCATATGGGTCAGAACAATATTTACCAATATTGATCGAACCAGACGAATGGTGATGCTCATCTGAGAAATCACCAAACCACCTTTGCCACTGATCGGCTGTTACTGATCTCTATACACGTGTTCAGACAGCTTCAAAAGGAATACACGTAATCCCCTAGTGGGTATAATTAACCCCTAGCGAGTCTGACAAAAAAAATGCTGATAGCAAAAAAAAAATCCTTCTGCGACTAGATTGCTCCATATGCGCTGCTTAGGCAGTGACCATATGCACTGCTTAGGCAGTGACCATATGTGCTGCTTAGGAAGTGATATACGGCAAGGAAGGGGTTAATAGCTCTTATTTAAAAAAAAAATTACGCTAAACGTAGTCCCCTAGCGGGTATAATTAACACGTGACGGGTGTAATAAAAAAGTTTTAAAAAAATTAAAAATGCTTCTGCAGCAAGATTGCTGCATTTGCGTCAGATCTCTGCTTAGGCAGTGATCTACAGCAAGAAAGGGGTTAATCTCTCTTAAAAGAGCTTTTTTTTATACTGTAATGAATTACAGTAAAAAAAATTAACCCCTAAAAAATGCACAGACAGCAAAAAATGTGCTGCTGTGTATGATCACTGCGTACACAGCGATCAATGGCAGGGAAGGGGTTAAATGGCTTTTATAAAAGCCCTTGGTGTTTAAAATTTTATTAAATATTTGTTTTATTATTTTATTTTATTTTTTTACTTTATCTGATCTGTCTCTCTCCCTTACTATAACTAGTAAGGTGAGGGAGGCAGATCAATACTTGTCAAAGGCAATATTTGCTAATATTGCCTTTGACAGTATGATAAGTGCTCATCAGAGCACTTACCATACATGCCTGCACACAGATCACATAGATCTGTTGTGCCGGCATCGATTGGCTCCCCCTAGAGCATCGGAAGTGAAATACTTTCACTTCCGATGCTCTTGCCATTAGAAGGGAAGCGCTGCCTGTATAGGCAGCGTTCCCTTCTACTGAGCCGATGGGGTCGCTCAGGAGAGCGACCACCATCGGCTCTGGGGAGCAGAACGGTGTTGTTAAGTGCCTCGCTGGCGAGGCACTTTAACAACACCGGAGATGCTTAGAAAGCGAACGATCGTTCGCTTTCTAAGCACATGTGTGCAGCCGGCGCAGCCATTTTTAAATGGCTGCTACGATCACTCCGTGGAGTGATCGTAGCGCGCCCCTGCACATTTGGGGGTTTGCACAATGCCTCTACCTAGAGGCATTGTAGCAACACCGTTAGAGTAAAGAAAGCGACCGCTGGTCGCTTTCTTTACTCAGTTTAGTGCATGACGTGCCAGGCACGTCAGCTGTCGGCAAGTCCTCGATTTGCCGTGACGTGCCTGGCACGTCATCTGTCGTTAAGGGGTTAAACATAAACATCATAGCATCTACTCAATGTAGACCGGTTTGGCCCGAAACGGAGCCAGATCGGGCGCAGTAGGCGGATTTCTGAAAACACAAAAATTCATCTACTTTGTATGGTCGATTTCAGGAACAAAACCTTGGCAGCTGTTGGATCAGGCAAACTTGCTCCGAATTTAGGAAACATGCACTAAATTCGCCTATAACAATTATTCACATTTTAGTTGGAGAGTAGAATAGAAAGGTGTAGAAGAATTAAAGTAAACACAAACGTATTCATAAACAACTTTGTAATATAATAATGTATTATATTATAATAGTATATTTACATTAATTTAAGCATTTTACAATTTTAATTAAAAATTGTCAATTTACTATATTTTTAGGTATTTAATTAATCTGTGATGTATTTTTATTATTATTATTTTAATGATTTTTTTTATTTTATCAAACACTTCTGGCCATATCAGCCCTCCCAAAGTCCTCCAATTCACTACTATGGGAGGAATTCAGCTATATTCATAATAGCCAAGGTCCTCTCAAAATGGTCCTGAAACAAGCCAAAGTCCTTCCCATGGAAGTCTACTGAGAAGACTGAGGCTACCACTTAGTTTTGGTGCATTTCAGCTGATTTCGATGTCAGGAGATATCGGTTTGGCATCCCCTCTGATTTCCGAATTGTGGACATATTTAGAGACACATTGGAGTTACATAAGTAGATGTATAAATGTATAAAAAAATGCATAAATCTTACAGTGTTGTCATCTTTTGTCTTCCAGAGTCTCAGTGTACATTGTGTGGTGAGCCTGAAGGTGAGTGTACTATTTAATTATGCATCTGAATAGAACTAGATGAAACTCAACTGCATCATTTCTTAATAAATTTGGGTTTGACAGTAGACTGAATTTTCTGTTTGAATTAGTGGGATCAACAAAATGTAAGGCACATTTGCTGATGTTGTGCTTGAAACAGCAATTGAATTAAAGTGAGTGAGCACAGAACATGCTTTAGGCTCTAGTCTGTCTTTTAAGCAATAAGACTAAATAAAGAAATTGGAAGCCATCAATGACCTTGTAGCTCGAAGTGTGGCGAGTCTATATCTTATTATTGCTGTGTGATAAGGCATGAATGTAAAATGCGTTCTATTACAACAATAGTAATGGATGTGTTTGTTAGAGTTATCACTATAGAAAAAAGTGTGTTTGTAAACTGCTTATTAGCATTATTAATACATATTTGATCCAGATAATGTGCTCTTTTCAGGTTTAAACCCTCAGGCCATATATGAGTTTTATTGTATTTAATTGCTTGTAATACCACACTTAATTAAGTTGTTAAGGATATTGCTTTCAAATATTAGGTATAATACAGTTACTTGATGGTGTCATAGTAGTTTGTTGTACATTTTAAATTAGCAGGTTCCTAATGCCAGATTAAGGGATGCTTGTGTCTGTTGATCCTGGAGATACCTTTCTAACTACTTGTCACCTTTAACCTTTGTACATTACAGTGGAAAACAAACACTGACACATTTATTTTTTATACAAATTCTGATGGCAAATTGCCTATTTTGCTACATGAGTTTTAATATTACCCCAAACCACCCTGCTAGTAATCCAATTCGACAAGTCCCTCTTTATATTCTCTATGACACATGAATTAGAATTTGTTATAATGCTGAAAAAAGTATTGATTTGGTTTGTAATAATGCAAAAATAGAACTACTTATCTTAGGTATACCTTTTATGAAAAGTAGCTGAATTGCAATGCCTCTATCATTCAATGGTTTTTCTACATTTGCATGTGTATGAATGTGATATGTTTAATTAAATGACTCCTCATATCAGAATAAACCTGGTGTTATGTTATGACAAGTCCTAACACCAACTTATTGAGCAATATTGCTCTTGTCCATTTGACATCATTGCAAAAAATGATTCGTAAATGCATACTTTCTTACTCGGTGCTCCAGAACGAAGACGCTACCCAAATCCACTATATACACTAATACACTCCTATACACTCCTTTACACTCCTTTACATGCATTACAAATGCCGAATGTCTATAAACCGAACGTTCGGTTTATAGACTTTCGGCTTATGGAATACATATAATCCTATTGCTATTCTATAAACCGAACGTTCGGTTCATAGAATAGCAATAGGATTATATGTATTCCATAAGCCGAAAGTCTATAAACCGAACGTTCGGTTTATAGACTTTCGGCTTATGGAATACATATAATCCTATTGCTATTCTATAAACCGTTTGGAAAAGGGAAAACATGGAAGGCATAGGGAAGCTCCAGGGTTGGCCCCACACACAAGCATGATATGCCCCGATTCATACGATGGGGCAAAAATCACATCTGTTTATATTATGCGAATATTGGATGAATGGGAAGGATGAATGTGAAAAAATTGTGGTGAAATCTATTGCTATGTAGGGGGAGGGGGGAAACTGTGGGAAGCACTAGATGTTATGTCACTTAAATTTATTTCTATAAATTGTCAAGGATTGAACTCCTCCCCCTTCCTCCTTACTTACTTCCTCGCTGCTGCTCTGTCTCCTGTTGCAGGTCCGTGGCTGTGAGGGAAGCGTTGTGCGCTCCCCTCCAGCCGATGCGGATTCAATAAAGTTTGTTTAAACTTTTTTTTTAAAACAAACTTTATTGAATGCGCATTGGCTGGACGGGAACGCACAACGCTTCCCTCACAGCCACAGACCTGCAGCACCGGGAGACATAGCAGCAGTGAGGAAGGTAAGGGGGTGGAAGAGGGTGGCTAAATCCTGGCACATTGAGAGGCATAATAATCCTGGCATATTGGGTGGCTAAATCCTGGCATATTGAGAGGCATAATCCTGGCATATTGAGGGGCATAATCCTGGCATATTGAGAGGCATATTAATCCTGGCATATTGGGTGGGAAAATCCTGACATATTGAGTGGCATAATAATCCTGGCATATTGGGTGGCTAAATCCTGGCATATTGAGGGGCATAATCCTGGCATATTGAGGCGCAAAATCCTGGGATACTGAGGCACATAATCCTGGCATATTGAGTGGCATAATAATCCTCGCATATTGGGTGGCTAAGTCCTGGCATATTGAGAGGCATAATCCTGGCATATTGAGGGGCATAATCCTGGCATATTGAGGGGCATAATCCTGGCATATTGTGTGGGAAAATCCTGGCATATTGAGTGGCATAATAATCCTGGCATATTGGGTGGCTAAGTCCTGGAATATTGAGAGGCATAATAATTATGGCATATTGAGGGGCATAATCCTGGCATATTGTGTGGGAAAATCCTGGCATATTGAGTGGCATAATAATCCTGGCATATTGGGTGGGAAAATCCTGGCATATTGAGTGGCATAATAATCCTGGCATATTGGGTGGCTAAGTCCTGGCATATTGAGGGGCATAATCCTGGCATATTGAGGGGAAAAATCCTGGGATATTGAGGGGCATAATCCTGGCACATTGAAGGGCATAATCCTGGGATATTGAGGGGCATAATCCAGGCATATTGGGTGGATAAGTCCTGGCATGTTGAGGGGCATAATCCTGGCATATTGAGGGGCAAAATCCTGGCATATTGAGGGGCATAATCCTGGCATATTGAGTGGCATAATAATCCTGGCATATTGGGTGGCTAAGTCCTGGCATATTGAGAGGCATAATCCTGGCATATTGAGGGGCATAATCCTGGCATATTGAGGGGCATAATCTTGTCATATTGAGTGGCTAAATCCTGGCATATTGAGGGGCATAATCCTGGCATATTGAGGGGCATAATCCTGGCATATTGAGGGGCAAAATCCTGGCATATTGAGGGGCATCATCCTGGCATATTGAGGGGCATAATCCTGGCATATTGGGTGGCTAAGTTCTGGCATATTGAGGGGCATAATCCTGGCATATTGAGGGGCAAAATCCTGGGATATTGAGGGGCATAATCCTTGCATATTGAGTGGCATAATAATCCTGGCATATTGGGCGGCTAAATTCTCACATATTGAGAGGCATAATCCTGGCATATTGAGGGGCATAATCCTGGCATATTGAGTGGCATAATATTCCTGGCATATTGGGTGGCTAAGTCCTGGCATACTGAGAGGCATAATCCTGACATATTGAGGGGCATAATCCTGGCATATTGTGTGGGAAAATCCTGGCATATTGAGTGGCATAATAATCCTCGCATATTGGGTGGCTAAGTCCTGGCATATTGAGAGGCATAATCCTGGCATATTGAGGGGCATAATCCTGGCATGTTGAGGGGCATAATCCTGGCATATTGTGTGGGAAAATCCTGGCATATTGAGTGGCATAATAATCCTGGCATATTGGGTGGGAAAATCCTGGCATATTGAGTGGCATAATAATCCTGGCATATTGGGTGGCTAAGTCCTGGCATATTGATGGGCATAATCCTGGCATATGGAGGGGCAAAATCCTGGCATATTGAGGGGCATAATCCTGGGATATTGAGGGGCATAATCCAGGCATATTGGGTGGATAAGTCCTGGCATATTGAGGGGCATAATCCTGGCATATTGAGGGGCATAATCCTGGCATATTGAGTGGCATAATAATCCTGGCATATTGGGTGGCTAAGTCCTGGCATATTGAGAGGCATAATCCTGGCATATTGAGGGGCATAATCCTGGCATATTGAGGGGCATAATCTTGGCATATTGAGTGGCTAAATCCTGGCATATTGAGGGGCATAATCCTGGCATATTGATGGGCAAAATCCTGGCATATTGAGGGGCATAATCCTGCCATATTGAGGGGCATAATCCTGGCATATTGGGTGGCTAAGTTCTGGCATATTGAGGGGCATAATCCTGGCATATTGAGGGGCAAAATCCTGGGATATTGAGGGGCATAATCCTGGCATATTGAGTGGAATAATAATCCTGGCATATTGGGTGGCTAAATCCTGGCATATTGAGAGGCATAATCCTGGCATATTGAACGGCATAATCCTGGAATATTGAGTGGCATAATATTCCTGGCATATTGGGTGGGAAAATCCTGGCATATTGAGTGGCATAATAATCCTGGCATATTGAGTGGCTAAATCCTGGCACATTGAGAGGCATAATACTGGCATATTGAGGGGCATAATTCTGGCATATTGAGGAGCATAATCCTACAGCAAGTATTCAAATTACAGTGATTATTTTAGTGGGTGCTATACTACATATTTGTACCCTGCCCTGAGCCCAGTGCCACAGAGAGTGTAGTGCACTTGCAACTGCATGTATGCCAGGCACATGACTTTAATCCTGTTCTGTTAGCTCAGTGGGCAACATCTATGCATTTTTAAATACTGCAATTTGTTGGTGTTAAATATTACATTTGAGTCCTACACTTCATATCTGAGAGTCAAATAGAACCGTCAAATACTGTGCTTACAGCGCACTTTGAAAAATTCTAATAGTTTTGGGTAGTAAATAGTACATTTGAGTCTTGCGGTGCACTTCATATCTGAGAGTCAAATAGAACAGTCCAATACTGTGCTTACAGCGCACTATGAAAAATTCTGGCTACCTCCTCTTCCTCCTCCAGCACCGCTTCCACCTACACCGCCACGGTCACCGCGTCCTCAACCATTGGGTCACTTAGTATAAACTGAAAGAGAATACCCTGCACTCCAACCCTCTCTCAAATGGATTATTCTGTTGATCCTCCTGGCAGCCATGCTTTAGATTTAGCTTTATGTTGTTCCAAAGCTAAAATCAAAGATTCCATCTAGTGCTATTTTATGGCTCAGCTGTATTTGTAATTTGTATGTATTTTATGTTATTTTAAGTTATTTCCCTATCCACATTTGCTTGCAGGGCACTTGTCCTACTCTTACCCACATTTTACTTCATTTTGCAGCCCTCTAGCCTTTTCCAGGACTTTTTTAGAGATATTTTAGTGGCCAAAAGTTTGTGTCCCCATTGACTTCAATGGGGTTCGGGTTTGGGGTCAAGTTCAGGGTCAAGTTCGAGCACGGACCCGGACATTTTTTTGAAGTTCGGCCGAACCCGCCGAACCCGAACATCCAGGTGTCCGCTCAACTCTATAGAACATCAACAGATAAACAATCAAACAAATAGATATGAAATGTCTACGTTATAAAAGACACGTTAATGTTATAACCTAATAATTAATATTGATTGACGCTACCCAAATCTTAACAGCAGACAAACTTAATGGATGCTCAGCACTTGATACAAATGTGAAAACTTTATTTATCAGATGCAGGCAACATTTCAACTCTCGCGAGGCCTGACGAAAACTCGCAAGAGCTGAAATTTTGTATTGAGTACTGGGCGTCCATTGAGTTTGTACATTTGACATCATTGGCATTTTTAATGTTTAAGCATAATGCATATTTGACTTCCATTGAGGTTTATTTATGGTATACATATTTTTACCTGGATTATATGTAGCATTTTAAGCCTTTGGTCACTGACCACATTTGCACATCAGTACACTCATTTGTTATATACACGTTTAAATTAACATCACCTTAGTGTTAAACTGAAGTATTTTCAGTTTAACAAATTTAATAAACAGCTTAAATTAAGTTATCCTTCTCTTGGTCCAGTTTAAACAATGCATGATGATGGCTTAAAAATGTACTTAATTTGTGTATACAAGTGTAGAAGAAAAATTAATTTTTATTAATTAAATGGGTAGTCAAGATGGCCACATGTATGTGTCAATTCATATGTATTATTTTCATTACGTGTTTACTGTCTCTGTACTCAGGTATTGTTTGAGTGTTTCTGGTTCTGCTACTATAATTTTTTGAGAAAATAGCTATTTCACCTGTCTGCCCTTATATTATCTAAAAGAGCCAGTGTAATCATGACAAATATTTCTCTCTATAATTATAACAAGCTACACTCTAAAATGTAATATAGTTGATTACCTTGATATTGTTTTCAAAAATGATTGGATAATGATTTCCTGTTAAAAATATTAGTTTGAAAACCTGTGAAAGGAGAAGTCCTTATCACTAAACATGTAATGTTGGTTAATTAATACAACAATTAGGTCAAAATAGTTGAATTGGAAGAAAGTTGGAAAGTTCAGGTATTTTGGATAAGTTTGCAACTTGGATCACAATTCCTCAACGTTTCCTAGTCAGTCACACAACCTTAAATCTTTGATTTCTGATTTAAAGTGGACTGGTTACAATGCTTAGAATTTAGCTACATTTTTAGCTATTTTGTTCCAAAATACATCATCAAGGTTGTACTTGATTAAAAAAACAACTCTCTCAAAATGTTTTCTTTCAACCCCTAACCTGATATACTTCTCACTTACAGCAGTTTATATAATGTTATTTACCGAGACAGGTGTTCCTCCTTAGTAAATCGCAACCATGTGTTGCAATTACAATAGATATTGATGCCGTGCATTCAATTTCAGTTTAATAAATAGGTAACTTCTATGATGTAATTTAATTTTTTTTTGGCTTTATTAAGTTTTCCAATATAAAAGGTACAGTACAATCATATATATTTAAAGTGCATATTTCATTAAATACAATAGATACTAAATTCACCCATTATTTTATGTGGATCCCGGTTATTTATAGTCAGTCCATATTTCTATTAAATCCTGCCTGTCCACTTGTGGTCCCCTATATATACATTCGGGGCAATGTGTTTGCAGTATCGTGTTTTCCTGCTATATTTGGCTTCTCTAACTCTCTTTTACCCTATATGCTTTAATGGTCTTTATAAGTATCCATTGCTCAAATCTATTCATTCACAACATTCATATTTCTTTTATTCCATTCTGCTAACGATCTGTTATTGAAGAGGGAGGTGAGGGGGTCCTGGTGGGCAGCTTCTCTGTATTTTTTTCGCTAGGTCCAGCAGTTCAATTGTCAGGAGATGGATTCCTCTTAGTCAGTTTAGGATTCCCTACTCTTCTTCCACTTCTCTTATCTATTCGGCCCCTCTATCAAATCCCATTTTGCCCATATCCTCTCGTATTTTTCCCCTCCTTCCTTTCCTATTTCATAAAAGTATTTTTCTGCTTTTGATTGAAAGTTTATTTGGGCTTCAACTTCTTCCCATCCTGGAGTTTCCACTTTGTTTCATTTTCTAGCTATGGAAATCTTACATGCGATTATTATATTTATATATAGAATCTTTTCATTTCTATTCCAGTTTGGAAGATCTATATGAAATAGAAAGTTCTTCGGGGTTAATGGGCCTAAATAATTGAATAATAGTTTTAATGTTTCCATTATCTTTGTTTTAAGCTCCCCAGTCCCTCGCATTCCCACCATACATGGATCTGTGTGCCCTTTTGTTTCTTACATCTCCAGCATATCTCCTCTGACTCTACCGAAACCTTCCCAAGTTGTTCCGGCACCAAATACCATCTGTGCATCAGTTTGAAAAAATGTTCCTGACTGTTAATACAGTGGACTGCCTTCCTTACTTCCCTCCAGGCTCTAAACCAGCTCTGGATCGTAAAGCTTGCCTTCATATCTAGTTCCCACTGTAAGATGGCTCTGGGTTTATCCGTATCATACCCTCCCACCAGAAATTTCTGCACTCTAGAGATCGGGCACTTTGATGTACTAGCTATAAGGAGTTTATCCCATTCCGAGACTTCTGCGGTAGATCACCCCAGCATAAAGGACTTTATCCTCAAGTATCTGAATATTTCTCTTTGTGATAGACCATATTTAGAACTCTGTTCCGAGAAAGGCATTACATTGCCTTGGTCCATTAAGTCCCCAATTTTCTCTATCACTGCGTTCTTCCATTTGGTCAGGTCCATGTCTATTATACAGGAAGTTAAAATGTGTATTGGTGCTGCCAAAGAAATCATATTTTTAATCTTTCACCTTTTTTTTATCTTCTTTATATTCTGTATGATTTCTCTAACTGATTTAGGTTTCTCTGCCACTCCTCCCCAGAATTCCTCCGGTAGCCACATCAGTGTTGTTAGGTCTATATTGTTATAGTATGTTTTTTCTATTTCTATCCAGCCCGTAGTTTTATTCTGGGATTTGTTCCAGGCCAATCCGTGTGCCAAAAGACATGCATCAGCAATTCCACGGAGATCTGGGTAACCTATCCCAACCTCATTTAGGTTCCGTTTAAGGGTACTACTAGGGATTATTGGTTTCCTGGCCGCCCAAATAAATTTTGTGAAAATTAGATCAAAATCTCTCATTGTGTGGTTTGATACTCTATTGGGGATCACTCTAAGTAAGTATACCAATTTAGGGAGAATGTAGGCTTTTAATATATTCACCCGTCCCAGCCATGAGATCTCAATCTTGGCCCAATGGTATGTCATGGCCTGGAGCTCTTGTATAGTTTATTCTTGCTATATCTTCCAAACGGGATGACATTTTTATACCTACGTAGTCTATTATCTCTTGCTTTTTTTCTTTTCTCCCAAGTTTTTTTGTCCATTCTTTTTGTCCCTCTGTTAAATATAGGGGAATTATTTGTGTTTTCCCAAATTCAAACTATAGTTCGACAAGGTACCAAATAAATCTATAGCATCCATTAATGCTGGGATGGACGTTTGTGGTTCCGATAGTGTCAATAAAACATCATCAGCATATAATGTTATGATGTGTTTCCTTTGACCAATTATTATGCCTTGTATTTTTTGTGATCTCCGTAGATATTCAGCAAAGGGTTCCATAACTAAAGCATACAGCAACGGAGATAAGGGGCATCCATGCCTAGTACCATTTCTTATATTGAAAGGTTCGGATATCATAGAAGGTCCCCTAATTCTAGCACAAGGGCATGTGTACAGTGCCATTACGGCATCGTATATCATACCTGTTAGCCCGTATGCTCGTAGGGTTTCTCCTAAGAATCTCCAGTTTACTCGATCGAAGGCTTTTTTGGCGTCTAACGCCATTATGATAGAAGTTTTTTTGGACTGGTGAATACAGGGAGTGCAGAATTATTAGGCAAATGAGTATTTTGACCACTTCATCCTCTTTATGCATGTTGTCTTACTCCAAGCTGTATAGGCTCGAAAGCCTACTACCAATTAAGCATATTAGGTGATGTGCATCTCTGTAATGAGAAGGGGTGTGGTCTAATGACATCAACACCCTATATCAGGTGTGCATAATTATTAGGCAACTTCCTTTCCTTTGGCAAAATGGGTCAAAAGAAGGACTTGACAGGCTCAGAAAAGTCAAAAATAGTGAGATATCTTGCAGAGGGATGCAGCACTCTTAAAATTGCAAAGCTTCTGAAGCGTGATCATCGAACAATCAAGCGTTTCATTCAAAATAGTCAACAGGGTCGCAAGAAGCGTGTGGAAAAACCAAGGCGCAAAATAACTGCCCATGAACTGAGAAAAGTCAAGCGTGCAGCTGCCACGATGCCACTTGCCACCAGTTTGGCCATATTTCAGAGCTGCAACATCACTGGAGTGCCCAAAAGCACAAGGTGTGCAATACTCAGAGACATGGCCAAGGTAAGAAAGGCTGAAAGACGACCACCACTGAACAAGACACACAAGCTGAAACGTCAAGACTGGGCCAAGAAATATCTCAAGACTGATTTTTCTAAGGTTTTATGGACTGATGAAATGAGAGTGAGTCTTGATGGGCCAGATGGATGGGCCCGTGGCTGGATTGGTAAAGGGCAGAGAGCTCCAGTCCGACTCAGACGCCAGCAAGGTCGAGGTGGAGTACTGGTTTGGGCTGGTATCATCAAAGATGAGCTTGTGTGGCCTTTTCGGGTTGAGGATGGAGTCAAGCTCAACTCGCAGTCCTACTGCCAGTTCCTGGAAGACACCTTCTTCAAGCAGTGGTACAGGAAGAAGTCTGCATCCTTCAAGAAAAACATGATTTTCATGCAGGACAATGCTCCATCACACGCATCCAAGTACTCCACAGCGTGGCTGGCAAGAAAGGGTATAAAAGAAGAAAATCTAATGACATGGCCTCCTTGTTCACCTGATCTGAACCCCATTGAGAACCTGTGGTCCATCATCAAATGTGAGATTTACAAGGAGGGAAAACAGTACACCTCTCTGACCAGTGTCTGGGAGGCTGTGGTTGCTGCTGCACGCAATGTTGATGGTGAACAGATCAAAACACTGACAGAATCCATGGATGGCAGGCTTTTGAGTGTCCTTGCAAAGAAAGGTGGCTATATTGGTCACTGATTTGTTTTTGAATGTCAGAAAAGTATATTTGTGAATGTTGAGATGTTATATTGGTTTCACTGGTAAAAATAAATAATTGAAATGGGTATATATTTGTTTTTTGTTAAGTTGCCTAATAATTATGCTCAGTAATAGTCACCTGCACACACAGATATCCCCCTAAAATAGCTAAAACTAAAAACAAACTAAAAACTACTTCCAAAAATATTCAGCTTTGATATTAATGAGTTTTTTGGGTTCATTGAGAACATGGTTGTTGTTCAATAATAAAATTAATCCTCAAAAATACAACTTGCCTAATAATTATGCACTCCCTGTATTATGCATAATATCCAGGACTCTACGTATATTGTCTGATCCTGATCTTCAAGGCACAAAACCTGTCTGGTCTGGATGCACCATATCTGAGATGATGTTATTCAACCTACCAGCAATAATATGTGAATATATTTTAACGTCTAAATTAATAAGGGAAATTGGTCTATAATTACTCACGATGGTAGGGTCCTTTTCTACTTTTGGGATCGGGGAGATAGTTGCCTCAAGCATCTCCCTCGGGAATCCCCCCTCCTTAGCGGCTGTGACGAATACCCTTTTTAACAGAGGCGCAATAGTGGGGCTCAGTATTTGGTAAAAACATGCAGTAAAGCCATCCGGTCCCGGTGCTTTCCCTTTTTTTAACTCATTAATTGTTTTAGTTACCTCTTTTAGAGAGAATGGTTGATTTATTTTGGCCAGTTCTTCATTTGAAATTTTAGGGAGTTGGAGTTCCTCTAAAAATTTTGAAATTTCTGGGACTGTTACCTTTGTTTGGGGTAGATTATACAGATCTTTATAGTAATTCCCAAAAGCATTGGCTATCTGTACCGGGGAGATGTAAACATTTTCTTTATATATAATTTTCTTAATCCTGGTGTGTTGAGTCAGAGCTTTAAGTTTTTTTGTTAAATCCTTCCCGACCTTGTTGTTGCTATAGTACCAATTACTTTTTAATCTGGCGAGGGCTTGATCTGAGAAATGAGGGGGGGGGGGGGGGAGAGCAACAAGGCGAGGGAGGGGGGAAGAGACAGAGACAAGGGGAGGGCGGAGACAAAGGGAGGGGGAGAGAGAGACAACACTTAGGGGGGGAGAGAGAGAAAGCTGGGGGCAAGGGAAAGAGAGAGGCAGCATTTTTTCCTAAAGGGTAGTCTTTATTTCAGGCTTTTAGTTTTTTTCCTAATGGAATATCCAAAGTTTGGGGGGTCGTCTTATAATCAGGGTCGTCTTATAATCGAGCAAATACGGTAGTTCTGCTAAATTTCTCCCTCTTTGTTTTTTCATCCATGCTCCCTTTTTTATAAGATTGCCTCTCATTACACATTTCAGTGTGCATCAACTTTGTCTGATCCGTGACTTCCCCATTATCATTTAGATCTAAAAAAAAATCCACTTGTTTGATCAGGTCCTGTCTATTTTCGTTTGTGTTTAGGATGTTCTCATCCAGTCTCCACCCATTTCTAACTTTATATTGAGGGTTAACCTCAATTTCAATGAACACCGGGGCATGATCTGACCAATAAATGAGTCCCACTCTGGAATCACAGCATTTCTCCAGAGTAGGGCCCATCATCAGAAAGTAGTCTATCCTGGAGTATGACTGGTGTGCACCCGAGAAGAATGTTAAATCCCTTTCTGTAGGATGCTGCACCCTCCACACATCATATAGGTTGTGGAAAAACAGGCATGCTGAGAATGTTTCCGCTTTCCCCTTAGCACTTATGTCCCAATTACTTAATCTCTGCTCCCTCCTATCCAAGTCCCAGTTTGCTATGGCATTAAGGTCCCCTCCAATAATCACTAAGCCTCTCGCTATATCTTCTCTATTGTAAGCATTGAGGTGTTAATAAAGCTAGTTACTTTATCTGAGGGTGTGTATAGACTTATCAATGTATATAACTCATCGTTTATTTGGCAAACTAACATTATCCTCCTTCCTTCCTGATCTGCTTCATGATGAAGGTATTCAAATTTAAACCTGTTAGAGACAATGATAGCTACCCCTCGTTTTTTTTCCCCTTGGAGGGACGACTTGTATAAGTGTGGGTATTTACAATACCGCCATAGGGTTTTTTGATCTCTTATCCAGTGTGTCTTCTGTATAAATACTACATCAATTCTTTCTTTCTCAAGTAGTTCATATAGGAAGAATCGTTTGTGCGGGGAGTTGAGCCCCTGCGCGTTGATCGTGACCATTTTAAGGGTCATCGTTTCTGTCGGCGTGCCCCCCTAATGCCCCCCCACCTCTCTCCCCGATTGCCCCACACAAACATTCAATCATTCTCAGTCACACTCGCACGCACAACAACAACAAAAAAAACAACTCATTATCCACCCATCGCGGGGTGTGTTCCCCGTCCTAAATGGAATCTTAATTCCCCGTAACATCAGGGATGAGGGTCATCGTGTCCCACTCGGGTAGAGCTGTGTATCTAGTGTTCTTAATTAAAAATGAGTACTTTAGAGAGAGAAGTGCTAGTAAGAAAAGGGAGGTGAAAAGGGGGAGGGGAGGGGAGAAAAGAGAAGAGAAAAAATAAATAAATAATAATAAAAAAAACAGGAAACTGACTTGTCTCACTCTCTCCTTAGGTTATCTTATATAATCTTTACTAGTATAACTATCTTATGGGATTCATTGTTTGATTAAAGTGCATTCTCTTATATAATATCTTATTTCTCTACTCCCTACTATTTACTTTTTATCCAAATTGCATCATTATTTATATGAAAGTATTAGTACATTATTTTATTTTTAGGGGATTCATCATCCTGTGTATTACTTTCTAGGATTTACTCTTTACATAATGAATTATACGGACAACTTCAATTTCCCCTTTCTTTCCCTCTTCCTCCCTCCTAGCCCATATCGTTCATTCTTACTTATTTTGTAATATATATGTTCGATATTTTCGTTCTATCTTCCCTCTCTGCTCTCTCTACCTATGTACGTGAAGTCTCTGTGTATATAAACCTCTTATTCCCCTTGTTCTCCTTTTATCCCACTTTCCTTTTCATCCCTCCTTGCTCATAATGTACGTTGTATGCCTTTTGATATTATTGTCAGACCATGGGTGGGGAGCCCTCATCAATCAGAATTAGTACTTTAATCCCTTAACCTCCTCCTCCCCCCTATTCAGGAATCCCATCCCCTGTGCTTTCTTTATTATCTTCTATCTTTCCCTTATTCTACCTTTTTATTGTGAAATTCTCATTTACTTGTGAAATTTATTCTGATTTTGATACCGATCTGTCCTCCCATGCATATTTACAACCTCTAGTATCTAAACTCCTCTTTCTTCTCTATAAAATCCCTGTGCCTTATTTGCTTGTAACCTATCTTGTGCTACTTATCTTAAGGCATTCGTCCTTTCCCTGTCTTTGTATTCATTGTCCCTATGATCCATTTTAATTTTTTGTAATAAATCGGAAGTTTTACAATCATATTGGAGTTTGGAGTGCATGCGTCCTTTGTCCACAACTTTTTCTATTTTCGCCTATGTTGCTTTTGCTGCAGCATGGACGAGCACCCATCTTCCCAAAACATATAGGAGGTATGTTTACTGCCAATGGTGGATCCGGCTTGTTTTCCCCTTTTGTTTATCTTATTTTCCTCTAACTAAATTTACCCCAAAACACCAAGTCAGGTAATCTGGCTCTTTGTAGCACCTTTCTCTTCTTTTAAATAGTGTTTTCCTTTCCCTTGTTCCCCCCTCCCCCCCCCCTTCCCCTCTATCAATATTTGTGTCATCATCCTTTATCTTTAATCACCTAACAATACTATTCCTTCATTATCCGTACCAAAATAAGTGAGCTTTTTCCTCTTTACCACCCTATCTAAGTGTTACCATCCTGTCTAAAACATCTAGTATGTATTTATCTTTATTTACATCATTAATTCTCGACTTGTGATCTCTTCGGCAGATGGTATCTTCCATCGCAGCCCCCCCTTCCCATCCCTTGACACAACATAACCCTTATACATAACAATTTTCAAAAAATTGCATTAGTATACAAGTTGTTTTTGTTCAATAAAAGGAAAGAGGAAAAGAAGAAAAGAAAAACAAAACAAAAAAAATTATGTTCCCGTGTCCTTGGGTTTAAAACCTTTAGTCAGTGAAGTATTGAGGGGTCCGGCATATCTTTAAATTCTCTCCCCGATACTACATTTCCACAAACGAGAAGGGAGAAAAGAAAATTCCCTCCCTTATACTCCCCTATAATAGTCTACTATACATTTTTCTATTCCTTTATGGATTTTTAAAAGTCAGCGTTCTACTAATTCAACTTTTACTCCTTCATCAAGCCCCACAGAATCAGTTTCTCTTTTGTTTTTTGGTCCAAACAAACATAGGTTTTTTCTTTGTATGTTATGCGCAGTCTTGTTGGGAATCCCCAGGAGTATATTATTCCATTCTCTCGTAGGCATGCTGTTAACTCGGCATATTTTTTTCTTGCCATTCTAGTTGATATTGACAGATCTGAGAATGTAGTTGAAGATACAAATTTTTTATCCTTAGCAGGATTTTTCCTCATCTCTTTAACCAAGATGTCTTTTATTCTGGAATTGTTGAAGCGTATGATTACATCTCTAGGGCTGTTTGTGTATTCAAGATTTGTTGGTTTAGGCAATCTATGTGCTCTTTCGACTGGGATTGGGCCCAGGCTTCTAACATCTATGTAGGCTTCCAGTAACTCTTGTACATATTTCTCTAGATCGGTATACTCCTCCGGGATTCCTCTTATTTTCAGATTTTGACGCCGTGATCTATCCTTTATGTCTGTCAACTTAGTTTCCAATTTAGTTATTGCCATCTGTGCTCCTTCATTTTGTAATTTTAAATCATTAAGTTTTAGATTGAGCAAGCTTATTTCATTTACTTGTGTAATCTGGGTTGTTCTTATTTGGGCAATTTCTTCCTTATATTCGCTAAGATTTTTATCCAAATCTGCCTTTATTTTACTGTATAGTTGGTCTAATGCTGTTACCAGATTCGTTTGTGTTATATAGCCAGTGGGTTCTATCATACTTGTTTCCAATGAGAGATCAGGAGACAGTCTCTCCAGTTGTCTCCCAGACTGATTTGCTAACTCAGACTGATTTTTTTGGGGAATAAAAGGCATTAATTGGGGTGGTTTTGTTTCTAGAGCTTTTTTGCTTTTCTCCTATTTCGGTTTTATCCTGCTTGTCCCCCTTAGGTGCCATATCCGTTATGCCTTGCCCCCAAGTTATTTAACTTTTTTATTAATTTGCTGAGAGAAGCAATATGCTGCAAAGTCTGTCCCCGGTCTATAATTCAAAAAATCCAAGCTTGCAGGTTTAACATATAGTCAGTCCACCGTTCAGTTAATTACCCCTGTTACCAAACTTATCGTGTCATGTGTTTTTTTTTCTTTCTTTTTTTTTTTCCTTCACATAAAAAAAACACACAATAACAGAACTTTCAGGGATACTTATCAGCCTCTGCTTCTGCTCCGTTCGCTGCGTTGGGCCTCCGTCCGTCGGTCGCGATCGGTCCACTGCTGCAGCGTGTAACAGCCACAGCGTGGGATTTTTTTTTTTCCCCTGTGAGTCACTTCCGGCAAATCCCAAAAACCGGTGTTGATATGTTTGTTATCAACTCCTATGATGTAATTTTAAAGGTCAGTTGTGTTCTAAAAATGATATATGACTTCTTTTTAGAACTTTGCCTACACAACTAACCTTCCATAACAACATCTTTAAAATGGTCATATGTGAGCGTTTTCAAACTGCAGCTGTTGTGAACTACATTCACCATGATGCACAGCTTGGCAGAGGCAAATTTAAAATGTATTCCACGACAGTTGCATTGGTTAGAATGGTTGGAAAATCCATGGTTGAGAGAACATCTTTCCAGAATGTACATACAGATGTAGATTAGGCTAATTACATATTTACCACTTTAATACTGACAGCCATTGAAAATAAAAAAAGAACAAACAAGTGGTGATGGTTTGGCACTGATTAGAATTTATCATATGTGAAGAGTTGTGCCTCCATGGTTCTCTCCATAAATGTATTGAGCATCGTGGTTATGATGTATTTGTACTAAAGCCATCAGTATTTGCTGTTGTGTGACCATGAATAATTAGAATTTTTGTTTGGATCATGCAAGGAAGAAGAATGCACATTTTACTAAAATAAAATTTCCAGGATGTTTCTCACAGAAGTACAAAATATGGAGCAGAAAAAATAGTTTGCAGTGCCAGAGGCGTACCTATACGTTATTTATTTATTTAGAAAGTGTTTTGTCAGGAAGAATATATTGAGACTTCTATCATTTTCAAATACGTCCTGGGGACTAAGTCCAGAATGGTATTACACAATGTATCACATTTTACAGCAGGGTAAATAATACATATATTTATAGAGTAAAGTTGGAGAGAACATACAGGGTACATAATTATTGATACAAAAGCCAAAAAGAGAAAACGAGTGTGTAAGCTAATAACAGGTTCATTCTGTTTGTAGAAGTTGGGAGTCTTTCATTTTCAGGGTTTTTAGACTAGAGGATGATTTGGCAAAATCTGGGACCCTTTTCCACAAATGAGGAGCTGTGAAAGAGAATGCACCTTGATCTGCTTCCTTTTTAAAGCGAGGGACAGCTAGCAAGGGGCATTGGCCAGCACTGTATTTAGTGCGAGGCAGACAAGGCAAGTGCCTAGCAGGCAGCATGGGGATCCAAAGAGGCAGCACAGAGAAACCTCCATGCTGCCTTTTTGACTCCCCATGCGGTATGACGGGGAAGTGTTTACAGGTCATGTGACCTAGCGCCCTGGCGTCAGACATGCATTGGGTCACGTGACCTATCTGCACTTATCATGTGGGGAGCCAAAGAGGCAGCATCGCAGGACACCATGCTGCCTGCCACCAGGGACCAGGGTAAGTCCTGGGGTGCTGAGGCATGTAATGGGGGTGATGGGGGCATGTAATGGGGGTGATGGAAGCATGAAATGGGATGTTGGGGTTCATGTAATTTGGGGGCTGGGGGCACGTAATGGTGTCACCTAATTTGTCCAAATCCTCTTGCAGTGAACACACATCTAGTTCAGACTGTATTACTCTAGTATATATTTGTTAGCCCATCTGGGCCAGGGCTTTTTCCTGGTGCTTATCACCTAATTATATTTCTTCTACTGTTATGCCTGAGTCCAATTCTTTAGAGACCCTTATACTAATTTTTCTTCCTAGGTTTTCCTCTAAATATCTACCCATCTCTATATTTTGTTCTTTAGGGCATTCTTCTTCTTTACCATTTTCAATGTTCTATAGGTTATAATAATAACCTATTTAACCCATTCTTTATTTTATAATTATAATTTGCCATGTGTCTTTCTCGTAAGGAATTTGCTAAACTTTTTCCTATTTTGTCTTTGTGCTCAAAGATTCTGCTTTTTGTTTTTTGTTTTTTCTTTGTATACTTAAATTCAGCAGATTTGATAGTTCTGCCCATAATGACAATAATTTTTGGCACAGATCTGCTTTCATATTTAGATTGTCGGTTAATTCTATTTTCGCAATCTCAATCTAATACATTTTTATATTTTAGAGAATGTATCCTTTTTAGATATGCTCACAAACCAATTATCTGTCCCCTTATTACCGGCTTATGTGCTTCCCAGATCAGGGACACTTTCCGTTCTCCGAAAAATATTGTTCTAAACCTACTTTTATCCGTGATACATTCTCCTGTGATTTTAATATAGACTATAGATTACATTTCCATTGCATTTTTCTCATATATTCTGTAGATATCTGAAGTATAATTGATATAGGGGCATGGTCACTCCATGTGATATTACAATTTTCTACTTTTTTTTACACATTGTAGATCTTTATGGGACAGAAACAAATAATCGATTCTTGAATACCTTCTATGGGGAGGTGAATAATATGTATATTCTTTTTTCCAGGATTTACTATTCTCCAAATGTCTACAAGTTGAAGTCTTGCACAATTAAAAGCATCCCCTAACAATATAATTCCCTCTGCAAAGGTCTACAATTCTTCCATTACCTTCTTCATAAATAAATCCTGTTTATCATTTTGGGAGTATATATGTGCTATTGTAATATGTTAATAAAAAATTATTCTTCCTTGTTTGTCACTCCATTTTTCTTTAACTACAAATGAGACTGTCCTACTTGTAAAAATAGTTACTCCCTTATTTTAATTCAAAGGTGAATTTAAGAAATACATCTGAGGAAATGTATAATTTATTATTTACATGTAAACATGTACGTTCTTTTTCTTGGGCAGTTAATACTTTTTACATTCAGTGATTGTATTTTAAGCTGTAGAGACTTTTTATTCATATTCTTCCATTCCCCCTTTAAACATTATTCCCTCGTAATAGTTTATGATATCTTCCAAAATTGACCACCTCCCATAGTGGAATAGCGATGAGGGTGGAAGAAGGGGAGAAGAAAAGAGAAGAGGAGGCAAAGCACAGACAAAATAAAAAACAAACTACGGCAAGTCACATAAAACAGATAAAAAAAAACTTCTCTCCCTGCTCCCCACCCCCCATTCCCTCTCTTTTCCTTCCACAGTATTAGGATTTTGAGAGCTCTCCTCCACAGAAATCCATGGATAAGATCCCTAAATATTAGACATGTGCAAAGCTAAAATTTTGGTTTCATTTTCGTCCATTCGGACGAAAATTTTATTTATTTCGTCGAAAACGAATTTCGTTCATTAATGCATTAGTTTCAGACGAAATTCGTTCATTATTTTCGTTTCGTTCAATATTATTCGTTCGTTTTATAGAATACAATGTAATACTATTGGCTTTCTATAAACCGAACGAGAGCCCCATTCATAAGAAATTCTTATGAATGGGGCTCTCGTTCGGTTCATAGAAAGGCAATAGTATTACTTGTATTCTATAAGCTGAAAGTCTATAAACCGAACGACTTTCGGTTTATAGACTTTCGGCTTATGGAATACATGTAATCCTATTGCTATTCTATAAACCAAACGACTTTCGGTTTATAGAATAGCCATAGGTTTACATGTATTACATAAGCCGAAAGTCTATAAACCGAAAGTCGTTCGGTTTATAGGCTGTCGGCATTTAACTAATAAGAGACAGAGTCTCCATTCATAAAATTATGAATGGAGACTTTGTCTCCGTGTAGTAAAATGCCGACAGCCTATAAACCGAACGTTCGGTTTATAGGCTGTGGGCATTTTACTACACGGAGACAAAGTCTCCATTCATAATTTTATGAATGGAGACTCTGTCTCCGTGTAGTAAAATGCCGACAGCCTATAAACCGAACGTTCGGTTTATAGGCTGTCGGCTTATGGAATACATGTAAACCTATGGCTATTCTATAAACCGAAAGTCGTTTGGTTTATAGAATAGCAATAGGATTACATGTATTCCATAAGCCGAAAGTCTATAAACCGATCGTTCGGTTTATAGGCTTTCGGCATTTTACTACACGGAGACAAAGTCTCCATTCATAATTTTATGAATGGAGACTCTGTCTCTGTATAGTTAAATGCCGACAGCTTATAAACCGAACGACTATCGGTTTATAGACTTTCGGCTTATGTAATACATGTAGTCCTATGGCTATTCTATAAACCGAAAGTCGTTCGGTTTATAGAATAGCAATAGCATTACATGTATTCTATAAACCGAACGTCGTTCGTTTTAAAGACTTTGGGCTTATAGAATACTATTGGCTTTCTATAAACCGAACTAGAGTCGAGTCCCCATTCATAAGAAATTCTTATGAATGAGGAGGGACTCTAGTTAGGTTTATAGAATGCCAATAGTATTCTATAAGCCGAAAGACTTTAAAACGAACGACGTTCGGTTTATAGAATACATGTAATGCTATTGCTGTTCTATAAGCCGAAAGTCTTTCGGCTTATAGAACAGCAATAGCATTACATGTATTCTATAAACCGAACGTCGTTTGTTTTAAAGACTTTCGGCTTATAGAATACATGCAATGCTATTGGCTTTCTATAAACCGAAAGAGTCCCCATTCATACGAATAGGTCAATTGACCTATTCATATGAATGGGATCTCAATTTCGGTTTATAGGAAGCCAATAGCATTACATGCATTTCATAAACCGAAAGTCATTCATGTCGGTTTATGGAATGTAGTACAATGCTATTGGTATTGTATAAACCGACTCTATTTCGGTTTAGAATGCCAATAGCACGAATGGACGAATGGACGAATGAACGAATGATTTTCGTTTATTAACCATTCGTTCATTCGGATTTTGTTAGTTAAAATTTTCGTTATTCGTTTTTCGGACGAAAACGAATGCACATGTCTACTAAATATTACATTAATCCACCCACTTTCAAGGTGTTGACCTAATATAAGCATATCAACCCCTAAAAGAAAAAAAACTTTAAAATATACCCCTTATCTAAATGTTTGTCCTCCCGCCCCTACCGAGACACCCTTGGTCTTATTCCATACTTTGATGTTTATTTATTTATACCCTATAGCTCCTTCTCTTCCCTTTAACTACAGATGCGAATGAAGAGAGTTTGAGTGTGTGAGTTTATGGGAGTTTGAGTGTGTGATAAATCAATGTTTCCAAGATTTTCCCCAAGCGGTCCCCTCTCTCTGGAACTCCCTTCCGCAGAGCATTCAGCTCTCTCCTTCCTTTTCAAACTTTAAAAAGTCCCTCAAAACTCATCTCTTTAAAGAAGCTTACTACCAATCCCACTAGAATACCAGGTAATTTACCTCTAACTAATCCCACCTAGCTCTCACTGTCCTCAATCACTGTTCGTATCAGGCAGCTTACAACTAATCCAGTTAGCTCACACTCAATTATTATTTGCCAAAACCCTCCAACCATCCACATTACTGTTACTACAACTACCTTCACTCCCTTATGTGTCTCATGTACCCCATTCGCTCTAGATAGTAAGCTTGCGAGCAGGGTTCTCTACCTCATGTACCAGTCTGTTCTAGTTTGTCTAACTTAGTATGCTGATCCCTTCTATGCTCTGTAGTCTGTACCCAGCTGTACATAAATTGTTGGCACTATATAAATAAATGTTAATTTAATGTAATGTATTGTAAACAGAGCGGCATGCAAATATGTCCCTAATTTTTTCCATCTATATAATAGAAGCTGTAGCTTTTGTTTGTGCCTCTATTGTATAAAAGTAGAAATTTAAAACAAATTGCTAAGTTTAGATTTTTTTTTTTGGAATGCTTCAAACAGAAAAATATGTGCAAATTACTTTCAGAAATATGTTCATCCTCACTGTTCACACTCTGCCAGTACTGTTTTGTTTAAATTGTTCTATTACTGGACATTTTATAGTTTCAAGCCTAGCATGGCTTGCAATGGGTCTCCAGTGGACACTTATTTAACCAATTACCTAATTACTAATTACCTTTGAGAAGTCTTTCACAAGTGCCTGTTGCTGCTACTTACAAGATTGACTTAATGGGACTTCTTCATCTAAACATTGTTTTTAAGACATTGGAAGGGATTTATTAAAGGAGCCAAAGTTGCAAGTGTTGGGAGAATCACATCTATAACAGTCATTGCACCTGTTTTATACATCACAACACGTGTTGCACCTCAAAATGTGACTCACCAAAGGTTGGCCAAGGTTTTTAGTGTGATTTTAGGTTCACTTTGGCACTTTCAAATAAATAGGAAGTGCCAGAGCAACCTGGACATTAGGAACTGGCACAGATAGAAAAATGCATAAACTTTTACATTGGCACACACTGAGATTGTTCACTATAAATGTCCCCCACTGTCTTATTTTTATATAACATAACTGTTATTAAGTGTTCTTGCATAGCAAGACCACTTAATGTTATCTCACATATATATTATTATTAAGTGTTCTTGCATAGCAAGACCACTTAATGTTATCTCACATATATATTATTATTATTATAGCAAAATTTGCCACCCTAACTCCTCCCACAGTTTTTACACTACATAGACAAAAATTTACCAAAACGTGCAGATTGTTCCCGATCGGATTGCTATTACTTTGTGGAACGTTTCGCCGAATGGTTCACGGAATATCGTCGTTTTTGTGGCGCAATTTGTCCCATAGGAATGAATGGCAAAGCTAGAGTGGGAGCTGCCAAAAGCTGAAAAATCAGGACATGATTTCTAAACTGCCACCACTCCCTCATTTTAAAGCCCACCTACACAAATCTTATATCAAAACGTTCAGCTATCCCTGGTGCCACTAAACATGTAAACGGCTAAGCCGTAGTCCTGATAGTTTTCACAATATGACCATTTGTTTGCAACCAACGCCGTCCATTGACATTCATTGAAACTTCACTCTGCAAAGCTCAAATTTGAAGTGAAATTTCTAAACTGCGGCTGTGCCTTCATTTTTAATACTTCAGAGACATACTATGCATCAAAATGTAGGTCTGGGTCTTGTGATTCTCACAATATAAAGCTCTTCGCTGTAGGATTGATAGTTTTTAAAATACGACCGTTTGAATATGGCAACCGCCAAAATACTCTGACCTGTGTCAAGCTGCAGCAGCAAGTGATGTCATAGACAGGGCCTTTTGAACACCTGCTAATGTTTTTATAAATGTATGGTTTAATGTAACTGTGCAACAACGTTGCAATTAAATGTGCTATGTAAATGATAACAGTTACTCCGCCCACTCCAGTTGTAGACTACAGGTGGAGGCAAGAACACTTCACACAATTTCCCCAGAAATTGTAACTTTTCTAGTTATTATTATTATAGCAAAATTTGCCACCCTAACTCCTCCCACAGTTTTTACACTACATAGACAAAAATTTACCAAAACGTGCAGATTGTTCCCGATCGGATTGCTATTACTTTGTGGAACGTTTCGCCGAATGGTTCACGGAATATCGTCGTTTTTGTGGCGCAATTTGTCCCATAGGAATGAATGGCAAAGCTAGAGTGGGAGCTGCCAAAAGCTGAAAAATCAGGACATGATTTCTAAACTGCCACCACTCCCTCATTTTCAAGCCCACCTACACAAATCTTATATCAAAACGTTCAGCTATCCCTGGTGCCACTAAACATGTAAACGGCTAAGCCGTAGTCCTGATAGTTTTCACAATATGACCATTTGTTTGCAACCAACGCCGTCCATTGACATTCATTGAAACTTCACTCTGCAAAGCTCAAATTTGAAGTGAAATTTCTAAACTGCGGCTGTGCCTTCATTTTTAATACTTCAGAGACATACTATGCATCAAAATGTAGGTCTGGGTCTTGTGATTCTCACAATATAAAGCTCTTCGCTGTAGGATTGATAGTTTTTAAAATACGACCGTTTGAATATGGCAACCGCCAAAATACTCTGACCTGTGTCAAGCTGCAGCAGCAAGTGATGTCATAGACAGGGCCTTTTGAACACCTGCTAATGTTTTTATAAATGTATGGTTTAATGTAACTGTGCAACAACGTTGCAATTAAATGTGCTATGTAAATGATAACAGTTACTCCGCCCACTCCAGTTGTAGACTACAGGTGGAGGCAAGAACACTTCACACAATTTCCCCAGAAATTGTAACTTTTCTAGTTAAGTATGTTATTTGATGTGCCAATTTACATTAGTCATACATCTTTTTTTTTTAATATTATAATAATTTGACTTATACTATAACACATTTAATTAACGTGATTAAATATGCATATGCTTTAAATAACCAACAAAGTTTCTCACATTGCTTTTACAAGGTGCTTATATATTGCTGGTTTTCCAAAGCTTTGAATAGTAAGAAAGGTGAGGCCAATGGCTAATTTTTTGTTACAGCTTCCATGATGAGTTTCCTAGTACAAGTTGCATGGCTGTAACTGAGGCTATGATCATTCAAGCATTGACTAACATTTGAAGAGCTAGCACTTTAAATAAAGGGATATTTCACGATGAGAAATGCAGTGTGAAATTTCTTTTAATCACTTGTGATTGGTGATTTATTAAACTTGTAATGCAAAGTTTTCCAACACTACAGGTGATTCATTTAACTAAACTGACAGCTCTGCTGTGAGGAGAGTATCTGTAGACTGTCGACCCAACAATAAAATGGATTAATATGCCACAGCTGTATCAGAAGATACACGAGCAACTCAAAGGATGATTGCATTTTTTCTACATAAATTGTTTACGTCTTTGAGATGCAAATGTGCCTTGAGGTGAAACTGTAAATATTTAAACTGGGTAGAAGGACACTGGAGAGTCAGGACATTTTTTCAAGCAAAACAATAATTTTTAAATGGAAGATGATTGTTTGAATAAAAATCTATCATTTATAATACTGTGGCTTAATGATCGAAAGAAAATTCCAAAAGCATTTCATTCATCTTAACGTGGCCATTTATTAATGAAAAAAGAAACCTTGTTTGACTTTACTCCCAGTGTAACTTCCTTCATAAATAGAAGAAAACTAAACAGCATAATGCTTTCTGCCACAGAAGAAAGGAATGAGCACCCCAAATCCAATTCTCACACATATTTGAACCATATCTACCCGAAACATATTTAACTTCCTGAGAATTTGTAATCTTACTACTTCTGTAATATTATAATATTGGAAGAATTACAAGAAAGACACCATAAGAATTTATTTTTTTTAGAACCATAACATTTTGGAATAGTTTATTGCAAGACCGAGATGGGCCCACAATGTTAAAAAAAAATGGGAAAACAATATGGTAAATTACAAAAAGAAAGATCTCCCATCGTGTGGGAATGCAAGAACTCTTCATAGGTGGTGGCTTATGTTGGAGGTGTCAAAAAAGTTGTTAAGAGGTGTTGTCTATATGCAAAGTTTTTTTCCAGCTTTTTTTTAAACTGTTTAAATTCAGAATAACACCCTTCCCTTAGATTTTTTTGTTTTTTTTGTTTTTGGTTTCTTTGAGTTTTCCCAAATAGATATGGAATCAAAGATACTTAATGTTCCAGATTCAAATGGCATGCAAGTTATGCATAGCAAAAAATTGAAAAAGGGTAGGTAAGATTTATTGGGAAGAAATACAATTCCAGATTCAGTTTCAGTGTAAAATGGTGGAAGGCTTTCATCTAAACAGAAGTGTAGAGTCTAAATATAAAGAAATATGGCTACCATGGATTGAATTGAAAAAATAAATCTAACCCCAGGCAAGACCAAAATGGACATATGTTCTCTTTACCACCGCATGGAACCCTCTATAGCCGCCCCAAGAGACATTTTGCCAAACTTGTAAATTAAGTAATGTTTAATGTAGAATGCATGAGTAATTGATATAGATGGTATTTTCTCAATTTGTATTCTGTTTTATGTAATACAAGTATGCATAACTATTTTGTAATTCATTCTGTACAATTTTCTACTTTAAAAAAAAAAAAAAAAACTATGTCAACAACATGCTGTAGTCGCATGGTCAGTAAATTATGTATTAGAGAGAATTACACTTTACTTTATCAAGCTCCTACATCAACATCTCTCTCTCCTTTTCACTTTCTTTTTAATTTCTCCTTATTCCCTAGAATAATAGTGATTTTGTAAGATGGCTTCCATGGTGCTTAATATTGTTACGCAAGTGAAACAGGAAGGGGAATTGGGTATACTCATCCATGTAGGGACCAGTGGTAAACGGCAGGTTGCATCCATACTTTAATTCTCCGAAGTCCTGTGTATGACATTCATAATGACAGGTGGATGCATATTAAGGACTTTAACTTGTGGCTTGGTGAATAGTGTGGGTAGCAAGGATTTAGCTTTGTCTCTCATGGTAGCTCTATTTGGGATAGAAAAGAACTGTACAAAAAATCCAGTAGTGTTTGGCCACTGGAGCATCACAAATTAAATGGGAATTCCTTTTTGAGGAAATGTGACTTCCGAAACATTGTGAGTTTTTGAAGTGGAACTTCTACTAGAAATTAACTCATTAATCATAGTCTTTTGCCTATATAAGACCATCTGGACAGCGCCACATGCCCCTTGGTTGAAGGCCTAAGGGTGACACGCATAGCGGATCTTGGAACTGTGTAATATTTTGGATTTTAATATATTGTATGGGCGTTTTGCTGATTGTGTATCGTTTTATTAAAGTAGATAGTTTGCTTTACATGTAAGCTATTACTATGATTAAGTATCTTGCATTGATCTCTTTCAGTTGAATTTTGGATTCATTTGGAAGTGATCGTTTTTGGGTTGATACAGACGTGAAGAATTCTCTTTAGAATATGTATCACTAGTATCCTGGCAGTGCCATCCCTTCACCAGTCTGACATGACTTATGACACTTTGGGAATATGTGGGTGCTGATAGAGGCATTCATATTATTGGATCATAACAATATTACACAATTTTATGTTTTATCTTTTTTCTATTTTATATAAATTGCTTAATTTTTGGTACAAGAGAAACATCCCTCCTCATAAGCATGTTTAATGTGGTAAAAAGAAACTGTATATTAGATATTAAGGTGCACTTTAGTACCATCATTTTTTCACTCGTTCTCAATAAGCAGTTCAGAGATTTTGCTAGGAGGTATTTAAACAGGGCGTGGGGGGAATAGTCAATGGAATATGTTCAGAGCATGGTCCTGTTATCAGTGAGGTACGTTGGGAATTTGTACATCTACCTATTATCTTTAATATTTTTTAATAGTGTTAATAGTGATATTGCAGAAGGTCTTGTTGGTCAGGTATGTCTTTTTGCTGATGACACAAAGATTTGAAACAGGGTTGATTTTCCTGTAGGGATAAACCAAATGTAAAACTAGAAAAATGGTTAGAGCTGTGACAACTGCCCTTGTAAAAACACAAGGGCAGAATATAGAATAGTTGATACAGTCCTAACCTCAACATCTGAGGAAAGAGATTTAGAGGAAATTGTTTTAGCGGACTTAAAGCAACACATACAAGTAATAGAGCAGCAAACATTAGCAGAATGATTCATTGTATGGGGAGAGGTATTAGCAGTAGAAACAGGGAAGTGCTCATGCCATTGTACAGAGCATTGGTGAGCATTCATAGAAACATAGAATGTGTCGGCAGATAAGAACCATACGGTCCATCTAGTCTGCCCAATTATTTTTTTTTTGAGTACTTTTATTAGTCCCCCGTTCCCGGTCTTATAGCTAGGATAGCCTTGTGTCTATCCCACGCATGCTTAAAATCCTTGACTGTGTTTACCTCTACCACTTCTGCTGGCAAGCTATTCCATACATCCACTACCCTCTCAGTAAAGTAATACTTCCTGATATTACTTTTAAATCGTTGCCCCTCTAATTTAAGACTATGTCTTCTAGTTGTGGTAGTTTTTCTTCTTTTAAATATACTCTCTTCCTTTACTGTGTTGATTCCCTTTATGTATTTAAATGTTTCTATCATATCCCCCCTGTTACGTCTTTCCTCCAAGCTATACATGTTAAGATGCTTTAACCTTTCCTGGTAAGTTTTATCCTTCAACCCATGAACCAGTTTAGTAGCCCTTCTCTGAACTCTCTCCAAAGTATCAATATCCTTCTGGAGATACGGTCTCCAGTACTGCGTACAATACTCCAAGTGAGGTCTCACCAGTGCTCTGTACAATGGCATGAGCACTTCCCTCTTCCTACTGCTAATACCTCTCCCTATGCAACCAAGCATTCTGCTAGCATTTCCTGCTGCTCTATTGCATTGCCTACCTACCTTCAAGTCCTCTGAAATTATTACTCCTAAATCCCTTTCCTCAGATGTTGAGGTTAGGACTGTACCAAATAGTCTATATTCTGCTTTTGGGTTTTTACCCCCAAGGTGCATAATCTTGCACTTGTCCACATTAAATGCCAGTTGCCACTGCTCTGACCATTTTTCTAGTTTAGCTAAATCATTTGCCATTTGGCTTATCCCTCCATGAATATCAACCCTGCTGCAAATCTTTGTATCATCAGCAAAAAGACATACTTTGCCAACAAGACCTTCTGCAATATCGCTAATAAAAATATTAAAGAGAATGGGTCCAAGAACAGATCCCTGAGGTACCCCACTAGTAACAAGACCTTGCATTGAATATACCCCATTGACTACAACCCTCCTTTTGCCTGTCACTCAGCCATTGTCTAATCCATTCAACAATATTGAAATCCAAACTCAAAGATTTCAGTTTATTGATAAGCCTTCTATGTGCGACAGTGTCAAAAGCCTTACTGAAATCTAGGTAAGCAATGTCTACTGCACCACCCTGATCTATTATTTTAGTTACCCAATCAAAAAAATCAATAAGATTAGTTTGGCATGATCTCCCTGAAGTAAACCCATGCTGTCTCTGATCTTGAAATCCAAGTGACTTTAGATGTTCACATGGAGTATTGTATGCAGTACAAAGTAATACCTTTGTCTCCACAAGGATATAGATTATTTGGAGTTCCTAGAAAAGCTACTAAACTGGTTCGTGGGATACAACTTTCCAGGGAGGGCTAAAAACTTTTGACATATCATACAGAAGGAATATATAGAAACATTTAAAGGGACTGTATCACTAAATATTGTTTATACTGTGCATTTAGAGAATAAAAAATAATTTACAATGACCTATGCATTGTGTTAGTAAAGCTGAAAGCAAGTGCCTAAATTAGGATACACATTTGTTTTTTTTCATTTAATTATTTTATTTTTTTGTTTTTTCTCTTTTTATCAAACGTTTATTCAAATATAGAAAAAAAACTGACAAATAGAAAACCACAAAGGAAAAACATTTAATCAGTAACCATTTCCATTAAGTAGGTAGCTACCTTAATATTATGTTATATCTTTCTGATCTTAAAACATCTCTTTATTTCTTTTTTTTTCCTTTTATTTATTTGAAAAATTACAAAATTTATAACACAGATCTATCAAGAATTCAGTTTCACAGGTACCAGTCTTACGTAATGAGCACATAAAAAGGGATAAAACATTGAGATGAAAGAGAGAAAACAACCAGTGCAGTATTTTCCTAATGGTATCTACACTTATTCACAGACAGAATATATATATATTTTTTAAAACCTTAACCCTTAATGCAACACTTATCATACATACATTTTTACTCTCTTCTTTGTCCCATCTTCAAAGTTGCGTTTTTATTAAGTCTTTCAACATTATCATATTTAATAATATCTTCATTCCTGTACGTATATAATTCTTTATCCTTGATCTGTATATAAAGTGTTTTCAAAACAAATTCATTAATCAACATTCATACTCAATCAGGCGCATTCACTCCCCTTCACTCACCCCTTACCCCTGGTGCTTATTCAGCCATGGCGACCAAGTACTATAATAGCTCACCAAGCTGTTCATATTGTTCACATAATAGCCTTTTTCCATTTTAGCCTGAAATTCTATTTGTTCATATATCTCTTCTTTGTTAATTTTACCCTCAGATTTCCACGTTCTAGCCATAACCATTTTTACTACTTAGAATATTTGAATTAGCATCATTCTATGATACTTTTTATATTTGGTTAATCCCACATGAAACAATATCATGGCCAAACATCTCTTTATTTCACTTCTGTAAAATGCTAATATATACTGCAAAAAAAATTAAAAAAATAAATACAAATACATGTACATCTTGCACTCCTGCTGCCCACAGCACGGATGTAAATTCTACAAAAATGAGAGAGAAAGGGATCGCACCAGCAGTGTCCCAACTTTCATCCATATTAATTGAATCTTAAGATTAATTTATCCAGTTTCTAAATCCAATCTCCCCATTTTTCATATTGCTCATTATATACACTAATCCAGAAGCATATACCTCTTTCCATCCTACATTGGAGTCTAGTCTGTTTTTTCACTACTAAGTGGTTTAGAGGACCTCCAGTTCCTGGTCAGCATACGCTTAGTGGCAAGTAATATAAGGATCACAATAGTTCTACATTCCATTTTAATCCTGTCCTGACCAATATGTAGTAGGGTCAATTCTGGTTTCTTTTCTATATCTATACTACACATTTTTAAAATTCATTCAAAACAGATTACCCAAAGATCTTAACTTAATTCACATTTACAGAAGATGTGTATCATATCACATTTATTTTGCCATCTTTTTCACTACATAACTTTGTCTGTACCATATTTGCGTCAAAACAGATTGTAAGTGTCATCTTTTGCCAAACAGCTGCTCCATGACACCTGCCCTCCCAGAACATATCCAATGGACCATCCGGAGCTCTGACTTTAAACAAATCACCAACCATAAGGGGGTGGAGCATGACATCTGTAATGCCATTTTGCGCAGTCGGCAGGCTAATGTCCAGGTGGGAGGCATATTATACCACCACCTATGACATGCTTCCCTAGGCCTAGTTAGCTCTACCTATCTGTTTGCACATAACCATCAGTTCTATAGGACCAAGTGGTCACCTATATGCACTTTTTCTTTGGCTATTTGCTCATTAGTCTGAAGAATTCCTTGACTTGGCATCATATTTCTGTATTTTGACTTTCTGGTTTTGTCTCCAGACTAGTCCTAGTTGTTTCCGATTTTGTCTGTCTGTTGCTATTTGGTTTATATATAGTTACCCTTTATTCTACCACACCAGTATCCTGATATTCTCCATATTTGTTCTTTTCCCCACCCTCCAAATATCCTCCACCTAACATTTCCATCCATATCACTTCTCATCTTAAAGGGCCCAACATGCATCTGTGCATATTAATGTGCTTTCAAAGTACTTTAAAATGCATGTCTTACATTTTGCATTGCTTAAAATATAAAATACTAACAGCTAGAATAAATTGTAAAATTACAGCAGTTTGCAAGAAACAAGGATTGCCCACACTAGATGAGTAAAAGTAATTTCCTTTTTTTGTTGTTGCTGCATGAACCAATGAGAATAATGCCATTCTGATGTCATCAGATAATGTGTTGCACTGTTAAGAGATCCTACTGTGTACAAGAGCAAGGTCACTCAAAGGGCACACAATAGAGTCAATTTGAGGAGGACAGGAAGTTACTATATGAAACAAAACTTTATATCCTCAGTGTCTATATAATCAATGCTGCCGCACCTGCAGTAAACATGAAGAGTAATCACTGGAGAGGGCTTGAGTCAAGTATTAAAAATGTGATTTAAACAGAATACCTCCATCAAATCACACAGGGATAAAAGTCTGTGCACTATACAAGCAGTGGTCTTCATCTTGCACCAAAGTGAGTTTGGGGACTAGACTGTCCCTTTAACCATCATGCATCATGCCCATCCTGTTTAATATGCTCCTCATCCTCTCCCTCTTAGTATGCTCTTTATGCCTTCTGAGTCATCCTGAGTTCTAAGTTGATTCTGGCTTTATGTTTCTAATTCTAATGTTTATGGCTTTTTTTTCATTGCAATATGTTAAAAATGTTAGCAGTTATTCATTTTAAAATGTTCTATTTTTGCTTAAAACTGGCAACATATAAAATTCAGAGTTGATCCTGATGGCCTCAAATTGCACAATTATAGCCTAGGTCTTGTTCTCCTTGTGCATTATAGATCATTTCAGATTATTCTACATTTTATATTTAAATTTGATAACAATTAAAGATATTTTAATATTATTGTAACAGATAATGTCTTGTGCAACTCTAAAATAAAATACTCAAATCCAGGTCTGCAAACTAATATGAATACAATTGAAATGTAATTACTTTGTTTTTTTCTCTCCCATTTCTACCATGATTAATTAGACGTGTAATCACTGACACTTCTAGCCTTTTCATTCTACATCCTAGTGTATTAAAATAATTTTTATATTTTTATTTATTATTTTCTTTATTTAATATCATTTTATTAAACAAAATTTCAAATATACAAAATAGCCACAGATTTATTGAATACTTTAAATAAGGAACTTTAAAATTTACTAATGCAGACATCAAAAATTTATGTGGTCGTCCACCTTTTTAATTTGGTCTTATTAAGTAGTTATAGCCTAGCTTTAAGTCTTACCCTTCCATATAAAGTTTAAAATTGCCTTCCTACACACATTATAATATAATAATTCACCATATTGTTATAATTCGCCAATTAAATATGGCAAGAATATATGAGGAGCCGTTATAAAGAACAAGAGGTCATCTGCAAATTCCAAGACATTTTAATGGTTGGTTCCGATCCTCAGATCTTGTATATAAGGTTTTGCCCTTAACACGTTCAGAAATGGCTCTAGGAAAAGTACAAAACGAATAGGCTAGAGGGGGCATCCTTGCCTCATTCCATTAGACAGAGGAAACTGTTTTCATAGCTATCTATCTAACACATACTGTTGCCATTGGAGAATTAGATTTACTTTACCCCTTCTCATTCATCCTGAGTGCTAAATTGGTTCTGGCTTTCCTGTTTCCTGATTGTTATGTTTATAGCTTTTTTCATAGCAATATATTAAAAATGTTAGCAGTTGTTCATTTTAAAATGTTCTATTTTTGCTTAAAACTAGCAAAATATGAGAATCAGAGTTGATCTTGGTGGCCTAAAGCACACATTAATTATAGCCAAGGTCTTGTTCTCATTGTGAATTATAAGGTATGTCGGTAATTTTAAATTAATAAACTGATCACAGAACATTTACAAAAGGTATAATTTTTCTTCACTGACTCAAAGGCCTTTCTTTTTGTTATTTAAATTATTTTATTAGAAGGCCAGAGATCAGATTAGTGGATCGTTTAGATTCAAATTTGATAACAATTAAAGTTATTTTAACAGATGAAATTCTGTGTAACGCTAAAACAAAATACATAGTTCCAGGTCTGCAAACATATGAATGTAATTTAAATGTCATCTGTTCTTTTCCTTTCCCACTTTTACTATGTGTAATCACTGACAAGTCTAGCCATTTTCATTCTTTATGCCAGTATATTCAAATATCTTTTATACTGTGTGTACACAGTTGTGCCGTCTTCAATTTGTATTCTTTATGGGTGGGGACACTCCAGGTAGCAGAGAAAAAACAAACAAAAAAAAAAACAAGCCGGCTCAACTGAAATGCTGATAAATTTCTTTCATTCAGCGAGTATAAATCACCGGGTGCTCCGTCCGTGCTGTAGCCGCAGCACTAAGTAATCCAATGAAAATGAGCAACAAAAGGACACGCACCCCGGAGTAGGTTGAATGATAAAGGATTGTATTAAATCAAGGAAACATCACGAACATCAGGGATAACAAACAGATAAAACAGAAGCCTTACGCGTTTCACGTGTCTCCACGCTTTCCATATAAATACAAGTGATCAGCCACTGAGTACAAAGGTCACACTAATCAAAGTAATTAGAATCATTGTGAAAGCATGTGTTCGTGATGTTTCCTTGATTTAATACAATCCTTTATCATTCAACCTACTCCGGAGTGCATGTCCTTTTGTTGCTCATTTTCGTTGCACTCCAGGTAGCAAACTAAGTTTGATTCATCCTTTAGAGTGCTGCTCTGGCCAACCCTCTGCTTTTACCTAGTTTCAAGAGGAACAGTGCAGATGCACCTGGTCTTTGGTTCATGAACATGTGCAGTAACAACTTAGAACTGTTTTCCTGTGTTTATTTTTTACATGAGTGATTGCAGTGACAGTTGTGTAATCTCACTGAACATTCCCATGCATCTCAATGTCAGACTGCCAACTGACTTCCAGAAATTTCTTAAGCTTGTATGGTATCAAGGTGGACTGGATCAATACTCATGAGAAAATGTATGTTTTACAGTTAAGAATTGTTTTAAAAAATGAAACAAATAAATTAATTTCCTTATTGATATGCATGCACTTAGCTAGGCTTTTTTTTAAAGTGGACTGATCATTTGATAGCATGTGATAACTTCCATTCATTGTCATGGAAATAGTTTATTTAAAATGCACCCCTATTTGTTTAAACATGAACTTGTATAAGGTACTTAAAGGGACACTAAACATTATTTTTCACTTGTGATTCTAATAGAGAAGCACAAGTGAAAGTTAGTTGTCCCTAGTATGAGGATGAACTGGTGTGTACTTCCATAGGAAGCAGGCAGCTGTCTGGTTGGCGACCGGCTCTCTCTACTAGCACAGAGAGAGACCCTCGTTTTTGCATGGGATCAGCAGGGGGACCTCAACTTGGTCCCCCTGCTGATTCCATGCAAAAATGAGGGTCTCTCTCTGTGCTAGCAGTGAGAGACCCTCACTTTCGGCTGTAAGAGCAGGGCGAGCCCCCTCCCTGATTGGCTGTGCGCGTGCTGGTTTGTTGTGTTATTATGGTAGAATTGCATTGAAAAGATTCCAGTAGATCTGGAAGAATCTCCATCTTCTTGCTGAACCTGTATCGCTTCTGATGGTTGCAGACAGCATTGTTCAGACATGCCCAAACCCATACCATGATGCAGACAGATGGCAGCATCCCTTACTTCTTCTCTTCCATGCTTAGCCTAAAAGAGAATAGCTGGCACAGCATCAATGTCAGCAGTGCTCAATTTATATTCTATGTACCCTTAGGCACAAAGCTGTTGTGGACAGAAATTCTTATCGCAATGTTATGTCAGGTATGGTTCTGTGATTCAATTGAATGCAAAATCAATTATTTCAATGTTTTTTTAGTTACTCAGATATAAAGAAAAAAAATAAATGGAACAGAATGTATTAAACTTTTTTGTTTGTTTAATGTTGGCAGCTGAGTACTAGAATTCTTTCACTTAAAATTTCTACAAAATGTCTCTGTTTTGGGGGACCAGTGGTTTTATTTTGCAGCAGAAGTATTTTCAAGATTAGCAGGACTCTTTGCCTATTAATTATCTGTTCCTAGCTAACATTTTCCTACATAAAATTCCCCTTTCTACCTTTGCCCATATCCTGTCCACTTTTGTCCAGATGAAGCCTAGTGTTTCACAATGACTCTGGCTAAACTCCTGAAGCAGTTTTTGGAATCGCACTCACTATGATAGAGGCCAAGGGCAGAATCTCACCTAGATCCTAGGGTACAGCAGGATGTTCAGCACTCTGAATTTGAAATGTCACCAGTGGCTGAATAAACACATTTTGTTCAGAATGCTGGGTGTCGTCTATATTTTTGCTGACTAAAATTCATAACTCGAGCAAAAATTACCGTACTCATCAAAAACATCACAACATTCTCCCATACAAAATCATTATAAAAGAAAGCCCAGGAGTAAGACATGCAATAAATCAACGCAGGAGCTACATGACAGAGTCAGGAAGAACTGAGAGTTCAGTTTAGGGTGAGTAATGATACACAGATCACAAAGGGTGGGACGATGGGATTTAATTAGATAACATAAAAGGTTTGGCTGAGCAAGAATGAACTTTCCCCCCCATACAAACTTTATTGATGGTTCGTAGGTGTGGTGTATGCCATGGCGATGGCAGTTATAGGTCCAAGAGATGGTATACACACGCTGGTCCCAGGGGGTTGGTAAACCTTACCAAATAAGGCTGGGCAGAAGGTGATTTGTAAATTGGAAAGGTTAAGTAGGTGATGTTCATCCAAATCACTTACACCACTGTGCTGGTGACTTGTGGCTGGTGGTAGTTTTAGCTTCATGGTCTTGTGTATAATGATCCTCGGCTCCTGGGTAAGGCGGTTTTCATGTATGGGTTTTGTCTATTTTTTTTTTTTTTAAGTGATTTACTTATATTCTATATGGTTGTTATTTAATAAAGTTATTAATTTTGACTTTGTTCCATTTTATTTTACTAAATGATGTGGACATTTTGTTCCATAGATGCTGAGAGTCACGTTTTTATTTCAAGGTATAGGTAAAGATGTTAGAGAAAATGAGTCTAGGTAATTTCCAGAGTTAGAATTCAAATTGGAAGAACCTTTACTGAGCACTAGTCATGTCTAGTATTTTCTTGATGACAAAGTACTAGGCTCTATCATGATGTAAAACAGTTGTGGTGATGTTTTAAACATTGTTTACATTTACAATATTTGTGATACTTAAGTAGTATACCCATTTAAGTATACCAAACTTAAATCAATCACTTATGTTCAGTTTGTTATGACTAAGAGTGTTACACTTGACAATGTGAATAATTAAAAAATTGGAGTTGATTAATTTCATGTCCTATCCTCAAGTACCCATCCATGGAAACCATCTATTTATTTTATTCCAGAAAGACATTTGGATTCAGAAGTGATACAGACATAAAGGCACCTCGTGGGCCATTCCGTTAAATAGGCCACATGCACCATTTAACAAAGTTTACCAATATTCCTCTTATTTCCCTTGAGCTGTTTTTACAATAGTTTCTCTGGCTGTGTAAATTAAATGGTTTCTGTGTGAATTTATGGGTATGTTTAAATGTACTTCACAATGGATTTCTTTCTATGCTAATTCTCTTTCTGTTATGAGTAGTTGAAACATTAGAAATTATTAAAATATATTATAACTGTGAAGAGTTCCTATTCTCCTACAGATTACACCTTAGGTACCAGGGTGCCAATGGGTCAACACTATCTGAACATTAGAAGGAACTGTGACAAGCTAAATGGTTTGCCACTGAATCACTCAGGGCTAATTTAAGTGTAGGTAATCTAAATGAACATAAAGGACATAGATCCAGAGCTTTACATTGAACATTGAAGACCGGGTATAGGATATTCATGTAAGCATAGGCTCTAAATTGTGGATCTGTGTTCGATTGTGTTTTATTTCACTGCAATTTTAAATACACAATTATAATATTTATTTTCTTAAAAGAAATTACCAAAAGGTAGTTTAGCTTCATTGTTAGCAATTTACACATACATCACAGCATGGGCAAGTTCTACAATATAGACCAGTTTTGGCAAATGCATTTGAGCCGACCAATGCCCTTTCTCCCTATATTAGGACCTGTCTCCTATTCGTATTGCAGACTCTCTTCCTTTTTAGTTTTCCCTTCTCTCTGTATTTGTTTCGTTTACTTTAACTCCTCCATCTCAGTATCTCTATATGCTCCATATCCCTCCATACATGATGATAGTGACAATGTAGTCAGATACTAAGGCTCTTGAGGTTTGGCATTACTGTTTCAGACCTAATTATGATAAGTATGCTTTAGCTATATTTCCCTTCTGCAGTTTTTATACAAAATTAGCACCTCTTGGGAGCCGATCTGAAAGGGGATGCCCATTCGAATTTCCCATGCATGTGTATGATGCCTTTATGGAAAAGGCATTAGGTGATTCACTGTTGGAATTATTTCCCACCTATATGTGCACCAAAATCTTGCTCCTGTCCTCTGCTATATACAGATTTACAGATGGAAACTCCGTGTGAATGCACCTGGTGAGTTGATGTACCATGTGGAGCTTATTACCCGTGGCTGGTGAATGCATGAGCCTGTCGGCATATAATTATTGGGGAATTATGCAGGTTATGTATAAATGTTGAACACATTCAGATATCACCAAATAATGGCGCTATTGGTTTCTGTGCCTATGTATAAAGCAGCCTCTGCCAGTTAAGTACTTTCTGGTAAATATTGTCTGGTTGTACTGGCCCTCACCGGGCTGGAGCAGTTACTGTAAGGTCCCTTTCTCGCACTGACAAGTGTTGGGATTTATAAAAAGACAAAATAGTCATTATACATAAAAAATGGCCTTCTTATACCCTTCCTGACATTTGGTGGGAGGTTTTATAAATGACCACCTATGTGTGCAAAACATGTGTGCAGCTCTCACATAGCTCATGCATGTGACATCATCTTTACATCACTGTTATACAGGCCCAGTGCTTCAACGTTTTTATCAAAGAGAGAAGCAAAAGAAGTGTATGCATTTCTGAGCTTTTGCCATACGCTATTTATTTTTTTACTCAATACTCCATTATGAAATGTTGGCCAATATTTGAAAATATTCAATTAACATAGGATTTATAGAATAATCCTTCAGGATGTTACACTGATCATTCCATGTTCCAAAAACAGCAAGCCAAATATTTCCTGAACGTGCTTCAAAAGAGTGATTGCAAAGGAGGCTTTATGTACATCTGGTGGACGTGCCAAAAAATATAATTGTTGTGGAGAAAATTAGAATTTATAACAAAAAGAATATTTAACAAAGAAATCACATAGATCCAATTAAACTGTCATATATATGTGCCTCTCGAAAGCTTAAATAAAAAGTAGAATACATTATTCTGACATCATTCTCTTAACATACAAATTTACGTTGCATCTTTATGTTAAAACATGCTTACTGTGGCCTAATGCCATGAAGAGAATTTGAAGAACATGTGAATGTTTATGCAGTAAGGCCCAAAATAAAATAAATACATTAAAAGCAGTATAGTCATGTAGAGGTGGAGGGTTACAATATTAACCAAACCTTAATACAAAATTGCTATTTTGTATGGACATGTTACTACTTATTATTGTCACATGTAAAATAATACTTAGCATACAATCCATTACATTGATCTGCTATTTGGTCTCTATTGCATTTCCGAATTTTATTGGAGGTGAACCTTTTCGTAAAGTGCAATATTTTTCTTAGTATATTCACAGCCTGTTTGGAAGTGCCATTCCATTTGTATATGCCTGTGACCCATGGAGAATATGTGTGCATAATAGGCACTAACACTATCATTTGATTTTTAGCAATACTGCACTTTTGTATGCTTTCTCTTTTTTTCTATTTTACATGTACTGCTGCATTCTGGGTTATGAGAAACATCCTTCATCATGCTATAATTTGAGGTGGAAATTCTACCTTATCTTTAGATTTTTCACTGAAGCGCACTTTAACATTTTAACTGTTTTTGAAGTTATATGATTTTGTAAAGTATTTGTTTTCATTGGATTTTGCATACATTTTAAATTTTCATTAAGGTTTTTTATTTTTAAAAATGTGCTTTTGTGCCTTTAACGAACATTAACTGTTCTCTGTAAGAAAGACTAAGGAAACAATCTGCATTTAGTATATACACTGAACAAAATTATAAACGCAACACTTTAGTTTTTGCCCCCATTTTTCATGAGCTGAACTCAAAGATCTAAGACTTTTTCTATGTACACAAAAGGCCTATTTCTCGCAAATATTGTTCACAAATCTGACTAAATCTGTGTTAGTGAGCACTTCTCCTTTGCCGAGATAATCCATCCACCTCACAGGGTTGGCATATCAAGATGCTGATTAGACAGCATGATTATAGCAAAGGTGTGCCTTAGGCTGGCCACAATAAAAGGCCACTCTAAAATGGGCAGTTTCTGCAACACAAGGTGATGGTCATGGATGAATGGCACAACGATGGGCCTCAGAATCTCGCCACGGTATCTCTGTGCATTCAAAATCCCATCAATAGAATGTCGTTGTCTATAACATATGCCTGCCCATACCATAACCCCACCGCCACCATGGGCCACTCGATCCACAACAGCTCACCCACATGACGCCATACACGCTGTCTACCATCCAGAGAGCATCGAGAGCACCTCTCCAAAGTGCCAGACAGCATCGAATGTGAGCATTTGCCCACTCAAGTTGGGAACGACGACAAACTGCAGTCAGGTTGAAACCCAGATGAGGACGAGGAGCATGCAGATGAGCTTCCCTGAAACGGTTTCTGACAGTTTGTGCAGAAATTCTTTGGTTAAGTAAATCCATTGTTGCAGCAGCTGTCCGGGTGGCTGGTCTCAGATGATCTTAGAGGTAAAGATGCTGGATGTGGAGGTCCTGAGCTGGTATGGTTACACATGGTCTGCGGTTGTGAGGCCGGTTGTAACATGTACTGCCAAATTCTCTGAAATGCCTTTGGAGATGGCATATGGTAGAGAAATTGAAATTCAATTCACGGGCAACAGCTCTGGTGGACATACCTTCAGTCAGCATGCCAATTGTACGCTCCCTCAAAGCTTGCGACATTTGTGGCATTGTGTTGTGTGATAAAACTGCATATTTTAGAGTGGTGATTTATTGTGGCCAGCCTAAGGCACACCTTTAATAATCATGCTGTCTAATGAGCATCTTGATATGCCACACCTGTTAGGTGGATGGATTATCTTGGTAAAGGAGAAGTGCTCACTTACACAGATTTAGACAGATTTGTGAACAATATTTGAGAGAAATAGGCCTTTTGTGTACATAGAAAAAGTCTTTGATCTTTGAGTTCAGCTCATGAAAAATGGGGGCAAAAAAGTGTTGTGTTTATAATTTTGTTCAGTGTATATCTAAAAATGTACGGCTAAATATTGCCTTTCAAAATCAAGTTACAGCAAAGGGTAGAAAGGCAACTAGTTGTTTCTTCTTTCTCACATTAATACACATACTCGTGAAATATGCAGGATTAAAGTTTTAAAAATAAAACTTTCCTGGGAATTGTACAAATCTTTTGAAGTGGGTTTTTTTTCTGCCTCATCCTTGCAGTTTTGCTACATAATGCACAAAAATCCCACTCTGGCTCTCATGTAGCCTCTGCCTGAACACCAAAGAACCTGAGTCATGCTTCAGACAAGTATCATAGTCGAGTAAGTGTGACAGTTGACTGAGGTACCCTGGAGCTTGCGAATTGTTTCAATTATTTGGCCCTATGATGATGAATGAAAACTACTACACTTCTCAGGAGGTCTGCAGAGCGCTGGCAGATGCTTGATCAACTCTGACATCCTTATTAAGTAACTGGGGAGAACTGAAAAGTTCAGCAGCTTCAAAGCTTAAAGTTCTCAGGCTTAAGTTAAGCTTCTTTTTTACTGCTGCAATATGATCACATATGGTGAGTGTATTAAAAACAATAATACATTCACATATATTTTATTATGTAGCACACTTTGAAGCGACATGTTTTTAGAAAATAACTAATTAATTTAATTTGTTTGCACTTTACCATTTCAACTCGGACAAACGTTTTATTTTAAATGTAAATTACCATATAAAAGCATGGCTCAGCTTTTAGTTTAATGAAAAATGTAATTTTTTTTTTAACAAACACACTTTGATTTCTGCCAGCATTATATTGTCAGTTTATAAATAAACAAAACTTGTAAATAACTAAACCAACAAATAGAAGAGGAATTGAAGAATGGAGTAGAAAATTGGACAGTGGTAAATCAATGGGATCCAGCAAGTATGTCACTAGCTATAGAAGTAATAGTATTTCTAGATGATAGATATATATTAGCTTGTGATCTACATATTTTAGCCAAAGATGTTTGGCTTAATATGCTTAACCCCTTAGTGACAAGACATTTTCACCTTGACTTTCCCTTGGTGACAATGGCTGTTTTGACAATTCTAGGGTGTTTGTGTTTAGCTGTAATTTTTTTCTTTCTCACATACAGTACCCACACAAATTATATGTTGTTTTTATCGTCATAAGAAGGGCTTTTATTAGATGCTCTGTCAATATGGCTCCCCACGATCGCTCCGTGGGGCGATCGTGGGGGTCCCAAAATAGAAATTTCGGTGCTGGCTATTGCCTCGATGTCGAGGCAATAGACCAGCACTGTTAAAGCGGTTTTCGCGATCATTGATCTTGCTACATAGTAAGTTTTAGGACATGGAAGCCCCAAACTACCCTGGCATTTTGGCCTAATTAAAAGTGTACATCTTAAGTGGGGAGGCTTTTGTGCCCACAGGAATTTCAGGAACATAGTTCGGATTTATGTGAAAAAAGCAGTAGGGATCAAAATAGGTATTGTTTGAAATAAGTACAAAAGCCGAGGTAATACATTCATTTGAAGGGCGTTAGCTCTCCATGTCCAGGAGATATGGAGCGGGCTCCATGTCATAAAATCTTTCTGCAGAATGGTGAGTAGTGGTGGGAAGTTTTGTTGGTATAACGATTGAGTGGCGTTACTCAGCCAGATTCATAAAAATTTCCATTTATGGCTGAACCATTTAAAGGGAAGGGTAAGCGTCAGCTGTTGCACTTCAGATGAGGGAAGGGAATTGTTAAAAATGTCAGATTTGCCAAAGTTAATCTTTAGGTCAGCTAGGTCACCATATTCCCTCAGGAGGTTGGGGAGGGAGATCAATGGGTTAGTGATGGCAAACAGTAAATCGTGTGCAAATCCCAATACTTTATGATGAGTTTTACTCAATTCCAGTCCCCAGATGTCTTGATTTTGATGAACAGCTGCCATAAATGGCTCAAGTGATAGTATGAAAATTATAGGGGACAGGGAACAGCCCTGTCTAGTGCCGTTGGAAATATCAAAAGTCTGTGACAGGGAGCCATTGATTCTTATAGATGCTGAGGGGCGGCAGTACAGGGACGACACCCAAGCCATCATATGGGGGCCAAAGCCCATGTGTTTAAGTACTTCCAACATGACAGTCCAATCTAGTCAATCAAACACTTTCAGTCGATAGCAAAATGGTGTGGATTTTAGGCGAACAAACTCGTAGTGGTAGCAACAGAGAGAGAGGTCTACACCTGACACCTCTCCATACTTCTCAATACATGTATACAAACTTCTGGTGGTACATTGGTTACTATCTGTAAATCCCCTGGGGGGGGGGGGGGGGGTTGCAAAAGCATAAGCATAGGAGGCATATTCTCTTGCGTTTGGAATAGTCACTTGCATAATCACCCGGGTCATTAGTGAAACATACGAAAACTTGGCATGGGTAAGTGGCACTAGTGTAATGGTAAGGACGGGGGAAAGATGCCAGGTCCATCGCTGCATATAAATTAAACCTGCAAAGAGTTGCATTATGCACAGTAGGAAATTCACTGGCTAAACACCGCCATGGTCTGGCCTGGACATGTTGCCACTGGGTGTATAAGATAAGAGTTTAGGCTCCACGGTCGAGACAATAGCTTAAACGAAGGGCAGAATGTGTTCCAGGGTAGGAACCATGCATCAGACATACACCCTAAACGAGAGGGGTATAAGTCACCTCGCATAAGCTTGGGACCCAGTGCAAATGTTACAACCCGTAATCTATGTTTGACACAGACGATTGCAAAGTCCTGCGGTGATAGGACATAAAGGGGGGATATAATCAAAGGTATTATGTATCTAAAGTGTGAAAGGATTTCAGGCCTGTCAGGTAGGGCATTGAAAATGCCCTGAAGCAGGATAAGTACATCTTCCTCCAGAGGACCACATCTGTTGCAACCCATTGTAGTTGTCGACGTTTGGTGCTCGTGTTTATGGAGGAAGGTGGTGGAGCTCAAAGACGATGAGGGCATGTTCAACTCCGGTCCCACCCAAGACAATTTTTATGATGTGAGAAAACCTCTGAGATTGGTGTCCACCAATGGACACACATGGTAGGGGTGCTTTCACTTTCATAAATGAATCATGTTCAACTGCAGTGCATTTTTAAACAGGTGGTATATACTAAATTAATGCAATCACTCTAAATAGACCAGATTAATTAAATCACCACTTGCCTTATTGGTAGATTTGAACATTTTATGACCATATTTATATTTATTTAACATTGTGTTTTTAAATTTACATTGTCTTACCACTGTATAGTGTCATGTCTTTTGTATATACTGCCTTTTCAATAATATCGTACATGATTTCCTACATTTACTCTTGTATACCACATTACTAGTGTTGAGTGAACCTGAACCGCACTGTTCGGGTTCGTACCAAACATTACGGTGTCCGTGCCACGAACCCGACCATTTCACTGTATGTTCGGGTTGGAGTTTGAGGTTTGGCTATAAACCGAAAGTCTATAAAGACATTCAGTTTATAGACTTTCGGTTTATAGAATACATGTAATGCTATTGCTATTCTATAAACCGAAATAGAGTCCCCATTCATACGAATAGGTCAATTTACCTATTCGTATGAATAGGGACTCTATTTCGGTTTATAGAAAGCCAATAGCATTACATGTATTCCATAAGCCGAAAGTCTATAAACCGAACGACATTCGTTTTATAGACTTTCGGTTTATAGAATAGCATAGAATTACATGTAGTCTATAAACCGAAAGTTCATAAACCGAACGTCATTCGGTTTATAGACTTTCGGCTTATAGAATACATGTAATGCTACTGACTATCTATAAACCGAACTATTTCAATTTCTTTTGAATGGGGACTCTAGTTCAGTTTATAGAAAGCCAATAGTAGTACATGTATTCCATAAGCCGAACGTCGGGTCCCCATTGACTTCAATGGGGTTCGGGGTCAAGTTCGGGGTCAAGTTCAACCCCGAACCCGGACTTTTTTCCGAAGTTTGGCCGAACCCGCCGAACCCGAACATTCAGGTGTCCGCTCCACACTACACATTACATGATATGTTGGAGTGCTATACTTCAAAGCATAGTAACTGAATAACATAATGATGTAGAGAGTGAGTAGTTCTTAGTGTATCAAATGTAATAATAAAAGGTGTTGCGCAATATAATACTTATCTAAATGATTCTTCCGGATAGTATCCAAAAAACACACTCTCATAGATACATATAAAACCAAAGAGAAACAAACATACAATGTGAAGACCTATATAGGCAAAATAGATAGATAAGTCCCCCAAAGGAAACGTACTTACACTTTCTAGAGCCAAATATAACCGGCTCTGAGGCAAATGGTGCTCCTTTTCGTTTTTCCACAGTAGAGGTGATGTTATCGAATGTGTAGAGGAGACGATGAAGTGTATATAAATTTTTAATAGCCTCTTAATTGTAGTTGAGGCTTTAAAAGCAGGTAAATAAAAACGTACTTGGACAACAGTATAATGCGGTAGTGATCCTCCGTCATAAAAGTCCAATTGAAGAACCAGCTAACATGCGGGGATGAACAGGTCTCCGTTTGAGCTTCCTGATTCCGCTGGGCAAACAAAGTCTCTTGTGTGGACGTCACAAACTGCTACCGCTTTCATTTATATATATATATTTTATTCATTGTTTTTTATTTATATTTTATTATTTTTTGTTGTTGTTTTTATTTTCCACTTTAAGCGCCAGTCACTTTATATACCTTGTATCACTTAGTGTATCAAACCCTGCTTTGCAGAAACTACTGTTATTTCTTTTGTACAATTTTAGGGATAAACAGAACTATAAAAAAGTGAACGATGGAAATGAGGAAACATAACAAAAATGTATACATTTGCATTACATAATCTCCCAAAAAAAAAATTTTGTAGACAACCTGGCACAGTTATGAAAAACACAGAAAGGTAAGGTAAAATTGTTTGCAGCTGCCCATAATTATGTAGATTAAGTTCAACTAAAAATTTACATAATTATAGGAACAGGCCATAGGTTATTTTTCTATTCAACACAAATCTTTCCCATGCTGCTGAGTTCCATAACCCAAAATAGCTTTTCTAATATATTCATTTCAAATGATTTCCAACATCATAGCATGTAAATGTGGGTTTTATACTATGTAAAAAAAAACAATAAAAAACATTTTATTAAAATTGTAAATGTTTATTTTACAATAACGTCAAGATTATTTGTTTTTAATTTCTTGTCACAGTGAGAAATGTAACAAAAACTTGATCATACATTGAACTTTATCATTATTGCTGTACAGAATGTGTTTGCTGCCATTAACTCCACTCTCCTGTTTATTGTTGTTGCTGTCCACTTGTTATTCTCCTGTGATTCCCCTCTTTTTGCCAACATTCTCCTCTGTTTCAGTTTTGATGTATTTTGATATATATATATAAAGTACTTCTTTGCTTCAGTACTCACCTAGCCTTTAATCACAAGGCATGCATGTGTACATATAATGAATTGATTGATCTATCTATTTACCTAGATAGATAGATAGATAGATAGATAGATAGATAGATAGATAGATAGATAGATAGATTTAATGAATTTGGAAGGGGTAGTGGAGTGTAGATTTCTAGAAAGGAAAAATTTATGAACTTCAACTATAAAGCAGATGGTATTTGTGTTCAATAAATCTATGCTAGGGTTGCATAATTAAATTAAAAATCTATTCTTTTGGGGCTTTTCACTAAAGGTGAGTTGTAGGTGAGAGGGGGAGTTGAGGTGAGATGAATATTTCAACGCTCCAGTTTAACTATACATTGTGCATGGACAAACATGGTGAGCTTTCCGCTCTCCGCAAACTCACCGAGTTGTCCTTGAGCAGTGCATATCTAAATTGGTGAGATTTAAATATTCATCTCCTCTCAACTCACCACATCTCACCCGCAACTCACCTTTTAGTGCATAGCCCACTTTGCGGCTAAAATCAAATTTAAAAAGGCATTGGTTTAATTTGAAAATAGCTGCGGGTTTCCCAAAACACTTGAGTTTTGAAACCTGCACACTTGCTATTTTAATTTTGAGCTTTATTACCATGTTTTGTTGTATAGTAGTAATATAGTAACTGAGGTTGAAAAAAGACCAAAGTCCACCAAGTTCAATCCTTCAAATTATCCTCCTTCCAAAAGGCACTCAGATTTTACTGTCGGTCAACAAGCAGTAAAAAAAAAAAATAATATGTATTCTGTTATTTATGGCCCTGTATGTTCTCCTTTTCTATAAAAAAATTTTTTTGAAGGTATTTATTATAGCACCACCTCACCTTTTATTGTCTTTACCCTAAATTAAATCTTTGCTCTTCCAGTGCGAAGTGTTCTTTGTACATTTCTGTTATTCACAGGAGAGCTTTCTATGAACCCTGCGTATATTAAGATAACATCATAATATCTCCTTCTAATATTTCCTGTAAGACACAGTTTTTGTGCCAAATATTGCAATACCATGTCAAAAAGTTTGCAGTCATCTGTGTAATCTCGTAAACTAGGGTCTACTCTATGGTGACTACCAACAGTCAGCAAATACATTTAGGGCTTCTAATATGTGCATCTATAAGTGTTATAATACATTCAATTCAAAGAGCACTATAGGTGCTAAAATATACTATGGTGTGTAATATAAAACAAAACACCCTAATATAGAATGATTTCTAATAATCAACAAAGCAGTACCCAAACAGAAGAGAACAAAAAAATTAATAACACTTAATAATAAAATAAATAAAACAAATTGAATACAAAAGAGACAATAAATTATATAAACTAATAAGCAATAAACAATTAAATATAAATCCATTGCGTTAAAATGATACTTAAAAATGCCCCACAAATATCTATTCTACTAAAGTGTGTTGTTGTAGTGTATTTCACTATTTTTTTTATGTTTCTCTAATGTGAATGGTTTTATTGCAGCAAGGAAATGAATAAGACAGCATCTACACCAGAGATTTTCTACAAGCCATTAAAGTTGTCTTTACTTGATAGATGCAAACACCTGAATTCACTTGAAATTTTGATAACCACTGACTAAAAATGATATAATGTATTGAAGTGTTTATCTCATGTCTTAATGATAAGTCACTTGCTTTCTTCATTAATGCCAATGTAATTTGAATGTTAATTGGTGTAACGCTCTTCCATTGCTCAGAAACGGTTCACTTGATATTTTTAGTTAGTTAAATGACTTCAGGGCTATTGCAGGGAAAATCAGGAACCATAGGATTTTATACAAATTAGAAAAATAACTGTGTGTAGCTTGCAGATTACATTTTGATATATGAGCTGAAGTCATCCTCTGTAGGGTACAACTGCTATTGTCATAGAAAAGTAATTGATATTTTGTATAAGACTGTACAATTCTAACAAGCATGTTAGTTTTCTAGCAGTATAATACTTGTCTGGGATGCATTTGGGGTTTATACAGCCTGAGTGCTATGATCAACAGATGCCTAGACAATGTTTCCTCGGTGATGTTACTGGACTGTGATGCTGAATCAAGTGTAGAGCCATGGAACAGGTGCCTGCTCATCCAGGTCCACATGACGCCATGTAAAATGTAACAAAGTAGACTTGACAACCACTAGGCACTTCTAAACTAAGGGCACCTTGGTGTGCTGCCTAATGTGTGTCGACCACAGCTCATCTATGGGTAAAAATTAAAATGTTAATTTAAATAAGTCGGAGTATCATTTTAATTGTGTTAGTATTCTGAAATGACAACATGGTAAGTTTAGACAGCATGGAAAAATATTATGGATAAGATGCTTATAAGTAATAAAGGGATTATTGGAAAAGGGATGAAGGGTTATAAGGAAAAAGTAGTGCTTGTGACAGTAAAGATATGTAAATTAAGGAAGAAAACAGGGAGCCTACAAAACACATTTTTTGAAAACAAATGAACAAAGGAAATAAGAACAAAAAGAGAGCGGGAGCAATCTGCATGTGTGTAGGATATAGAAGGATAATATAAAAAGAGAGCAGAGGCTGAAAAAATAAATTCCAGAAGTATATGTACTTTGATAGGTGGAATCAATGCAATTAAATAAACCAAACTAGATTAAAAAAAGTAATGAGTAAAAAAGAGGTCTAAAAGTTGGAAAAGATGAAATCATCGATATCATTTTACATTTCTAGAATTCTTTTACAAAGACAATATGGTCTACTCAGGTAGCTCCTTTTTTTGGGATCAGAAATGATGCACTGAAGTCCAGATGTATTTCTATCATATCGGTGGCAAGGGAACAGCCGAATTTCATGCTACTCGGGTAGCGCTGATGTGCCTCCGAATATATCTGCAATTCTGAAATCATAGGTAGTCCCACACCGATATCTCCTGACACCTAGAAATTTAAATAAGCATATTTGAAATACAAAAATATTCATATGTAATTATATCTTAATTATATAATTAATGTTGTAGACTATACAATAATATATGCATTTAAAATGTCAATAAAAATGTTTACTTTTTTATTTTATGTATTTTATTATGTTTTTAATTAATGCATCATGTTTAGAGTTGAGCGGACACCTGGATGTTCGGGTTCGGCGGGTTCGGCCAAACTTCGTAAAAATAGACTTTCGGTTTATGGAATACATGTAATGCTATTGGCTTTCTATAAACCGAATCTCTTTCGGTTTATAGACTTTCAGTTTATGTAATACATGTAATGCTATTGCTATTCTATAAACCGAAATAGAGTCCCCATTCATACGAATAGGTCAATTGACCTATTCGTATGAATGGGGACTATATTTCGGTTTATAGAAAGCCAATAGCATTACATGCAATGTATATGTATGTAATGCTATGGGCTTTCTGATTGGCTGCCCTGCAGCCTTTCAAAATGCGCCATTAAATCACCGAACCCCGAACTCCAACCCGAACATACAGTGAAATGTCCATGCTCGGGTCCGGGGTCCAAACCAGTAATGTTCGGTACGAACCCGAACAGTGCGTTTCGGGTTCGCTCAACACTAATCATGTTATTTTTATTTTATACTTTTTTTAAATTACATTTTGACTTGTTTCTGGGCTATTTCGGGAGGGCCTCGACTACTACAGATATTTAATTCTTCAGCTAAAATCTGGAAAATTGATAATTGTGAATTTTGTGTATGTTTCCCAAATTCGGAGTGTGACCTGCGTTCATCAGCACATATTCAGAAGCTGAAAATCTATGTTTTTCATAGTGAAATCGCCCTATCTTTATGCTTCTGACATTTCAGTTTCTGAGCGGCCCAAAGTACTACCGGAATTATAAAGTTATTAAATGCTGCCAGCGTTATGAAGCAAAAGGCTAACTTAAAGAAAGGTCTGATATTTCCAAACTTCAGTAATACTGACCTCATCTACACGTGACATAGTGCTTCACAATTACAAATTTACAGCATGTACCATAGTCACAAACACAAAGAACACTATCAATATGTCCAAAGTTAACCAGGACCACCTTTTCCTTTAACGTTCAATAGTGCTTGACATCCATTAGACATATAACCCATATATATTATAACCTGCTTTTTCTGACCTGCAACCTCTTCAAATAGCTTGTTATTTTCCTCGTAATTGTGTAATGTGTTTTTAGTTATTTTTAAATAGTTATTTGCGTATACATACTGTATAATATATATGTATATATATATATATATATATATATATATATATATGTGTGTGTGTGTGTGTATATATATATATATATATATACATATATATATGTACATATGTATATATGTATATATATATATATATATATATATATATATATATATATATATATATGTTATATATGTATATTTGACTTACTAATTGAGACAATGTATTTCTTTGATTTATATCGGCTGTAATAAGATAAACAGATGGCCCCAATTATCATTTACAGGCTCATCCATTTCCGATTTTAGATCTCCTATCCCAGTACATTTCCTTGGGGGGGAAACTAAACCAAGTTTTACACAGACTGAAATATGCAAAACTGTGGCTTATTAATGTCTATTGTCAACCTATATCTTAGGGAATTACCAAAGGGTACATATCATACTGTTATTGAGAGTATAGTTTAAATCCGCAGATTACAGAGAGGTTATAAAATATACCATGATTCATCAGAAGAAAACAGATACCTTTTCAAATTCTGCAAAATAGACAGACCTTTATAACCAGCAAAATGTCATAGAGAAAATGAGTTACACACAATCATGAACTGTATGTGGATGACATATGGTAGGCCAGTGGCACTCTTTTAGCTGTTCTTTCAGCTATTTCAGTCTGCGTATTTTAATTGATTCCTGGCTTTATTTTTATAAGCGTCTGCATAGTCGTAGTATTTCATATGCAAAATAGCAATTTAAAACATCTTTAGTCTTCAGTTGAACCAATAATTGGTCCTGTTTGCAATACATTTGTTCAGATGTTAATATTTTAATACTTAATGGCCAATGATGCTAAATATGAGTGTATGCTTTTTTCACTTTTGCTAAACAAAGTGAAACATTAAAAAAATCCCTTGCTTTTAACCCCTTAACGCATGTGGACGTATATATACGTCCTGAAAAGCATGGTCCTTAAGGACCATGAGGACGTATATATACGTCCTCCGTTTTCATGTAGTGTTGCGCTCATTAGCGCAACACTACATGTCTGTAGCTACTCTCAGAGGCTGCTTCGGATCCGAAGCAACCTCTGAGAGGGCTTTCAGCCCCCCCTCGACCCCCCCGTGCGCATACGATCACCTCGAATGTGATCATATGCGCGTTTACACACATAGGCAGTGAAAGATGATCACTGCCTATGTGTGTTAAAGTGTTGCAATGATGCCTCTATCGAGGCATCATGCAACACAATCTGTGCCCTCCTGGGCACCGCGATCACCCGGTGATCGCGGGTGTGTGCTGTATCGGAGGAGCATGTTCCTCCGATACAGCATGCCCAGAGGAGAGCGACGGAAGACAGAAAAAAAAATCTCTTCCGTCGCTCTGAAACCGCTACTTGACTGCCCCTACAGGCAGTTAGATGGTATTACAGTTAAAAATAGAAAATTAAATAAATAAATACATTAAATAAATAAATAAATGGAAAAAGCTAACCCTTGATCTACTGAACCTAGATCTAGGGTTAGGGTCACAAATAGGGTAATAATTAGGGTTAAATGGGGGTTCGGATGATTACAAGGGTTAGATTAAGGGGTGGGGGTCAATTTAGGGTTAGATTAAATTTAGAGTTGGGGTAAATTTAGGGTTCGGGTTTAAAAAATCACTGTAGAAAAAAATGGTTAGAAAACACTAATATTGTTTATTACACTATTACGTGAAATAAAACATAGACAAACAAGGAAACATTGATATTACTAAACTCAGGACAAATAGTAGAAATATATAGACGGGGTCTTTTTTACCATTTGTAATTGTGTAAAAAAAAAAATCTGGTCAAAGTTGGAAAAAGTGTTTTTCATGGCATATTTTCATCATATTTTATATTTTTTTAATAGTAAATGATATCATATGATGAAAATAATAGTATCAAATGAAAGCCCTATCTGTCCTTTAAAAAATGATATATAATTTGTGTGGGTGGACTGAACACAAAGAAAGAAATTCACAGTTCAGTAAACGTATGACAAAAATAATGGAATTCTGGTCTTCAAGGCACGTCAAATGCAACATAGCACTCGGTCACTAAGGGGTTAAAGGGTTACTAAACTTTTTAAAATCATTTGCTTCTTTAGCAGATGTAAACATTAAAATATCAGCTCTCGAGTAGTAATATCAACTCTAGAGTAAGCCTGAGTTTACTCTCAGATCTGTTTTTCAGCTGAGAGGCAGAGCGATCTGGTTGCAGGTGTGCATATCATTTTAACATACACATCTAGTGCCAAACAGCAGTGAACCAGACACAAGATGAGCTTACTTACCATGCTGACTAAGCACAGCTAATCAGGGAAAAAGATCTCTCATTAACCAATGACAGAGGAAGATGTCTCTGATTCTTCCAAGAGATTGTGTGGCGGCTTCATAGAATCTCACTGAAGAGTACATAACCTAAGTGCAGGGAGAGCAGCAAATAATGGTGGGTATGGTGGGCAGCTGCTGTGGGCCCTAAAACTTTGTACCATTTTGCCGGGCCTTAATGATGGCCATGTCTGATGGACTTTTGTTAAATAAATAATTGTGGGTGCCTGTTCTGAATAAAGATGGATGGTTGGATGGAAGAGTGGATAGATAGACAGACAAGTTAAGATTTTTTTTTAATGTTGCTAGATTTATAATTTGCAATTGAAGCCAGTAGGTACATTGCACTACTGGGTTAAAACCATACATTTCAGTGTGGTTGTGGCCTGACAAAAAAGAAGCACAAATATCTGAAAATACAGATATTATATAAAGGTTTAGAGATAGTTCTAAATGAATACATAGATAGGTAGATAGATGCAAATCCAGATATAATTAGATAGCTGATAGAGAATCATATAGTTGAGCAGTTCAGGTAGATACAGTACAGGTCAATGCAGTAGTTAGAGACAGATAGAAACTAGATGTCAACAAAAATATTCTGACGGTAACATACAGACATATAACTGATGTTTAACATCCAGATATACAGATAAACAAAAAATGCAGAAAAATATGGAAACAAGCATATTTCTGAACTTGGGACAACATTTAAAAACTATTTAGATGGGGTCTTTTTTAATGATTGTATTTGTGTAATTATTTTAGGTCAAAGTTAGAAAAGGTGTTTTTTTTTATTTTTTCCCTTATATCTTATGATTTTTTTTGTAGTAAATTATAAGATATGATGAACATAATGGTATCTAATGAAAGCCCTTTTTATGATGATAAAAACAACATATAATTTGTGTGGGTACTGTATGTGAGAGATAAGAAAATTACAGATCAACACAAACACCCCAGAAAATGTAAAAACAGCCCTTGTCACCAAGGGAAAGTCAAGGTCAAAATGTCTTGTCACTAAGGGGTGGAGGAGGAGAGATGGAGAATTAGAAAAATATTATTGAAAGGAAAGAACAGGAGGAGATAGTCTGAGCGTGAGAGGTAGGGGGAGATAGAGACAAAAAGGAGTAAGGAAAGAGAAACAGGGAGAGATAAGGATAGAAACAGAAATTTGATCAAATAGATATATGATGCAAAAAGTATAGCTGTATACATTTAGATGTATAAGTTGTCATTCACTTTTTAGAAATTGATAGCCATACAGATATACAAAACCAGAAATATACAGATGAACACAGATACAGATACATACAGCTGACAGCTTAGAGCAAACACGTGTGTCAGTGGTCATATTAATATGCAGGAAACAAATGTATCATTTTAATGAAAATAGATTAACATGAAAAGTTATTTTGACTGAACAATGGATTTACTAGCAAGAAATAAACAAAAAAATAGAATTAACTTGTTTAGTAAAAAAAAACGTGTCTAACAAATATAATTTAATTCTTCGACAGCTCAACATAGAGAGCAGATGGGAGGGAGGCAGTGGACTTTATCTGGACTTCCAAAAGGCAATTGCCAGTGTACCAAACAGGAGTATTAACAAATATGGCATTGAGGGAATTACACTGAAATGGATAGAAAACTGTCTTGGCGGAAGAAGACCGAAGGTCAGTATAACTACTGCAATTGCAGGTCACACACATATCTTGAGTAGGTTTAGTAAGGAGTTTGCACATACTGTACATTTGTGTCAAGATATAATTTAAAGACCTGGGGGGAAAAAGCATTAAAAGCATTCATAAAGTATAATAAACATACATAAATGAAGTATGTATAATCTGTAAAGCACATTTTGTGACTAGAAAGACACAATGACACAGCATGTAATATTTCATAACAATATCTGATAAATGCAACTATTTTAATATAGCTGTGATGTGCTAACAACAGCAAGAATATCCAAGATGCAGCACATTTCTCATTGAAAGAAATAGTAAAAGTAGCACACAAATTGCAGTTGTCTCTTGATATAATTTCTCACCCAAATAAATTATGTTAATAAAAAACATTGTAACTCCATCAGTAAACTGCTCTGATATGTGTGTGGATGGATGCCAATGATGTATCCACCAACCTGCTTTATGCACTTAGGGGAAAGCTAAGTGTATATACAGCTCACTTGGCTAAAGGTTCACTGCCAATACATTGTTTATTGAGGAACTGCCAATTTTGCCTTAGTTGAAGTCCACCAGGAACTCATGCTAGAAATGTGTTGGCATTGGATTTTCCCCAAAAATCAATACTCAGAGGAGATCGTAATGCATTCTTCACTGACCTTGCTGATGATCAGCGTGCCAGAACACTCCATCAAGTTTGGCACCCTTGTCCACTTTGTTAAGTGTAAAGGTGGTCATTTTCTGATTTTCACCTAGAAATTATCAAAATATGCAATTTTCTTTTACTATGCTGCCATGACAAAACACAGTAATTTGGTACAGAATGGGAAGTAAGTTTATAAATAGATCAAAAAATAATCATTTTATTTGGCTGAGAAATATTTTGCAAAAACTGTTAACAGCAAATACCTATATATCTATGTTCAATCACATTTTGGTTTTGTTTAAAATTCCGTTCACTGTGTCCACAACCATATTTGAACATATGAACTATTTATGGATTCAATCAATATTATTTGTTTTTCAAGTACTGTGTATGATAGATATATGCTTTTGAAAAGAGGAAACGTGCCATATAACTTAAGGCTAGCTTTAATATTGTTTTAACAACTTTAATTATTTCAAGATGTTGACTTATACAAAATGTACATTGGAAAAAGAAATGCCTCAAGACCTTTTTGATCAACTACATTATGCAACGAAATGTTTGGTTTATATGCAGTCCAATTTTTAGGGTAGTTTATGGAAAAATGATACAATGTATACATATTCATACGCTATTTGTGTTTTTAAAAAAAACAGTAATGTTTCATCAATTTACATTGCTATTTGTTCTATAGTGCCAACACTTAACACTTTATTTGGTACAGTATGTAACTTAACCCCTGTGCCAAGAATACATTTATATATGGCCAAAATCGATTGGTCCTTGAGGACTATTCAGACATATATACATGTCCTCAATCTTTGAGCAGCAGGGGCACTCGCATACGCTTGCTCCTGGAAGAAGATTTAGCCTCAAAACAAGAGAGAGTTCCGGGAGGCTGACCAACTGTGATAATGAATCACAGTGATTGTTTGCCACCCGTAACAAAGCCCATTGGCTTTGAAATGGGCATTTAAGCATGTCAAAGGCATTGTATGCTTTTCATGAAGGGGTTAGAGTATTGAATGATACCTAAAGTAGGAAGTGCCCTGCTCACAAGCTTAAAGGCTCTTTTTACTAAAAGGTGAGCTGCAGGTTAGTTGAAGTCAGATGAACAATTTTAACTATACATCATGCAGGGACAAACCTTTAATGCTAGAAGACCTCAACAGGCCATGGATAATGCATAATTAAATATATACTTAACTTTGCTCTTTTTCTTTTGTGCTTCTAGTTTAGACTCCATTATTATTTGTTCCATGTGTATCTAGTGAGGGTACTGTTACTTGGGATCATTTAAACATTTGTTTAAAAAACTGTTCCATCATTGATGGAAAAATAAAATAAAAACTTTAATTTGTGTGTAAATGACGTTTTATGAAAATTAGAGTGCATGTTATAGTTTTTTGAGTTAAAATGAATTAAAATGTTATATTTGTTAGCTTTTCTTTAAATTTTTTAAGCAATATGTGTTTTTACTTTATGTACTAAACTAATGAAATTATTTATTCATTCTAATTAACTGTGGGCTTCCTACACAGTCTCGTCACATTTCTATTTTTAAATTTAAAGCGATCGCTGTTCATTTTTATTTCTGAACATTTTCTCAAGTATAGCCTCTTGATAGTAGTTTATGCATGTATTTCTGTAATCGCTGATATTGCTTCTTTGGTCTATATCTCTGTGGCAGTAATTCACGTCATTTAATGTTTCCCATCTGTGAGATGTCACTGTGATCCAGTGTCGCTAAGCTTGTTAACTCTGCTTCACATGACAGTAACCTCAGAGCAATATTAATTCAATATTCACTAAAGGAACTTACATGAGATTAATTGATGGGAACTTCATGGTTATTTAATACTATTGCAAATAAAAGGTGCTAGTGCAATTGAATGGAAATGAGCATAGTTATATAGCTTATTTAGGGTTTTATATACATACATATGTGTGTGGGTGTGTTAATACTTATATATATTTTATACATATATTTTATCAGTGACTTAAAGGGACAGTTCCATCTGCAGTGTCGTAACTTTATGCACAATACAATTTTACATCAGAACTGTTCACATGGTGAGCTTCCAGTTAGCAATGTATTTACCATTTATTAATCACAGAAGCTGAGATAACTACAAATCTACTAACTGCTAACTGCTTGTAACTATAACTACTAACTGCTTGTACAAATACAAGCAGAGGAGACAGGTCTCTTGTATTTGGAACGTAAGTATAGATAATTGCGGAGGAACCCATTTATCTTACTGCCATATTGCAGTGATAATGGAATTGTGAGCATTTACCTCTTGTTACTGCACTAGTCTAGCCACAAATCACATGCTCTTAACAGAGTTATATTAAATTAACATGGTCAAAGCCATGTGTCTTTTTTCAAGATGCCCAAGTCTAGATTGGAATGTTACCAAGCAGTTGCATGTAATGTAATATTATTTCAGTGCAGTATTATTGTAAAATTGACATCATAATCTAATGAGTTCATTTTCAGATAATACACTGTCATTGACAGGGACCTTCATCTCTATCTGAATTAATGCTTTTTATTTCATGCAGTCTCTAGCTTGGGAAATACACTCTACAGTTCTTTGGGGAAAGAGTGTGATTTAGTTTTCCACCCAATGATAATGCAAATTATTGTTATTAATCTTTTCCAACATGGCTGTTTGAAAACCTATTGCAAGGAAGGATTGTGGGATCTAGGATTAGCTCTGACTGGTTTCAGATAAAAAATGGAATCAGGCAGGGCTGTCCCCTATCCCCTCTTCTTTATGTGATGGTATCAGAACCTTTCACCCAATTAAGACATCAAAGGGGTGAGATTAGGTCAAGAGGAATACAGGGTACATTTATACACTAATGATGCTTTATTTACTTTGATAGGCCTGATTAGATGCAGTGTTGGATGAGATGTATATATATGGTAGTTTTTCCAACTATAAATTGTATATTACATAATCTGGTATTATTGGTGTTAATTTAGCTAGAAAGTCTAAAAGAGATATACCACTAACATATGGCTTTGTCTGGTGTAAGGCCAAAATTGAATAGTGATCACAGAGAATCCAAATAAGATTGTAGAGGTAAACTACAGAGTAATGCTAGCCAAGACTAATAATTATATTAAGAAATGGGGCTCTAAGGAAATCTCCTGGTCGCGCTATATCAATACCTTGAAAGCACATATTCTCCCTAATTGGATGTATGCATTCTGGACATTAGTGTTCCTAAAAATCTGGCATAAGGAGATCCAGAAAACATTTAATGATTTTAAATGGACTGGTGAAAAGCCCAGATAAGCTAGAAAAGGCTTGTATAGAAGGGTGAATCAAGGGGGTCTCGGCGCCCCAGATAAAGAGAAGTACGACAATGCTAATATTCTACTGCATCTAAATAAGTGCAGATTAAAGATTATCAATTAAAAGGATGGTATATAATGGAACAAGAAAGTCTATAAGAATTGGAATATTAGTTACAACCAATGGGCTATTTAAATCTCTGTAGGAAATTTGATTACAGTATGATAATAGAGCTGCTTACTATTTGGGGGAGAATTAGAATGGAAAAGGGAATTATGTATCTCCTCCCCAGAGATTTATCCTTGGATGCTTTGGAGACAGTTATGCAAGATTAAATTAGATTATTGTAAGGATAGGGGCCTGAATTGTATAGAGGATTTATTGTTGGAAGATTCTATCAAACCTTTCAGTACTCTGAAAGAAGATCATGATATTCCAACTGTTTAGATATTTAAATATCATAGAGTAAACAGTTTTCTAATAGTATTAAAAATTAGTATTGTGGCATGGATTTAGGAATAGTTATTAAACAATTAGGAGTATGATCGATATTTGAGTATTTTGAAGGAGTGGGAGTGAGGTTGTGCACTCCAATCTGACTATACAGATTGGATTGTGATTATGACTAGGTTGAAGTCAACAATATTGTGCCTGAATATACTAGAAACCCAATACAAAATAATACAATAATACAAAGATTGCACCTTGTTCCAACAAAATTAATTACATTTTTCATAATACAGCCCTGCATGTTGGAGATGCTTGAATGATAAGGGTACTTATCTACACTTTTTGGTGGGACTGCCACTCAATGGGTATGTTCGGAGAAATTAAAATTGGAGTTTTGAAGAAAGAGTTTCCAAGGAAACAGTTTCCAAGTCTCCAACTTCCATCTTCTTGCTATGCTTCACTTAGCTGCCATAAGAATATGTGGAACTAAATAATATTCAATATTTTATCAATTTGGCCTTCCCAAGTGTAACATCATAGTCGAAGGGACTATGCTGTTATTCTTGGGAAGGTCAAAATTATCAAATATTGAATATTTATTAGGTTCCACATATTCTTATGGCAGCTAAATGTAGCATAGCAAGAAGATGGAAGTCCCAGTAATAACTAGCATGGAAACATATAGACAACCAGATATTTTTTCAACTTGAATGGAATTTTTTTTTTTTGTGTTTTTATATTTTTCATATTGTATTTATTGTTCATATATGATAAAGGGATGCAATACCTAGTGTCTGTAAATGATAATGTGATGTACTCCATGTTTGTAAAACCAATATTTCTAAACAACAGCAGATCTGTTTTTCTTGTTGGTTATGCAAGTCAAATAAACAAAAAATTGTAGATGAATTTGTCATACCAGCATCTAATGTGTTTTTTTTTAATTTCCAAGGACCAGCTAGAAGTGTGTTTGATCCTACAGTGTACATATTAACGATAACCTCTAACATAGCTTACAGTTCTGCACAGGGGAGATATTATTAATTGTAATTGTGAAGATAAATGAATTACAGTTGATGTCAATATTGAGAGTACTTTAATGAAAGGAATTTTTCAACCATGTACATTTGTGCAAATGTCATTGATCTCTTTAAATGTGCAACATGAGCATTATCTGTTGGTATTTTGGCCATAATCTGCCATACACAAGTGAGTAAAGAGTTGTATGAAGCTATTTAAATATCTGAAAAGTGAAATATTATGGTTGCCTTCTAATCAGAGAGTATAATAGCGTGTATAGGTTCATGAGACTTGGTGTACAATATTTTGTGACTTAATTTGTCCACAACATTTTGGCACTAATAAAGTTAGTTAAACAGAGTTCTAAAAGTGCAGCAGTTATGGTTGAACCCTGCTGACTGCTCTACTTTTTTAGTATAGTTCTATAATTCCCCTGTATGCCTAAACAATTTATTGTTTAGTCATCTGGCAATTGAAAGCTGCTTATTTGTTTTCTTAATTTTCTGTTCATGATTTTCCAATTACTAATACATTTAAAATACGTATATATGTTGATATGCACTTTTGTGGTATTAGTGGTTCAAGTTATTTTGAGTTGTTAGGTCTGTCCTGACTCCATTTTGTTTCTCAAGTAGAAGGAAGCAGTAAGATCTGTGTGTCCAGTAACACAGAACTGTGTTTCCTTGTTCTGGTTTCTGGTTTTAAATTGCAGTCTCCGATATCTCAGATGATAACTATCACTGTTTTGATACTGGTGGCTGTGTAATGTAGACAATTGAAAACAATAGCTTTTTTATATATAGATAGGGTTAATGGCCATGCTATTTCATCCATAAACATAACATTGACCCCAAGCCAATATTTTTTATGGCCTGCTAGTAAAAATACACTGGGTGGCAATAAGTGGAGTCTATAAAGAGCAATTCTAAAGTCCTAAAAAAGGATCAGTCACCATGAAAACCATAGAAATTTTCTTTCTTTTTTTATTACTCAGAATGTTGCTCCAGAATTGGTCTTTATGAGTAACCCCCATTATGTTTAGGAATAATATGTTTAGATTCACGGATATTGTTGGGATATTGAGTGCAATACTCTTGCCTCTTATATGATGTTTAATTGATTTGACTCATAGCTTGTATTTAATAATTTTAATTTTGTCAGTGTAATTGTATTAAGGGTTTTTAGTCAAATTATGGCCACATTTTGCTTTAATCCTGTATAAATAATTATTTTAAAATCATGAACGTGCCTACTTTCTTCTCACTTATTCAGAAATGGCTGAAACTTATAAGCATGCTAATAAAGAACATGGTTTGTGCAAATCTTAGTTAAAAAACTACTCAGATTTATACTTTTTTTCTTGTTAATTTGCAGCCTGAAAAACATTACTAAACTGTGCATCAGCCTTTTAATGCAGCCACTTCATGCACATTAACCCCTTCAATGCTATAGAAGACACTGAAACAGTTAACTCTAGATCCGACAGAGCTACAAAATGACCACCAGCCCGGAAAATAATGCTAAAGCCAGGGGGTTGAAAAGTGCATATGACTAGATAGGGCAATGACCCCAAACTATAAAAGTGCCTTTGTCCCCCCCCCCCCCCCCCCCCCCTTTATATCAGGGCTAAGGGTAAGTCTCTTGGTAAGCATCTGGAGCTTTAAAAAATACATGGGACCAGAGGTTTACCAAGTGCCCACTGATATAACCCATAGGGCCAAAGGCTACTCAAATGCCCCTTGCTCTTAAAATATATAAATAAATTCCCCCATGGGGCCAGGGGCTTCGCAAATGCCGCTGGCACCATAAAATAAATGATTGTCCTCATGGGGCCAGAGACTGGTCAAATGCCTGTTTGCTCATTAAATAAATACAACTATGTTTTAAATTAACTTACCTATTCCCCTTTCTCCCTCCCAACCTCTACTTGTCCAGCGGGGGATGAATCAATTAGTGAAAATCACTGCTCCTCCAGGGATGCAAACTGTGCTCTGTCGATAAAGATATAACTTTAATAAAAAGTAACCCAAAGATTTGGCTATCCACAAATAAAAATTAATCCAACTAATAAAAAAATGATTGGTGCAAAAATTTTTTGAATATCTAAGGAGGCATCTGATTGAGTAACTCTAATTACCAGCCAATGTCAGCCAAGCAGAATCCTCCCTGGTCCCAACCCTATCATTGGTCAATTAAATGCCTTCTTAGGCATGAACTAGTGCTTTAACAGGCAATAGTTCTGAGGGGTAAGTTTGCATTGAAACGGACGATATTCCATTAGAAATACAATGTGATACAAAAACTTTAACTTTTGCTGGAGTTAACGGCGAGCATTGACTCTTTATGAACTGATAGGAAATATCTAACCAGCAAAGAGAAATGGTTAAACAATGTTAAAATATAACCTTCAGTTAATACTGCATTAAAAAAGTAGCATAAAGGTGAAATTCAGCAGCTTAGCCCCTTTTAGTATGCAGTGAATTGCAACTGTGATCACATAAATTAAACTCTCCAGGACAATGATTTTCTTTTTTTCTACTTTAGCTGTGTGTGCATTTAAATTAAAGTGCAATCTTGCTTTTTAAATGAATCCCCACTATAATATATTGTTTTTTTAAAGACAGATAGGGCTTTCCTTTGCAACCATTTTTTTAAGATTTAACCCCTTGTTTAATGCATACAATTTAACAAAGAGTGTAAAAATTGTAAATCAAAAGTGTTTTTTCGTGCTTTTTTGTTACATTTTTCTCTGGGACACAGTATATTTCTCGTTTCTCTCTCTCTGACACAAGATAGAAATGTGTCAGTGAGAGAGGGAAGTTTTTGACAATCATTGTTCTTACAGCACTGATTGTCATTTGCTGTATTTTTTGCATTTATTGCATATGATCAATATGATTTTCACAGGGATCACATGTATAAATGTCAAAAATGATCGCTGATTCTGGTCTGCCTAACTGTTAAGGCAACCAGGATCAACTTACCCCATCTCTCCCCCAAAATTTGGAGGAGGATGGCAATGGATTGCCTGTCTCAGCTATTGTAGGCTTAGACAGACCCTTTTTCTGCGTGTTTCAGACTTGCCTCAATAAGAGGCAGTTTGAAACACCCCTCCCCCTATTTGCATAGGGTGAGGGGGCATGATTGACTATTGTCACTGGCCTATTATTTTAAGACTGCCCATGCAAGGTCCTGAATGCCTTTTTTTCTTTGCTTTCCTGGATAGCCTTCACTTGTGAGCCTTCCAGGAAAGCCACAAATAGAGTGAACTACGGTGAGCAAAAACTCTGCAAAAGACCCCTCGTCTTATATTCGAGGTCGTCTTATAGTCTTACCTCAAATCGATGTCTGATTATAAGACTGGGATCCAGGTCCCCAGCAGAGCTGCAGGGGACGTGTATCCCCCTCAGTAACAGCCAGTGGATGTCTGTGCAATACACGCAGACTTCCTCCTCTGCTGCCCAGCATGTCCGTCGGGACTTCTATGACAGAAGCCGGGAGGTCATGTGACCTTTTGGCTTCATCATCGAAGTCCCAGCATAAGTGCCGGGCAGCAGCAGAGGATGTCTGCGCATATCGTGCAGACATCCTCCAGCTGCCCACACTACCCACCAGGGAGATTGGGGCAGCTGGTGGATGTCTGCACAATAATGCAGACATCCTCCATGCTGCCCGACACTTCCGTCTACTATTACCTTCCGGCTGCTTCATAATAGACGGAAGTGTCGGGCAGCATGGAGGATGTCTGCACGTAATGTGCAGACAACCCCTGGGTACCCCCACTAGCCACCAGGGAGAGGGGCGACAGAGTGGGTGGAGGGAGGGGGAGACAGAGACAACATTGGGGGGAGGGAGGGAGGTAGGGAGGGGGAGAGAGACAATATTGGGGTTAGGGATGAGGGAGAGAGGCAACGTTAGGGGGAGAGAGGCAGCATTGGGCAAATCTGGGGGGGGAGAGGGCGCATTGGGCAAGTCTGGGGGGTAGGGGCAGCATTGGCACATGTAAGGAAATAAAAATAAGAAATGCATATTTTTATATCATAATGTTTATTTAAATATAAAAAAAAGCTATTTACATGTGAATATATACTAGTTAAACTTTTTTCCTATAGGGTAGTCTTATTTTCAGGCTTTTAGTTTTTTTGCTAAAGGAATATCCAAAGTTTGGGCAGACGTCTTATAATCAGGGTCATCCTATATTTGAGCAAATATGGTATATAGACTGCGCTGACACAACCCAGAACTGTGGTTGCAGAGTATATCGCAGTGACTCCCAACTTTCCTGGGAAATTTGCATTATAAATTGGCATAATAGTACCACTACCTGGTGCTATTCAAGCATATAACACCTTAGTGTATGAAGATTTGTTTTAGAAAAGATAACAAAACAACACATCTATATATATAATTTAAAAAAAATGATCTAAAAAAAAAACTACAAAAAAAAAAAACACACCAGCACTTAACCACTGTCTATAAGATTCACAGGATGTGTTGAAAATACCTTATTCGAGATAGTAATTAAGCATGTTACACATTAAAAACAAGGGGCAATCAAAGCTGTGGCCTGCTTAAAATGTTTCAAACATGATGTGCTTTTTCATATTGTATTGGCCATATTTAGAAGTGACAAAGGTGCTTGGTATTTCATCATTTTTATTTGGAGTGACACTGGACTACCTCATTATTATCAGAGAATCTGCAGTTTATATGGATATATCATACCCTGCAGTGAATATTTATACCAAAGTTCAGTATCATACTGATATCAAGTTCATAATAGAAATATAGAAGGAAAGAAAGATAGACAGATTGATTGATAAATGGATAGAAGTAGGTTTCATTTTCTTCATTACATAACATTACATTACATTACCTTTTATTTAAATAGCGCCAACAAATTTACGTAGCGCTTACATAAGATGATGATTGTCAGCCACAGCTTCATTGTACCATAACATAAAAAAGTTTTCATTGAATTTACAATACTTTTGAACACACATAAAAATAAAATGCATACAAAAGCTACAAGTAACTGAACAAACTTCTTTTGTGTCATTCTTACAAACGCACCATACAGTAGTAGTTTGCTCATAATAGCAATTTAATAACTTGAACCAAATCCAAACACAATAAGTATGTTATATATCGCATTAGAGATCTCTAGGCATCTGACAAGATTCAGTGAAACCATAACAGAAATGATAATAAGGTTATCACTAAAGTTCAGTTGTTTTTTTTGTAGGATCGACCCACGTTGTCCTTAGTCTGTTTTTAGAGGACATATTCTGCTGCATCAATTGATTCACATGCAGGTTGTGTTTTGTGAGTGGGTGTCTGGATCAGGCAGTCTGCATACATAACACCACACAGTAATAAGATATGTAAAGGATGTGCTAAAATGCAGCTCTAATGTTGTGAAACCTTTTTTATATTCTAAGAATAGCTCAAAACTATTTTAAAACTCCAAAAGAAACAATGCATAACATATTTTTGCATGACATATGGATCAGTTAAAATCTATTAACAGTTAATTCAGTCACTTTAGTGCATAAATCATAGTGTTAATAGACAATGAACAAAAATTCACTAGAATTAATGCATTGGGCTACAAGAATTCCATTGATGAATACTTCATTTAATGAACTGTACAATACTTAAATATGTACATTTTTGGATGACAGTCACATTACTATTTCATAATTTAATTGTAACGAAGTGAACAGTAACATTCTAAATGCAATGTAGTTGTCATATATATATATTCAGCATTTTGGGACCATTTAAGAGCCACATAATTTAAAGTCATAGGAGGCAAGCTTATTTTATTGAAGATGCACATAAAATATATTCAAAATAGTTTGTTGTCAACTGTGTCAGTTTGTTGGCTTACTGTGTCTTGCTCTCTCCACATATAATGCATATTTATATACAAGTTACAAGATTGCAACACACAGCCAGACTGTTCAATACAGATTCCTAAACCATTCCTACATCCACACACAGAGCCACAACATCCAGACACATTATCCCCCCCCCCCCCCCCAATTAGACAAATTGTTCAATACAGATTCCCAAGCCATTCTAAGACACATACAGCCATAATACCCAGACCCATCATCCCCCAGGAATTGTATTTAGACTGTTCAAAATCTTCCTCCGTTTCCAACATCTCTTTCACCCCAGGCCTATTTCCAATATTGCTTTGGTTTATCACATGATGTGGCTTGACCTCACCCACTTGGCAACCTATATCTGCCATAAGCAACTATGGGCGGTACGTTAGCTACTTTACTTACTATACTCACTTTTATTTGGCTGGAGTCTACAGACTTACAGTACACACACCTAGATCACCCATGTAGGACCCCATTGCCACATTTTTTTTTACTTCCTCCTGCCTCCTTCACTCACCTTATATTTCTCAGGTAACCCATGCCCTCTAGATAGTAAGCTTTCTAGCAGTGCCCTCTGCCACATGTTTTAGTTTGATTTTGCCTGTCAGTCCCTTTTTATGATCTGTACCAAAGAGCTGCACATTTGTTGGTGCTATATATATATATATATATATATATATATATATATATATATATACATGTTACTACTACTACTATGAGGAACAATTGTACATTACATTTTAAATGTGATACATCAAAATATATGAATTTTTTTTTAGATTACATTTTATTAAAAAAAAAAGATTTATTGGTTTCCCTATTCATTAATGTATTGTCTAGGTTTTCTGCAGCATTATTATTTTTAGTGTACACACACCCACAAAAGCAGATGCACTGGTTGAAATGTTAGCCACTCACTACTGATACAAAGATGCGGTTTGCACTGTTTATTTGGCAGTGCAAATAATGTAATCCTATTACACCGGGTGGCCTGTGTTAGCTTTTTTATGTTTACTTGTGTCACTATGTTTTTGAACATGTGGTTCCTTATAATGATTGCCTATTATTTGACTATAAACCCTTTCTGTACATATTAACATTAAGATTGATATAAAATAATAGATTGATATATTATGACAACCTGACCTTGCTTCATTCCTTTATGTTCTTCTTGCTTAATAAGTTGTATCACTTAATTTTTTTTATGTTATTGGGACAAAGTTGTTGGTTTTTGCCTTAGAGAATAATAAATAGCGGATCCTCATCACCTCTTACCATTATCTCTTGAGAGACTTCACACAAACTGCTCTTTTTCTCTGGATATCAATTCTGCAGAACATTCAACTGTCCCACAAATTGGAGATCTTTAAATAAGCTTTCAATTCATCCAACTAGAACAACCATTAAGTAATCTCTGGTCAGTCGCACCTAACTGTCTCCCAATGCACTTCTACTGCCATAAGCTTCTCTTTTTTCCTTGTCATTTGACTTATGTGTTTCTTGTCCCCACTTGAGCAGGGTTCTTTATCTGCCTCATATAACATAGTCTGCTAATTCTCTTTTGTGTATCAAGTTCTGAGCAAGTTGTTGTAATGTAAATGTAATTTTTATAGCAGACTTCTAATGTCTTTAATGACCACAAGTAAAAGAAGGCACAACACTATGAGAGAATGGTTCTATAGTGACACATTCCCTAGGCCAGTCAAGATGAATCTGTTTTAAACTTGAGCACCCAGTCTTCTGAATGGAGCCAAGATGAAGCTCGTAAAGTGCCCTCTCATTTCAGACATTGCTTCGCCCATCAATATCTGTCACCCTGCCTATTATTTCTCTTGCACTAATGAGTTCAAGTAAAAATTGTGCAATAAAATGCTCAATATGTGTCAGTGTCAGTTTTGATCACATAATTTACTAGGTCCTCCATAACTGATTTTGATACTACAGGCATATTCCTCCTCAGAGGTGTCAGAGTGCCATAGGTTCACCATCACTGCCCTAGCAATTAGTCTTGCATGTAGTGAATGGTTTCTAATGTCCCTTTCAATTGCCAATAATCAAATGACTCATAGCACCATTGAAACATATTATATTTATAAGTAAAATTGAAGCCAAACCCTGATAAGGAAGTTATAATACAGTCAATAATACTTTAGCTATAGAAAACCTATGGCATAATGATCACTCAGAAAGTAGCACATTTAAAAACCATTTAATAGCAGATTCCTAGTTATTGTAATGTGCATGTAGCTGTCATATAAATTATTGGCCCCTTTGATTGAAAACATTCATACAGATTGCTACAATCCAAGGTCATAATACATAGCCCTGTCATTTATAATACATTGAGTAAAAAAAACTAAATATAGGAAAGCAGGAAAAAAGGTCATTCTTAGCATTAAGCACTTTTTACGTGAAAGTACTAGTTCATGATGACATACATCAAACTGGCAGGGAGGAAATTATACATTCAGTAGCAATACAAAATAAGGGAACCATTTAGCATTACCAGCATTTCTGTATAGATCCAGGATATATTCCCACCCACCTTTAGTGCATTTACAGAGGGAAATATATAGACCAGTAGTGGTTATATTGATAAAGTGTGCAGTAATATTGATATTTGTACTCACACTCTATTCCATATACAGATGTTTTGAACTCTTCTCTCTGGGTCTTTGCCTTTACATGTAACAGGTATCAGCAACAATGTAGAAAATTAATTCTGGTAGGCTGGAATAGAACTGGTGGTCTCAATCCTGTTGAGTGTAGGCTGTTAAAGTGTTTCGCCAGGTTTATGGGCTTCCTCAGAACAAAAAAAGCTAATTGGATTCAGGAGTTATCAAACATGGAGGCCATATAATGACAATGGATTTGGTGCCACATTTTGATTTGCTATGCACAAGAAGCAACTGCTGATGTGAAATATACATCATAAAAGAAATCTAATATCTAGAATTGTTGATTTGCATGAAGCTTAAAAGGGTTACAATGTAATATTAATGAGTTCAAATATTCATCAGTCCACATTTACACAAATTTGGTATAAATGGAGATGATTTAGTACTGTGACTACTCTCCATAAGTGGGTGCCATGGATAAGATTACTCCATGGAAACAAGACAGAATGTTCATTGAGATAAAAAAAGAACCACAGAGTAACAGCTAAAGGTTTGAAGAAATGATTGGAACTGCTCAATATGTCTGTTCAAAAATCTATAGTATACAAAACATTGAACAGGCATAGAAGTCCATAGCAGGACACCGTGGAGGAAGTAGCCACTCCAAAAAGAAAACATTGTTGTTTCAACTCACCTTATCTCCCCTCAATTAACCTTTTACTGAATAGACCACTTTGATGATAAGAAAAGGAAGGAAGCATCTTGAATTGAGAACAAGAGTTCCCTTGATGTTCTTCTTTAAAAAAAAAAAAAAACATCCACACTATTTTAAAATGGATCTATTTTAGGTGATAGCACAACCTCTCTTGGCAGTGAATTCCATAACTTTATTGTCCTTACCATAAAGAATCCCTTCCTTTGCTGTCTATGAAATCTTTGCTCTTCCAATCTCAGGGGGTGGCCTCTGGTTCTTTTTACATTGCTGTTAATGAACAGGTCACTGAAGAGCTCTTTATATTCACCCTGCACATATTTATGTAATGTTATCATATCCCCTCTTAGATTCCTTTGTTCTCACGTATATAAATGCAACTTGTTAAGTCTCTCTTCATAATTAAGATCCTCCAATCCCCTTATTAATTTTTGTAGGCCTCTTTTGCACTTTTTCTAGTTCCATAAGATCGTTTTTAAGGACTGGTGCCCAGAATTGTACTGCATATTCAAGGTGGTCTTACCATTGACTTGAAAAGAGGCAAGATGATATCCTCCTCCTGGGAATCTATACCTCGTTTTATACATGCCAATATCTTATTGGAACATGATTCTTAATAGAATAGGAAGCACATATGTAAGCTGTGGTTTAGTAACATTCTACATTTAATTTATACAATGTGTATATGTGATACAATAATTTATTTGGAACATATTTGCTCCAGAGACCTGATGGTCTATGTTCACGAGTCAAAGTAATAAATAAAGTCAAATAAAAGGATAAATGTGCAATTAAATACATCCTGTCAAGTCAAGTAATGTGCCGTAGTGATCTTTCTATTAAATACTAATAATTTATATCCAGGCTTAGTATATGTTGAGTATCCCTTAAGCGCAAATCAGTTATCTGTAATGACCAGAAATCCGCAAAAAATGTGGGCTTTCGCATTAAGTTACAAAATCTCACACAGACCTGTCAGATTGAATCATGCCACGAGCAAACCCGCTCCCAGACCTCATTCAGCAATTCTCTTGCTCCTCTAGTGACTTAAGCTTCAGAGCGTTGCTCTGATTATTAACTCTGCATGGGAAACGTGTTCTGTGTTCTGTCAGGACGCACATCCTGGATGAAAGAAATAACTGAGGGACTGATTGTATGACCTGTAACAGATATCTGAAGGATGTAGAGAAGGTCAGTGAAGGCACTGCTGGTGTGGGACCAACATTTTATTTTAATGCGTATATTCAAACACACTGCCTGAGAGGTACAGGGGGAGTGGGGTTCATGAAATCTGGCCCCTCAAGCTCTACATCTCAAATCAGCTCCTAGAATTTTAAAATGTGCCTAGTAATGTATTCAATTTAACAGAAAAGTCACGTTTGTTGTTTTTATTGTAATGCTTGTGTGATCCTGCCTTGTTTGTTTTGAAAATTAAATTAAAAAGAGAAACATGAAGATATGTCAATTGGGAGCCATATGTGGTTTGTTTTAGTTGTCAGCATTAGATGCATAGGTGGATCTTCTTAAGGGGGTAGCTTGATGAAGTAATGCAACCATGTACATTTATTATTTGAGAGTTCAGTGCTATGCTTAGCATTTATCCAGTATTAATTAATCATTGGCAACCCAGCTGAAGTAGACAACATTTCCCCTATGTTCAGTTATCCCTCTGACTGGCTGAACATCCTGGGAAATGTAGTCCAAATCATCTGAGATTACGAAGGTTAGCCATCACTGGCATTAAAGGTCTGGATGTCCTTTTCTGAGATTTTGACATAGTAACAATGATTTATTTGCACTGTACAATATTTGAATTTATTATACTGTCTTTCAGTTTGCTGGGAGTGCTGAGTACCCTTTTGGTCAATACTCTATGCTACCTCCCTTTTCCAAGATAACAGCTCTGAGTCTTCTCCTCTAATGCCTGAAAAGTTTAAAAATACATGGCACGGCATATGAGACCGTTCATCCATACAGAATCACTCCAGATACTTCAAATTTCAAAGTCAAATCTGGTGGACTCTCCTCTTAGTTCACCAAATGTGATTTATAAGGGGTTCAAGTCAGGGGACTTGGATGGTCATGGTAGGCCATCAGTAAACAATTTTTGTGTTGATTTTAAGCCAAGGTTGAAGTCCAGAAACAATAGAAGATACACAAGATAAGACTAGCTGGGATCAGGATACGAAGAATAAGGATTAGACAGGAACAAAATCCAGGAATGCAGGTATAAGAAAATAAAGAGCAGACAAGCATCAGTTACATGATAACAGAAAACAAAACTGAAGTTTAAACAAAGTAAATCACAACTGGAGAAAAAGCAGTACCGAAAATAGTCACAAGGCACTATCACAGACAAAGGTATATTGAAGTCTGAACCTTTAAATATCCATACAATTATAGCCCTCATCTCTGGAATGAAAATGAGGCTTGGAGAGCAATTTACCTCTAATAGGCCGTATGGAATATAGATTCTGTCCGGCAAAATGGGGATCCCAGGCAGAAGTAACCCTAAATAGAGAAGCATCCATTCAATATCTGTTAATATTTGATACAGTCCATGATGCTATGTATCTTAACAAAATGTCCAGGTCCTCTGGCAGAAAAATATCCCAAAACATTAAAAAAACCCTCACCATATTTAACCATGAGGTACTTTTCCATATGGCTACCACCTCTGGTGTTTATTGCCAAAAACCTCTATTTTGGTTTCATCCGACCATAGAACCTGATCCCATTTGATTCTCCAGTAGTGTCTGGCAAACTGTAGATGGTTGAGTTTGTTTTTGTGTGAGAACAGAGGATTTTTTGCTTGAAACCCTTCAAAACAACTTGGCAATGTAGGTGACATCAGATTGTAGTTTGCAGATTTTCTGATCCCAAGACACAATTATCTTCTGCAATTCTAGAGCTGTGCTTCTTGGAGTTTTTTTGACCACTAAAAACATCCTCTTCACGGTTCACTGAGACTATATAGGCACACGTCCTCTTCCAGGTTGAGTCATGACTTTTCCAGTTGACTGGAACTTCTTAATTATTATTAAGTGGGCATTTTCAGGGCTTTTGCTGTTTTCTTATTGCTACTTACCATTTTGTGGAGCTCAACAACCTTTTTCCGCAGTTCACAGCAATATTCCTTGGTCTTACCCATTGTGATGAATTACTAAGGGAATTGGGCCTATGTGTTACATATTATTTATACCCCTGTGAAACAGGACGCCATGGTTGAACAATTTCCTGTTTCTAGTCACCCTAGTCAATGTGTAAAAATCAAAGGAAAATTTGAGTTGAATGAAATCTGCATTTAAAAATAATCTTCATTAGTATCAAAATAAAATAAATTCACACTTCTTCATCTAGCCAGGTGAAATAAACTATAAAAGTGTTCAAAAATAAATTTTAAAAAAATCAAAAAGAATCCAAAATATAGGTAATGATCCAATTTCCCATAATGGGTCATTTAAAATCACTTGGAAGATGTGCCTGGGTTGGTTGGTGTAGGTAGCTCCTTAATAACTGCCCCACCATCCCATTCAGGAGATATCCCCCTGGGCTAGTCTTAAGACTTGCCAAGATTGTGTAAATAGTGAAACTGGTTAAACCAGTCATCTGCTTCTGGCGTAATTAGCTCTGAAAAAAACTCCAAATGTATCAATATCCACAGCCCCTTAATGCATCCAAGTTACATTTTTACATAATATAATGCAGTTAAGGTAATGAGAGACACTACTGACGGTCTGAATGCCCACTGGGCTTTTAAATGTAAGTAGCCTGTCATCTTCCGCTACACTGCTTAATCCGGTTAACAAAAAGTGTCTTTGCTCAATACTTGATTGATCCTGCTATGGGGAAATGAGAGTTGGAGCTGTTTAGCCAGAGAAAAGAGCCCGGTGCACATTTTGCCGCAGCTCTTATCTCAGAGCATGCAGCTTTGTCAAGGGGTGAAGGTGAGTGCTGCTCTGGAAGCATTTGTAAATACCTTCATCCCTGATTGGTTCATAGAAACTGCCAATCAGCGGGTGAGAGGCGTGTATGTCTGAACCAATTGGCTGTGAGGGGGAGTGGCCAGGCCACATTCAAGCTTATGTGGTATACACTTTGCTGGCTACTGATAATAGTCAGTTATATCATGACTAGATGTCAAAGTATGTGGCATATATTTTTATCGGAATGGGGGGTGGGTTGTACATACTATCCCTATTGGTGCAGTACAGTATGATATTTAATAAAATAGTGGTTGTTTAACTCATTACTTGTTCTTACTACCAGAATGCGAAATAAAGTGATATTGTAATGGTTGTTCACTCTTTTTTTTTTTTTGTAGCTTAACCTTTTCAATGCCTAATTAAGATTATTGTGCTGTAATTAGCAATAGATGAATAGACATTGATCTAAAGGTTTACTCTTACTGCTCAGATTGTTTAACCCCTCCAATGGAAATATACTTCTGAATATATTTTTCTCAAATAAATTCATTTCCACACACACATTTAACAATTTGTGTTAGTTTTTTTTTTTTTAGAATTGTCAGTGTTTTTTCGATATCCATGAGAGCAGGCCATTGTTGTGTATTTTTTTAAGACAATTTTAAAAAGTTAATGCAATATTTCACAGCCTTCTTTGCTAATATTTACCAAGGGTGCCAATATTAGTGGAGGGCACTGGTTAAAGTACATGGTTCATTTTTCGGAATGCACTATTGTCCTTTTTGTTTACCAGAGAAAATGTAATCTATATTCTACTGTGTGGGGGAAAATTTAATACTGTGGTTCTGTAGGGTGTGATTATCAAATTTCTACTAATAATTGCATCAGTTTTTTACCCAACCAGAGGGGTGAGTATCACATTACACTCTAAGGTGTGTTCTATACTCCTTTGCACCTCATAGGGTCTACCATATAATTGACACATAAATTATTTTTCTTGGATCTGAATATTAAATATGTATCTTTTTAAAAACTTTGAAAAAAAAGTGTTGTGGCAATCTCCAGTCAGATAGAAGATTGTTTTAAGGCTCATGTTTTCTCTGAAAACATGCCACGGAATAAATCTTGCTCTAGAGACTGTTGTTCTATTTCTGGCAATGCTGCCCAAGATGGGAATCATAATCCAAGCTGTTAGTAGCAGTACGTTTACATTTTATATTCTATGCAAAATAAAAAGAAATTCCTTTTCTTTTCTCTATTAGCCCCTGGGGAAGGTGAGATGAGAGAAAATGAAATGAAAGCAGCTTTGAGTCATTAAACTGTGTTGGATCAAAGGTTACTTGTTAACCCTGGAATAGAGCTCATGGGGAAAAACTGCAGATGGACAATATTAAGCAAAAGCAATGGGAAAACACTGAATGAAGAAATAACATGTACTATCCAAATAATAAAATTTACGTTGGCATGATAAAACCGATTATAACAACAGTGCAAATAGTATGAACTGTCAATGGACATTACAAAATCTATGCAATGACTATTAATGTCCTTAAAAATAATTTATTGTACATATATCCCTTCCTATTGTTTAATCAATATCAATTGGATATATGAATACCTTATTCATTATTAGACTCCTTTGTTGTGTGTATGAATAGCAGTTGGCTGTTTATCATAATTGGTAGCTAAACAAGCTACCAGATAATTAGAAAGCAATTGTCATCTAATCTTATAATAATATAGTTATAGAGCAGTTTACATGTGAAACATAATGATGTATTTTTAAGGGTCATCCTGTGAGTGGGAGACTGTCATCTTACTTAAAGGGACACCAAAAAATGAAAAGATTTTATTTTTTTTATTTTGTATTGTTGATTTCAGAAATGTATTTTTTTGGGTATGTGAATTTATTTAATAAAATATATAACTAAATAAGTGTGACTGGGTGTGAAATATAGTGTTTTTGGGTGCCGCTCACTAGTGACTTTACAGCACAAATTTCTCACTTTTGGGTTGGGGACACAGAATGTAGTCTATAAGTAAGAATTATAATCATAGACTTGCATTGAATGGGAGGGTAATGTAACTATTACATCACAAAGGGGGGGGAGTTATCCAGTTTGATCGGATTAATCTCCTCTCTTTGTGTTGAAAGGCAGTCAAAACAAAGTTCTACACAGCCACCTAGTCCCCTCCCACTATGATACACAGGAGCCAGTAAGAGAGCAGGGGAGTATCTTATGAAATTATCATATAATCTTTGGCCACAGTTGTAAAGTGAGACTGGCTGGAAGATTGTGGACGATGTTGCATGGGAAATATTCACAAAATGGATCCAGGAGATGAAACACCTCATTTTATTTTTCCTTTTATATGCAATTAATTAAATCATATAAAACAAAAACTCAGGGGCATATGATTTATATATGTGTTTGTTTTAAATATCCAGGTAATCTAGTTACATCTTATGTAAGTGGTAGTGTCCCTTTAAAGACATTCAGCTACCTTACTAGTGACCAGTGATGTCGCTAGTGTCATGACGAGTCTGGGGCCCTGTAATACACTTAAGTCCATTTCCAGTTATAAGGTATGCAACACGTTTCTTGTGTTGCTTTTTATTGTTTTTAGAATTATAGATGTAACAGATTTACTTCTTACATTTTGATATTTTGATTTGTCTGTAATATACTGCAAGTCTGCTCAATCTCAGGGGCTGAGTTTTAGTAGCTATATTGTGAGGGAAGTGTAGGCATAGGCAGAACCACAATTGATGAAGGGCACCAGAACCTCTCCTAATCATGGAGGATGTTGGTCTCAAGTTCGGCACAGGAATGGTAAAGTTCATCTCAAAGCAAACTAGATGGTAAACTCCCTGGATAAAAACCTCCTAGAATTAAACCACCTTCATTAGGAGGAGTGATCCACCGTGGACAGACCAACAACATAGTGCAAGCAATATAGAAACACCGATCAGCACTCACAAGCAAAAGTGGACTTTATTCAGAATACTGTGAACAACATAGTACAGGCCTTTTTTTTAACATGCCTCATGAGTGCCAACTACTGATTCTAGTCGCTATAGAGTCAACACACCTTTCCTCTGCTGTTTGGCACTTCTAAGAGGCAGTGCCTCTGCAGTGAGGAGAGCCTAAAAAGGGATGCGTTACAGGATAATTTTTAACCCTATTCCTGTGGGTGGGCTACACATAAGTGCAGCCAACCGGAAAGTCTGGTCAGTATTGTCGGATATTAATAACCATAAAAATATGAATACAAGTTATTAATTATGAATAGTGCTGAGTGAACCTGAACCGCACTGTTCGGGTTCGTACCGAACATTACGGTGTTCGGACCCTGGACCCAAACACGGACATTCCATTGTATGTTCGTGTTGGAGTTCGGGGTTCGGCTATAAACCGAAAATCTATAAACCGAAAGACATTCGGTTCATAGACTTTCGGTTAATAGAATAGCAATAGCATTACATGTATTCCATAAACCGAAAGTCTATAAACCGAAAGACATTCGGTTTATAGACTTTCGTTTTATAGAATACATGTAATGCTATTGCTATTCTATAAAAAGAAAGTCTATAAACAGAATGTCTTTCGGTTTATAGACTTTCGGCTTATGGAATACATGTAATGCTATTGGCTTTCTATAAACCGAACTAGTCCCCATTCATAAGAAATTCTTATGATTGAATAGCATCCCCTTGCTTCCCTTTTGAATAGTTTTTTTTAGAGATTATTACCACAATGGATTGCTACCTTATTATTTAAATTTTAAAATCTTAATATTTTAGTGTCAGAAGTTTATAGCTGATGCATCCAATTTAATAGTTAATGGGTTTAGTTTTCCCTGAAGTGTTGCCTTGGTAACAGAACAGAAACCTGTAATATGTTGTCACTCATTTTACTTTATCTCTGCCCACAAACCTCGTACAAAGTAAATTATTCAGCTTTCCTCCAGAGTTCAGCAGATTATATACACTGGATTTCTTTTTGTGTTCAATAAACTTAAAGCTATGGTTTTATGTTTTTAATTTCCATATTCAATGTTATCATCAGATGGAATATGAAAGTGATTGGATAACTGCAAAATAAATTTGGTTCTAACAGAAAATATATATTTCAAATAGATATAGAAATTAAAGCAACCTAAACAAGGAACCTGGAGAATAAACTATTTACAGATATGGAAAATGATATGGGGCAGCAGGCAAGGTCAAAACAGGCAAGCAGGTCAAGGGAGGTGGCAAAACAGCAAGGTTTAACTGGCAGGTAGGCTCAAAATCTAGGGAAACAGGTAATACATTGAAAATGCTAGGAAAGCTACAAGGTAATTTCACAGGCATTAGCTAGTGTGAGATTGGATGTTTAAATAGACCTCCAAAACAGATCCCGCTCCAAAGGCTGAGAAGAATGGGAGGAACAAATATTAAAATTATTATTATTATTATTAGGTGTAATGATTACGCTCAGGGGACAGTGGCCAAGCAATGACCACAGTCATTTTATTTGATTAGAAGACAATTATTTTTTTGTGGATAATTTAATAGTATGGATAATGTGGGTTTTTTTGTGTATTTTTTTTTTTACAAAAGCAATACTTTAGACTATCAGCTAACATAAAGTAGATTTACACTTCTACCATGTAACTTGAATTAGAATGCAGTTTTTATGTAACTACCATACAAAAAGGTGAACTAAACCAATATTACATAGAATTGAGGTGTGTTTGCACTGTCTAGTTACATCCATCTCTTTGTGGATATAAAATATCAAAGTAATCATATTTTACAAAAGCAGTTTAAAGTCTTGAATATTAAATGTGAAAAGATCAGAACAGTGTCAACATCTCAACCAGATTAGACCTTTATATTGTTTGCAAAACAATATATTTTTGCAAACCATGAATTTTTACAGTGTTTGAATCACAACCATAAATGGGAATTGTTTAGATATCCTGTGGATAAATTAACGACACATATAGCACAAGGATCGCTACATTCTGAAGGTCCCTCATAAATGACCAATACTTTGGTCACTTAGATGCCTTTTCCATATACTATTTGCAACCTTGTTATGTGAGTTGTATAGTTATAAAAAAAACAATAAGAATAGTAAAGTTATCCAATTTTAAATGTAATACAAAGATTTATAAAAAGAAAAAAAAATACCAAATGAATCTGCATCATGAAATAATATGAAAAACAAAATCTGGAGGAGCAACCATCCAAGTTGAGCAGGATTTCTCAGAGTCTGATCTGTCAGCCAGTATTCTTGACAATAAGATCTGCAATTGCCAGAGACCACAGAATGCAAAATAATTAGTTAGCATTCAGTAAGTTGAATAATATTAATAGAAATTAATAGCCTGGAAAGAAGGTTTAACATGTCAGCTTTGGCAAGGCCCTGCATACTTATTGTTCTGGCTCCTCAATAGACCATTCTCCTGATTGTTTAACAGAACAAAGCAATGATATGCACACAGCTCTCATTTTCTCTGCTGCCCTGTTGGACCTCTGTTACTGCAGACACTAGAATGTTCTTGGTGAATGTCTCCTACATTTGCATTTTGTTCATTGACATAACTGTCAGGGAATTTCCAAAAAGTAAAAGATAATCTAGATGTGGATCCCTTGCTCAATGTGCCCAGTAGGAAAGCAGCACAATAAAGTACAAGAAGCCAAAATGTGCGCCTGGGGTTAGAAGGCCTCTTTAGGTGGGACCAGGCTATTGTGTTTCACTCTCTATGGTAACATGTACTAAAACTCACAATAAATACAACTCTGGAACCTAACAAGTAAATATGCCATCAGAATCATTGCTTGCTTGATATAAAAATATATAATCTTGAGTAGTGAGTAAAAAAAAGAGGTCCTTAGCATTTGTGAAACACCTGATGTTTAGCTATGCCACTTTTTTTTACATGTTTCATGATTACATTTTATTTTTGAAAACTAAAATAACAATGGAAACTTTGGATACTACAAGTAGAACATGTAATAATGCAATGCACAATGATACAGTATTGGTGAACTTAATTTGCCTTCCTCTGTAAAGTGGATGTTTAGCATCGATGCTTGAGATCTAGAGAAGGACCTGGTCCAGATTAAATGGCAATGTGAGTGTGTGGATCACAACACTATAGCAGGTTTTGGTGTATTTACTAAAGACTCTTTGACTAGGTTCATTTCACCTGTATTTACTGAGAAGCTGAACTCCTCAAAAGATGAGCCCATCAAAAGACTATGTAGCATCTGACAATCAGTAGAAAATATAAACTATGGCAAATGAACTATGTAACCTGCTTTGATGTTTAACCTATTGTTTTAGTTCCCTTCTAAGGGTTGGTATACATAGTTTGCCCCTCAGTCATAGTCGCTTGAGCATGCTGCTGAAATCTTAGAAAATACCTCTATTCAAGCTATATACTATTATGCAGATAATAATACTGTGATTAATATTATGAAATATTAAAATACCAATGCATACTGATCCTTTGTGATTATGATAATAGTGTATTCATAGAAAAAAGGGTTATTTTGATTTGATAAAGTATTCTCCCTCACCTTTTGTGATATTATTTTATTAATCAACTAATATTACTACTTGTAACCCAGGCTAAAATTCAAGACATTGTTACACTGTAGATAAGTTAACAAAATAGTTCATTATAATCTAATATAAAAAATATCACTACCACTGAAAAGGAATTATTATAAAGAAGCCTTTGTAACGTGGATGTCAAGCATCAGTTAAAATAATTATTTGGATTGTTGTAACATTTCTTTTGTTTAACAAAAATTCTGTAACATCTTACAATTAGCAAAAAAATGTTTTATATGTACAATATATGTATCATGTCATTTTAAAAAAATGTGATATAAAGCTTAAATAGTAGATTCAACTAAAAAGATATAAAGTGCCGTTTATAATTTGAAAACCCCTTTCACATGGTAGAAGTTTTATCACCTACACAAATCTAGTTACCATGGATGCTCAATTTTCATACTATAATTAAGTCTATGTTACAAACATATGAAAGTGTGTAATAATTCACTCCCTTGTGACTAGAAATAGACCATACTTTAAGCTGAGATTGATGTAGCAGAAACTTGGAGGGAAATTGGATGTTGAAATACATTTTAAATTCTTACCCTAATGCCAGGCTTCCCAATAGGTCCTGAATAGTGTTGAGCGAACCCGAACAGCACTGTTCGGGTTCATACTGGACATTACGGTGTCCGTGCCACGAACCGGAACCCAGACATTTCACTGTATGTCCGTGTTGGAGTTCAAGGTTCGGCTTTAAACCGAAAGTCTTTAAACCGAAAGTCATTTGGTTTATAGACTTTCGGTTTATAGAATAGCCAATAGCATTACATGGATTCTATAAGTCGAAAGTCTATAAACCGAAAGACATTCGGTTTATAGACTTTCGGTTTATAGAATACATGTAATTCTATTGCTATTCCATAAACCGAAATAGAGTCCCCATTCATACGAATAGGTCAATTGACCTATTCGTATGAATGGGGACTCTATTTCGGTTTATAGAAAGCCAATAGTATTACATGTATTCCATAAGCCGAAAGTCTATAAACCGAAAGATATTCTGTTTATAGACTTTCTTTTTATTGAATAGCAATAGCATTAAATGTATTCTATAAAACGAAAGTCTATAAACCGAATGTCTTTCAGTTTATAGACTTTCGGTTTATGGAATAAGTAATGCTATTGCTATTCTATAAACTGAAATAGAGTCCCCATTCATAAGAATAGCTCAATTGACCTATTTTTATGAATGGGGACTCTATTTCGGTTTATAGAATAGCAATAGCATTACATGTATTACATCTGAGAGTTAAATAGAACTGTCAAATACTGTGCTCATAGCACACTTTGAAAAATTCTATTAGTTTTGGGTGGTAAATAGTACATTTGCATCTTGAAGTGCACTTCATATCTGAGAGTCAAATAGAACCGTCAAATACTGTGCTTACAGCGCACTTTGAAAAATTTGAATAGTTTTGGGTGGTAAATAGTACATTTGCGTCTGGCGGTGCACTTCAAATCTGAGAGTCAAATAGAACCGTCAAATACTGTGCTTACAACGCACTTTGAAAATTTCTAATAGTTTTGGGTACTAAATAGTACAGTATTTTTAATTTGTATGTATTTTATGTTTTTTGAGTTATTTCCCTATCCATATTTTTTTGCAGGGCACTTGTCCTACTCTTACCCACATTTTAATTCCTTTTGCAGCCCTCTAGCCCTTCCCATGACTTTTTTAGAGGCATTTTAGTGGCCAAAAGTCCGTGTCCCCATTGACTTCAATGGGGTTCGGGTTCGGGGTCAAGTTCGGGGTCAAGTTCGAGCACGGACCCGGACTTTTTTCCAAAGTTTGGTCGAACCTCTCGAACCCGAACATCCAGGTGTCCGCTCAACTCTAGTCCTGCATATACCAAAAACAGACAAGGTTTATAAAGAAATATACAATTTAAACAAGTAACTTAGTAGTACTCCTTTACAACAAGATTTGCTATATCACTGTTACATGTTGTATTCTACACAAAATTACTGGGGACACGTGTTTATTCATTACATTTAGGTTAATTTGCAATCTTGGAATCTTGGAACAAAATAATCAAGCTGAAACTATAGGTTTTCCAGCTTGGCAAGTATCACCTAATGTTTGCAAACATTTGTCAGCTCACCTTAACTGTGTGAAGGAAACTATTAGCCATCATGCGTTGCCATTCAATTGTTCATTTATATAATGGTAGTCATGTTCTTAAAATGCACAGTTAGTAAATATTCTGATGGCAGTACCTGTTGTTTGAACAGTTTGAACCTCTAGGCCACAGGTTTTTGTTTTGGAGTCAAGGTTAAATAATGAATACCAAGCAATTTGGGTTTATTTATAATGATAATATTATTATTATTATTATTATTATTATTATTATTATTATTATCATGGCTTCCAGTTCTTGTGCAAGTTTATTTTTAGTATGTTAACCTCTCCATGAAAAGTATGCATTAAAAAACCTTGGAATGTATGAATTGTTGTATTTATTTGTTTTTGGAGTCCAACCCATGCATAATACAGAATTGTACAGCTGATAAATTGGAAAGTAAGTGACAAGTTAAAGAGAATCTGCAACATTCAGAAACTGACATCAATCCAATTATGCAGAGACCCGGAGACAGGTGTTTTTAAGACCAGGCTATGAATGACATTAGTCTGAAATGTAAACATAGCCAGTGTACTTACTTGCAGTGAGTCTGTTAGTTTTTATAAAGTAAACAGCATTTGTTAGTAACTATACAAATATGTCACTCCACAAATCAATTAGGATTGGATGTCTTAGCTGATTAGCCTTTAGATGAAGAACTAGAGGATGAATAGAGGGAGAAGAACTATATATTCATGAACAGGACATCGTTCTCATAATGCAGGTTCCATCAAACAGTGATGAAAGGTGCGGACTTATATTATATTAGTTATGATGAACACACCGGCTATGTAAGTACTTATGCAGATGTTGATGAATATAGGAATTATTAATGATTCAAATGCTCCCTCTGCTGCAAGGGAGTGTGGCCACATGAATAAGGAACTTCCCAGTTGGTGTAAGGACCAAATAGAAATAACATTTGAACAGTCCACCATTAAAAAGGCAGGTTTTGTTTGAGCAGAAATGCTCTTTTGCCTGATGACAACACAATGTAGGATCTTGTTCCACTTTAAAAGGCTAAGGGACATGATTTAGCCAGCACCATGTTTACTTGCTTAGTTATTCAGACATTGGTTAAAGGAAATAGCTCCAGTAAATGATTCAAAAGGCAATTTTATTCAAGCAGAGCCGCACTTTTGCCTGGTGACATCACAATTTATGACACTGATCCTCTTTAAAAGGACCCGGCTGTGGGACATGATTTAGCCAGCAACATGATTACTTGCTAAGTAATTCAGATATTGGTTAAAGGAAGTGGCTACAGCCGCTTAGCAAAAAACACCTGCATAGCAGAGATAAAAAAGAGGCTTATTTAAGTATAAGATATGCCATTGAATGGCCTTTGGTTAGAAAATACTAGTTTTAGTTATAGAAAAAAACTTTAGGTGCTCTACAAAGCAATCCCTATAAAGTGTGGTATATCACTGTAGCATGTTGTATTCTATAGAACATTACGGTGTACAACTTCACATCACCAAGATACCAAGGGTATTGCACAAATAGTTTACCTGTACTTCTAACAGCAGTGTAAGATAGTGAGGCTATTTGGATGTCAGAGCTATGTTGTAAACTGCAACACCTTACAAGTGAATAAAGATAATTAAAAATAATTGTAACATTTTGAAAGAATGGAATGTAGTAACAAGCCACTATTATCACTGACTGACTGTGGAGGACAAGGAGGCATTCAGGCAATCTGGTTGCACCCCCAAAGTTATTACTTTTACCAAGGATTACTTGCACTAATAACTTATATGTACAATTTAATGCAAATAGTAACTAAGGTTGTACTAAAAGATTCCTTCCATTGACAAGTTCCAAACTATTCTTGGAAAGTGAATAAACTGTAGTTCATGCCTATCCCAAGCTTCTACAGTTGATTAGTCTGCCACCTTTTTTGTTTGTGAACAGAATAAGCTTATGAATAAGCACCTCTGGGTGTTATGCTCTGACTACAAGCTCAGCCAGTATTTTTTTTAAAGTAAAAGTTCATTGACGTTTATTTAAGCAATGGTGTCTATTCACTAACATGTGAGTTACAGGTGAGTTGAGCAGAGATGAACATTTCCATGACTTGTGTAGGGAAAAACCTGGTGAATGCCTCAAGCAAGAAGAAGAGTGTTGACCCTGCATAAGACATTGCTTTTAAAGAGTTACCACATGTGACAAATTCCCAGGTACCCTGGCTGGGTACCTCTATCAAAGCTTTGTTACACTGGAACTCCAAGCAGGTCAGGAATACTCAGTAATTTACCCCAATTACCAGATTATACAGATAATTATACAGATAATAGTATAGGAGTAAAATGGAAACTTATTGCACAGAAGCACAGCTTTTAAACACATCAAAAAAGGGGTAGTCAGCACGTGTAAAAATATGATACAATAGAGTAAAAAATAGAAATTGAAGTATGACTCTAATCACAAACACACACACACAAACCATGGGATATTCGGCTTAATAGGGGAAATCACACCTTACAGGTCTATACATCCTAAAAAGTATAATGGATGACTCATAGGTAATTGCATTAACACAAACAATGAACCAGGAACTAAAATAGATCCTCTAATTAACCTGGTCCGGACATACAATGGGACAAAACATTGGGCTGACCTTATACCCAACATAACACAGGAACCCCAAATCTGTATCCAAGTAAACAGTCTTCAGAGTCCAAAGCAATAGGGGTAATGTGGCTACACCCTTGTCAGGGGGAAAGCAGTCCAAATGGACCCCCTGAACCTACCACCCCAAAAATAGAAGTCTGTGGATAGGAGGCTGGCCCCCAGGCCCCTCCAGAAACCATGGGCATGGAGGCTTTTCGTGACAGCATGTTTTTAAGGGTCTATGACAGTTCAGCGTGGCTGTCTCACCGCTAACAGTTCAGCATGACAGTTTGAGCACTGAACTGTCGGTGGTGAAGCGCAACGCAGCCATTTCTGTGCGACAATGTAAGCACTGAAAGTTCAGCGCTGAACTGTCAGCCCTTACAATCAGAGTAACCCCCATACAAATGAAACCCCCCTAATAAATTGCACCCCCTCTAAAGGTTAGCCCTCCCTGAACCCCAAATACTAACCCTCCCCAAACACTAATACTAACCCCCGAACCCTTATACCCCTAATACTAACACTAACCCCCTAAGTACTAATACCAAGCCCTAATACTATCACTAACCCTTAAGCTCTAATACTAACCCCTAATCCCTAATTCTAACACTAATTCTAAGACCTAATACTAATAATACTCACCTTGTCCCGCGATGAACTGTCCCACGATGAACTCTCTGCGATGAGAGGTCACGGTAAAACGGCTGCAAAGAAGCAGCCACGAAGAAGTGTACCATCCCCTGTTTTTAAAGATTTAACCCCTTGGTGACACAGGACGGACTAGGTCCGTCCTGTGTGCCAAGACGTTAGTGACACAGGACGTACCTAGTCCGTCCTGTGTCAAAACGAGCACTGAAAGCGGAGTTTTTCCGCTTTCAGTGTTCAAGCTGTATTGTAACGATGCTTCCGTATGGAAGCATCGTACAATACTGAAAAAAATGCCCGTCGGCATTTCGATCAATCCGGAGAGTGATTGAAATGCCGGTTTTAAAGGCACAGTGCCTTATGTTCGTGTTGGAGTTCGGGGTTCGGCAATTACATTGTATGTAATGCTATGGGCTTTATAGAAACCTAAATAGAGTCCCCATTCATACGAATAGGAATTGATTCTATTTGGCTTTCTATAAACCGAAAAAGAGTCCCCATTCATAAGAATTTCTTATGAATGGGGACTGTATTTCGGTTTATAGAAAGCCAATAGCATGACATGTATTCCATAAACGGAAAGTATATTAACCGAAAGACATTCGGTTTATAGACTTTCGGTTTATGGAATACATGTAAGCTTCTACAGTTGATTAGTCTGCCACCTTTTTTGTTTGTGAACAGAATAAGCTTATGAATAAGCACCTCTGGGTGTTATGCTCTGACTACAAGCTCAGCCAGTATTTTTTTTAAAGTAAAAGTTCATTGACGTTTATTTAAGCAATGGTGTCTATTCACTAACATGTGAGTTACAGGTGAGTTGAGCAGAGATGAACATTTCCATGACTTGTGTAGGGAAAAACCTGGTGAATGCCTCAAGCAAGAAGAAGAGTGTTGACCCTGCATAAGACATTGCTTTTAAAGAGTTACCACATGTGACAAATTCCCAGGTACCCTGGCTGGGTACCTCTATCAAAGCTTTGTTACACTGGAACTCCAAGCAGGTCAGGAATACTCAGTAATTTACCCCAATTACCAGATTATACAGATAATTATACAGATAATAGTATAGGAGTAAAATGGAAACTTATTGCACAGAAGCACAGCTTTTAAACACATCAAAAAAGGGGTAGTCAGCACGTGTAAAAATATGATACAATAGAGTAAAAAATAGAAATTGAAGTATGACTCTAATCACAAACACACACACACAAACCATGGGATATTCGGCTTAATAGGGGAAATCACACCTTACAGGTCTATACATCCTAAAAAGTATAATGGATGACTCATAGGTAATTGCATTAACACAAACAATGAACCAGGAACTAAAATAGATCCTCTAATTAACCTGGTCCGGACATACAATGGGACAAAACATTGGGCTGACCTTATACCCAACATAACACAGGAACCCCAAATCTGTATCCAAGTAAACAGTCTTCAGAGTCCAAAGCAATAGGGGTAATGTGGCTACACCCTTGTCAGGGGGAAAGCAGTCCAAATGGACCCCCTGAACCTACCACCCCAAAAATAGAAGTCTGTGGATAGGAGGCTGGCCCCCAGGCCCCTCCAGAAACCATGGGCATGGAGGCTTTTCGTGACAGCATGTTTTTAAGGGTCTATGACAGTTCAGCGTGGCTGTCTCACCGCTAACAGTTCAGCATGACAGTTTGAGCACTGAACTGTCGGTGGTGAAGCGCAACGCAGCCATTTCTGTGCGACAATGTAAGCACTGAAAGTTCAGCGCTGAACTGTCAGCCCTTACAATCAGAGTAACCCCCATACAAATGAAACCCCCCTAATAAATTGCACCCCCTCTAAAGGTTAGCCCTCCCTGAACCCCAAATACTAACCCTCCCCAAACACTAATACTAACCCCCGAACCCTTATACCCCTAATACTAACACTAACCCCCTAAGTACTAATACCAAGCCCTAATACTATCACTAACCCTTAAGCTCTAATACTAACCCCTAATCCCTAATTCTAACACTAATTCTAAGACCTAATACTAATAATACTCACCTTGTCCCGCGATGAACTGTCCCACGATGAACTCTCTGCGATGAGAGGTCACGGTAAAACGGCTGCAAAGAAGCAGCCACGAAGAAGTGTACCATCCCCTGTTTTTAAAGATTTAACCCCTTGGTGACACAGGACGGACTAGGTCCGTCCTGTGTGCCAAGACGTTAGTGACACAGGACGTACCTAGTCCGTCCTGTGTCAAAACGAGCACTGAAAGCGGAGTTTTTCCGCTTTCAGTGTTCAAGCTGTATTGTAACGATGCTTCCGTATGGAAGCATCGTACAATACTGAAAAAAATGCCCGTCGGCATTTCGATCAATCCGGAGAGTGATTGAAATGCCGGTTTTAAAGGCACAGTGCCTTATGTTCGTGTTGGAGTTCGGGGTTCGGCAATTACATTGTATGTAATGCTATGGGCTTTATAGAAACCTAAATAGAGTCCCCATTCATACGAATAGGAATTGATTCTATTTGGCTTTCTATAAACCGAAAAAGAGTCCCCATTCATAAGAATTTCTTATGAATGGGGACTGTATTTCGGTTTATAGAAAGCCAATAGCATGACATGTATTCCATAAACGGAAAGTATATTAACCGAAAGACATTCGGTTTATAGACTTTCGGTTTATGGAATACATGTAATGCTATTGGCTTTCTATAAACCGAAATAGAGTCCTTATTCTTATAAAAATAAATTGCTGCAAACTTTGGCAAAGATTGGTGGTAAAATGGCTACATGAAATGTGTCAAAATACCCCAAGTTAAATGCCCTGAGTGGTCTAGTTTTCAAAAATATGTACATGTTGGGGTCAACCATGGTTTTAGTACAGATATCAGTGTTACAATGTCACTATTGCTAATTTAAAAAAAAAAGGATTTTAAAATAGCCTTGCACTACTTATAGTTATGGCCCTGTAACATGAATAAAAAAGCACAAAAACATAAAACATGGGCTATTTCTGAACTCAGGACATATATTAGAAACTATTTAGCAGTGTTTTTTTGTTGTCTCTTGTACATGAGTATACGATTTTTCAAATAAAAGTCATAAGTAATTTTTTTGCCATATTTTTTTTTTTTTTTTTACATCAAATTAAATGCTATTATCAAAATAATTGTATCAAAAGAAAGCCCTTCTTATGATGATAAAAATGATATATAGTTTGTGTGGGTACACTAAATGAGACAGAAATAAATTACAGCAAAACACAAACACCTCAGAAATGTTAAAAAAGCCCATGTCACCAAGCGTCGGACAAGCCAAAAAAGTCATGTCACTTAGGGGTTAACAATGCAATATCCATTGCCGGGTAAGCTCTTCTAGCAGGAGAATATTACCAAATGTGAACCTGCATAATATAGCTCTACGCCAAGTATTTAAATTTAGCGAATAGACCCCTCAATGTACCATCTACTTTAATTGATGTATCTGGTGCAGCCAATTTTTTTGAAAATATGACAGATTAGTAGTGTAGTTACCTGTTTGTTTATGTTACAAATCTAGATAATTAATTTATCATGTATGCTTTCCTCATCTTTATCTAAATTGGAAGTGATTTGCTTTTATAATAAACAAATTTGTGTGAATTTGTGTGAATAAATATTGAACAAACCAAAAAGTGATATCTCCTATTGGCCCAAAATGAAAAAAAAAACATGTTAAAAATAGATTAAAGGGACAGTCTAGTCCCCAAACTCACTTTGGTGCAAGAGGAAGATTACTGCCTGAATAGTGCACAGGCTTTTTTCAAGTGTGATTTGATGCAGGCATTCTGCATAAATCACATTTATAATATTCTACTAAAGCCCTCCCCTGCATACTATCCTACAGGTACTGCCACACTGATTGTGTGTAATCAAACTTCTGTGATTTCTCAAATTCAACTAAGTTAAATATAAAATATGCATTGTAATGTACTTTCGTTGTCTAATGATTTGCTTTGTATTAGACATGTGCAAAACTAAAATTTTCGTTTTTCACTACAATTTTTGTCTCCGTGTAGTTTTTGTCTCCGTGTAGTAAAATGCCGACAGCCTATAAACCGAACGTTCGGTTTATAGGCTGTCGGCATTTCACTACACGGAGACAGAGTCTCCATTCAATGAATGGAGACTTTGTCTCCGTATAGTTAAATGCCGACAGCCTATAAACCGAACGTTCGGTTTATAGGCTGTCGGCATTTTACTACACGGAGACAAAGTCTCCATTCATAATTGTATGAATGGAGACTCTGTCTCCGTGTAGTGAAATGCCGACAGCCTATAAACAGAACGTTCGGTTTATAGGCTGTCGGCTTATGGTACTAGTGGGGTACCTCAGGGATCTGTTCTTGGACCCATTCTCTTTAATATTTTTATTAGCGATATTGCAGAAGGTCTTGTTGGCAAAGTATGTCTTCTTGCCGATGATACAAAGATTTGCAGCAGGGTTGATATTCATGGAGGGATAAGCCAAATGGCAAATGATTTAGCTAAACTAGAAAAATGGTCAGAGCAGTGGCAACTGGCATTTAATGTGGACAAGTGCAAGATTATGCACCTTGGGCGTAAAAACCCAAAAGCAGAATATAGACTATTTGGTACAGTCCTAACCTCAACATCTGAGGAAAGGGATTTAGGAGTAATAATTTCAGAGGACTTGAAGGTAGGTAGGCAATGCAATAGAGCAGCAGGAAATGCTAGCAGAATGCTTGGTTGCATAGGGAGAGGTATTAGCAGTAGGAAGAGGGAAGTGCTCATGCCATTGTACAGAGCACTGGTGAGACCTCACTTGGAGTATTGTACGCAGTACTGGAGACCGTATCTCCAGAAGGATATTGATACTTTGGAGAGAGTTCAGAGAAGGGCTACTAAACTGGTTCATGGGTTTAAGGATAAAACTTACCAGGAAAGGTTAAAGCATCTTAACATGTATAGCTTGGAGGAAAGACGTAACAGGGGGGATATGATAGAAACATTTAAATACATAAAGGGAATCAACACAGTAAAGGAAGAGAGTATATTTAAAAGAAGAAAAACTACCACAACTAGAGGACATAGTCTTAAATTAGAGGGGCAACGATTTAAAAGTAATATCAGGAAGTATTACTTTACTGAGAGGGTAGTGGATGTATGGAATAGCCTGCCAGCAGAAGTGGTAGAGGTAAACACAGTCAAGGATTTTAAGCATGCGTGGGATAGACACAAGGCTATCCTAGCTATAAGACCGGGAAAGGGGGACTAATAAAAGTACTCCGAAAAAAAAAAAAAATTGGGCAGACTAGATGGACCGAATGGTTCTTATCTGCCGACACATTCTATGTTTCTATGTTTCTATGTTTCTAATACATGTATTCCTATTGCTATTCTATAAACCGAACGTTCGGTTTATAGGCTGTCGGCATTTCACTACACGGAGACAGAGTCTCCATTCATAAATTTATGAATGAAGACTTTGTCTCCGTGTAGTGAAATTCTATTGTATTCTATAAACCGACTCTATTTTGGCTTATAGAATGCAATAGTACTACGAATGGACGAATGAACGAATGATTTTCGTTTATTAACCATTCGTTCATTCGGCTTTCGTTAGCTTAGCATTTTCGTTCTTCGTTTTTCGGACGAATGGACGAAAATGCTATTTTCGGACGAAAATGCATTCGTCCGAAAACGAATGCACATGTCTACTTTGTATGATGTTTTTTCATGATTACCTGTTTTTGGATGTTATTCTGCTCAATTTAGCATTTTCATTGAAACGGCCTTCACATTTAGTGATGCTTTTATTTTTATTTGTTATTATTTGTCATTATATTAGGAAACATTTTTAAATATAAATGTGGTCCATTCAGATACTGAAGGAGAATAGATGTTAAGGTATAGATGAAGAATCGAGGCTTTAGGTAGTGAGACCCAAGAGTTGATAGTGAATACATGTAATATGGAGGCATGATATGGGGGTGGAAATATATTTATATAGACAATAGAGGCATGGTGATATTGAGACTGAAATTATTAATATGGGGATGGATATGGAGAGTGAAAAGAGATTCATGAGATCAGGAGAGAGAATCAAGATGATGATGATGATACAATAAAAAACACATTTGAACTGGAGAGTGACATGGAATGCATAAAGTGACAAGGGAGAAAGAGAAACATGATTTGGAGATGGGCTCATAAATGATTATGGAAGATAGAAATATGTACTGCATCTAACGCGTTTGTGAATTCTATGCCAGAATATGTGTTGAATGTATTTTTCATAGGTTGTACCAAGAGCGTGATTTATCTGCATATTTATTTTACTCCCATTCATGCTTAAAGTGGGCATTTTGCTGCTTCTCTTTCTCTCCCACATGCAATACCACAAATAATCACATTGCTTACATGCTGCTTCGTATCAATCATGAGCAGATGAGTAGGCAGCCTTGGAATTTATACAATATTTTATTTAAATATGTTGATCAACAAATAATTCCTATTCTCAGTCCTGCTGCCAAGTGAGTCTATTATCTAATTATATGGAAAATATTTTTTAATGGGACTATACTCTGAAATATCCAAACCAATCAGGTTGAAATTCACACAATTATAAATAAAACAGAACAGCCCTTTAAATATATTTATCATCTGTGCTGAATAATAAGATCCAGATTTCCATTTTTAAGTTTTCAGCAGCTAGTTGATCTACGTTTTCATGGGTTACAATAATTATTGAGTAAATAAAATAAACCACTTATGACATTGCTGACACCTGAGAGTGAAAGTTAAAATAGCCAAGTGCTGGTGAGCAAATTGAGCTGAGGTACAATTGCTCCCCAGGCCACTCTCTTACTATCCAATTGTTCTGTCTGCCTATTAATCTCTATACATTATCTGTCAGCATATCTGTCTTGTCTGTCTATTTATGCCTATCTATAATGTTAATAAGAGGGCTAGTTAAGATAGGTCATAAGCCCTAAAGAGCCCCACTGGGCCAATAATTCCCAGCCCTCCAATGCTGGTGGTCTTTCATAAACATAGGTTAATGTTTAAAAAAAAAGTTTCACATGTGTTCCTGTGAGGAAACTGAAAAATATGTGAACCAACTATGAGGCAATGATGTGTTGGTACCACTTGCTGTTAATAAGTCAACTAAGTGATTTAATCACCAGGGTCAATTGCCTTAGTGACACCAAGATATGAAAGCTTGAGTAAAGGCCTCAATTTGTTTGTATATTCACAATTCTAAGCCAAAATGTTGCCTGACTGGGCAGTTAAACTGCTTGTATTGTCTTACATGCAACCAAAATCCATGCAAATAAAATTGGGAGAAACACAATTTTGTTGTTGGAATTTTTCTAGCAAACAGTTAAAGCTTCAGTGCACTTAATTTACATACAATCTCAGTGAGTTTAGCTAATAACAAATATTACTAAATATTCATTGTACGTTAAGAACCGTGTTGTTCATTGTAACATTTCATTTGAGTTAAGTTATGTGAAGACCCTCTTAACCTTTTGTAATTAGGTTTTGCGTAGCTGATCTAGATTATAAGTTCACCAGATAATATGCACTTGTTTTGTGGTATTACATGCAAACATTTACTGAGGTCCAGTCACATTAAAACCAGGATTCTTAGATGTGTCTGCGGTGATTGTCTGTAGTGCAAAAAGGAAATTGGTCACACCAGCCTGCAGCATATTGAGAAATAGCTTCTACCTACAACCAAACTTTCCATCATTATAGCACCGATGAGCTAATAAAACACAAGGTGTAATGTTCATGTGGGCTAAAATTAAACATATCATCAATCAGTTACTAAGGATGATGAGAATTGCATGAAACAATACTAAAATGATTGCCCTAAATATATAAAATTTAGGTACAAACAAACTTCTACCATCTCACACTTGTCTTTCCTTCTAAGTGATCAGAATTATAAGTGTTTAATAAGCGTGATGATGTTTAGCAAGATTTTGGTTTTACTTCTGGAATATATATAATTCTGTAATACTATGATGAATAGGAAATAATATCATGCTGAATGTTTGCAGTGAGCAATGCGCACTTATAACATGTGTCTCCATGTTCTAGATCAGACATCGCTTTAAATTTTCCATCACAGATGATTTGCAAGTACGGGCTGGATTACCAATTTTTTTTGTGGTACATGTCATCTGACATGTATACAATTAGATACAGAAGCAATGTTACAGGTTTATTGAAAATGTTATACTCTTATTATTATTAATGCTACTTATCATAATAATATTAGGTAACACAAATTAAGCATTATTATTATATTCCCTTAAGGTCGAAGCTGTTTTTGGAATGTTGTGCCCTTATGAGAGATGCTGTTTTGACACTTCTGCAGTGTTTGTGTTTAGCTACAATTTTTTTTCTTTCTCATTTACTGTACCCACACACATTATATATTGTTTTTGTCAAGATAAAAAGGACTTAATGGTGAAGGAGGAAACTCACAAGGTTTGTCCCTGTACAATATACAGTTACATTGGTGAGATTAAATGTTCATCTTTCCTAAACACTCCTGCGACTTACCTTTTAGTGAATTTCCCCTATATTGTTGATTTTTTATACCCTTCACACACTATCAAATAGAGTTGCATTCCCTTACCACCATTTTTCCTTTATAACATATTTATTTTATTCACAATAATTGAATGTTTAAGATCAATGAGTTGCTATATTATCAAAAAAAGTAACAAAAATGTGATAAACAGCAAACATTTTTTTTTCAGGCACTACTGCTAATGCTACAGTTTTGTATTTTGTGCTAGAGGAAAATGTAGAAATTGCTATAACAGCACTTGTTAGCAGTAATGATTATCAGTTTGTTCACAGGGTTTGGTTAACTATAACCCAAAGATCTACATTGAAATGATGTGTCATGTTCAGAAACTGTTATCTCCAGTAAGAAATGGAATAAGAATTCTTGTTCTTTTTATCATCAGAGTCTTTGATGAAGTGCAGAGGATGCAACTTCTAATTCCTCTGTATCAGAAAGTCACAGGTGGTGTAGTTTTAGTATATACTCGACTTAACAGTTATCAAAAGTTTTATTTCACCTATATGTTAGGAAATCTGGCTGCAATTTTCTTGACATTATTTTTTATAAAGGCACACATAAGATTATTACAGAAATGTATAAGATACGCACTGTTGGAAGTTGGTTGGTGTACCAACTGCATGTGCCTGTGCAATACTCAGATTGCAGATTCCATTTTTGGAAAGGATAACGCAGCCTCTCATGCATTTAAGGACAATATAATGAATGTCATTAAGTTGGGTAATGAAAACATCACCAAGACATCCCTGAACAAAAGAGATATTTCAATGTATCATTCCTAGTAAAAAAATACTTGTGTTAGTGTTGCTTAAGGTGTCCATCAGTTATCTGCCTACATACATAGGATTCATGTCATGGAATGTTGTATATCTGATAAGTTCACTCTTTAAATGTTCAATTAGCTAAACACTGTCTCCTGCTTTAAGAGACATGCCATCAAATTACATTGCTTGGCAAATATGGGTCTCAATCTATAAAACAAAAAGGAGAGTTTTCAATAAGAACTTAACTTTGTTTCTGTTTCCATAGAAACAGATTTTCACAATCTGTGTGCATGTTACTAATCTTGTCTTTCGAATTTTTATATATGTCTGAATGTGTACATGTTACGCAAGATGAGACCATTATGCTATTCAGGTGGAAAAAGCCCTCCCTTATTCATCTTAATAAATAGGAATAGTACACTGCCAGATGAAGCCATGAATGAAACACCGTTTTATAGTCTATAAAATAGTTTGATGGCAAACAAAGGAAATCACAAAAATAAAAATGATTAGTTATTATTCACATTGAGCACTAATTCACTGCAACTCAAAGTGGGCTATTTATCAAGAACGACAACAAAACAGTGTCTGTACGAGCTGAAACTTAACGGTATTGTTTATAACTGTACATTGTAAATAAAGTGTTGAGGTGCCTAATCAATTATTTTGAGATATATATATATATATATATATATATATATATATGTATTGATGTAGCTGACACTTTAAACACAATCTCCTGTGCACAAGCAGTTAATACAATACAAAATAAATGTAGCACAATTGCAGATGTATTCCCAGTGTTTATACACAGCAGGAATATTTGTGTTCTCTTCTGAGTATAAATATATCTTTTATATACATTTCTCAGCCTTATGTGTATAAACACTGTGGATAAATACACTTTGCTCTATAGTATCAGAACTGTACATTCCTAGCAGTTCCTCCATTAATAACAGTATTTGTTACTTGTAAATCGACTTATTGACATGCAGGAGTAGGGTGGGACTGGGGGTAATTGCATCAAAAAATAGGCCTCAGCCAGCCACCAGGTGACAGGAAGGGTGAAGAGCCTTATGAGTGAGCCCAGCCAGCCGCCACTTTACAATAGGACAAAAATGTTTTGTCTGCGCAGTTTGTATTGGATGACGATTGGGGTGGGTGGCAACCAGCAAAAGAGAGATAGTGACATTAATAACAAGATAGATAGTGAGTCTTGAGAGAGATTCTCACCACCATCACAGCAGTTCTATCAGCTCTATCAGATTATCACAGAAGTTTTCTGGATAGGTACAGAATTAAATACGTTTATACCACCAGCATCTCCTTAACAGAGAATGATACTGTGACAGCAATTATGCGCATAGGAAGATTCCGGTGGGAGCTGTAAACATTGGTGTGTCCATCAATATGTTACTCACAGAGTCAACTATTAGAAGAAGATATTAAACGGCTGTGTAGAAACTAGTTGTTTGAATTACTAAAAGAAATGTGATAGTATACTTTCCAGAAGTTAGAATCAAACTTGGCCCATCTGTTATACTTGGAAAACAGAAAGCACAGCTAGCAAAATGATCCTTTTTGTATCTGTATAGGGGACATTTTGCACAGCTGGAACAGCAGTGGAATATAAGGTTAACTTGATATCTTGGCCTCATACTGAGGAAATGAATGCTGAACAATTTTGGGTGGATGTGGCTAATTATACAGACGCAGCAGGTGAACACAGCTTCCAAGAATCGGTATACTTTGCAATGTCTCTCCTCACTTTACCAATTAATAATGCAGCCGCTTTTTTCATCACAACCTTTTTTTTTGTATCGACAAAAATATCAAATGAACTAGCGCCTCTGTTGGAGGTAAATTTAAGTCGCTTGTTGAGCCGTTTTTATTTTGACTCATTTATGGGGTACCTTCCAGATGTTATTTACACCTACTGACAATTGCTGGTCACTTGTGGGAACAATATTTTTCCCATCATGAACTACTTGTATAGTGTTTAAGAACTTTATTTCAGACTGTATCTCACACTGCAAACGATTTGACGTTTACAATGTGTCTAGAGCATTGTTTGTCGTGGTGACGTGTGGATTGCAAAGCCTTTTATACACTTTCAGCCCTTCTCTTCTGAAATATACTATGCCGATATCTCTTGTTTGCTACAGAGCTGAGTTTGTCTGTCACTCCTCTGCTACCTGTACTAAGGATATTGGACATATACCTGTATCCATTATTTTGTAGAGTTTATGTTTTTGCTTTTCACATAAGCACAAAGATACAAATGTGTTGGGGTTTTTTGGTTCCACATCCACTGTCATATTTTTTAGAAGTGGCGCTGGCAGTTTTTTTATATTGTTTTTGTCCAAAAAATGAAATTAGTTTCATCCAAAAATGAATGCCCAAGTCCAATTTTTTTATTGTTATCCTAGTTTGATTAGACTTGTATACTGTTAGTTCACTTGGTAGACATTGATAAACAATGCACATATAAAGATTGTATTGGCTAGAGATGTACAGTTTCTGGAAATTTGGGGGTTTGGGGTTTTTTTCTGTAAAAAAAATTACATTTTTTTTTTAAAAAATTGAAAAATGCAGAGTGGAGTAGTTTTACAATTTGAAAATTATTTTGTTACACTGGGTCACAAACAAACTATACTGAAACCACTTTTCTTGTAGAACCCCTAAAAACAGAAATTAATATTGCTCTTATTTGAGAACTGCATTCTCAGTATTTAAATTGTATTCCAAGATTTCCTTGACTTCAAGTGAGAGAACTTGAAATGATTTGAGACTTTACATAAAGTCTCAGAAGTCTTTCATGAAGGTCTTCATGTTATATTATTTGGATACCATGTCATAAACATACTATTAGTCATTGTAAAAGAATATACTCGACAATTTTTTTCAATTTTTGTTATATCTTCCCATCACTAGTGCTGATATCTTTCTAAATCTGGCTACTGCCCACTGATAAGGAGTTCACATTATAGCACTAGTTTTTACTGCTGAGCATGTTTTTCAACGCGTGAGTTGCAAAACCTAAACCAATTGGTAAAACAGAGTTGGGGGGATTTTTCCAACTAACCTATTATATTTTGGCCTATGCTTTGTAACTAGATTGTCAATTAACCATAATTGGCCTTCAGTGCATAAAGCCCTTAGTCTTGCTTGTCTTACCTTACATGATTCTCTAAGTAAGCACATTGAAAACATTGGAATGAAGGCCCAGATTACTAAAATATCATAGATTTTCATGTATTCTACTGACATTCTATTCAGCCTTTTGATAGATTTATTTTGCCAGACTTATTTGTTTTCAGTTCCCTACATTTTCTGTGGCTTTCAAACTATTTTCTCAACTGATAGACAAAGTTGTAAATCTCTTTATATGTGAGTAGTTGAACCTTTCAGGTAATGCATTGCTTCTATACTCTGTTATACTTACTATGGCAAAAGTATCTGAAATATTGATTTGGGATTTGTTATTAAAATTTGCTCTGTGTCACAAGCTGCTTATCATTTTTTTCCAAAGAATGAGTCACTCTTTAGTATGCAATAAACAGAAAAATCTTATACCATATTAAACATTATATTAACATATACAAAGTGCAACAAGAGTGGGCAAATTGCACTTCTTGCATAAAAAGATTAGCCAATCTCTTGTTGCTACTTTTGTCTACTAGGCAAACCAGTGAACATTTGTCAGCTAAGCTGAGGAAGCTTAATCATAAGTACTTTTCATGTGGGATCTCAGATTATTATACAGCTGTGAGGTACCTCAGTTCTGGGAGAGAAACTGACATAGTAACATAGTAATTTAGGTTGAAAAAGGACATAAGTACATCAAGTTCAACCCTTCTACCTATCAATCCCACTTTTGATCCAAAAGAAGGCAAAAAAATCTATTTCAAATTTTGCCTCCTAGGGGGAAAAATTCCTTCTTGACTCCAAAGGGCAATCCGATTTCTCCTTTGATCAAGAAGCTGTATTATTAATGCTTATTCTATTATTAGCCCTGTATTTTCTGCTTAACAAAAAAACATCCAGACCATTTTTAAATGCATCTATTGTAGTTATATACCGTTGTAAAGAAAATACTTACCTGCCGCCGCGTGGTGGTCCATACCGCTGCCACCACTTCAGGCCCTCTAGGGCAGCAGACATGCTCCCTGCATCTTCCCCGGTCTTCCGACGAACGCGCAGCAGCCAGAAACTGCGCGCATGTGCAGTATCCCTACACACAAAAAATTAGTATAGCCGTAAAGGGCTATACTCATAACTTTTTGGGAATCTCTTGGGGACGGGTTTTACCTCCTGGATTGTATATAACCCTTCGGTTGCTACTCATACCTTGCCTGAGATAGTTCTTTGTATCTAGATCTAGTGTCTGATTATTTGATTATTGATTTTCCGGTTCTGACTCCTGCTTGATTTGACGCTGTTTTCTGCCTGCCTCGATATTTTGCCTGTCTAGTGACCTTGCCTTCTGAATTCCTATGTTGTACCTTGTTCCTGTTTCGTGTATGACCTGGCCTGCTGACTATCCTTTTCGTCCAGTACTCCCTGCGTATCTCTGTTTCAGTGTGCGGTTGCAGTCAGTGTATCAAGTCCTGGGTGGTCATTTGCCTGAGGCTCAACCATAGGGTATAATACCATTCAGGTGAATAAACACTGTTCTGTGTTCAAACCAGTTGCAGTAGCTACCAGGCCATCGCATTGTGGTTCCTATCCTCCGGTACTCTACCCAGTCTGTTACAACCGTAAAGAATCCCTTCCTTTGCTGTCTATGAAATATTTGCTTTTCCAGTCTCAGGGGGTGACCTCTTGTTCTTTGTACATTTCTGTTAATGAACAGGTCACTGGAGAGCTCTTTAAATTGGCCCTGCACACATTTATATAATGTTATCATATCCCCTCTGAGACGCCTTTTTTCTAACGTTTATAAATGCAATTTTTAAAGTCTCTCTTCATAACTAAGATCCTCTAATCCCCTTATTAATTTTGTAGCCCTCCTTTGCACTTTCCATAATATCCTTTTTAAGGACTGGTGCCCAGGATTATTCAAGGTGAGGCCTTACCATTGACTTATAAAAAGGCAAGATGATATCCTCTTCCCGTGAATCTATACCTCATTTTATACATGCCAATATCTTATTGGCTCTTGCAGCTGCTGACTGGCATTGAGCACTGTTGCCAAGTCTGTTATCTACAATTATTCCTAAATCCCTTTCATTAGTAGTTTTTCCCAGGTAAATACCATTTAAAGTATATAAATACCATTTAAAGTATATGTTGCTTTGTTATTATTTTTTCCACAATGCATAACTTTACATTTGTACATATTGAACCTCATTTGCCACTCAATTGCCCAGTCCCCCACTCTGTCCAAATCCTCCTGTAAATAACAAACATCAAGATTAGTCTGTATTGCCTTACCTAATTTAGTGTCATCAGCAAACAATGAGACATGGCTCTCAACACAACTTGGGAGATCATTAATAAACACATTAAAAGAAGAGGACCTGATTTTTGCTTGGGGCGGAGCATGACATGAGGACGCACGCTCGCGGGCTCCGAGGTTAGGAGCTGAAGCACTAGCAAAAGGAGAATGTTGGAGTGCTAACCGAGAACAAGCAAGGGAAAGACGGACATACGCTGGAAAAATAACCCGATGGAAAAAAGCAGCTGAGAGAGAGGGGGAAGAAGGGCAGCAGGGAAAAGGAAGAAAAAAAGGAGAGAAAACAGCTTTTCTAACGGGACGGCTGCTGACCGAGAGGGGGAGGGGGAGAGGAGTCTGGTCGAGGAAGGCTCGGTCTGCGGTGAGAGGCGGTGGACCTAGGAAGTACACAACCAGGTCCCCCCAATGCTTTGAAGACGGGTAGGAATCAATAGGACCAGTTGGCTGCAAGACGCGAAGGCGGAAGGCAGCTGGCTGGCACTAAAGTGAAGACTTTGTTATTTTCCAAACCCTGCCTGCCGAAATACAAAGAGTGCAAAGAGTGAAGAGAGGCAAAGAGCGAGTAGGACCAAAGAAAAGTGAAAAGAGGTCTGATTGGACGCAGTGAGTAAACAGACTTTTGAATTGATGTTTTACACTGGGTTATGACTGAAGTAAATTGACCTATATATACATCACTGTTTTTGAGACAACGGTACTTCCTAGGTATTTCCCTTTAAACATTCTTTCCCTAGAATCATTGAGGCCCTAAGAAGCATATATGGACCTATTTAAAATAAGCAATAAAAGATTCATGGGGGAAGAACATTGACTTCAGATAAAGAAATAGGTGCTTGGATTCTTATTTCCCTTTGCTGCATTTAGAAAAGAGAAGAAGTGTGCCGATAGGTACAAATATTGAGGGACAAAAGTACCCTAAACACTAGAAGGCTACCCCTTGCATTGTAAGGGCTGCATTTTTTTTTTTCCCTCCCTCTCTTCTTTGTTTGCTGCTCTTGCTGTACGGAAACCTTAAGCCATAAAGGCTACTATTCCTCTTCCAGCCACACGGAGCCAGAAGTCCTAAAAAAGTTAGATTGTAAGGAGAGAAATAGAAATAAAAGGAGACAAGGTTCCTGTATAAGAAAACTGGATCAGACCTCCTTTTTTTTTTTCTCTTGTTTTGTTTTGTTCTTCGTAATCTCCTATAAGACAAAAAGAACATAACCCTTGGACTAAAAGGAAGGGGAAAATGACTAGCAGAAAAACAATGGAGGATAAACAGAGAAGGGAAAGAAAGGGGAGAGAACAAGACCAGAAAGGTAGAGAAAGGAAAAATGTATCGGCTTTCTTTTCCCCACCAACTCAGAGAGGAGGGGAAGAAAGTATATTAAACAATCAGTCAAGCCTGGAGGAAACCCAGTTGGAATCCCCCAGAACTAAGGAACAACCCTCAGTATCCTCAGACGAGTTCAAAAAAGGAATGGATTCACTCCTGGAACAAATAAAAAAAGAATTTCAAGATAACCTGAAAGAACTCCAAAAGGATATCCTCCAAATTAGCAATAAAGTAAACAGACTAGAAGATAAAATAGAGGTAATCGGTGTGAATAGTGCAGAAAACAAAGAACAAATAAGAAAAATGGAGACAAAAATCTGCAACTTAGAACAAAAAATAAATGATATGGAAGATAGAACAAGGAGACAAAATATTCGAATAAGGAATATACCCGAGGAAATTACGCAAGACAAACTGGAAGATTACCTGCTAGAATATTACGAACACCTAGGTATAAAATTTGCAAATAAAGAGGAGGTGATAGAACGCTGCCACAGAGCGTACAAACCGAGTACTATACCAAGTTCCACTCCAAGGGACGTAGTAGTACTATTCCAATCCTATAAAAAGAAAAATAAAGTAATAATGGCGGCACGTGATAACCCAGGAAAGAAAGGAAAATTTGAAAACCTAAAAATATTCCAGGACTTATCCTACCAAACGAGACAGCATCGGAAAATCTTTTTTAATGTAACCAAAGAATTGAGAGATATGAACATTACCTACAAATGGGGATTCCCAGTAAGCATAATTATACAGGAACCGGGTCAAAGGAGAAGAGTATTCAACACACCACAGGCAGTAAAGGAGTGGATAGAAGAGAGAGCAACAAGAAAGGACATTCACTGAGACTTGGACACACAGGGGGGGGGGGAGGGGGAGGAAGGGAGAAGAAATGGGGATTCTTTTTGTGTTGCTATATTTATTTTTTATTGTTTTTCTCTCTTTCCCTCTCTTTTTGCAGAGGAGTAGGGTAGAGGGGAAAGCGAAGGTGCAGTACTTAAATCGCTTGTAAAAGTATATTGGAGAAACTGGGAGAAATGTTCGGAGATTTTGAGGGGAGGAACAGGAGAAAGGGGGAAAGGATATAGAGTTGTAAATGGGATCATAAGTGCTAAGAAGCATAAAAGTTTTCTTCCTTTTTTTTTTTTTTCCTTGGGGGTGGAGGGGGGGAAGGGTTAATGGGAAGTGAAATAATGTAAAATGCTTGCATAATTATATTTGAAGAACACAATGAGTAATTTAGAGGGAAAAGCACAAGATCGCACAGTTGAATATGAATATTAAAAGAAACACAGGGTTGGGGGGAGGGGGGAAGGGATAAATGAAAGTGGTTAAAATTAAAATATGTGTAAAATTAAGCTTGAAGAACACAAGGAGTAAGCTTCGGGGATTTAGAGGGAACAAGATGAAGAGGGAAGAATATAGGGTTGCACAAGGGAATTATTAATGTTAATTGTGTTTTTTTTACTGTGTTTTTTTTATTTATTTTTTTATTTATTGTGGGTTTTTTCCTTCTTTGGGGGGGGGGGAGGGGTAGAGGGGATTTTTTTTTTCTCTCTTCCTTTCTTTTCTCTTTTCTTTCTTCTTTCTCACCCAGGGGGGAGGGGGGGAAGGGTTAACGGGAAGCAAAAAAATGTAAAAGCTTAAAGACCACAAGGAGTAAATGGGGGGAAGTTGGGGAGGGAAGAGCACAGGATGGCACAGGGGAATATGAATGTTAAAAGAAACACAGGGTTGGGGGGGGAAGGGATAAGGGAAAGGGGTAAAAATTAAAATGCGTGTAAAATTATACTTGAAGAGCACAAGGAGTAAGCTTTGGGGATTTAGAGGGAATAAAACAAAGAGGGAAGAACATAGGGTTGCATAAGGGAATTAATAATGTCAAATGTGTTTTTTTATTTGTTTTTTTTTCCTTTCCCCTCTCCTCCCAAAACCAAAGTATTCTCTCCTTATAGATCTTTTTTTCTTCCCTTCTCCCCTTCTCTCTCTCTCCCCTTTTGGGGGGGAGGGGGAAGGGGACAGGGGAAGGTGGAATCATTTAAAGTGTAGGCAAAATAAACGTAAAGAGCACTGGGAGGATTCCCCCCCCCCTTTTTTTTTTTCTCTTCTTCTCCTGTTCTTCCTTTCCTTCCTTCTTCTTTTCTTTTTTTCTTTCCCGCTTTTCCCTAGATCTCCTTGGCAGGGTAGGGTGAAACTCATGAAGGGAAACCAGTTGGCAGGAGGTGGGGGAGGAAAGTGAAACAGATACATAGTGCTTAAGCTCCTACTAGGGGATCTGAGAGAACCCCTAAAAAAACGCGTCCATAAAAGAGGGAAATGAGACGCGGGCCAAAAGAGCTAGGAAAGGTCCTAGCTATGGAAGGCATTAATTGTTATCTGTTAAGTGCGGAGTCTATTTATGTGATTTTTTATGTGGTTTTGAAATGTTTTTTTGTTTTTTTTTCTCTCTTTCTTCTTTTCTTTCTCTTTCTCTCTCTCTCCCTCTCTCCTCTCCCCCCTCCTCTTCTGGGTGCTCATCACTGGGGCCTGTCATGTTCCTGTTAGGGTCCAAAGATAGTATTTTGCCCATAAAACGATATTTTTTGACATGGCAATGATAAAAATAACTTCACAAAATGTTAAAGGATTAAACACACCATATAAAAGGAGGATGTTAATGGAAGAAGCAAATAGAAAAGGGTATCATATAATATGTGCTCAAGAAACACATTTTGCTCGAAATAAGATTCCAAAATGGTTTAATAAGAAATATCCAATAGCAATACATTCAACAGCACCCACAAAAAGAGCAGGAGTTTCAATATTTATACATAGATCAGTCTTATACGAAGAACAAAGTAGGAAAATGGACATAAACGGTAGATATGTGATTCTTAATTGCAAAATCAATGGGACTATGTACAATATAATCAATATATATGCACCAAACGAAAACTCAATAAGTTTTATTGAAACAATACTAAGTAAATATAAAAGGCAGGAATCAGGGAAGTGGATAGTATATGGAGACATGAATTCATTGGCAAACGCAGAATTAGATTCAACAAATTTAGCAAGCAGTAAATATAGGGAAAAAAAGAGGCAACAAAGCTTGAAATTCCAAAATCTATTAAGAAAGTACGGATTATTTGATGCATGGAGAATAGAAAACATGGATAGTAGAGATTACTCCTTTTTTTCACAAGTACATAACACATACAGTAGACTGGACTATATACTTTTAGATAAAGATACATTACAAGAAATAAAATCATGTAAGATAGGTTTGATAAACTGGTCGGACCATGCCCCAGTGGAAGTGGAACTGAGAAGCAAGTTCGCAACAATAGGCAGAGGCTTGTGGCGAAGTAATGAATATCTATTAGCCAAAGAATACATACAAAAGGAAGTAAGAGAAGAATTAGATCATTTTTTCAACATCAACGATCAACAAGAAACAACAATAGAAAACTTATGGTTGACACACAAAGCAGTTATAAGGGGAACACTTATAAAACAAGCATCATGGTACAACAAACAGAGGCAAGAGAAAAAAATGAAATTACTAAACTTATTGGAGAATTTAGAAATTAAAAACAAAGGGGATAGAAATGTAAGTTTAATAAAAGAAATAATAGAGACAAAAAAAGAATTAGCAAAATTACAAATAGTATTTAAATTAAAAAAATTAAAACAACTATTTTACACAAAAGGGAATAAAGCAGACACTATGTTAGCCAACAAATTAAGATATCAAAATATCAGAGCAGTAATCCCACAAATTACAACAGCAGATGGGAAAAAAATAATTAACCCAAAGCATATAGCAGAAGAATTTGCCCAGTATTATTCAGCGTTATATAACATTAACAAAGATCAAAATACCTTCCAACCAACAAGGAATGACATGGATAGATATCTGGAGGAAATTATATTTCCAAAATTAAATACTGAACAAATAGAAATTCTTAAAAAACCAATAGAAGAGGGAGAAATTGCTAAAATAATTAGAGAATTAGCGCTGCATAAATCCCCAGGACCGGACGGGTATAGCAACTTATATTACAAATGTTTTAACCCAATATTAACACCATACTTAAAAAGATTGTACCATAAATGCAAAGGTAGTAATGGATTCCCAGAGGAAATGCTAAAAGCAATAATTGTGACTATTCCGAAACCAGGAAAAAAAATAACTGGGTGTGCGGATTTTCGACCTATCTCTTTACTCAATACAGATATGAAAATATACTCGAAAATATGGGCTAATAGACTGAAAATAATATTACCAGAAATAATAAATAACGATCAAACTGGTTTTATAACTGGAAGACAAACAGGAGATAACATTAGGAAATTCTCAAATGTTATAACAAATTTGAAAGACTCTAAAATAGAAGGACTAATGTTAGCAATAGACGCTGAAAAAGCGTTTGACCGGCTCCACTGGAAATTTTTGGAATTAGTGATGTCTAGATTCGGATTCCCAGACCTATTAGTAGATGCAATACAAGCAATATATAGGAAACCGTCTGCAGTGGTACTATATGCGGGTTTCCAATCCAAAAGTTTTGAAGTAACCAACGGTACGCGACAGGGTTGTCCCCTGTCGCCATTACTATATGTTATGGCACTGGAACCATTGGCGATGAAGTTGCGAGCAGATAGCAGGATAGAAGGAGTACAAACTTTAAAAAATAATCAAATAAAAATAGGTTTATTTGCAGACGATATACTGGTATCGCTAACTAAGGTATCAAAATCACTCCCAGCCCTGATGGAACAACTAGAGGAGTACGGGAAAGTATCATACCATAAAATAAATACCAGTAAGACACAAGCTCTACTGATAGGTCTGGTAGAAGAAGAAAAAGACTTCCTAAGAAAAAAATATGCGTTTGACTGGCGAGAAAAATATATAGACTATCTAGGAGTAAAATTAGCAGTTCAAAGTACAAAAATGTTACAATATAACATATATGATAAGTGGAAAATGTTAAAACAAGAGTTACAGAGATGGACAAAAATGGAGATCTCATGGGTTGGAAGAATAGCAGCAATTAAAATGACAACTATCCCAAAGATCCTATATGTTTTCAGAACATTACCATTAAAAATTCCTAAAATCTTCTTCCAGAAAGCACAGAGAGAACGACGTCCGGTTTATAGACTTTCAGTTTATAGAAAGCCAATAGAATTACATGTATTCTATAAACCGAAACTCTATAAACCGAACGTCGTTCTGTTTATAGACTTTCGGCTTATAGAATACATGTAATGCTATTGCTATTCTATAAACCGAAAGTCTATAAACTGAATGTCTTTCGGTTTATAGACTTTCGTTTATAGCCGAACCCCGAACTCCAACACAATCGTGCTATGTTTAGCAGTTCTGTTTTTCAGTTTGTTGTTTTCCCAACAATAACCCTTTATTGTTGGTCTGTTATTGGAACAATAAAGTGTGATAAATATCCGTATCAACATTTTGCCATTCATAATCAACTTTTAATGCATGCTTTAATATGCTTGTTATAATGTCTCCGGGAAAAAATATATTATTTAGTAGTGATAAATCATGCAAAATGATGAGCCCTTTAGGTAAAATGTTTTCACACTTGCTGAAAGGATATATTTCTTACAAATCCTTTTTTTTTTTTTTTTTTAACCATTTAAAGTCCAATGACATCTATTTTTGTTTCTATTTCTTAAGTGTTCTGTCAGCATGGAATAAATCTGCTAACCTGGTCAACTAAAATAAAACCTTTTAAGATTGTTATGTTGATGGCCTTATGGTATTAAATAAGAAAGGAAATATAATTATTAAATAAAAATGTGAGTTACTTCATTTAAATTCCATAGTTACAGTCATTGCAGATGAGAACATAACATACAGGGAGTGCATAATTATTAGGCAAGTTGTATTTTTGAGGATTAATTTTATTATTGAACAACAACCATGTTCTCAATGAACCCAAAAAACTCATTAATATCAAAGCTGAATATTTTTTAGTTTTTAGTTTGTTTTTAGTTTTAGCTATTTTCGGGGGATATCTGTGTGTGCAGGTGACTATTACTGTGCATAATTATTAGGCAACTTAACAAAAAACAAATATATACCCATTTCAATTATTTATTTTTACCAGTGAAACCAATATAACATCTCAACATTCACAAATATACATTTCTGACATTCAAAAACAAAACAAAAACAAATCAGTGACCAATATAGCCACCTTTCTTGGCAAGGACACTCAAAAGCCTGCCATCCATGGATTCTGTCTGTGTTTTGATCTGTTCACCATCAACATTGTGTGCAGCAGCAACCACAGCCTCCCAGACACTGTTCAGAGAGGTGTACTGTTTTCCCTCCTTGTAAATCTCACATTTGATGATGGACCACAGGTTCTCAATGGGGTTCAGATCAGGTGAACAAGGAGGCCATGTCATTAGATTTTCTTCTTTTATACCCTTTCTTGCCAGCCACGCTGTGGAGTACTTGGACGCGTGTGATGGAGCATTGTCCTGCATGAAAATTATGTTTTTCTTGAAGGATGCAGACTTCTTCCTGTACCACTGCTTGAAGAAGGTGTCTTCCAGGAACTGGCAGTAGGACTGGGAGTTGAGCTTGACTCCATCCTCAACCCGAAAAGGCCCCACAAGCTCATCTTTGATGATACCAGCCCAAACCAGTACTCCACCTCCACCTTGCTGGCGTCTGAGTCGGACTGGAGCTCTCTGCCCTTTACCAATCCAGCCACGGGCCCATCCATCTGGCCCATCAAGACTCACTCTCATTTCATCAGTCCATAAAACCTTAGAAAAATCAGTCTTGAGATATTTCTTGGCCCAGTCTTGACGTTTCAGCTTGTGTGTCTTGTTCAGTGGTGGTCGTCTTTCAGCCTTTCTTACCTTGGCCATGTCTCTGAGTATTGCACACCTTGTGCTTTTGGGCACTCCAGTGATGTTGTAGCTCTGAAATATGGCCAAACTGGTGGCAAGTGGCATCGTGGCAGCTGCACGCTTGACTTTTCTCAGTTCATGGGCAGTTATTTTGCGCCTTGGTTTTTCCACACGCTTCTTGCGACCCTGTTGACTATTTTGAATGAAACGCTTGATTGTTCGATGATCACGCTTCAGAAGCTTTGCAATTTTAAGAGTGCTGCATCCCTCTGCAAGATATCTCACTATTTTTGACTTTTCTGAGCCTGTCAAGTCCTTCTTTTGACCCATTTTGCCAAAGGAAAGGAAGTTGCCTAATAATTATGCACACCTGATATAGGGTGTTGATGTCATTAGACCACACCCCTTCTCATTACAGAGATGCACATCACCTAATATGCTTAATTGGTAGTAGGCTTTCGAGCCTATACAGCTTGGAGTAAGACAACATGCATAAAGAGGATGATGTGGTCAAAATACTCATTTGCCTAATAATTCTGCACTCCCTGTATGTTATTTAGAAATGACATTTCTTAAGAAAAGTTGGAGGTGGATTGTTGCACTTTTCAGAAATGTACCTCATGATTGACCCTTCTAAACAATCTTTTTCTCTTTTTGTTAATTCTCTCTACACAGTTTAAATCAAAAAATTGAGAAGGTATTTTCCTCCTAATTGGTCAGTTTCAGGAAAGCACACAGAACAATAAAGGTTCTCTGGCACGAATATATCCCTCAAGCGTTTGTAATTGAGATGACAATAATGTTTCAAAATACTCATTATTCCAGCATACTGAACAAGAATTTGTATGTGTAGAATACACTAACTCGTTACATTTTGTAATATGAATTAGTTCTCTAACCATCCAAACACAATGGCAGTGGACTACCAAAATGCATTATATTTGCACATAATAATTTGTTCCTTCTAAAACATTAGTTATTTGCATGGATAGGAAGTTTCACAAAGTCTTTACCATGTTAAAAAGGTATTCCAATTTATATAACCTATGAGGGATACTAGAAATGAAAGCACTGACACATTTAACACAAGTATTTAAATCACATTTCTAAAATAATTTTAATTCAAGCATTACTTTATACAAATGCATTAACAAATATGTATTCCACATAATGCACAGAAAGTTGTTTTTAATAGACTGCTCTAATAAATGTAAAAGTCTCTCCTATCTCTACTTTGAACATCATTCAGGTTTTCCATCCTATACTATATGTGCCTTTATTTGTTTGGGTTTTTTTTTTTTTTTTGCTCATGAGCTAAGACAACACCATATGTTGAAAGATATTTGTTATGAAGTATTATTCACTTTTCCCCACATTGTTTGTTTGTGATATTATTGAGAGACCACCGTGTTTTGTCCTTTTTTTAGGGTAGAATTCAAAGCACTGATCAAAAGACTGCAGGTGGCATCCAGGACAGGAGCATGTGTCATCAAACCCAGAAGTCAGGCTTCAAATCCCAACTGATCATGACAAGTGAAATAATTCATTCTAATAACCTCCACAAATAAGAGCCTATGATGCCAGTATGGTTCCTAATAAATCAGTTCATTTAAAATAAGAAAATCTACCATAACAACATGACATAATCTTAAATTATAGGATTAAAAGTAAAGTATTACTTTAATGAGAGGGTAATGGATACATAGAATAGACTTCCAGTGGAAATAGTAGACGTTAACACCATGAAAGAGTTTCAGCAGTCTTTAATTGTGCAATTCCCTTGTCAAATACCTGTTTCCTGAATACAGCCCTTAGTATTGACCTTTTTTTTAGATGTTTGCAAACATGGGTCACTATTCATATATGTTTGTGTTACAATGTTTTCGTTTGTATGAGATCAGTTTAAAAGTAATGAGTCACATTACTGACAGTTCACAGTTATATCCCTGAAAATTGAAATATACCAAAAGCACAGGGCTAGTACACTAAATGTGATTTACTTGACACATTTCTTATCAGTGATACAATGTATTTTAGGTGCTATCAATCTGACACTTTAATCATACTTAGACTGTAAAGACTGAGCTGTGGACTATTTCACCAATTAAAGGTGAATATATGTTTTTATACACTCAAATAACCTTATAATGGCTAGATATGAATATAACTGCTAATATGATATTTTTTATTTCAAATATTTCTCACCGTGAACTTGATACTTACCAAAAATATAAATATTTACAAGAAGGTAAGCTTGTGATTTTTACAGGGACTAGGAGTCATTTGGGCAAATCCTAGTACCATTTCTTAGAGGGAGCCAGAACTACCCTGGCTCTCCAAGTATATTTTTTTTTTTCTGCGAGGACTTTGGCTATTTTCACAATTGCCAAAGTCCTCCCTACATGAGTCTTTATCATCCCCAGAGATCTCTATGGGGATGATAAATTCAGTGATCTAGCCACAATAGACGATTTTCATGCCAATTAGGATGCATTTCTATGCTATCTGAGTAGCCCAAATTCAAGGGCTATTCAGGTCACCAAAGTGATCTGTAGTGGTCCAAACTCAGAGCTACGATTTTCTCATTGGACCCTGTAATAATATTATTAACTTTTAGAATATATTTTATAGAACATTTTTTGCACATAACTTTTATTAAAATATATTTTTGTACATTGAATTAACAGAAATTTTGATCTAATGCAAAACAATAATTAGTGTTTTCATGAATATCCATGATCTAGCTTGTCTCGGAGATTGGTGATTATATATAACTGGTATTTCATACTTTCATATTGAAGACTTTTTGTCTACTGACAATAATAATTTTAAAATGGTAAAAAAATATATACAATTAAGATTACATAAAACATTTAATTTGCTTTGAAAAATGCCCAAAGCCTAAAATAAAGGCAAAATATGCAGTGTGCACCCATACAACATATAATGGTCAGGCTTCATAAATATGCAAAAACAATGGTTTGGACAGCCCATTGTTTTTGCATATTTATGAAGCCTGACCAGCTTTTGGGCGTGCACTCCACCCACTCACAGGTGCTCTGTGTATGGTGTCCAGTGAGATTTGTATAAATTCTAGTTCAAGACAGATTGTCAGAGAGATTCATTCCAAGTAAGTAGCTAGAGATAGGACTCACCAAGTTTGGAGTACTTTGGCGTAGTGGTGGGCTAAGCAAAATATGGCTATATTGTGACTAAATCTTTTTTTCATCTAAGCTAGGTGCTTTTAAAAATATTTAAAAATTATAAAAAATGTTTAAAATTATTATATGTTGTATGGGTGCACACTGCATTTATTGCCTTTATTGTAAAAATTGTGGTCGCCTTAGTGGTGCTCTGTGCAACATATGCCGGTTCTGGGGAGCTGTCCAAACCATTGTTTTTGCAAAGCCTAAAATAGTTTTATATAAACTGTCCAAAATGGAAGCGCACTCACAGGACTTGTTGACAATTAAATCTGCATATTTTATTGGTAGATTACATCAAATACAATCTTTCAGACCACACTTTGGTCCTTTGTCAATATGCACACATTTTGGTTTAGCCCAGCTTGCACTAATATGACTCTGTTAAATGGCATTATGTTATCAAGTAAACTGAAATATTCAAAACATTTACTTTTCTTGGTTCTCCACTCATTTATTACTTCTGGGGTAATGGCATAGAAAAACAGTTGTAACCGTTGTATAAGATTTACTGTAGCTTTAATAGATGACTTCTCTATCTCCAGTTAGGCCAGCACAATTGTATTTAGTAGTCACAGCATGGATGTCAAGTCTACATTTATATGAAATATTTGTTATTACATCTGAGTTGCTTCATTAACCTTTCCACTTTCACACATGACCAAGAATATGTCATTAGTAGTTTAATACTGAAACATGAAAGCAATCAGGATCACCATCAGGAAAATAACAATTTATTTTTTGCTGAATCTAAATAAGCTATTTTATATAGAATTTTGGCAAGAACCTAGCAGTGTCTACTGCTATTCCACACGGCAAACATTCATTTTAGGAAAACTGTCAGCTGAAATATGGACAAAAAAAAAACATTTACCTTTTTATATATATTTTAAATGTCATGTAAACAGATAACTGTCCTTTAGTTTAACACACTGTTTTTTTAGTACAATTTCAAGCTTTTCATTGCCAGAATGATAATAAGTTCTGTATTACACAGACCAGATTTCTTAAATAAATAAATACCGTCCATGCTTTTACCTCCATATTTTTAACATTGGTTTGAAGCCAATTTTTACTGGACTGCTGGCAGAATACTGGCTGGGTAGTAACTCTAATCAGGTGTTTGGCTAATTTTGAAAGTATATGAATTTTACATTATCAATATCAATGAATGCATTAATGGATTTTAGGTTATTTGCTGTAACACTGTATTTTAAAGACATTGAGGGGAAAATATAGTTGGTTATAGGCAGCCCTATGCATAAGTCTCCCATAGGCATGATACTGGCATTTCTTAAAGTAATTTAGCCCTGGGCAAGGCTCACTGTGGTAAGCAAAACATAATGGAGTGCCATTTTTAAGAGGACATTACTATTGAAAACCTAAATGACAAACATTAACAGGCCAATAAGAGTTCTTACAAACAATATATATATATATAATTCTCTGACATGAGCCCTTTTTTTTATTTACATATACTTGATTAAACATAATCCATCCGATACAATGCACAACTGGGTAATAAACAGGATAATTCCAAGCTGCAACTACATGTCCTGTTCAGTTATGCTGTTTGTATGTCACTCTTATTCGTTCGTTTAGGCAGCGCTCAGATGATTACCACCTCCATTAGAATTATGTATACTTGTATGTTTCTATAAAGTTGGTTGTTGTATCTTGGGAGATCACGTGTTCCGAGCCATCTGTCTACTTGATGGCGGGTTTGTCGAAATTAGCTGCGAGTCATCACGGGGAGGTGCTCATTCCTCATTTCAGCCCGTGTGATAAGAGTTTGGGGAGGGTGGGAGGGCTTGACTACGTGATTGTGTCTCTCTGGTGGCACAAAACGGAGGGTTAGCCTCCTGATCGCATAATCATTTAAGGCCCAGAGTGCTTTTTTGATTTACAGGTGATACAAATGAAATCCTTGTTTAAGGCACAAATGAGCAACAAATATTAGCACTTTCAAACACAATTACTCTTGAGGAAGCCGACCTCGGAGCCGGTTGAGATTTCAGATTTTTTCAGTGGAGTTCTAGTACCTGATTTATCTATCCTGATGGATGCAGGAATGGAGTTGGACCATCTATCGGGACTTTATAATACACAAGTTGCAGTTTATGTGCTCTGTATTTTGTACGTGTATTGATTTTTTAAATTGCCATTTTATTGTGAAATACTGCACAATTGGTCTTTTATATAAATCTTGTGGAAATACACCAGAAGATTTTAATCCAATTTGATGAGCCTGATATCTTCCTAAGTTTGTGAGTGTGACAACCAAACAATTACCAGTTTACACTTTTAATTGTATTACACTATATATGTTTTCTTTTTCCCCCAGTACATGCGCCTCTACTTTGGTGTGTTTTGTTATTTGGAGTTCCCGAGGAGCAGTACTATAGCAGGAGTATTATTGCAATTTATTATTTCACTGTATTCACTTGTGGTTGTGTAGCTTTTCTGTATCACTGCTCAATTATACTCAAGATCCTGGACCTAATATGGTGGCACTGTTGGAGAATTTTTGCAGATCAGCTCTTGCCTGGTATTTGCACATTACTTATCAGTTCACCATAGTGTACTGTTTAATAAATAGAACTTAGTGGGGTTTTCATATTATACCAATTTTCAGTTGATCCAAGGGCTCATGATCTTCACCCCATGGCTTCTCTGCTTTAGTAATCTTAAATGGTGTAAGGCTTAACAGATGACCATGTAATTTTTCTGCAAATGGTATCATATATAATGATATCATATATATAAATATGCACTACATTAGCACATCACTAATATCACTAATATTATCACTTTATAATAAGATGACCTTATTATTCATGTGCGTTTTTTGCTCATTTTAGCCTTGCTGCATATCTTTTGTTTCAGTTTACAGCAGGAGGTTTGCAGGTTATTATATGGAGAAATATTTCTACATTAAGGCAGTGAAGCACATTATAGTACTTTGGCTTTTTGTTTTACTTAAATATGTTCCATGGTTTGAAATTCATACCAAATAAAACTGTTCTTGAAGCCAAATAGGATTGTGATGCTGGGTGCAGCCTAAAGCAGAATATAATTAAGGTGGACAAGACCTCTGTTTACCAAGGTCATGCTGATTCACATTTATCAAATTATTCTTTTCAGGTGCAGACTTGCATTGTTTCAGACAATAAATAATCTTATTTCGCTTAGCCCAAATGGGAATGTTGTAGATGGATAGTTTAGTACATATTAATTTAACTTTTCCAAAGGACTAATACAAAGTGGGCTATAATCCCTGAAAAAAATACCCTATTAGGTGATATTTATTAGATAACATTATGATTACATCATTTTTTTTATGTTTGTCAGACCGCTGTTCTATTATGCTATAATGTAAAAATTGAATGCGTGTTAGTAAATTAGTATTCATCCTTATTTTATTAATAATCAGGTGGCCTACAAAAACAAGGTATTATATTTATGTGTAGCTGATGATCCCCTATCCCAGAGTACTTGAGTCTATTTAATGGGATATTATAGTTAACTGTATCAAAGGCCTTTGCAAAATGTAGGGAAATATCCAGTAAGCTCATGTCACTTTGGATATCATTGCATAAAGTAACTAAAGAAGCAGTTGTAGTGTGACTCAAACGAAAGCCAAATGAACCCTTTGCCGACATAGGACGGACTAAGTCCGTCCTGTCATTAAACGAGTGGTGTTTGAGATCTGAGATTGTAAACACCACTCAAACAGTGATACTTTAATGCCTTGAGGTCAAGGCACAAAGAATCACCGAAATCTGGTGCCCGGGCAATCTCGATCGCTCCACAGAGAGATTCACGAGCGCCATATTGGAGAGCAGCATGTGCCTCCAGTATGGCTGCTGCTCTCTTGTGGGTAGAGAGTCAAAAGTGAAAAAAAATCACTTCCGTCACTATGGTGCTGTTGCTAGACTGATCGTAGAGGCAGTCAGATACATTGCAATGTAAAAAAAAAATACTTAATTTGCTAAACATCTAGGGTTAGAATAAGTTAAGGGTTAGCATAAGAGTTAGAGTTAGGGTTACATTTATGGTTCAGGTTGTGGTCAAAAGTTCACTGTAGGGAAAAATATTTTTTTTTTGTTTTTTGCCCTGTAACTCGCAAAAACTGCAGATAAACATGGGAACAAAACTATTTCTAAACGTGGGGCAATATTTTGACACGATTATAAACAATATATGATTTCTGTGGGTACAGTATGTGAGAAATAAGAGAATTACAGCTAAACACAAATACCCCAGAAATGTCAAAACAAACCAAGGGAAAGACAAGGTCAAAAGGTCATATCATACTTGCACAGTTCCATGTGAAAGGTTTGTAGTTTGTTTCCAAGTTTGTATACAAGAAAAACAAGATCCTGATTATTGGGGACCTGCCATGCACATAAAATTGAGTTGTTTGCCAGCTATATGTAATTTGTTTAACATTTATTTACAAACATAGGATATCATACCTCCAAACATCTGCACGTGTCAAATCAGGATGCCAGGGGAGATGGGGCTTGGGAGGTTGAGTGTCACTTGGAGCTTGGGAGTGTCAGCACAGTACATGCCAAGATATTTCACAAATTCCAGCAACAATTTGAATTGTGCAGTGTTTCTGAGCAAATCTAGCTGCGGTACAATAATAATAACATAGTAGTATTAACATACATTTCCACACTCACCCTCAACACAGGCCTACCACAACAGTGTTATTTTACCAGCAGGCCTGTCAATACAAAGTCAATACAAAGATGACAACTCTACACAGCCATCCAGGACACCCATGATATCAACAGTTGCTTTATAACATGAAATAACACAATCATTTAAAAAATAATTTCTAGAAGCCAGGTTAGTCTCACTGCATTTAACAAAATGTCATTTTAGCAATGGCTAGTCCAAAATGTTTTGATTCCATCACAATTATCAAAGGTATTTTAAGACACTGAACTATCCTAATTCCCATGTCATTTTTTTGCGCCAGTCGGTTCTTTGGTCCCTAACCACCAAAGCCCCAAACCGGTGTCTTTGTGTTCCTGGCCACGATCACTTCGTGATCAGCAGCCAGGAACATACAGGCAGGGACCTGACCAGGGTGTCTATAGACCCTGTTGGTCCCTGTCGACATCCTGCAATACTTTGTGATGTCACGTGTGTCGGAGATGCAGGAGATGTAGCGGACTCTCTGTTTTAGTGCTCGCTACATTTCCTATGTCAGACTGAGGCCACTCAAAGTGGTCCATCTGACACTGGGGAACCCGCTGCAAGTACCTGCCGTGGAATTTTCAACACAGCTCATCTCAGGGAGCTGCTATGAGCTGTTACATGCAGGACGATCTATGCCATCCTGCAGGTTTTTTCAGTATAATGTAGCCAACACTCTCTACATTTTCTGTGTCAGAATGAGGCCACTCAAAGTCCCTGCAGCTCCGCACACAGTACATCATGGGGAGTCGCGATGGACTGTTTAATAAAGACGTTCTATGCCATCCTACAAGCCTCTAGACACTAAAAAGTAGGACGGCATAGAATGTCCTACAAGCGGGAAGGGGTTAAAGTTGGAATAAATCTAAAAAAAACTTCTGTTATGTACATTTTAAAGATGGAAATATAAATTATGCAATTTAAAATACGTTTGAACACTGGTGCACTTCAAGGTGAGAATACTTGTCTGTAGACTGTGCGTTGCTATTTCTAGTAAGATGCTTGCTGCTTTGTAAATTACAAGTATTACAGCTAAATTTTTTTCAATAACATTATCGATTTCTCAGGAAATTCATACAATAAGCCTCAGTACATTTCACTATTCTGTGTTAAATTAATGAATAACACATTTTGAAGTGGAATTGTAATAAATATTGATTAGGCAGTGTTTATCCACAAACTGAACCACAAGCAACTAAGCAATAACAATATAATTTTTATTTGAAACTACTGGGAATTTCTGCTGTAAAGGTGTACAAGTGGTGTCTGCTGATGAACTACAGTAAGAAGTTAAATCAAATGCTTGTATTATGTCCATAGATCGTACCTTCTAAATTCTGCCCCCGGCGAATTGGAACGTTGGGGGCAGTGCTGGAGAGGTTGAGTGTAATAAAAGCGGGGCAGTGGTAGAGCTTGACAAGACAGCAGGAGAACATTCAAAAATCGAGACTGTCCCAGTCAGATGGCAGGTATGGGAGACCTAAATGTTTACATGTAGTTTTAAAATACAGCTTGAGCTAAATCAATTTTATATTACTAGAAGAATGATGGCAGGAGGTAAGTGCTAAAGTAATATTTTGCTTTAGAATCTACACGTTCAGCAAAGTAAAGATTTTTTTTTTAATGATCTATCTGGTTGTCTTTTTCTTACATTGATAAAACTCTGACACAAGCATTTATTACTTGCAAATGAAGAGTTACATGACTGAATGACATCTCTAGAGCTATACACATTACCTGTTTAATCAAAGAATGTAATATTGCATTAAGCAGTTAAAGTTTCTATGACAACTGTTCAAATTGATGTTTCAGGATTTTCAGAGATTAGCTTTCTGGGCCATGCAGGAATACTTTTGGATCTCCTCAAGGATTTCCAGATGCTTTGAAGATATGGTATGCTTGACTTAATACACTTTAAAACATGCATTAATTATATCTGATCTCTCCACCCTACATCCTTTGAATACACGTTAGGTTTTGAGATAAAAGTCCCTGAAGTTCAAATTTGTGAAAATTGAATTCCTCTGTACTGAGTAAACCAGCAATGCAGATAGTTATTACTAATGGGCCTGCAGAGGTACTGTTGATTTCTGAAACATGTGGAGAGGAAGCTAAACTCATACACCTTGCATGCTGTAAGCATAATGTTACTTTATATACATGAGGCAGGGAATAAGGTATTCAAAGATATTGTAGACTTTAGAGCTCCATGCATTAAAAGACAAAAAATAAATAGACCAATAGTGCACTACTGTGATAAGAAGGTTAAAAATAAATGTATTAAAACAAACTCACAAATGCATTTTATATCTAAACAAAGCACAAGAAATCACTTGGTATTGTGAACTCAAGGTTGTATGTCAACCTTACCCTCCTGTGGCAGGTAGTATGTTGTAGCCTTGGTAACAATTGGTGCGTTTGGGTTATTTAAGCCTCCGTGTTCATCTGAGATGAATAAGCAGCAATCCTTCGTGTTTCAGTCTTATCAGTTGAAAAATCAGTTTTAGCTGTTCATTCATTTATTACATTGGATGAAGGGCGTTACTTCCTTGTCTGACCCAATCATGGGGTGATTGCAGTGCCCAGATTTTGGTATTGCATAATGCTTTGCTATCGAGGTATCATAGACACACCGACTAAGCTAAGGGAGCAATCATTAGGAATCTATGTGGGATTTACAGCATGATGTGACAAGCACACCAATTGTCATAAACAATTCATGTTTGCATGACGTTCCTATCACGTCAGTTGTTGTGAAGGAGTTAATTATGTACTATTTTTGTACATTACGTATATATATTTTTTCTTGTATTTATTTTATTTCTGAATGTTATTATTAAATATTGAGCTATATTAAATTAAATATCGCATCGCATGAAATGCTGTCTCTTGAGTTTCTTCATACACTCATACATGTAAACTACACTACCTATGATGCTCAGACAATATCACTGACATTTTTGGATGACTTGGCATCATGAGAATTGTTCTTATATAAAAAAAATAATAATGTGCGTCTCCCCTTCTATGTCCCTACTGAAAAAGGAAGAAAACTCACATACTCCTGTGGACAGATTGATTGAAGTACAATGGATTGCACACTAAGCGCTTGATGTCCTACTATGACTTTCTTTATTATCCTACTCAATTTTATACACAGTGCACATTCTTGTGATTTTTTTGTAGCAGTATAGACATCAAGTTTTATTAAAAAAAAACATTCAAATCATTATCTAACTACTCGCTGTAAACAATAATCTTATTATCAAGATCTATTTACGGATACATTGAGATAATTAGTCAACTAGCACTCTTGTGTTCCCATTTACATGTGTTTTAAAACCTTTGCAAATAGAAAGTACTAAATTAACATTCTATAGTGTTACTTGGACATATTAATTTAACTATTGATCCTATATACTGTAGAGCTATGAAAGACAAAGTCATTTACTAAATTGCATGTTAGGTTGCAGAAGCTGAACATGCTGCTCCTTATATCAAATTCTTTACAGAAGATAAGAAAAATAGCTATTGACCATTTTTGGTTCAGGAAATATTTGTCAATTTTCGTCTATGTCGGTGGGTGCATCCTGCTCAGGGTGCATTTCAATACTTTTGGTGATTGCAAACATGTTGTCACTGGGTTTCAAATAATAGCATGACTACAGGATTTAGAGCTGGCAACCAACTTTTTGAAAAGTCTATGTAGGCCTCTACACATGTCCCTATTCTTATAAATACATAACGGTAATACTGCAGTTTCCAAGGTGGATCTGGCCTAGTTCCTACTGCATGCAAAACATTAACCAATAACCACTGATAATGTTTTACTACCAAACTACCACAGAGCAACACAGATAGCAGGTAAGAGATAGTATATTTCCAATGCTATTGGTAAATTAGCATTATTCCACATAAACAACAGTTTTAAATCAGGAATTTTAGTAATAGACATCTGTTTCCATAGACTGCGGAGCCTCATTGGAGCCATTTTATTTGTGTTAGTTGTGTTTGACTAGGATGGTGAAAGTAGTTCATTTTCCATCTCAGTCATGTTATTTATTAAATCCTACCAGGATTGAGGGTTTGAAAACATGGGGAGAATATGCTACTCTATTCATTGTTCCTATTTATCTCCTGTTGTTTTTCTACAGACACTGCTTAGTAGTTAAATACTAAATGCCAAGATGCATTAAATGGAATGAAACCCCTTTGTTTTAATTGAAATTAAATCCAAAGAGCTAAAGATGTGGAATCTGTTGCTGAAGTTGTGAGTGTGTGAAAAGCATGTACTCTTGTCACTAAATTACATAAAAAGCAAGCATTAATGCAGTTAGCAAGCGTGTGGAACATTAGCAGATGGGAAAATTGGAACATATCCTGTTGTGAATATGCCTGCTTCTTTCTGTAACCCATAGAGAACAACCATAAAATGCGGCTGTAATAATATTGATGGGGCCTGAATTCAACAATTGCATTATTGGACATACATCAGCAGTACAAAGCTAACATATAAAACCTTCTGCTTTAGTTTTTCTAAATTAATATACAGAACATTGTGCAAAGTCTCTCCTTTTAAGCTGATGCAAAGCAATCATTTACTTTACTTGTGGCAGAAACAGGTGTATGGTTAACATCCAAGTCCCATCAAGCCATTTGGCTAGCTCGATATGGCGTTAAAAATAGATACATTTCATAGACCTAAAAATTACATATGGAAAAATCCATATAAAAATATATATGTTATCGTAAACAGAAATTTCATTATAAAATTACATTATAAAATCTCATCGTACTATAATAAATGTGTTTTTAATCAGACAGAATAGGTCATTAAAAAGTCCAGTTGGGATTTGCTGATATTCAACTTCATTCCCTTTTCCTATCAACCAAGGAGGTATATCACCATCCGGAAGATCTGACATACCAAGACCCTCTGGATCCGCAAAGGACAACCAGATCCTGAAGTCTATGTTCGTGTGTCTGCTATATGCTGTAGACAATGTCTCCAGCTTGAGAATGTCTCCTGCACTAGCACCATTCATCAAATAAATATGCCATTAAAAGGATAAAGAGTTCCTGACGTCCATTTATCTTATGCACCACACTTATCTATGACCTTTTATTAGCTGGACTGACGCAAAAGGTTTATAAAGTTTTAGTTAGGAAAAATGCTTAGAAATAGCCAGACCTTTGGTGTAGCCAGGCAAATTACATGATGTATTGTATCACTAAAGTGTAAAATCTTACATAAAGTTGCATATTTCCCATGTGTTTTGTTTTTATTGTTCTGTATTCAACATTTCTATCTTAAGTTATATATTTCCCATATGCATTTTGTGTTTATTATTCTTTGCAATTTTGGCAATATTCACTCTTCTTAAGTGAAAAAATCACTGCAATACTGCCACTAAAACATTTATAGAACACTTTCCAAAATATTGCATATTTTAATGGTAGAATCAACCTTTGTTGTTTTGCCATTAAGAAGCTCTTTCAACTATGATGAAATTAAAGTAGAGTGTATTGTTTACTATATTTATGATGTTTACAAATAGCTACATTGCGACTTCATTCCATGTAAAGAGTAAGCATAGGTGATGCTGCATAATCAGATTATGGAATTGGAGGTTGTCATGTAAGTGTAGTGTGTGCAGATACATACACACACACACACACATATATATATACACATACATATATACAAATACATACATACACCCATATCTATTACTGCTACTTCACTGGAATTTTGTCAGGTTCCAGGACCTTCACCTACCTTGCCCAGGGGACCCTCACGGCCAAAGTCATCCTCTGTCCCTGTTTGCCGCCCGTGTAGCGCGACCGCGAGGTAGGCCGCATCCCCGGCCTCGAGTTGCTATTCACCCGCTAACAGTGAGTGTAACTACTTCCAAGAGGTTTAGGGGGCGGAGCTTACTCGCGAGAAACATTGCGCGATTGGTTGTTGGCAAAGGGGCAGGGAGAATAGGAAGAGGAGGCTGTACCTCTTCTCCCTATTCACAACATGGTGCAGGGGCGGTCCCCAGATGTAAAGGGGAGAGGTCCTTAATCAACAGCTCTATAAAAACCCCACACTCACCTCAATCATTGCTTGCTTGTTGAGCTGTGGTGTCTGTTCTCAGTACCATTTATTCCCCAGTTACCTGCTTCTTTGATTGAAGATTTACCTGTGTACCGACCTTGGCTTTTTCCCTGGACTATCCTTATTGCTGTATCCCTACCTGTACTTCTATACCTGTTTGTGTATCCTGACTACCGGCATTGACCTTTTGGATTGGACTGACTATTCTACCGCCTTACCCTTTTTTGTGTCACTTTTGGAGTCACCTCATCTCTCCACCCACCACCCAGCGCTATGCTCCTTACCCCCGAATCTCACATAACAAGCAAGCCAGCTATGGAGCTTGCAGGGATGGCTGAAGCTATACAAGCACTGACACAACAAATTACGATCTTGACACACACTGTACAAGGAGTCCAGGAACAACAGATAGATTTGCATAATCAAGTACAAGCACTCCAAGCGGCACCACCTCATCCCGCCCTTGCAGTACCTCCTCCATTTCTTGTCGCCGCACCACCAGAAGATGGGGCGCCGCCTTCCCAGAACCTCAAGTCAAACTCCCAGAGAGGTTCGAAGGAGACCGTACCAAATACCGAACCTTCATCACGGCCTGTGAGTTACTATTTGTATTAAAACCCCGGACCTATGCCACAGACTTCGTAAGGGTTCGAACCGCTATTTCCCTTCTATCTGGAGGTCCCATGACCTGGGCCCAACATCTACTGGAGAGTCAACACCCCTCTCTAGCATCATGGGGGACATTTCGCCAAGAAATGGATACCCTCTATGATGATCCCCACCGTAAGTCAACAGCTGAATCTAACCTCAGATCTCTACGACAAGGTAAACGTCCTGTCGAGGATTACATCGCTGACTTCCGCCGAACAGCGGGGGAGACTGAATGGAATGAACCCGCCTTGATACATCAATTTCGTTTGGGTCTATCTGAATTTCTGAAAGATGAAGTAGCCCGAGTAGAAACTCCAGGATCATTGGATGCCTGGATCAATGTGGTCACCCAAATGGATAGACGTATGAGAGAGAGAAAAGAAGAGCGAATGGCTCAACAAAATACCTTCTCCCGGCCCAAACTTCCGTTTCGGTCTTCCAGCTCAACCACTACAACCCCTCCTCTTTGCACTGGAAGTGAAGAACCTATGCAACTTGGAGTGGCTCGTGGACCCTTATCTGAAGCGGAGAAAGACCGTAGACGAAGGGCTAATCTCTGTCTATACTGTTGAACCCCTGGTCATACTACCACCACTTGTCCTCGACTGACTTCTCGAGGTAAGAAGACTATATTTCCCACTCCTCTCATGACCGGAGGTGTTACCCCTCTCTTATCTGTTCCTGTTTCCTTACAGTGGGAAGATAGGATCATCATTTAGGAGGCTATTATCGACTCTGGAGCCAGCGAATGCTTTGTAGACCTGACCCTAGCGGAACATCTGAAACTTCCTACACAATCAAAAAATCCGCCTTTAGTTGTGCAATTGGTAGATGGAAGCCCTATATTATCTGGTCCTGTGAAACTACAAACCAAACCCTTGCGACTACGCATAGGAAAGAAACATGAAGAAATCATCTCCTTCAATTTAGTGCATTCTCCTTTATTTCCCCTCATCCTGGGATTACCCTGGCTCAAGCTTCATGATCCCCTCATCCATTGGTCGTCCGGAACAGTCACTTTTTCTTCATCATTTTGTCTCCAACATTGTCTTCCTCCAGCTCATATCACCCTTATACAAGAACCCATCTCTCAAAAGGAAGAAATACCAGAGGCCTATGAACAGTTCCGTTCCGTCTTTAATCTGAAAGAGGCCGAGCGTCTCCCTCCTCATAGACCATACGACTGCCCTATCGATCTCCTCCCGGGGGCTGCCATCCCCTTTGGGCGAATATTTCCTCTATCTGAACCTGAGTTGACAGTATTAAAAGAATATCTGGATGACAGTCTCCGAAAAGGATTCATTCGTCCTTCCACCTCTCCTGCAGGAGCAGGCATCTTTTTTGTTGGCAAGAAGGACGGGGGGTTGCGACCCTGTGTAGACTATCGGGAACTAAACAATATAACAATAAAAAACAAATACCCATTACCATTGATTCCCGAACTTATGGATCGCCTGCAAAACGCCCAGATATACTCCAAAATTGATCTTCTAGGGGCATACAATCTTGTATGTATACGGAAAGGAGATGAGTGGAAGACGGCCTTTAGAACTCGTTACGGGCATTACGAGTATCGAGTGATGCCTTTTGGATTATGCAATTCCCCAGCCACTTTTCAACATTTCCTCAATGACATCTTTAGAGACATGTTGGATAAATTTGTGGTAGTCTATTTGGACGATATTTTAATATACTCTCCTTCATTGGGAACTCATCGCCAACATATGTTCCAGGTTCTTGAGAGATTGCAACAACACAATCTATATGCTAAAATATCTAAGTGTATCTTCGAAACGACCAAAGTTGAATTTTTGGGATATGTGATCTCTCCGGGACGTTTGGAGATGGATCCCAAGAAAATATCATCTATTCTTCAATGGCCTACTCCTAATTCCGTGAAAGCTGTCCAGAGGTTCGTAGGATTCGCGAACTTCTATCGTAGATTTATCAACAGTTTTTCCCGCATCATACATCCCATAACACAACTTACCAAGAAAAATACTTCATTCCATTGGACTCCACAAGCCCAAAAGGCATTTGATACCCTAAAAAATAAATTTACTCAAGCTCCCATTCTGGTCCTTCCTGATCCGAAAAAACCTTATTTTCTGGAAGTAGACGCCTCCGAAACAGCGGTAGGAGCAGTTCTCTCTCAACGCCATGGAGAGAAAGACTTCCTTCACCCAGTCTCCTTCTTTTCTCGTCGACTGACCCCCTCAGAGACTAATTACAGTGTAAGCGACCGTGAATTATTAGCCATTAAATTGGCATTGGAGGAATGGAGACACTTGTTAGAAGGAGCTCTTCACCCTGTCACCGTATTTACCGACCACCGAAATCTAGAATACCTCAGGAAAGCCCAAAGATTATGCCCGCGACAAGCCCGCTGGGCTCTTTTCTTTACAAGATTCAGGTTACATATAACCTATCTCCCGGGATCAAAAAATCTCAAAGCTGATGCTCTATCCCGGCTCCACGAACCTTCATCCCCTAAAGCTATGACAAACAACACCATTCTACAACCAGGTCACTTTCTAGCCCTTCACACCTCTCTTTTATCAGAGATAAAGAAACACGGATCTCACCCCGTCTCACTAACAGAGACCTCTTCTTTAAATCAAGACCAGGGTCTTTGGTACAGAAACAAACTTATTTATGTACCCCCACCAGTAAGGACTGCTGTTTTACAATCCCTCCATGATGCTCCTCTCGCAGGACATGGAGGATTCCAACAAACAGTCGACCTAGCTTGTAGATATTTCTGGTGGCCAGGATGGAGACAAGACATAAGAAATTATATCCTTTCTTGTGACATCTGCGCTCGTTCTAAAGGTAGGAATACCAAACCAGCAGGACTCCTTCAACCGCTTCCTACTCCAGATCACCCTTGGGAGGATCTAACAATAGATTTTATAGTGGATCTCCCACCATCACTACAACATAATACCATCATGGTTGTGGTCGACCGGTTCACAAAAATGGCACACTTTATTCCTACCACCCAGTTACCTACCGCGGTTGAGACCGCCTAATTATTTTTGAAAAATATTGTACGTCTCCATGGTCTTCCTCGATCCGTATTATCTGACAGAGGTGTTCAATTCACTTCACGATTTTGGTCAGCGTTCTGTAAAGGACTTCAGATAGACCGTCTCCTCTCCTCAGCCTACCACCCTCAAACCAATGGACAGACAGAAAGAGTAAATCAAATAGTCGAACAATATCTTCGATGCTACATCACCCATCTCCAAGACAATTGGTTATCTTTGCTACCCTTGGCGGAATTTGCCTACAATAATCATCTACAGAGGACTATAGGCATGTCACCCTTCAAAGCCAACTACGGGTTCAATCCCACATTCCATCTTGATTTACCAAAGACCAGTCATGCACCTCCGTCACAGATCGTCTTCAACTTCTCCAACAAAATTTTTCTGTCATCAAGACCACCCTAAACAAAGCCCAACAAGACTATAAAAGATACGCGGATAGACGTCGGATTCCAGCACCTTCCTTTCAAGTAGGAGAAAAAGTTTGGCTCTCATCGGCTCATATCAAGACAACCGGGCCATCCCGCAAACTAAGTCCTAAATTCCTAGGACCATTTCCTATCACAACACTCTGTGGACCCGCCGCAGTTCGATTATCGCTCCCTAAGACCTGGAAGATACACCCAGTCTTCCACGTCTCTTTAATCAAGAAATGGAAACCAGACGCCTATCCTCGAAGACATACCCTTCCTCCTCCACCAATAACCATCGATAGATTAGAGGAGTATGAAGTGGACAAGATTTTAGATTCCAGGATTCGCCATGGAAGACTAGAATATTTGGTCCATTGGAAAGGCTACGATCCCGAAGAAAGAAACTGGGAACCCATGGCTAATTTTCATGCTCCTGCTAAAATCCGATCTTTCCACAGGCTCCATCCCGGGCACCCGGCTCCTCAACGCACCCGGAGGTTGCGTGTACGGGGGGAGTCTGTCAGGTTCCAGGACCTTCACCTACCTTGCCCAGGGGACCCTCACGGCCAAAGTCATCCTCTGTCCCTGTTTGCCGCCATCGCGCTGTAGCGCGACCGCGAGGTAGGCCGCATCCCCGGCCTCGAGTTGCTATTCACCCGCTAACAGTGAGTGTAACTACTTCCAAGAGGTTTAGGGGGCGGAGCTTACTCGCGAGAAACGTTGCGCGATTGGTTGTTGGCAAAGGGGCAGGGAGAATAGGAAGAGGAGGCTGTACCTCTTCTCCCTATTCACAACATGGTGCAGGGGCGGTCCCCAGGTGTAAAGGGGAGAGGTCCTTAATCAACAGCTCTATAAAAACCCCACACTCACCTCAATCATTGCTTGCTTGTTGAGCTGTGGTGTCTGTTCTCAGTACCATTTATTCCCCAGTTACCTGCTACTTTGATTGAAGATTTACCTGTGTACCGACCTTGGCTTTTTCCCTGGACTATCCTTATTGCTGTATCCCTACCTGTACTTCTATACCTGTTTGTGTATCCTGACTACCGACATTGACCTTTTGGATTGGACTGACTATTCTACCGCCTTACCCTTTTTTGTGTCACTTTTGGAGTCACCTCATCTCTCCACCCACCACCCAGCGCTATGCTCCTTACCCCCGAATCTCACATAACAAGCAAGCCAGCTATGGAGCTTGCAGGGATGGCTGAAGCTATACAAGCACTGACACAACAAATTGCGATCTTGACACACACTGTACAAGGAGTCCAGGAACAACAGATAGATTTGCATAATCAAGTACAAGCACTCCAAGCGGCACCACCTCATCCCGCCCTTGCAGTACCTCCTCCATTTCTTGTCGCTGCACCACCAGAAGATGGGGCGCCGCCTTCCCAGAACCTCAAGTCAAACTCCCAGAGAGGTTCGAAGGAGACCGTACCAAATACCGAACCTTCATCACGGCCTGTGAGTTACTATTTGTATTAAAACCCCGGACCTATGCCACAGACTTCGTAAGGGTTCGAACCGCTATTTCCCTTCTATCTGGAGGTCCCATGACCTGGGCCCAACATCTACTGGAGAGTCAACACCCCTCTCTAGCATCATGGGGGACATTTCGCCAAGAAATGGATACCCTCTATGATGATCCCCACCGTAAGTCAACAGCTGAATCTAACCTCAGATCTCTACGACAAGGTAAACGTCCTGTCGAGGATTACATCGCTGACTTCCGCCGAACAGCGGGGGAGACTGAATGGAATGAACCCGCCTTGATACATCAATTTCGTTTGGGTCTATCTGAATTTCTGAAAGATGAAGTAGCCCGAGTAGAAACTCCAGGATCATTGGATGCCTGGATCAATGTGGTCACCCAAATGGATAGACGTATGAGAGAGAGAAAAGAAGAGCGAATGGCTCAACAAAATACCTTCTCCCGGCCCAAACTTCCGTTTCGGTCTTCCAGCTCAACCACTACAACCCCTCCTCTTTGCACTGGAAGTGAAGAACCTATGCAACTTGGAGTGGCTCGTGGACCCTTATCTGAAGCGGAGAAAGACCGTAGACGAAGGGCTAATCTCTGTCTATACTGTTGAACCCCTGGTCATACTACCACCACTTGTCCTCGACTGACTTCTCGAGGTAAGAAGACTATATTTCCCACTCCTCTCATGACCGGAGGTGTTACCCCTCTCTTATCTGTTCCTGTTTCCTTACAGTGGGAAGATAGGATCATCATTCAGGAGGCTATTATCGACTCTGGAGCCAGCGAATGCTTTGTAGACCTGACCCTAGCGGAACATCTGAAACTTCCTACACAATCAAAAAATCCGCCTTTAGTTGTGCAATTGGTAGATGGAAGCCCTATATTATCTGGTCCTGTGAAACTACAAACCAAACCCTTGCGACTACGCATAGGAAAGAAACATGAAGAAATCATCTCCTTCAATTTAGTGCATTCTCCTTTATTTCCCCTCATCCTGGGATTACCCTGGCTCAAGCTTCATGATCCCCTCATCCATTGGTCGTCCGGAACAGTCACTTTTTCTTCATCATTTTGTCTCCAACATTGTCTTCCTCCAGCTCATATCACCCTTATACAAGAACCCATCTCTCAAAAGGAAGAAATACCAGAGGCCTATGAACAGTTCCGTTCCGTCTTTAATCTGAAAGAGGCCGAGCGTCTCCCTCCTCATAGACCATACGACTGCCCTATCGATCTCCTCCCGGGGGCTGCCATCCCCTTTGGGCGAATATTTCCTCTATCTGAACCTGAGTTGACAGTATTAAAAGAATATCTGGATGACAGTCTCCGAAAAGGATTCATTCGTCCTTCCACCTCTCCAGGAGCAGGCATCTTTTTTGTTGGCAAGAAGGACGGGGGGTTGCGACCCTGTGTAGACTATCGGGAACTAAACAATATAACAATAAAAAACAAATACCCATTACCATTGATTCCCGAACTTATGGATCGCCTGCAAAACGCCCAGATATACTCCAAAATTGATCTTCTAGGGGCATACAATCTTGTATGTATACGGAAAGGAGATGAGTGGAAGACGGCCTTTAGAACTCGTTACGGGCATTACGAGTATCGAGTGATGCCTTTTGGATTATGCAATTCCCCAGCCACTTTTCAACATTTCCTCAATGACATCTTTAAAGACATGTTGGATAAATTTGTGGTAGTCTATTTGGACGATATTTTAATATACTCTCCTTCATTGGGAACTCATCGCCAACATATGTTCCAGGTTCTTGAGAGATTGCAACAACACAATCTATATGCTAAAATATCTAAGTGTATCTTCGAAACGACCAAAGTTGAATTTTTGGGATATGTGATCTCTCCGGGACGTTTGGAGATGGATCCCAAGAAAATATCATCTATTCTTCAATGGCCTACTCCTAATTCCGTGAAAGCTGTCCAGAGGTTCGTAGGATTCGCGAACTTCTATCGTAGATTTATCAACAGTTTTTCCCGCATCATACATCCCATAACACAACTTACCAAGAAAAATACTTCATTCCATTGGACTCCACAAGCCCAAAAGGCATTTGATACCCTAAAAAATAAATTTACTCAAGCTCCCATTCTGGTCCTTCCTGATCCGAAAAAACCTTATTTTCTGGAAGTAGACGCCTCCGAAACAGCGGTAGGAGCAGTTCTCTCTCAACGCCATGGAGAGAAAGACTTCCTTCACCCAGTCTCCTTCTTTTCTCGTCGACTGACCCCCTCAGAGACTAATTACAGTGTAAGCGACCGTGAATTATTAGCCATTAAATTGGCATTGGAGGAATGGAGACACTTGTTAGAAGGAGCTCTTCACCCTGTCACCGTATTTACCGACCACCGAAATCTAGAATACCTCAGGAAAGCCCAAAGATTATGCCCGCGACAAGCCCGCTGGGCTCTTTTCTTTACAAGATTCAGGTTACATATAACCTATCTCCCGGGATCAAAAAATCTCAAAGCTGATGCTCTATCCCGGCTCCACGAACCTTCATCCCCTAAAGCTATGACAAACAACACCATTCTACAACCAGGTCACTTTCTAGCCCTTCACACCTCTCTTTTATCAGAGATAAAGAAACACGGATCTCACCCCGTCTCACTAACAGAGACCTCTTCTTTAAATCAAGACCAGGGTCTTTGGTACAGAAACAAACTTATTTATGTACCCCCACCAGTAAGGACTGCTGTTTTACAATCCCTCCATGATGCTCCTCTCGCAGGACATGGAGGATTCCAACAAACAGTCGACCTAGCTTGTAGATATTTCTGGTGGCCAGGATGGAGACAAGACATAAGAAATTATATCCTTTCTTGTGACATCTGCGCTCGTTCTAAAGGTAGGAATACCAAACCAGCAGGACTCCTTCAACCGCTTCCTACTCCAGATCACCCTTGGGAGGATCTAACAATAGATTTTATAGTGGATCTCCCACCATCACTACAACATAATACCATCATGGTTGTGGTCGACCGGTTCACAAAAATGGCACACTTTATTCCTACCACCCAGTTACCTACCGCGGTTGAGACCGCCATATTATTTTTGAAAAATATTGTACGTCTCCATGGTCTTCCTCGATCCGTATTATCTGACAGAGGTGTTCAATTCACTTCACGATTTTGGTCAGCGTTCTGTAAAGGACTTCAGATAGACCGTCTCCTCTCCTCAGCCTACCACCCTCAAACCAATGGACAGACAGAAAGAGTAAATCAAATAGTCGAACAATATCTTCGATGCTACATCACCCATCTCCAAGACAATTGGTTATCTTTGCTACCCTTGGCGGAATTTGCCTACAATAATCATCTACAGAGGACTATAGGCATGTCACCCTTCAAAGCCAACTACGGGTTCAATCCCACATTCCATCTTGATTTACCAAAGACCAGTCATGCACCTCCGTCACAGATCGTCTTCAACTTCTCCAACAAAATTTTTCTGTCATCAAGACCACCCTAAACAAAGCCCAACAAGACTATAAAAGATACGCGGATAGACGTCGGATTCCAGCACCTTCCTTTCAAGTAGGAGAAAAAGTTTGGCTCTCATCGGCTCATATCAAGACAACCGGGCCATCCCGCAAACTAAGTCCTAAATTCCTAGGACCATTTCCTATCACAACACTCTGTGGACCCGCCGCAGTTCGATTATCGCTCCCTAAGACCTGGAAGATACACCCAGTCTTCCACGTCCCTTTAATCAAGAAATGGAAACCAGACGCCTATCCTCGAAGACATACCCTTCCTCCTCCACCAATAACCATCGATAGATTAGAGGAGTATGAAGTGGACAAGATTTTAGATTCCAGGATTCGCCATGGAAGACTAGAATATTTGGTCCATTGGAAAGGCTACGATCCCGAAGAAAGAACCTGGGAACCCATGGCTAATTTTCATGCTCCTGCTAAAATCCGATCTTTCCACAGGCTCCATCCCGGGCACCCGGCTCCTCAACGCACCCGGAGGTTGCGTGTACGGGGGGGAGTCTGTCAGGTTCCAGGACCTTCACCTACCTTGCCCAGGGGACCCTCACGGCCAAAGTCATCCTCTGTCCCTGTTTGCCGCCATCGCGCTGTAGCGCGACCGCGAGGTAGGCCGCATCCCCGGCCTCGAGTTGCTATTCACCCGCTAACAGTGAGTGTAACTACTTCCAAGAGGTTTAGGGGGCGGAGCTTACTCGCGAGAAACGTTGCGCGATTGGTTGTTGGCAAAGGGGCAGGGAGAATAGGAAGAGGAGGCTGTACCTCTTCTCCCTATTCACAACATGGTGCAGGGGCGGTCCCCAGGTGTAAAGGGGAGAGGTCCTTAATCAACAGCTCTATAAAAACCCCACACTCACCTCAATCATTGCTTGCTTGTTGAGCTGTGGTGTCTGTTCTCAGTACCATTTATTCCCCAGTTACCTGCTACTTTGATTGAAGATTTACCTGTGTACCGACCTTGGCTTTTTCCCTGGACTATCCTTATTGCTGTATCCCTACCTGTACTTCTATACCTGTTTGTGTATCCTGACTACCGGCATTGACCTTTTGGATTGGACTGACTATTCTACCGCCTTACCCTTTTTTGTGTCACTTTTGGAGTCACCTCATCTCTCCACCCGCCACCCAGCGCTACGCTCCTTACCCCCGAATCTCACACTCTTCTTAAGTGAAAAAATCACTGCAACACTGCCACTAAAACATTTATAGAACACTTTCCAAAATATTGCATATTTTAATGGTAGAATCAACCTTTGTTGTTTTGCCATTAAGAAGCTCTTTCAACTATGATGAAATTAAAGTAGAGTGTATTGTTTACTATATTTATGATGTTTACAAATAGCTACATTGCGACTTCATTCCATGTACAGAGTAAGCATAGGTGATGCTGCATAATCAGATTATGGAATTGGAGGTTGTCATGTAAGTGTAGTGTGTGCAGATACATAAACACACACACACATATATATATATACACATACATATATACAAATACATACATACACCCATATCTATTACTGCTACTTCACTGGAATTTATTTAGAAATATACATTTATGTATATATATCTCCCACAAGCTCTCTCTTATTTCCTGTGTACACACTATCATTAAGCCAAGCATAGAAGCACAGTTATCAACATCTGTACCAATGAAGGCAGAGATCTCCATCCTTTCTCCATCCTTTCACTAGAAATGGATGAAACTCTCTGTAGTGGTACATAGTTTTGGATGAATTAATATGGTGCAAAGAGTTTCAATAATAACTGCTGTCAATAAGGCTTCAGGCCACATGATAGCAGTAACTGTTTAACAAAAGAAAGAGAAACACCACAAAATCTGACCAATTAATATTAATAATTTTGGCAAAAAATATCCTAGCAGTTAACCCCCAATTTGATAATAACTTGGAAACCAGCAAAGATAATCATGTTTAATAAAACCAATGTTGGACCTAATATGGACAATACTAGCTAAACAATTGTCTTGATGATATACATTATCTGTAGTACTAAAAAATGTGCATGTCATATGCTAAGGAAAGGGACTGGCTATAGGTTTGTCTGAGTGACGTTTAACTAAAGTATACAAATATAAAATGGATACATGTTTATACTTATAGTCTAAGGTAATCATTAACAATCAGTTGAATCGGGGTGGATTATCCAGGATAAATGTCAGGCTGTTCTGAATGGAAATCACGTTTTAGCTGCTCTAGGACCCTCTAACAGGGTTCAGGAGAGGCTTCAGGATAGCCCCCTAATATGGCTCAGAACAGAGTTTTGGATAGCCCCCTAACAGGGCTCAAGATAGCCCCCTAACAGGGCTCAGAACAGGGAACAAGGAAGGAGCAAGAATAAAGAATATACAGAAAAACAAGGACAGAAAAGGAACAGCAATAACTAGATACATACTGGATGAACCTGTACAAGGTTCAGTCTAACATTACCCCTGTCTCGAGGAGTGACCTCCGGCAAAAACCTGCACAACTGCGTGATAGCCTGGTCAGAATGAAGGTTACAAGTACCAGGGTATTTAGCACAGGACTTGGCTCAACTCTGCAATATGCAAGGGTAACATTTTTCCAGGTGTGGTAGCACTATGACATAGCCGTGTAGGGCCTGACATAGCCCCCTTCTTAAATAGCGACCTCAGGGCTTGACAAGCACAGTTGTTTGACTGTCTTGTCAGAATGAAGGTCCACTCCAAAGTGGACTGGGGATAGGAGAGAGGAGCCAAAAACCACAGGTGCTTTAAAGAAAGCAGGAAAATAGGTTCCAGGCAAAATCCCCGCTAAACAGACTGCTTCTTCAAGTGCAGCTTCTAGGTGTGACCAGCAATACTGCTTTGCTGGACAACTTCTTTGGAGAAACAAAAGCAAAGACTTGAGGGACAGGTGTTATCACTTGTACAGACTCCCTGGTCACCCAGAAACAAGCATGCAAGAAACAGACTTCAAGCAGGATCCACTGACAAGCCGGTGTTCCTGCTGACTCTACTCCAAAAACTCCTGAATCTTGCCTACAACCATATGTCAGGGCCAGGGACCTGATGACATGTGGCCCAGAGCAACCATTAATGTTGTACATGAATACAATGTGCAGAAATGGAGTCACAGAGACTTGTGCAGGGTTACCACACTCCCCTGAGGGTTGAGGCCCCTTTTATTATGGCCAGATTCCAGGGCCCAGTGGTTGGCAGCTGCTGTATCCAGTATAGACAAGGCAGTAACTGGAGGAACCCCATAGACCCTCGATCAGTAAAATAAATAATAATTTAAGTTGAGTGAATCTATACAATGTAAATAAAGCCAGTATTTACTATCATTAATCGGTGCAGCAAGAGGATGGTAAATACAGCAGTCAAAGCTTGCACATTTCAAACTGCAATGGTAGCTCAAAAGGTGTACATTTTCTTTACTGTACTTATACTCTTCATTTAGCACCAATTGAGGACAATAAATGTTTGGTTTATTTAAATTGTATACATTCACTCCTCTTTGACTATTATTTATTTTGCTGAACTCTGATCCTTATCCACTACACATGGTTTGTTGGAACACTGTAAAACTTAATTGTTCAGCATTAGGTAAGGATTAGACATGTGCATTCGTTTTCGGACGAATGCATTTTCGTCCATTCGTCCGAAAAACGAATAACGAAAATGCTAAGCTAACGAAAGCCGAATGAACGAATGGTTAATAAATGAAATTCATTCGTCCATTCGTAGTACTATTGCATTCTATAAGCCGAAATAGAGTCGGTTTATAGAATACAATAGCATAGTACACTTACATTCCATAAACCGAACGACTTTCGGTTTATGGAATGCATGTAAGTCTATTGGCATTCTATAAACCGAAAGTTCGGTTTATAGAATAGCAATAGGATTACATGTATTACATAAGCCGACAGCCTATAAACCGAACGTTCGGTTTATAGGCTGTCGGCTAATGTAAGTACACGGAGACAAAGTCTCCATTCATAATGAATGGAGACTCTGTCTCCGTGTAGTGAAATGCCGACAGCCTATAAACCGAATGTTCGGTTTATAGGCTGTCGGCTAATGTAAGTACACGGAGACAAAGTCTCCATTCAATGTAATACATGTAATCCTATTGCTATTCTATAAACCGAACGTTCGGTTTATAGAATAGCAATAGGATTACATGTATTCCATAAGCCGAAAGTCTATAAACCGAACGTTCGGTTTATAGACTTTCGGCTTATAGAAAACATGTAGTACTATTGCCTTTCTATGAACCGAACGAGAGCCCCATTCATAAGAATTTCTTATGAATGGGGCTCTCGTTCGGTTTATAGAAAGCCAATAGTATTACACATATTCTATAAAACGAACGAATACAACTAAACGAAACAAAAATAATGAACGAATTTCGTCCGAAACGAATGCAGTAATGAACGTAATTCGTTTTAGACGAAATAAATGTCTAGTAAGGATCTTTTCTGCATATATATTACACTCCATCTATTCAAGCTTATTTCTTTTCACTACAAGAGTATCAAATGTAGGTATTCTTATATTTTAATTATCAAAAAACCTTTGAAATGCCAGCAATTCAGAAACACAAAAATGGAACCACACTGCAAGTTCATGATAACAAAAAAAACAGCAGGAAAAAGCTAGAGAAACAGCAAAAGGCACTTATCACAAGCGTGGATAGAATCAGACAGGGTTTAAATATCCCTCAATGCAATATGACACCCTAGGATCAATCAAAATTAAATTATTAAGTATAGACCTTTAAGGATGGTTCCTGTCTTTGAGAAATAATGCTAAGTGTCTACAACTTTAGAACTACTTTATATGAGGTCAGCTGCAAGCGAAAGCTGAGTTCTGTATTCTGTCATCCATGGACAACTTTATTAGCCTCGTTGCAGGAATCTACTTTTTGCTAATGCTTTTAATGCCAGATCATGATGATGTGAGGGTGTTCACTTCAGGGGGAGGAGACCTGCTGCTCGCCAATTGGCTCTGAGACTGTGGAAGATGACGGAGATATTTGCAGAGAGCAATATCCAGCAATAACGCACAGGGGCACACAGGGAACCAAACTGGGGAGAGCTAGAGATTTAGCACAAAGCCTCCCTTTTTGCTTTTGAGCTTCTGTCACAGTTCCCGAGCAGCAGTTGCGGACTGGTCGCATCTGGTCGCATTTGTCCTGTCTTGATTGAGGTGCATGTGGCAAGATGGGGAGGTCCGTTTGAAGTGACATGGGCACCTACGACGGGAATCTACGTCCCTGTCTTAACCTGTGATCACTCCAGGGAACTTGGCATCTCTGTAGCTACTGGAAGAACCCAGATAAGTTCCTGATAATTGTTATTTTCTCTAAGAATTGGCCTGACTGGTAATTTAAAACACCAATATCTGTAAATCTCTTGGTTTGCCTCTGTCTGTTTTTGTTCAAACACACAAGACGTATCAACCTAGATATCCCATAAAATGGCAACGAAGAAACCATCAGGGGTAAATAGAAAAGGGAAAAGAAAGATACAACAGAGTCCCCTTTTTATCATACTATCGTTTATGATGAAATATATTGATAATATGCTGAGCACTATCAAGCAGGATATACCCAACAACACCTCTGATATTAAATTAGATCACAAAGTAATGGCTCAGAGGATTTCCGAATTGGAGGGAACATTTTCTAATATTGACTCTCAATTTGTCACAAATAATGAGGAGAATAATGAGCTAAAGCAAAGACTGGACAAGCTAAATATTAAGATCAGAGATCTAGAAGATCGCTCAAGACAATTGAACCTGAGATTTCTAGGTATCCCAGAAAGTGTTTCTCAGAACTCACTCAAGGAATACCTGGAGAGCTTCTTCAGGTCTCTAATACATGATACAGAGGGACATGATATCAAATTGGAAAGATTCCATAGACTATCTCATCCAAAAAGCATACCAGACACCCAACCAAGGGATGTTATAGCTAATTTCCATGACCACAGTTTTAAGGACAAATTATTGCGGACTTTACTAGACAATCTGGTTACAGAAAAAAAAGTACAAAGAAATTTGAGTATTCCAAGACCTGTCATATTCAACAAGGATGTGGAGAAGGAGTTTCTGGACTATCTCGAATGATTTAAGGAAGAGGGATGTAAAATATCAGTGGGGTCATCCCTCAACGATAAGAGTTCTATGGAACAATGTATATCTTTCTTTTGACTCCCCCAGAGAAGCTGGGCACCTGGCTTAAAACATTATAATTTCCTCTGTAGAATAATAACTTAGAAACCTACAGAAAGAAGGGAAGGGGAAGGAGTGTTCTTTTGCTATTCTGTTTTTTTCTCTCTCTGTTTTCTCTCCTTGTTACTTATCAGTATTGAATTGGTGTGCCTTTAAAGCGGTACTGAGAGGACACTTCATCAAATTAAGTAGCAAAGCAAGAAAGGCTAGAGATAAAGTCCTGCCAGCCCTCTATATTCAACTGAGTAAAGTAGCAAAAATTAACAAGCAACAACTGACTAAAGAACACCATAATCTACTAGAAATCCAAAAAAAGATCAGTCAGAAACTGATAGAGAAAACCATTAAAACCTAGAAAAGCTAAAATTAAAGTTCTATAGTAAAGGAAACAGAGCAGATAAGCTCCTCACAAACAAATTAAGGAACAAAAATAATATTAATCGAGCCAATACGTTGGTGAGAAATTGGCAAACCTTCATGTCCCCTGAAACAATTGGGAAACAGTTAAAGGACTAATTATAGCAGCCTGTATAACCTTAAATCAGATATAGATAGTAGGGATATTGAAAACTATTTGTGCAAAAATAATTTGTGCCTAAAATTACAGTGAATCAGAAAAATAGGCTCAATGCACCAATCACACCCAAGGAAGTGGAGGATGCCATAAATAGTCTGGATAATTACAAGACACCAGGCCCAGATAGGTTTACTAATCTTTTCTATCGAATATTCAAATCTCAGGGGACGCTGTATGTGGTGGATCCTTTCCTGAAGAAATGACATGGGCAAATATCCTGCCTATCTTAAAACAGGATAAACACCCAGTTGAGGTAGAAAGTTATAGACCAATATCCTTGACAAACGTAGATACAAAGCTCTTCTCATCAGTTTTGGCAAATAGACTGAAAGACATTTTAGAGACTCTGATCCATCCTGATCAGATTGGATTTGTCCTGGATGTTGGTATGGATATAACACAAGTAGAATTATAGATGATTTGATTTGGCCAATAGGCAAGGGATCCCCCTATTGGCAATGTCAATAGATGCCGAAAAGGCTTTTGACAGGGTCAGCTGGGGGTTCCTGAGTCAGGCATTAGATCGATATGGTGTATCGGGCTGGATCCACCGGGTGATAATGTCCCTATATGTTACTCCTACAGCAAGAACAGTTGGCCTTAATTTGACCTCTAGTTGGTTTGCACTGGGTAACAGCACAAGACAGGGTTGTCCCCTGTCTCCAATCTTGTATATTCTGTCGGTCGAGCCCCTTGCCATTAATGTGAGGAATAACACCAACATTTTAGGATATCCTGGGGCAGGGAGAGAACTAATAATTACTCTTTATGCAGACGATATTCTGCTGACCATTACCAACCCAATAAAATCTCTTGATAATCTTATGTGGGATATAGATTAATACAGTAAAGTTACCAATTATTAGATCAATACAAATAAAACAATTTTGATGCAATATGGACAAGGGCTCAATCGACAGAATTAAGGAGAAATATGATTTTGCCTGGGCTAAAGACGAACTGCCATATTTGGGTATAAATCGTACTATATAAACAAAATAATGAAGGTTAACTTTATCAGTCTCCTTGAGAAAATGAATCATAACTTCAAAGCTTGAAAACATGTAGAGATCTCTTGGATACGGAGGATGAACTCTGTAAATTCCTATGTTGTCCCGTGGTGGTCTAATCTATTTAAAATGATCCCCGTAAAGGTCCCAAACAGCTGGTTAAATATGGTACATCATAGCTTCACAAATTGTTTATGGCGAAGTAAAAAGTCCCATTTGAGAGTCACTGTTGAGCCAAAAAGAAAAAAAAAAAAGGTGGGCTGCCATATCTATAGGATGCAATTTGTGAGTGCTAAAAAAGAAGGGTGGTATTTGCTACAATCTGAGGCTGCTGAAATAAAAGACCTGACTCTATTACTTTGGCATCCAAAAAACATAAAAAGAAAGAAAATCTAATTTAATACTTGACTATAGCCTTGGAATGTGGCCTCACCTTAGAAGAGGTTGCAGATTGGAAAACAAAACTATCTGAATATTGATTCCTTGTAGTATTATGTGGAAGATATGAACCTACAAGCTTGGAAAAACAGAGGCATTGCCAATCTAAAACAGATCCTAGTATCAGGCAAATACAAAACATCCCCCTGGATCTCTGAGGAATTCTCCCTCCCAGGTACAGAGGTATTTACCTACCTCCGTAACAGAAGCAAATTTGAAAACTTAGTAATGCAACATACTCATTTGAGCAATAAAATTATTCTCTATCTTAAAATTAGAGGTGATAGATAAAATAATGTCAAAAAGCTCCAAAGTCTTATTATTGAGCCATCCAGAAGAAACGTTTACGGCATCTAAAACTTGGGTGAGAGAGTTCCATCATGATTTTGGATCAGAGTACTGGATTAATGCCTTACCCTCTGAGAATAAGGCTGTACACTGCCTTAACCTTATGGAGACTCAATTTAAAATAGACAACAGGTGGTACTTAGTTCCGACCAGGCTGGATAAAATGTACACCTCCCAGTCATCCTGTTGCTGGAGAGGTTCTGCCCAAAAGGGTACATTCATTTATGTATGGTGGGGATGCCAAGGTATTAGAGAGATTTGGGATAGGATGCTTCTCTTGATTTACAATCTAACTGGTCATAGAATAAGACCCAGCCCAGAATGTAGACTCTTGGACTTGGACTGGGCAAATATGCAATGTAGCAAGATCACCAGAATTTTTTAAATCCAGTAATGGTCTGGTCTAGCAAAAAATATTAAATCAACTGGCTTACCAATGGAAAATGGAAAAAGATTTAAGTTACTATATGGGCCAATTTTCGAAAAGATATAAAATTTGGAATTACAGAATCAGCAAAGCACAATTGATCTTAGGGGCCTCACTCATTTGAACAGGACCAATAAGCATCATACCAAGCCGTAGTACATGTCGAGCCCTCGCTATTTCCACCACTCCTCAAATGTCATTTTTTAAATTCTCTTTTCTGTGTGTTTTTCTCTTTTTTGTTTAACAATGGTTTATATTGCAGTTTTGATCTCAGAATAATTTGTAGATCATCACACTGTTGCACTTAAGGAAAATATATTTTGTTATTAAGCACTGTATCACACTTTATCGCTGTTATGAGATCATGAATTGTACCCGATTAGTCACTCACTATCTCTCTTTTCATTTATCTAAATCTTTTTCTTTTCCTTTGTAAATTCATGTCTTACTTTGAAAATCAGTAAATAATTTAAAATGAAATGCCAGATCATTATTTTAACAAAAAAATAATAAAACTTATTTACTAGTAAGAATGCATGTTGATTTTTAACATTTTCTAGCATGTCATGGTAATCATTAGACATGTGCATTCGTTTTCGGACGAATGCATTTTCGTCCGAAAATAGCATTTTCGTCCGAAAATAGCATTTTCGTCCATTCGTCCGAGAAACGAGTAACGAAAATGCTAAACTAACGAAAGACGAATGAACGAATGGTTAATAAACGAAAATCATTTGTCCATTCGTTCATTCGTGCTATTGGCATTCTATAAATCGAAATAGAGTCGGTTTAAAGATTACCAATAGCATTACAATGCTATTCTATAAACCGAAATAGAGTTCCCATTCATACGAATAGGTCAATTGACCTATTCGTATGAATGGGGACTCTAGTTCGGTTTATAGAAAGCCAATAGTATTACATGTATTCTATAAGCTGGAAGTCTATAAACCGAAGGTCGTTCGGTTTATAGACTTTCGGTGCTTTAAATGCTAAATTGTCTAAATATTAGGAACACCCTACTAATCTTGAGTTGCACCCACCTGTTCCCTAAGAACAGCATTTTTTGATAAGGCATTGTCACTGGAAGAGGTGTATAGTGTCGCACAGGTATGCAGGCCTGCGTTGACTTCATTGGTTCCCATACTTGTGTTAGGTTTATCAAGATCCAGTGAGCTGGCAGTTCATTACTATAATCTGAATTTATTGTCATGCTTGTATAACTGATCTACGTATTATTAACTTGTGTCATGAAGTATTTCCCTACTTAATAAATACTACTAGGTAAAAACAGTGCTGCAATTAAAAAGAAAAAAACTTAAAGAACCAAGTGAAAGATCAAAAAATACCATTTAATAAACACAAATATTCTTGCTAGCCATGTATGTTTCTTCCATTTGCACCTTGGTCCCTAAATTATTTTTCCTGGCCATTTGGCCTCTGCATATATACACTATTCCCAAATTGTGTCAAGGCATCAAGCGGATTCAATAGGTTAAGTCATTAAATAACCATAGTTTCTCCTGAATTCCCTTTGTATTCTGTAATTTACGTGCACGCATTCTTTATGCTTATCACACTCCATGTTAACAGTACCATTTAAAGGTTTGAATACACGTGTCTGAAATGAAGTTACATAGTTACATAATTACATAGAAGTTTAGGTTGAAAAAAGACTTGCGTCCATCAAGTTCAACTCTTTTCTTATCCCATGTTAACCGCTGGTGATCCAAAAGAAGGGAAATAAAAACCCCTTCAGCAATGTCAAATTCTGCTTTCAGTGGGGGAAAAAAATCCTTCTTGACTCCAAATGGCAATCAGATTTCTCCTTGGATCAAAAAGCACTAAATAAATATTAATGCCTATACTAACATGCATAGCCCTCTATGCTCTGGCTCATTAAAAAAGTATCCAGGTCGCTTTTAAAGGCATCTAAGGCTAGAACCACTTCTTCAGGCAGTGAATTCCATATCTTAATTGTCTGTACTGTAAAAAATCCCTTCCGCTGTCGTAGACTAAATCTCCATTTTTCAAGTCTTAGTGGGTGACCTCTTGTCCTCTGTCCCATAGTTTCTTCATAACTAAAACTTTCCATTCCCTGATTAGTCTTGTAGCCCTCCTCTGTACTTTCTCTAATTTCATAATGTCTTTTTTTTAAAAAGGCAACCAGAAGTGAACCACATATTCAAGTTGAGATCTTACCATGGACCTATAAAGAGGCAGAATAATATCTTCCTCCCATGAGTCAATACCCCTTTTAATACACCCCAATATCTTATTGGCCTTTGCAGCTGCCAGCTGACACTGTAAACTACTGCTAAGTCTATTGTCTACAACTACTCCCAAATCTTTTTCATTAGTAGATTTCCCCAAGGAAACACCATTTAAACTATATGTTGCATTTATTTTATTGTTGCCAAAATTCATAATTTTATACTTGTTTATATAGAATCGCATTTGCAATTTATCTGCTCAATTATCCAATTTGCCCAAATCCTCTTGCAGAGAAGATACATCTAGTTTAGACCATATTACCCTACTTAATTTTGTGTCATCGGCAAACACCAAGACATGGCTCCCTATACCCTCTGGGAAATCATTAATAAACAAATTAAAAAGAAGAGGACCTAGAAAAGAACCATGTGGTACTCCACTTATCACATGTGTCCAATATGAGAACTTCCCAATTGCCAATCCACAAACAAACATCTGGCTTTGAGCATGTTTCAGTCAATTTGTACAGTAAACTTTTATGTGGAACTGTATCAAATGCCTTAGCAAAGTCTAAATATATCACATCCACTGCAGCACCCATATTTTTATATTTACTCACCTCCTCATAGAATGCAATTAAGTCAGGTTGACAAGATCTGTCTTTCACAAAGCCATATTGGCTCCTGCTAATGAGATTCCTGTTCAATATGAAATCTTGAATATATTCCGTTAACAACTCTTCAAGCAGTTTCCCCACCACAGATGTCATCCTTACATGTATGTAATTGCCCAGCTGGGATTTTGATCCCTTTTTAAATATGGGCACCACATCAGCTTTAGAATCCATGAAAATGAAAAATAACGGCCTGGCCAGGACCTGGCTTAGCTCTTTGAGGAACCCTTGGGTGTATAGCATCCAGCCCCGAGGCTTTATGTATTTTAACACCATTTAATTATTTTAACACTTTTTCTTGTGTCGACCAATCACATGCTTGCTATGACTGTTCTGTAAACATAGCTTGTAGGTTCTTGTTCACTGGTTCTTCCTTGCATTGGTTTTAGTTTGCTTCTTTTATATTTGTTACCAAAGGGTATACATTTATATGTGTATTTTTGTAGTGTTAGTTTGAAGGTATTTACACAATTAACACAATTAACAATGTTCTATGTTGGATAACTTTTTTAAAATATTTTGTTTGCAATGTGGGCTTTTCTCTGGTCAAAACAATATCTGGGATCACAGGAACCTCTGCCCTCAATAAAGAAAGATTCTGAAGAAATATGTTGAATGTCAAATGTCAGCCATTATCAATTGCTTATTTAGTTGTTAATACTGAGCACATTTTTTTTCTCTTGAAATTCTGTTTGGAAAAGCTATCATACTAACATCCTGCAGGCCTCTTCTTATATCAAGAACTAAATTGAAATAACCACTTAACTGTAATGACCTCTGAGTGAGCTATACAGGTAAAATGCGTCAGGTCTTCAGAGCTGTATTGGTCTTAAAAAGTAGAACTAAACTATCATTTGTCAAAGAAAATGAAAAATGTATCTGTACTTTGGTTTTATTTATAGTAACAGAATTTATGAAACCTGTATATCTCTTTATGAAAGAGATTTTAACATGTTGTTACACTTAATATTTTTATCTCGATTTTAAGCACAAAACACGCCACTTTATTGAATTGTCAATAAGGTGTGCTGCTGAAATAACTAAAATGTATGCACAATACAAATACAAATCGCTAGTGCCTTGTTTCTACATTTATATATTTGAAGCTTGATCAATCTTCTGGGTGTAGCATCCCCACCCACCCAGATGCTGCTTATATCCCAGTCAATCCCAGGCTTACTTTCGATCCCACAGCTGGTACCTAAGTAACAAACAAACTTAAATGAGAACAGCAATTGGGAGGCGTTCACTCCACAGCCAATTAATAGGATTTCTGAGTGACATCTTCATGCATATTAATAAAAAGAGCCAATGATAAAAACAGACTCAGACAACAAGTAAAACAAAAATGAGTATACAGTTGATGCTCTCAATTAAAGGCACACATTTATTACATGCAAGTACTTGTGTCCATATGCAAGGCACATACAAAATGTTCTGGTGTGCTGATAATTGTTGATGCACAGTGCTGTTTATAGCATAGTAAGGAGCTAAACGAATAGCACTGCCTCTGAACATATCAGTGTTGCACTTGAACTCTCTGAAGTGTGTGTATTGCAAATTTTTGTCCTGTGGTTCAGTGGAAATTAAAGTGGTTGAAAGCATATTATTTTCTTGTCAACTTTATTTTTTCTTATGCTTTCAGACTTATTTTTAAAATAACAGATCACTTACTGGTTTTATATCAGAGAAACAAATTGAAAAGGTTAAAATGCACAACTTTTCAACAATAACGCCATGATGATATATTTGTGAATGTTAACATTTATTTTGATGGTTGTAAAACATTGGATACAGTTTAAATGCTAAGTTCTCTTAATAAAAATAATATGTCTTGCCAAGGTTCCTATATGTTTTTAGAATGTTGCCTTTCTCCTTTCCAAAATGTTGGTTGGAACTTATTCAAAGATCCTTCAACAGATACGTATGGGCTCAAAAACGACCCAGAGTGAATTTACAGATCTTAACAAAAAGCAAGGGACAAGGGGGGGTAGGGATGCCGCTAATACAAGATTATGCACAAGCAACATTATTGGCACAAGCCTTCCTAACACTAAATAAAAGATCAAGTAAAGAACCCTGGTTCAACTTAGAATTAGAAAAAAATTCACTCTCGGGAGATTTTTTAGCATACTTTTGGACCACAGAAAAATTTGTAGGAAGGAAGAGAGATATAGAGTTAAATCATCCCCTCTCACATATTTATAAAAACTGGAGAACAATAAAAAAAAAAAAATGGGAATGGGAGACAGGTTGCTCCCCTCCTTACCCCTCACTGTCGTCCAGAATCTGAATGAAGGTCTGGACCTTAGGAAATGGGATAGGAGGGGAATCAAGAATATCTCAGATCTGATGGAAGGGAACAGGATAAAATCCTTTGGGGAATTACAGAGAACCTTCTCTCTTACTGGAGAAGATAGTTTTAAATATTTGAGAAAAGGAGTTTCCTTGGGGATTTGGTGAGTAATGTCCCCCTTACTAAACCTCAACGGATATTACGAGACTTATTAGAGAAAACTGATTTAAAAAAACTAACTACAAAAGCAATTGACTTAATTAGAGCAATAAAACAATATAGGCTACCGGTAGCTTTAACTAAATGGGAAAAAGATCTTAATTTGACAATTGAGGAAAGGGAATGGAACCGGGCATCATACTATAACTATGAAGCGATGCACTGCCTAAACCTTAACGAACTCCAGTTCAAAGTGATGCACAGGAGCCATTTAGTACCCACAACTTTAGCAAAAATATCAGAGATAAATATACCTAATTGTTGGAGATGCGGGAATAAGAAAGGCGATGTTATACATATATGGTGGAGTTGTCCAATAATTAAATCTTTCTGGCAAAACATCTCTGATAAACTAGTACGAAACATAGGCAAAGAATGGAACCTAACCCCAGACAGAGCTTTACTCCATTTAAACTTCCCAAAGAAAACTGGGAAAGAAGTATCATTTGTCATTCACTTAATGGCCATAATAAAATTAGAAATTGCTAGGAGCTGGAAGTCTATAGTACAACCAAACTGGGCAAAAATTAAGATGCAGCTGATAGATCACTGCCTAATGGAGAGAGGAATTGTCTCGCAATACAATTGAAATGCCAAAATGTATAAACAATGGGACGACTGGGTAAATTTCCTTAAAGAAGGCCACTTAGATTGAGTAATGGGAGAAGAATAAGGGTAGTTTGTGCAATCCCTTACCAATCCCCTCACGATTAAACCTGGTCCGAGAACTGCGAACTGCGGAGTGCGAGGACGGGGAGCGTGAACCACAGATGTATGAATGCGTTGTATGTGATATATGTTGGTACGATATGTACAATTGATTCAATGGGCATCCCATGCCTCCTCAATGAAGTATGGGAGCTGTGGGGGCGGGGGGGGGAGGAGGGAGGGGGTAGGGGAAGGAATGGGTAGATAGGCACAGATTGGAAAGATAAAGATTAAACTAGATTAAGGGAGAAATAGGAAGGAAAAGTAAAAAGGAAAGAAAATAGTGGAGTAGGGAAGGTAGGTAAGAAGGGGGGGGTGGAGGGTGGGAGGGGAGGGGAGGGAGAGAAATAGATACAAAGTAACAACACAAGCAAAATACTCTCACGTTATACAATCACGCCAAACTGGGGAATAATAAGGAAAACATTTTACAATTTTGATACAAGACACAATGATGTGAATTAAGGCAAGTTATAATTTAATTAGCCAATGCTGAGTGTTAACAAAAGAAGAAAAAGAAAAAAAGTTCTCTTAATAACCAACCTGCTCGCCTCAGTCATTGGGATCAAATCCTCACGTAGGATAAAAAAAGATCAGTATTTCTAAGTGAGCATACATCTTGTATTGAAGGTGACAAAGGTTTGGACTTGTTTAGGGGCACCAGATGTTTATTTAACATTTACTTAATCAGGAAAAGCAATAGTCAAACATTCAGTGCCCCTTCTCCAGAGTAGCTCAAGATATGCATTGGTTTGATTTCAGCTTTCCAATCTGCTGAGGCATGGATGATACAGATGCTAGCCAATCAGCGTGTTCACCATTTACATCTGTCTGTTGTGTCTGATTGACTTTCAAATAATCAGTAGAGGGGGCATAGGTAGATCTAAAATCTGTAGATCTGTTCTTGTGTTTTTTTTCTTTTTATATGTGAAGTTAAAGAGGGGTCTATCTTTTTGTTTCTTTATTATGAGGAGAACATATGGTAGAAAATACAGATCAGTGGAAGTGAAAGTACAACATGATACAGTTATCTATTAAGGTGAGAATTAAGCAGTTCAAGGGCAAGACATTACCCTTTGCGTATTCAAGAAAATATTTACATGGTTTCCTTGGTAACTGCTACTATTTTATCCAGAATTGTTTCAGTTTTGCTTGTATAAGTATGGACATTTCTGATCTCATCTTGGCATTACACATACATTCTTGTTAGCATTATAATTTGAATATGAATGGTTTGGCTCATTTTTTCAGTCAAACATGTTGTTGTTGTTATTATTATTATTATAACTGGAAGATCCTAACATTAAGTAACACCACTTGTCTATCATTGCAACCCTAAAAAAAAAACTTAATTCCAGAGCCTAACCTAACAGGGAATCGAATTCTGCTCATGTCCTTATAAGCAATAACATTACATGCATCCTGCTCTCTACCACTTCCAAATGATATTCCCCTCGTTTACCTTGAAATGTCTGGTTATTACTTCTGACAGCCTTTGTCTTTCCAGTTCTCACTTCACTTTCCATTCTTCTCCTTTTTTTACACACTTCCATTATGCAGCATGTCCTATTTCTTGTAATAAAACATACAATTGTTTTAGCCTTGGATTCTTTGAAAATAGCACAGTGTTCCTCTCTATCTCTCTAACCACGTTCCTAAAAGGGTATAAGAAATATATATGTGGTGTTAAGGATAAAATTAAATTAAGGGTTTTTGAAATATAGCAATAAATTAATATTGTGGAAATTTTCTGGATGCTTAGCTCAAGCTAGGTTAACAAAACCGAGAGGTGATGGGTATTCACTAAACTGAATTTATAAACTATAAGTCAGGTAGAAAAAGCAGGCATTTATAGTTAAGTCAAACTTCTCCAAAGTTTTGGTAGTTACAAAATCATAATAAACACCCAATATATTTCAAACTGGCTTTTTCACCATGGAGGATACATCATATGCATATGTTAATTATATATTCATGTAATAGTCAAAAATTGTATATTGCATGAAAACCACACCAACATTTTGAATTTGAACTAGTAGTTTATAATATTAGGGTTAGTGTTGCTATTACACTTTGTAGGGAAACTGATTTGTCTATATGCTAATAAGGGACAAAAAAATGTTTGAGCTGAAAAAGTAAATAAACACTGATTTATAACATCGAATTATATTAACTTCAGTTTGGGAATCAAGTAAGTGTGATGCAAATGTTTCAGGTGATGATAATACTTGATATCGGTAATTACATACTTAGAAATCAGCAGCTATATATTTTTTGGTTAAATTAATGAATAAGAGCATCTCCTCCCTTCTGAATTATGTGTTGAATAAGACATTTTGTTTATCTTTTCAGATCAACAACAATACTCATGGTCACCTTCCCAGCACTTCAATGAAGAAAAATATTCTCCTGCCCTTAGGAGCATGAAAGGATTATCTGGCAGCCGGAATCAATCACAATTATGCTCTGGTCATACTTGTGGCCTAGCATCCCCTGAGGACTGTGAACATGTTCATGACCATGTACATCATGGGCAGGAACCTAGGCAATCATATCTTCTTAGTCCTACGGAGAGCTGTCCAATGGATCACCACCGTTGTTCTCCACGGAGTTCCATTCATTCAGAATGCATGATGATGCCTGTGATGATGAGTGATCACATGTCAAGTAGCACCTTTCCCAGAATGCACTATAGTTCACATTACGAAGCCACAAGAGATGACTGTGCTGTGTCACACACAAGTAGTAGTAAAATCAATAGAATCCCGGCAAACCTGTTGGATCAATTTGAGAAACAGCTGCCTCTGCACAGGGATGGCTTTCATACGTTACAGTATCAGAAAACCTCCACATCAACAGAACAGAGAACTGAAAGTCCAGGGAGAATACGACATCTTGTTCATTCTGTTCAGAAACTTTTTACTAAGTCTCACTCTTTGGAAGGGTCATCAAAAGGCAATGTGAATGGTACAAAGGGAGACAGTCGAAGTGATGATCACCATCATGGACATTATTCAAAGCATAGTAAAAGGAGTAAAAGTAAAGACCGAAAGCCTGATAGCAAGCATAAATCTGGGATGACAGGTTGGTGGAGCTCTGATGATAATTTGGACAGTGATAGCACTTATCGAACCCCTAGTGTTATGAATAGGCATCATGTTGACCACATATCTCATTGCTATCCTGAAGCTCTTCAGGGGCACTTTGGAGATCTTTCTCTTAAGACTTCTAAAAGTAACAATGATATGAAATGCTCTGCTTGTGAAGGGTTATCAATGACACCTGAAGGTAAATACATGAAAAGGAGCTCGTGGTCTACACTTACCGTAAGCCAAGCTAAGGAAGCTTATCGCAAATCATCGCTTAACTTGGATAAACCTCTAGTCCATCAGGAAATAAAATCTTCTTTGAGACCATGCCATTACCTTCAGGTAAGGCTTTGGTTTGGTAAATATACCGTATTTATACTACTGTGTAGCTAATAATGGTTTCCATTGTGTCCATGGCGTAGGAATAAGAAGAGCAAAATGAGCAGAGAAGTAATAAGCATGGTAATTGTCTTTACAAAATTAAAACAAATTGATTTTAAGAAATGTATACTTTGACAGTATTTAGAATAAGTTCTCCTTGTTAGCTCATTACAGATTCTCTCTTACAGATTCTGTGCCTTATCCATATTTAATTGGCAAATATATTGCATTTTTCTTTGAGAATACCTTCATTGCTGATGTGCAGCACGCATTTTGAAATTTGATTTTGAAAATATCCTTTTTGTTAGGAGTGTATTTCATTTATTCACAATCTTACCTTATCTTTAAAATACAACTATCAGGTATTAGCTCATTGTGGCGTAGCATACATTTTTAGAGTGTAAACTAGAATTCTATAATTAATTTTCTCTCTGAGTTGTAAAGAACCATTTAATGCAGTTGTAAGTGCAATGTCCTATTCAGTGCATCCATTAATAGCAGTCAGCAACAGTCATAATAAAAGAGCAGCTCTGACAGATTTTCTGTCATTTTCAAAACAACTTTGAACAGGATGAATTCATAATTTTAATTCTAAAAACATAGGTTTATTTACTAAAGCATTGATGCATTCGATATTCTTATGAATGGGGACTCTATTTCGGTTTATAGAAAGCCAATAGCAATACATGTATTCCATTAGCCGAAAGTCTATAAACCGAAAGACATTCTGTTTATAGACTTTCTTTTTATAGAATAGCAATAGCATTACATGTATTCTATAAAACAAAAGTCTATAAACCGAATGTCTTTCGGTTTATAGACTTTCACTTTATGGAATACATGTAATGCTATTGTTATTCTATAAACCGAAATAGAGTCCCCATTCATAAGAATAGGTCAATTGACCTATTCTTATGAATGGGGACTCTATTTCGGTTAATAGAAAGCCAATAGCATAACATGGCTATTGGCTTTCTATAAACCGAAATAGAGTCCCCATTCATACGAATAGGTCAATTGACCTATTCGTATGAATGGGGACACTCACCCACATTTTACTTCATTTTGCAGCCCTCTAGCCCTTTCCAGGACTTTTTAGAGGCATTTTAGTGCCCAAAAGTTCGGGTCCCAATTGACTTCAATGGGGTTCGGGGTCAAGTTCGGGGTCAAGTTCGACCCCGAACCCGGACTTTTTTCCGAAGTACGGCCGAACCTGCCGAACCCAAACATCCAGGTGTCTGCTCAACTCTACTTATGACTTACTTTTGATCCTCTGGGGGCCTTATGAGTACCATCCTATGAGTACTGTTTTCATATATTATAATGTGTTTTAAGACAAATATCTAGAAATCTCATGCAACCTTTAATATGTATGTTGAAAGCAGATTCTGATATAATAGGTATAAGAAACAACTTTCCCTATTCTTTATTAGATGTGTGTTAAGGGATCTAGTCTCTGTATAAATACATACAGGGCCGGTTCAAGGATTTTTGCCACCCTAGGGGAACCCTCATTTTGCTGCCTATTGGCTCTACCCCTTGCCCCTCCCCTTACCTCTCTTTCTAATAACAGCCACACAACAGCACATCAATCAGGCAATAATAAACACAATCTCACACAAACACACAGAGACAGTCACACACACACAGTCACAAATAGACAAGTGGGCAGTTTTTTTTCTTGTTAAAGAAAATGTACATTTCTTAATGTGTCCCCCTTTCTTTCTCCTCTACCTCCTCATGCCTGTCCCTCTCATCTCCATCCTCATACCTGTCCTCTCCACTCCCTGCTCATGTCTGTCCTCTCCTCTCCCTTCTCATGCCTGCCTCTATCTCTCTCTCTCCTCTCTGTTCCCATGCCTGTCTCCCCCTCATCCCCCCTTGCCATGCCTGTCTTTCTTTCCTCTCTCCCTTTCCATGCCTGTCTCTCTCTCCCTTCCCATGCCTGTCTCTCTCTCCCTTCCCATGCCTGTCTCTCTCTCATTTCTCCTTTCCCATTCCAGTCTCTCTCTCCTCTCTGCACCCATATCTGTTCTCCCCCCTGCCATGTCTGTTGTCTGTTCACCTCCATTCTTGTGGTCTTTTCACCCCCATTCTTGTGGTCTGTTCACCCCCATTCTTGTGGTCTGTTTCCCCCATCCTATGTCTGTGGTCTTTCCCCCCTCCCTCCCTCCTCTAGTGGTCTTTCCTCCCCTCCTTCTATCAGAGTGCTTTTTTTTTTTTTACTGGAGAGCAGTGGGCAGTATATATATACAGGGCCTGCACCTCCTATAGGCGAAGCAGGTGCCGGTATTTTAATAAGGGGCACCTGCACGCTCCTATTTTTCTGCCACAATGTGGAATATGTATATTTGGCTGCACTTGTTGCATTGAATTATCTAAGGGTTAAATAAAAAAAAACTATTCTTGTAACTCCACCTACTCTGCACAATTGATGTCTAATTGCTAACTGTTTTATCAAGCTGGTTTTTTTTTGCAAATTCAGATGTTTTATGAGTTTTTTGTTGGGTTGCTTAGGAACAAACTGTGCAAAACGCCTCAAGCTACATAGAGTAGACACTATGACTACTCTTTTGTGACCACTAATTATTTTATAGGTCTTATGACCATTAATAAATGTATACTTTTGGTAACTTTACTACTGGACAACTTCCAACTATACTGGCAACTATAGACCAGTAAGTTTTACTTCAGTAGTGGGGAAAATAATGGAAACCTTGTTAAAGAATAGGATTGTTAAGCATCTAAAGTCGCTTGTATTTCAAGATCAGAGACAAAATGGATTTACTTCAGTGAGATCATGCCAAACTAATCTGATTGATTTTTTTGATTGGGTGACTAAAATAATAGATCAGGGTGGTGCAGTAGACATTGCTTACCTAGATTTCAGTAAGGCTTTTGACACTGTCGCACATAGAAGGCTCGTCAATAAACTGAAATCTTTATGTTTGGATTTCAATATTGTTAAATGGATTAGACAATGGCTGAGTGACAGACAACAGAGGGTTGTAGTCAATGGAGTATATTCGATGTAAGGTCTTGTTACTAGTGGGGTACCTCAGGGATCTGTACTTGGACCCATTCTCTTTAATATTTTTATTAGTGATATTGCAGAAGGTCTTGTTGGCAAACTATGTATTTTTGCTGATGATATAAAGATTTGCAGCAGGGTTGATATTCATGGAGGGATAAGCTAAATGGCAAATGATTTAGCTAAACTAGAAAAATGGTCAGAGCTGTGGCAACTGACATTTAATGTGGACAAGTGCAAGATTATGCACCTTGGGCGAAAAAATCCAAAAGCAGAATATAGAATATTTGGTACAGTCCTAACCTCAACATCTGAGGAAAGGGATTTAGGAGTAGTAATTTCAGAGGACTTAAAGGTAGGTAGGCAATGCAATAGAGCAGCAGGAAATGCTAGCAGAATGCTTGGTTGCATAGGGAGAGGTATTAGCAGTAGAAAGAGGGAAGTGTTCATGCCATTGTACAGAGCACCGGTGAGACCTCACTTGGAGTATTGTACGCAGTACTGGAGACCATATCTCCAGAAGGATATTGATACTTTGGAGAGAGTTCAGGGAAGGGCTACTAAACTGGTTCATGGGTTGAAGGATAAAACTTACCAGGAAAGGTTAAAGCATCTAAACATGTATAGCTTGGAGGAAAGACGTAAAACAGGGGGGATATGATAGAAACATTTAAATACATAAATGGAATCAACACAGTAAAGGAAGAGAGTATATTTACAAGAAGAAAAAGTACCACAACTAGAGGACATAGTCTTAAATTAGAGAAGCAAAGATGTATAAGTAATATCAGGAAGTATTACTTTACTGAGAGGGTAGTGGATGTATGGAATAGCCTTCCAGCAGAGGTGGTAGAGGTAAACACAGTCAAAGATTTTAAGCATGCATGGGATAGACACAAGGCTATCCTAGCTATAAGACCGGGAACTGGGGACTAATAAAAAGTATTTAGAAAAATTGGGCAGACTAGATGGACCGAATGGTTCTTATCTGCCGACACATTCTATGTTTCTATGTTTCTAACTTTCCACTTTTTTTCCTGGTGGAAGCTGGAGTCCTGCATACTTATCTCTAAATCTCTTACCTGAAATTACATATATTCAGGGTGAAAATATAGAGCCCATTCCATACCTTGGACGTGTATACCACAACTTATGAATCGTCTGTTATGTGTGGTGCAATGAAATGTTGCTATCCTATATTTCTTAGTTATGACTATACAGGATCACCTGTATAATCACCTAATCAATGGATTTTTTGAATAATACAGACAACTATATTTGTTGCAAAGAAACAAGTTTGGTGACAGTTTTTTTCTCACTTAGGCTCAGTGGTTTGTAACTAATTATATGTTGTCCTATAAAATAGTATAAGGTTTCATTGGAAAATTTTAAATCAATACCAGAGGACATAGTTTTAATGACATTATTTATCTGTGTGTAATTAGCCATTTTGAACCTTTCCCAGCACTGCTGTGAACAATCAAGTTTTTCTTTGGACCATGACATCTTATTTTGGACATTCCTGATCTCCAAAATTCCTTACTTTCATATTACTGCTATTAATAATTATTATTTCCAGTAACTCTCCTCACTTTATTACTGCAATTGTAATTGCCAACAAAATTGACCAATCATGTTCCGAAATCCCATAAAATGACCAAACATTTCAGTCATGGTTTGACTTCTAATCAGCCACATTTGTTCCTTTTTTTATTCATAAACGTAAGCTGTGATGTCACTTATGTGTTTATGTCTTGCTGCAAAAGCATTATAGTACAATATATTGTCATGCAGGCTATATAGTAGTAGTAAACTCCCATGGTACTTTTGTAACTGTATTAAAGTGTCAACATGCTAGCTTAATTGGTTGTTTCTGAAATATATAATCATGTATGTAAGAAAAATAACCACAATATAAATTCCATCACAGGTACTTGGAATGTTTATGACATTAATAATAAGGAAATAGTCCTATTGCTGAAGGTGTTGTGGATAATACACATTTACTTTCCAGAAATGTTGAAACATAGCAAAACACTGAATGATGTTACTTCTGCACAGAAGTCTGTTAGACTCTGTTGTGGTAGTGTGAAAATATTGTATGAGTGATCATCATGTCACTCAGGGGACGTGGATGATTCTTCTTAAGTTATTTAATGTGGGATTTAAAAATCTGATCTCTGTTTAATTGAGTATTTGAATGTGCATTTAGTTCATAATTGTTAGTGAAGTACCACTAGCTGCTAACATCCCGTCTGCATGTTTGACAGATGACGTCTCCATCTGTGAGAAGGAAAGAATTTAAAGGTAATAAGAGTCCTGAGGAGGCAGCTCAGTAGCACCGCACTGTTGTTTTAATCACTTTTTATTATTATAAATTATCTTTCTATGATAAATTGTTTGGAAGTCATTACTGAAAAAAGGGCTACTGATGGCACAACAGTTGGTTATGTTTAAGTGAAATATTGCATCAAGCAAGTGGAAATGCAATGAAAGATTGCAAATAAACTACCTAATTAGCCCTAACATGGGTTGACTGTCAGGGGTGGACATGTTGTTTAGGGTGATTAAAAGTTAGAGCTGACTTACCTGACCCAAGATTCTAAACAACATGTCCAAACAATAAATGCCTGCTGATAGAACTATACGGACCACACAAGGCTCAATAATGTAAATTATTTGTATTCTTTCATTAAAGCATTTCTATTTAAAATGCCTACACACAATGCAATGTTTCAATTAAACATAACATAATTTAATAGTTGTCCTTTGCATGTGTAATTATGGAGGGAGTTTGCCATATTGTTGAACCAAATGATAATACAAGCAAGTTCAGCAAGTTTAATTTTCTCTCCACCTGATTTACAATCATCAGAAACAGCTACATTGTTCTGCAATTCCCAACAGCTGTTGTGAATAACTCCTAAAGTATTGATGTAAACATTAAATCAGTATAAAACGTACTGGATGTATTCAAAATCATTTTGTAACATAGTAAAGAAATTTAGGTTGAATTAAGAAGACCATCAAGATCAATGTTTCTGCTTTTGATCCAGAAGAAGGCAAACCCCTTTTGGGGAGGGATTCCTTCTTGACAACAACAAAAAAAAAGAAGATTTCTCATTGGATCAAGAAGCTTTACAATACTAATGTTTATTCTATTATTGACATCCAGACCTTTTTTTAAAAGGATCTATTGTATTTGATAGCCCTCCCTCCATATCTTTATTGTCACAGTAATGGAAGAGAGTATATTTAAAAGAATAAAAACTACCACAACTAGAGGACATGGTCTTAAATTAGAGGGGCAACAATATCAAAGTAATATCAAGAAGTATTACTTTACTGAGAGGGTAGTGGATGTATGGAATAGCATTCCAGCAAAAGTGCTAGAGGTAAACACAGTGAAGGAGTTTAAGCATGCGTGGGATAGGCACAAGGCTATCCTCAGTGGTGTATCTTGGTTTTGTGCTGCCCTAGGCAGACAAATTTTGGGCACCCCCCCTACCCATGATGCACCCCCACGACATGACCCATAACCCACGTTGCACACCAAGGACATGCCCCATCACGCCATTTGCATGCCTCTATCACCCCATTATATACACATTACCAATATTATTTGTCCATAATATTCCCCAGCTAATTTGCCCAATAATATTCCAGTATCATTTGCCATTAATATGCCCCAGCCAATTTGCCCAATAATATGCAAGTATTATTTGCCATTAATAAGTCACAGACAATTTCCCCAATATTATGTCAGTATTTGCCATTTAATCATCCCCTGCCAATTTGCCAAATATTATGCCAGTATAATTTGCCATTAATATTCCCCAGCCAATTTGCCCAATAATATGCCAGTGTTATTCTGCCATTTACCGGTAATATGCCCCAGCCAATTTGCCCAATATTAAGCCAGTATTATTTGCCATTTAATATGCCCCTGCCAATTTGCCCAATAATATGTTAGTGTTATTTGTCATTAATAAGCCCTAGCCAATTTGCCCAATAATATGCCAGTGTTATTTACCTTTTAATATGCCCCTGCTAATTTGCCCAATAATATGCCAGTGTTATTTGCCATTTAATAAGCCCCTTACAATTTGCCCAACAATATGCCAGTGTTATTTGCCATTTAATATGCCCCTGCTAATTTGCCCAATAATATGCCAGTGTTATTTCCATTTTGTATCCCGCAGCCAATTTTCCCAATAATTTTCCAGTGTTATTTGTCATTTAATATGCCCCTGCCAATTTGACCAATAATATGCCAGTGTTATTTGCCATTTAATATGCTCCTGCCAATTTGCCCAATAATATGCCAGCGTTATTTGCCATTTAATGTGCCCCTGCCAATTTGCCCAATATGCCAGTATTATTTGCCATTTAATGTGCCCCTGCCAATTTGCCCAATAATATGCCAGTGTTATTTGCCATTTAATGTGCCCCTGCTAATTTGCCCAATAATATGCCAGTGTGATTTGCCATTTAATGTGCCCAGCTAATTTGCCCAATAATATGCCAGTGTGATTTGCCATTTAATGTGCCCAGCTAATTTGCCCAATATGCCAGTGTGATTTGCCATTTAATGTGCCCAGCTAATTTGCCCAATATGCCAGTGTGATTTGCCATTTAATATGCCCCTGCTAATTTGCCCAATATGCCAGTGTTATTTGCCATTTAATAAGCCCCTGCTAATGGCCAAATCCCCCCCATCTACCCAGCACTTACCTTTCCCTGGTGGTTAGTGGCAGGCAGCATGGAGTCCTCCTGCTGCCTCTCCGGCTCCCCGGCGGTTGTGCCGACAGTCACGGGAAGGGTGCGCTTATGACGTCAGCGCGCCCTTCACGTGACTGTCGGCACTTCCTGTCTTCCATGTCAGACTGCACGGGGAGCCGAACAGGCAGCACGGAGGTTTCTCTGTGCTGCCTGTTCGGCTCCCCGTGCAGCCTGGCAAGCAGAGCGATGGTGAGGGGGGATCTTCCGATCTGTAGATTTGTACCCCATATTTAAGGGGAGATGTGTAAAGAGACAATACCCCGTTTTATACATTCTAATATTTTATTGGCCCCTGCAGATGCTGACTGGCATTATGCACTTGCCATGTCTGTTGTCTACAACTATTCCTTAATTCTTCTCATCAGAAGTATTCCCATGAAGATACCATTTAACCCCTTCGCGACACAGGACGGACTAGGTCCGTCCTGTGTGGCGAAGCGTTAGTGACACAGGACGGACCTAGTCCGTCCTGTGTCAAAACGAGCACTGAAAGCGGAGTTTTTCCGCTTTCAGTGCTCTGATGGTATTGTAACGATGCTTCCGTGTGGAAGCATCGTACAATACTAAAAAAAATGCCCGTCGGCATTTCGATCGCTCCGGAGAGCGATCGAAATGCCGGTTTTAAAGGCACAGTGCCTTTAAAACGCGGGCATTTAAAAAATGAGCATAGGAAGCGAATCTTTCGCTTCCTATGCTCAGAAAGTGTTTCTGATTGCCTCGCAAGTCGAGGCAATCAGAAACACAAAAAAAAAATGCACGATCTTGGTCACTGAGTGACCAAGATGGCGCTGCCCTTCTAAGGGCAAGAGCACAGGAGGCAGGAAGTACCTGCTTCCTGTGCTCTCTGGCTGTCACACGATTGCCTCTTCACAGAGGCAATCAGTGACTGCCAGGCACACTGACAGGCAGTGGGGATGTTCTGCTGAACATCCCCACTGACTGGTCAGATCAATATTAACCCTATATTGATCTGACCAGTTATGATCTGCCTCCCTCTCCTCACATTTTTTTAGTGAGGGAGAGAGACAGATCAAAGTTCTAAAAGTAAAAAAAAACAATAAACACACAACACACAAATATTAAATCAATAAAAAAAAATTTATTAAAGCAATTCCCTGCGTTTAACCCCTTCCCTGCCACTGATCTTGCATAAGCAGTGATCGTGCACATCAGCGCATTTATTTTTGCCGTTTGTGCATTTTTTAGGGGTTAATTTTTTTTGTACTGTAATTTATTACAGTACTAAAAAGGCTCTTCTAAGAGTTATTAACCCCTTCTTTGCCGTCGATCACTGCTTACGCAATGATATTGACGCCAAAGCAATTTTTATCTGTCTGCATATTTTTATTTTATTTTTTTTACACATACCCGCTAGGGGATTACATGTAAAGTAAAAATATTTGAGTTTTTTTTTTTTAAGCTGCCTGAGCGCATAGCGATCAGTAACAGCGAATTAGTGGCAAAGGCGGTTTGGTGATTTCTCAATTAAGCTCACCATTCGCCCTGGTCAGATCAAAATTGGTCGGATCAATATTCACAAATATTGATCTGCCTCCCTCTCCTCACTAACATTTTTGTGACGGAAAGAGACAGATCAGTATTAGTGATATAAAATAACATTTTATAAAATTGTCAGGTTTTATGAAAGTCTTTCACTGTGTATTAACCCCTTCCCTGCCATTCATCACTGTGTAAGCAGTAATCTTGCACAGCAACAGTATGTTTTTCTGTCTGCACTGTTTTATGGATTAATTTCTTTGTACTGTAATGTATTACAGTACTAGATAGGCTCTTCTAAGAGCTATTAACCCCTTCTTTGCTCGAGATCACTGCTTACGCACTGATTCTGAGGCCGCGGACTCAGGGTTCGATTTTGACCCTATTCAGCTTTCTGATACATCATCTAGCGATGTATCGGTGGCTGCTGAGCCCTTGCCACAAGTAGTGATGGGGGTCTACCGATAAAAAAATATATGGTTTGGTGGGGGTAAATTACATTGGCTGGCTTCAAAGATATATCCCATAAAGGACACGTACGCAGGTTGACTACATGTCAAAATTCCAAGTTGGAATTTTGAGATGCGCATCTCACAAATGTTGCCTTCTAGCCAAAAACAAACCAACAAACCTATGCATGGGTGCTATCCCTGTACTCGGGAGATGTTGCTGAACACATATTGGGTTGTTGTTTGGCAGTGACATATACCAGAATCTGTGAATTCATGCCTGAAGTACAATGCATGTGGAAAAAAACCTCCCAAAAAAGTACTACCACAAACTTTTACAAAGGCTGGTGGTAGAATTAGTACCTATACAGTATTAAAATACCACCATTTGAAATACCTTAGGATGTCTATTTTCCAAAAATATATGGTTTGATGGGGTAAAATTCATTGGACGGCTTCAAAAATGTTGCAAATGGAACATGGGCGCAGGCTGACTACATGTCAAAATTCCAGGTTGGAATTGCGCACCCCCTAAATGTGGAATTTTAGACCCAATACAAACCAACAAACCTATGCATGGGGGGTATCCCTGTACTCAGGAGATGTTGCTGAACACATATTGAGGTGTTGGTTGGCAGTGGCAAATACCAGAATCTGAAAATTCCTGCCTGAACTACAATGTGTGTGGAGGAAAAAATGACATCCCAACCCTTTGACATAGGTTGGTGGTAGAATTAGCACTTGGAAAGTGTTAAAATACCACAATTTTAAAAACCCTAGGATGTCTAGTTTTCCAAAATATATGGTTTTATGGGGTAAAATACTTTGACAGGCTTCAAAAGTGTCCCAAATGGAACATGGGCGCAGGCTGACTACATGTCAAAATTCCAAGTTGGAAATGCACCCCCCCTAAACATGGCCTTTTAGCCCCCAAATAATCTAACTAACCTACACATGGGTGGTATCCCTGTACTCAGGAGATGTTGCTGAACACATATTAATGTGTTTTGTGGCATTGACACATAATAGGATCTATGAATTCATGCCCGATGTACAATGAATGTGAAAAACAAATTACTATCCATAACATTGACATAGGCTGGTGGTAGAATTAGTGCATGGAAAGTGTTAAAATACTACCATTTGAAATACCCTAGGGTGTCTAGTTTTCAAAAATATATGGTTTTGTGGGATAGAATACACTCTTTGGCTTCAAAAATGTCCCAAATGGGACATCGGCGCAGGTTTTCTGCACGTCAGAATTCCAAGTTGGAAAACCAAAAAGCGCACCTCTCAAATGTGGCCTTTTAACCCCCAAATAACCTAACCAACCTATACATGGGTGGTATCCCTGTACTCAGGAGATGTTGCTAAACACATATTGAGGTGTTGTTTGGCACTGACATATAACAGGATCTGTGAATTCATGCCCAAAGTACTATGTATGTGAAAAAAAATTACTATCCATAACATTGACATAGGCTGGTAGTATAATTAGTGCATGGAAAGTGTTAAAATACTACCATTTGAAATACCCTAGGGTGTCTAGTTTTCAAAAATATATGGATTTGTGGGATAGAATACACTTTTTGGCTTCAAAAATGTCCCAAATGGGACATGGGAGCAGGTTTTCTGCACTTCAGAATTCCAAGTTGGAAAACCAAAAAGCGCACCTCTCAAATGTGGCCTTTTAACCCCCAAATAACCTAACCAACCTATACATGGGGGGTATCCCTGTACTCAGGAGATGTTGCTGAACACATATTGAGGTGTTGTTTGGCACTGACATATAACAGGATCTGTGAATTCATGCACAAAGTACAATGTATGTGAAAAAAAATTACTACCCAAAACATTGACATAGGCTGGTAGTATAATTAGTGCATGGAAAGTGTTAAAATACTACCATTTGAAATACCCTAGGGTGTCTAGTTTAAAAATATATATGGTTTTGTGGGGTAGAATACACTTTCTGGCTTCAAAAATGTCCCAAATGGGACATGGGCACAAGTTTTCTGCATGTCAGAATTCCAAGTTGGAAAACCAAAATGCGCACCCCCTAAATGTGGCCTTTTAGCCCCAAAACAAACCAACAAACCTATGCATGGGTGGTATCCCTGTACTCAGGAGATGTTGCTGAACACATATTGAGGTGTTATTTGGAAATATCCCTTCACATTTTAAGGTAATGTTTACCTAAATTGCAATATATGTGAAAAATTAAAAAAAAAGATTTTTTGCTGCAAACTTTGGCATAGATTGGTGGTAAAATGGCTACATGAAATGTGTCAAAATACCCCAAGTTAAATGCCCTGAGTTGTCTAGTTTTCAAAAATATGTACATGTTGGGGGTCATTCATGGATTTAGTACAGAAATCAGTGTTACAATGTCACTATCGCTAATTTTGAAAGAAAGGATTTTAAAATAGCTTTGCACCACTTATAGTACTGGCCCTGTAACATGAATAAAAAAGCACAAAAACATAAAAACATGGGCTATTTCTGAACTCAGGACATATATTAGAAACTTTTTAGCAGTGTTTTTTTGTTGTCTCTTGTACATGAGTATACGATTTTTCAAATAAAAGTCATAAAAAAAGTATTTTTTCAATTTTTTTGCCATATTTTATTATTTTTTTTACATCAAATTATATGCTATTATCAAAATAATGGTATCAAAAGAAAGCCCTTCTTATAACGATAAAAACAATATATAGTTTGTGCGGGTACACTAAATGAGACAGAAATAAATTACAGCAAAACACAAACACCTCAGAAATGTTAAAACAGTCCATGTCACCAAGCGTCGGACAAGCCAAAAAAGTCATGTCACTAAGGGGTTAAAGTATATGTTGCATTGTTATTGTTTTTTCCCATAATGCATAACTTTACATTTGTCTGTATTGAACCTCATTTGTCACTTGCTTGCCCAGTCCCCCACTTTTTCTAAATCTTTCTGTGAAGAAGAAACATTCAAGGTTAGACTGTATTGCCATACCTAATTTTGTGTCATCAGCAAACACTGAGACATGGCTCTCAACACAGCTTGGGACATCATTAATAAACAAATTACAAAGTTGTCCCTTTAAGGGAACTCTAATACTTTTAAATTACTCATAATAGAAAACCTTACTGTGCTAGCATTATATTCCTGCAATTCACCTCTGAATTTCTTTTTCATTCTTTTAGTTTCCAATATAGCATTAACTCCTGATACATGGTTGAGTCTTACAAATAACCCTAAGTTGCATTTATTTTACAGCTTAATGAGAAAGCTGCTGTTCAATAAATTATACTGAAGACTAGAGTAGAGTTAAAACTCATGGGACCCCCGAGCAATAGATTTTCATGAGGCCACACCTATATAGAACAGGGGTGTATCATGCCCCTGAGTGACAGGCATGCTGCCAGCCCGGAGCACGCCTGTCACTCAGAGGCAAGACGTCTTACGTGTATTTCCGGGGATTTGTGTGCTGAGAACAGCCAGCACACAAACCCCAGGAAATACCTGAGAGACGTCCTTACATCCGAAAGATTTTCGTATTTGTTGAATTGGCAACAGAGTGAGTGACTCTGTTGCCGAATTCAACACAGCGTCGTCTTTCGGATGTATTTCTGGGGTTTGTGTGCTCTCTGCTCGGAGCACACAAACCCCCAGAAATACACAGGGCGGGTGCTCCGTGTTAGGTGTGCAGCGCACACCTAGTACATATGGAGCATCCGCCACTGATATAGAAGCCTACCATTTTAATTCTACCATGCTGAACCATACTTTAAAAAAATACAGAATGGTATTAAACATTTTTAGGACATGCCACATCACCCACATTGCAAACGTTTTTTTTAAAGGGACTGCACTGGCAGTGTCCGACCGGCCAGTCCACCCCTAGTGAAGACCTTAGCCGCACTGAAAGTGCACTACATATATTCTGCCTTTTATTTCAAATAATCTAATAAAACCTTTCCATTTATGTCAGGGGTTAATACCACTAAAATTAAGGCATATGGGGCTTTATTCATGAAATTCTCCCATTCAGCTGAGTAGGAGCCTTTTTTCCAACTCGGCTACTTTGGCCTTAAGTTTGAAATTCCCTTCTCAATTCCCTGCAATTATCTCTTTCATAAATAAAGCACTTAATGTATTTAGCGGTTTCTGTATTCACAGCTGGTGGTTTGTGGTTTACTGCTATGTATTGTGCAGAAGGGAACTGATTTAAATCTGAGAATAACAGGATCAATATTGAAATATGTACGTTTCTTTTCATGTATTTAATTAACATGATTCGTAATAACTTAATTGCCACACGCTAAGTCTGACGGAATGTCAGCAATGTGAATTAATAAGGGAAAGCACACAGATTTACTATTCCCTGAATATACAGTGACTGTGCCCCTTTGTGTTTAGAATCATTATGTACAGAATGCTATCCTCATTTAAGCTTTCTCACAGACGAGAGTTTATTCGTCATTACATTTGAGTCAGGTTAAGTAATTAAAGTTTTATTCTGAAAAACATCATTAACAAAAGTGAAAGGTAAGTCATGCTGTTTTTTCTGTATCCACGCTTACAGCAAGTGCTAGCCAGGACAAATATACTAACAGTAGATGAGTCAATGAACAATGAAAACAACAGTAACAACTGATTTAAAATTGCCATAATTTTATCCTATTTCCCTTAAAAAAAAACTGTAAATTCTGCATGTTACAGCATAAGTATAGGTTTTTAAACTAGCAGTGTAATTTAGGCTAGAATGATTGCCATGCATGCTGGGGAGCAATATGTTGTTTTGCATCCTCTTTATTTCTCCAAAATGATAGGACTTTTTCTTATAGTACTGTACTTAGCAATGTACTGAATCACTAATACAAGTTAGACTACAAAGTGTTATTGCTTGAAAACAGGGATGTGTTTACACCCTGGGAGGAAACACTTCGCACCATTAAACAAAACAGGTTTTGTAGGCAGGGCATTGATGTCAGTGAAGAATATAGGTGGAGACATGCAAACAAAATGGCAGTTTAGACTTAGTTAGCCTCACAAAAAAGCCATGCCTGAAAATATACAGAAAGTGAGACAGCTACAGATGTCACACATTGTATTCATGATTTCATATTTATAACATATTTGGCCAAGTAAATAAACCTCACCATTTTAATCAACATAAATTATTCCCAACTGACAAAGTATATTCTTTCTTTTTTTTCGTAAATATATCTTTATTACGTTTTGTTTTTTTTTAATAATGAAACATATAAAGTTTTGGGATTAGGATAGGGCAAAGTAAATTCTAACCAGGTTGAAACACGTATATCTTTTATCAAAATTAGTAGCAGGTTTAATGCAGTTCTTAGTGAACACTTCACCAAAATAATGTGCCATACTGATGCCTTTATATTTCTTAATATATTTTCTGCTGACTTGCATTATTATAACTAAGCTTCACAATTAAACCAAACATTGAAAGTTCAGATTGAAATGTTAAGTATTCCCCAGCCTTTTTTTTACCAGTTCTATTCCTGAGGTTGGCACAGCAGGAGCAGGCCCTCAGTGCTATGTGCTCTAGAACCAGTCCTGTTTATGCACTTTTTGATCAAGCTGCTCTAAAGTCATTACAAACCCTTATTTCTGGTACAATAAGTTTTTATCCCCAGCTTGCCCTGGCCCTTCAATATTTATTTTAAGCACCAGTGAATTCGATTTTTTATTTAGTGGGCAATTTGTTTTTACACTTTAGATGTTATATAAATTATTTTAATTATTATTTTAGTTATTTGTATTTATTTATTCTAACCATTTTCACAATAGCCAAAGTCCTGCCAACATTAGTCTCTGTCCTTTCCATAGAAGTCTAGAGGATATCACTTCAATTTGGCGTTTTTCAGGCATGTTGCGGCTGCATTGGATTTCGGTGGCTAACGGTGTGAAATCAGCTTATATGTCTGAATTGCATATCAGAGGCAACATTTCAGTGCAGAAATCATTTGAGGAGACCCTTAACTTTTACATAAAAAATCTTTTACACAGCTACAAACGCTAATAGAAAACCTGCTGAATGGATTTTCCATTCAGCACAAATATTAGATGTTTAAATGTTTTTTTGTTGTTGTTTGTGGAAGTTATAGAGCAATAACTGGAAGTAGCTTTTTGCTTTGTCCTAACTATTTTCTCCTCCAGTGACTTTTTAACCCTAAGCCTATCTCTAATCCTAGGTCTAACCTTAACCCTAATTCTAGCCTTTGAGTTTAGGCTAAAAAAACATGTAATCTTAATGACTTCCTCTATAGGAAATCTAGCAGCACTCCCAGCAGGGCAGCGCCATGTAGCAAAGGCAGGCTCTCCTGGGGAGCAATCACATTGTGCCCCGGGTCCAAATTTGGGTGTTGATAAATGCCTCCAGCTGAGCTCAGAAAGCGATTTCATGCCAATTTTCATTAACAGGATGTTTTCCTTGATATTCCTGTGACATGCTTGGCATGTCACTTGTTCAATAATTTCCAAAATTACAAGCTAACAAACAATGTGATGCCAGAAATGGACAGTGCTTTGGAAAACTAAAGTCTCTATTGTGACCTAATATTATAAATCACTTGGACACTATTAATTTAAAATATATATATTTATTTACAGCTCTTATATAGACATACAGAAAAAATACATAGCATCAAAAGTAGTTTTGACAAAAACATTGCATCTATCATATATCTGTATAAATGCATAAAATCAGCAAACCTAGGATAATGTCTCTGGGGTATGACATATCATAGCTCAAAATATATAAATATACATTTAAAAAAGCCGGTAAATGTCCACAAACAATAACAAACTCCTAAAACAAAAGGCACACTTATGAAATGTAAAAATAGAAAATATATCAGCCAGGAACCCGAAATATCTGAGGCATGAGGCATTTCAAAAGTCCTTTAGCAAGCTGCCATTGCCTCAAAGTGTCTGTCGAATGAATACGTAATGTGTTACTTCCACTGGAGAGAGATCAAGTTACATAATTACATAGTAGTTTTGGTTGAAAAGAGACTTGCAACCATCAAGTTCAACCCTTTTCCTATTCCATGTTTACCACTTTTAAACCAAAGGAAGGCAAATAAAAACCACTTCAGCAATTTCGAATTCGGCTCTCAGTGGGGAAAAAAAAAATTCCACACGGCAATCAGATTTCTCCTCCAACAAAAGCTAAATAAATATTTATGCTTATACTAACATGCACAGCCCTCTATGCACCAGCTTATTAAAAAAAGTATCCAGGCCACTTTTAAAGGGATCTAACATATTTTCTAGAACCACTTCTTCAGGCAGTGAATTCCATATCTTAATTGTCCTTACTGTAAAAAAAAATCCCTTCCACTGTCGTAGACATTCCTTTCTTCAAGCTGTTAGTGGGTGACCTCTTGTCCTTTGTACTGTTCTGTTAATGAACAGGTCATTAGAAAGCTAGGTGAAAATATAATATATGTTTTTCAATGGGATAATACTGAAAAATATCATGAAATATATTTTATATTAGAAAGTTATTTTGGGTGACTTAATGTAGAATTAAACTGGTGCATACTTTTAACCCCTTAAGGACAGAGCCTTTGAAACATTTTTGTCCTTTCTGGACAATGGCTATTTTAACATTTCTGTGCTGTTTGTGTTTAGCAGTAATTTTCTTCTTCGTCATTTGCTGTACCCACACATATTATATATTGTTTTTATCGGGACAAAAAGGGCTTTCTATGGATGCCATATTTTTGATCATATCTTATCATATTATTAAAAAAAAATTATAAAATATGGTAAAAAAAAAAAAAAATACACAAATTTCTTTGTTTTTATTTGAAACAACTTCTCCTCATCGACAATAGCGAACGAAAAAACATGCTAAATAGATTCTACTATTTCTCCTGAGTACAGGGATACCACCCATGCATAGGTTTGTTTGGTTGTTTGGGGGCTAAAATGCCAAATTTGTGAGGTGCAGTTTTTTGTTTTCCAACTTGAAATTTTTACATGCAGACAGCCTGCACCCATGTCCCATTTGGGACATATTTGAAACCAGCCAGTGTATTTTACCCCATCAACCCATATATTTTTTAAAAGTAGACACCCTAGGCTATCTCAAATGGTGGTATTTTAACACTTTCCATGCACTAATTCTACCACCAGCCTTTGTCAAAGTTTGTGGTAGTAATTTTTTTGTGTTTTTTTTTCACAAACCTTGTACTTCAGACATGAATTTACAGATTTTGGTATGTGTCACTGCCAAATAACACCCCAATAAGTGTTCAGCAACATCTCTTGAGTACAGGGATACCCCCCATGCATAGGTTTGTTGGATTGTTTGGGGGGTAAAAGGCCAAATTTGGGAGGTGAAGTTTTTGGTTTTCCAATTTGAAATTTTGACATGCAGACAGCCTGCACCCATGTCCCATTTGGGACATATTTGAAACCAGCCAGTGTATTTTACCACATCAACCCATATATTTTTTTAAAGTAGACACCCTAGGCTATCTCAAATGGTGGTATTTTTACACTTTCCATGCACTAATTCTACCACCAGCCTTTGTCAAAGTTTGTGGTAGTAATTTTTTTGTGTTTTTGTTTCACAAACCTTGTACTTCAGACATGAATTTACAGATTTTGGTATGTGTCACTGCCAAATAACACCCCAATAAGTGTTCAGCAACATCTCTTGAGTACAGGGATACCACCCATGCATAGGTTTGTTGGGTTGTTTGGGGGCTAAAAGGGCCACATTGTGAAGGTGCTCATTTTCAACTTGGAATATTGACGTGTAGCCAGCCTGAGCCCATCTTTCATTTGGGACTTTTTTTTTAAAGTCGGACAGTGTATTTTACCCCAAAAAGTATATATTTTGTAAAAGTAGACACCCTAGGCTATTTTAAATGGTGTTATTTTAACACTTTCCATGCACCAATTCTACCACCAGCCTTTGTCAAAGTTTGTGGTAGTCATTTTATTGTGTATTTTTTCCCACATACATTGTACTTTAGACACAAATTCACATATTTCGGTATGTGTCACTGACAAACAATACCACAATATATGTTCAGCAACATCTCCCGAGCACAGGGATACCACCCATGCATAGCTTTGTCAGCTTTGTTGGGTGTTGAAAGGCTACATTTGAGAGGTGCGCTTTTTGATTTTCAAACTTGGAATTTGAACATGTAGAGCAAGGAAGGGGTTAATAGCTCTTATAAGAGCCTTTGTAGTACTGTACAAAAAAATTAACCCCTAAAAATGCACAGACAAGAAAAAAATTTCTGCTGTGCAGTGATCAGTGGCAGGGAAGGGGTTAATACACTACACTATACAAAGGGTATGGCTTTTATAAAAGCCCTTGGGACTCACAATTTTTTTAACATTTTATTTAATTTATTACAATTAAAAAATTATGTTATACAGATCTGTCTCTTTCCCTCACTAAAACTCAAGTGAGGAGAGGGAGGCAGATCCATATGGGTCAGAACAATATTTACCAATATTGATCGAACCAGACGAATGGTGATGCTCATCTGAGAAATCACCAAACCACCTTTGCCACTGATCGGCTGTTACTGATCGCTATACACGTGTTCAGACAGCTTCAAAAGGAATACACGTAATCCCCTAGTGGGTATAATTAACCCCTAGCGAGTCTGACAAAAAAAATGCTGAAAGCAAAAAAAAAATCCTTCTGCGACTAGATTGCTCCATATGCGCTGCTTAGGCAGTGACCATATGCACTGCTTAGGCAGTGACCATATGTGCTGCTTAGGAAGTGATATACGGCAAGGAAGGGGTTAATAGCTCTTATTTAAAAAAAAAATTACGTTAAACGTAGTCCCCTAGCGGGTATAATTAACACGTGACGGGTGTAATAAAAAAGTTTTAAAAAAATTAAAAATGCTTCTGCAGCAAGATTGCTGCATTTGCGTCAGATCTCTGCTTAGGCAGTGATCTACAGCAAGAAAGGGGTTAATCTCTCTTAAAAGAGCTTTTTTTTATACTGTAATGAATTACAGTAAAAAAAATTAACCCCTAAAAAATGCACAGACAGCAAAAAATGTGCTGCTGTGTATGATCACTGCGTACACAGCGATCAATGGCAGGGAAGGGGTTAAATGGCTTTTATAAAAGCCCTTGGTGTTTAAAATTTTATTAATTTTTTTTTTATTATTTTATTTTATTTTTTTACTTTATCTGATCTGTCTCTCTCCCTTACTAAAACTAGTAAGGTGAGGGAGGCAGATCAATACTTGTCAAAGGCAATATTTGCTAATATTGCCTTTGACAGTATGATAAGTGCTCATCAGAGCACTTACCATACATGCCTGCACACAGATCACATAGATCTGTTGTGCAGGCATCGATTGGCTCCCCCTAGAGCATCGGAAGTGAAATACTTTCACTTCCGATGCTCTTGCCATTAGAAGGGAAGCGCTGCCTGTATAGGCAGCGTTCCCTTCTACTGAGCCGATGGGGTCGCTCAGGAGAGCGACCACCATCGGCTCTGGGGAGCAGAACGGTGTTGTTAAGTGCCTCGCTGGCGAGGCACTTTAACAACACCGGAGATGCTTAGAAAGCGAACGATCGTTCGCTTTCTAAGCACATGCGTGCAGCCGGCGCAGCCATTTTTAAATGGCTGCTACGATCACTCCGTGGAGTGATCGTAGCGCGCCCCTGCACATTTGGGGGGTGTTGCACAATGCCTCTACCTAGAGGCATTGTAGCAACACCGTTAGAGTAAAGAAAGCGACCGCTGGTCGCTTTCTTTACTCAGTTTAGTGCATGACGTGCCAGGCACGTCACCTGTCGGCAAGTCCTCGATTTGCCGTGACGTGCCTGGCACGTCATCTGTCGTTAAGGGGTTAATGACATCGTTGAAAATAATTGCTTGCAAAGATAAGTGAAATGGAAAAAGAAATTAAATAAATATGTATTAACCAGTTCTGGAAAATAAACTAAGCTTTACAAGTTCATTTGTATTACACTGCAGAAACGCTACACGATTGTTCAGGCCTTTAGCTGGACTAGAAGCTGTGAACTTCACTACTAAATATGAAAATGCCAAGCTAGTTCAACTGTTAAAATAGTACTCCAAATTGGTAATGGGCTACATGACTTTTGCAATGTCACGAAACTTCCCTAGTAACTTGAAGAAATGTGTTAATTGCCTGGATAATGTTGTGATAATCATGATCAGCCTGACTCTTATTAGTGACAACAAACATTATTTTATACTATCACATTCTTTACCAGTCCAAAATTACAAATTCTTCACACAGCTGCATAGCACTTTTATAAAACCATAATCAAATTATTTTTTAAATGCTTTGGGAGAATCCCTTGGTCAATTCTGCTACTATAGCCCTGAAAATATCATATCTATCTGGATATTATGTTTTAGATCCTACAGCTGTGTTTCTCTTCTGTGACAGAATTAGCTAGAATAAATTTCTCAGTCCAAAAGTTCCTCAAATAAAAAGGTAAAACAAAGGTGCAATCGTTGTATGTGTAACACCTTGTTTTGCACGTTCCATTACTTTTGTCTGCGAGTATTGCATACTGCATACAATACTCCAAGTGAGGTCTCACCAGTGTTCTGTACAACGGCATGAGCACTTCCCTATTTCTGCTACAACCAAGCAAATCCCTTTCTGCACTACATCTTCTGCCAGGATTGACTTGTATTCATTCTTTCTTCTTTCGTATGCCTATTTTTAATTTATCTATACTTTTTTCCCAACAAAAATCTTCATTGCTACTGTTATGTCTTTGGCACCAGACACACTGGAGCAATTGTTGGTGAACCAACCAACTGTCATGCAATTGCAGTTGCAAGAAAACATGTGTGTCAAGTGAAAGCCTATGTGTATTCATGTACTTATATGATTAGCATATTATTCATATGAGAGTATAAATGGTAGGTATATTTGCACGTCTTATGTAAGTTTGATGGGGCTATTCACTAAAAGGTGAATAGCAGGTGAGTTAAAGTGAATAGCAGGTGAGTTGAGGTGAGATGAACATTCCATCTCACCAATTTAGCTATACATTGTGCAGGAACAAACCAGGTCAGTTCCCCTGTAAAGTGAACTCATCAGGTTTGTTCCTGCACAATCCTGTATAGCTGAACTGGTGAGATGAAATGCTCATCTCACTACGATTCACCTGCTATTCACATCAAATCACCTGCTACTCACGTCAATTAACCTTTTAGTGAATAGCCCCATGAGTGTCAGTGTATGTAATGTGTGCTTACCATACAGATAACAGTTTAGAAAGCTATTTTAATTTTGTTTTCTAATTACATATAATCTGTGATTTTCGTGACAATCCTTATTGCTATTTTGTAGTCAAAATTTAAAAAAATCAAATTTTGAGGCAAAATTACAAAACACTTCTTGTCAGGATATGGTTGGGGGAGCACAGCGCAGAGGGTAACCTGGTCGGAGGTGGAGTTGGCCCGATAATTAGATGCCAGGGGTGAGACAGGTGCAGAGTCGGGGACAGTGCAGGGTTTAAGTAGGCTGCCAGGTCTTGGCTCCTCCCTCCAGATCCTGGATACAGCCCTCCATACCTTGAGCCAGTAGCAGAGAAGTTTAGCATAACTCCACACCCTACATCCCTCTGTCCAACTTCCTCCAATGTGGTCTCGCCATTGGGCCGCAGGACACGCCCCTCCCTACCAGCACCAATGCATTCAAGCTCGTATTCCGCAAGGCGCGACTTACTAGAGGCCAGGGATGCGGCCTACACAGCAACCGGGTGGCCCCGGGATGAAGCATTGGCCGTCGGGATGTGGCTGTGGCAGGAAGAGGATCCCTGGCCTGGGGGCAAGGTAGGCCAGGGGCCTGACACTTCTACATAGGATTTAGCTTTACATTAGATTAACCATTGTAACTGGGATATAACATGTTTTCAGTTTACAATGTAGCACAAAGAGATAATGGTGATTCTGGATTTAAGAGTAAAAAATAAATATTATTCTGCACTAAAAGTGTCTGAAAATATAGTTAGGATGGGAGGTCTCCAAAACATGTCTGCAGATGTGTTGATAAAGTAAGTAATGAGGAAACATGGTAATATCACAATGTTATACAGAAATCTTGGCAAGTCTGAGGGAAGATTGTCAGGTCTGGGGATGCATTTTTAAGTCAGAGGGCAGATTGGCAAGTCTGGGGATGAATTGGCAAGTCTGAGGGGCAGATTGGCAAGTCTGGGGGCAGATTGGGAAATCTGTGGTTGCACTGGCAAGTCTGGTGACAGATTAGCAAATGTGGGGATACACTGGCAACTAAAAGGAAATTAAAACAAGAAATGAATTTATTCATTCAACGACAGTGTACATGTAAATTAATATTTACTAGTAAACCTTTTTTACTATAGGACCATCTTTTATTTAGGTTAGTTTTTTTCCCTAAATTAATATCCCAAATTTGGGGAGTCATCTTATGTTCGAGCAAAAATGGTACTTAACTTGTTTCTGTGACCACCAATCCTGCATTATAAGTACTTACCTTATTTGTGTGCTTTTACACCTTGCTTCAGTGATCAATGGATCAGTATAATCATAACAGTACAAAGTACTTAACCTATTTCTGTATTCTGCAAAAGATCTTGATAGTATTGTGCAATTACTTACCTTTCTTCACTGATTACTAGATCCTTTATATTTAAGATTGTGAAAAGTAAAATATGTTCAATTACTCCTTCTTCTATCATCTAATCCTCCATTCATCAATATTCATCTATTCTGTCATTCAAAGAGTTAGAAACAAATACTTAAATCCTTTATTTGGTTTGGGAATTGACAAAACACTGTTTAGCTAGAGTACATAACAGTATTCAGAGATAGGAGAGGTTTGAAAATCTGAGAACATTTGTGTAACCTCCAGCTGTACGTTTTTGTATTTTTGCAATCAAGTTTTGCGCAGTTTACAGTACTGGGCTTTGGGTTGTACGACCTTGCGCGACCGGACTAGGGTTGCCACCCAGCCAGTATTTTACCAGCAGGCCGGTTCTGCCAATGTTAAGTCTATGGAGGCAGTAGCAAGGCTGGTATTTTTTTGTGGAAAAGGTGGCAACCCTAGACCGGACTCATCACCGAAAGGGAACCAGGGCAAGATTAAAATTAGGGAGAGAAGTGTGTATGTATGCATGACATTGTATGTGTGTAAATGTGACACTGTGGGGTCTATTTAGTAAACTCCGAGTTTGGAGGTCTAGATTAGGTCTAAGCTTCAACAGACTCATCCCCCATGGATGTCTTATCTCAATCTCATCTCGACTCGAAAGGAGGTTGAATTTCAAGTCTCCTCCCATTATATTTTATGGGAGGCAAATTGAAACTAGCTATTTTTTCTAAATCAAATTCAGCCTCATAATTAGAGGTTACATTTGTCTTAGAAATATATAAGAGGGTTTCAAGGTCTCCCCAAAGGGACCCCTAAAACATAAGTGAGGCCCCTATAATTAAAACGGTAGCAGGAGTTGCGGCTTTTCCTGGCACCAATCATAAATTTAAGGAGCCAGGTAAAGTGGCTCTGCCCCCTGCTATTATTTACAGGCCTGGGGGACTTCATATTGGCTCCCTAGTCCTCCAATAAAATGACTGGGGCTGGGAGACTTTTCAGTGTAAAACTACATGAAACTGTAATTCTAAAGTAAAAATTATTGCATTTTCACACTATATTTTATTTAGAAAGTGTTTTATAAGGACAAATGTTTTGGGACATAACACTTAATTGATGAATTCAGGTGTTTCAGTCAAACCCATTACCACAGCTGTATAAAAGCAAGCATCTACCAATACAGTCTGCATTTACAAACATTGGTAAAAAAAGAAATGGGTTGTTCTTAACCCCTTCAGGACCAGGGATTTTCTGGGCAAAGGACCAGAGCAATTTTTACATTTTTAATATGTGGTTGTTGAAACATAATTTCCCCCCTGTCATTTAACGCACCCATACAAGTTATATGTTGTTTTATAAAGGACAGTTAGAGCTTTCTTTTGATTCATTTTACATAAAAATAATCTAATTTAGTATTGAAAAATAAATATAAAAGGAAAACATTTGGGAGAAAAAAATGTCTTTCCCCATTATTTTCCCAATAATAATCTACGTAACTAGTACAACACTAACCCACTTATCCCAACTAATTAACTAACTAATAAAAAATAAAAATATAGCTTCCCAAACCACCCCAACAAAAAAAAAAACAGAAAAAAAACTCTAACCAGTGGGATCTCAGAGCCATAAGAATCACAGAAAGGGCATGCAGGGGTTAACTGTAATTAAATTAATATATTGCAATAAAATGTATTAATTAAAAAAACTTTAAAATTCACACACCTGTCAGAATGCAGGAGTGCAACATTTTATTCAGTGTCCAGCACTCTTAAGCTACGATATAGCCTTTACATACTTACAAAAGATAATAAGTCCAAAGTTTACAGCTACCACGGACAAAGGAAAATCTTAATTGGCCTATAATTAAGTGTCCACACCAAGGCACGATACGTGTTAGGCGGATTCCTGTATCATATTTCTTCCTCCATCTATTTTTACCCGGATCTGTCTTTTATTTGACTTAAATAAAGATTGAAGATTTTTAATTGAGTCCTGGCTGGAGATATTCCTTTGTGCGTGGTAGCTATAAACCTATGAATTTCTATGCTACTTTATCACAGCTCCAGACACCATATGGATCTACTGCAGGTACAGCAGATACAAAAGTTTTCCATCTGAGCAGTGTGTTTAGTTCTTTTTACAAAGGATAATACAATAGCAGATGTACAGGCCAATGGTAGGTGCCCAACTATGCCTCACATCGCCGCTACATCACAGTAAATGGGAGTTATTTGCCATAAGTGACAGTTAACTTATACAGAATGACTGTTTAAAAAATCCATTATCCCATTGTATTTTGTATAAAAAAAATAAAAAAAATCCTTTTGTGTTTATACACTGGTACATTGGCAGATTATTGTTGACAGTGCTTGTGTTATCGATTGTATGGGGAAATATTTCCAGTAAATCCATAATGTTCACTTTTTTGTATGTCATGTTTAACCAGGTGCCTCAAGATGAATGGGGAGGGTATCCTTTGGGCAGTAAAGACGATGAGATCCCTTGTCGAAGAATGAGGAGTGGAAGTTATATTAAAGCCATGGAGGAAGATAGTGGAGATTCTGATACAAGCCCTAAAACATCTCCGAAAATGTCAGCACGACCTGAACCTTTGTTGAAATCAATAGTTCAGAGATCTCATGGAGAGGTACAAAAGTAAGTTATTTTTTACTAGTAGTTTTCCTTGCTGTTTTTTTATTTTATTTTTATATTTAGTAATTCATTTAATGGCTGTGACTTCTATTTCTCTTGAAACCTTTTATAGCCTTTTTATCCTAAATAGTGCTAAAAGTGGAACAATCATTTTATGTATTTCTTCTTTTAGTATTTCCTCAGTGCTCCCAGTTTTGTCATATAATTCTCTCTCATCATCTCCCCCACATACTTCATTATCCAATTGGTTTTCTCCTAACCTCAACCAGAAGACTCATATGTTTTTATGTAACCCTATCTCTTTATTCGTGCATGAACAATTTATTTAGTCGTTGAATTTGGTTAATTTTAGCATGTTATAATTATTGGCGCATGTAATTCTTAGTCAAAAGTTTAATTGCAAAACAGAGTTGACTCACAATTTAATTAGATAAGTAATGTTAACTTAGTTGTGTGTAACCTTTCTCGAGGAAGAAAATGAGTTAAAAACATAGCATATCTTGGTTGGAATTTATTACCTTCCAATCAGAGTTTCCTTTGACATCCAGAGAACCTGGTAGAAGGCATCTGAGCGACTTGAATAGTCACTGAAGTGATGGCCAAGTGTTGGCCAAGTTGACCTGGATTTTAGTTAACTAACTTCATGTTTATGTCAAAAGGTCCCAGTGTAGCACTCCATTTAGATTCAATACATATGCTCATTGCAAAAGAGAAAATGATAATATAGGTACTTATAACATATTTTGTAGATGATCACATGTTGAAGAAAACAAGTGCAGAGACGATTTACTAAAAGTCTGTGTTTGGAGTTCAAGATTACCTGTCATAAAGGGAGTTGGGGGAGCATGCACAGTGAACTGTGCAGTGATTACTGCACAGTTCTTTTTTTTTTTTTTATCGGGTCGGGTAAAACTACTGCACCTGTTTAAAAACACCTGTTAATTTACTGGGTGCGATAAAGGTTTTACTGCACCAGCATTTAGTTCAGTGCAACTCGCCAACCTTAGAGGTGGAAAGTTGCACAGGGGGATTAGGACATTAAAGTCCAGGTTGAATTCTTCAGGGGAGTCAGAGCAGAACTGTGTTGAGGGGGTGGAGAGGCAGGGTAAGTTTGTTTTAATGAATTGCTCAAAGTGTTCAAGTTGGGAGGCTGAATTCAAGTTAGATATTAACTCAAATTCAAAAAAAATGTATATATGAAAGGCCATTTCTCCCTGTTTTATATCATTTTTGAATGGTTCTTATGCAAGGTATCATTCAAAAGTTAACTCTTAATCTTTGTCAAAAACACAAAGACTCGGGAGAAATCATTTTGTGAAGCTGCTGCTTCACTGAGACAGTCCGTCAGTCACTTCTAATGGTGTATCGGTGAGAATGTGAATACAAATGGAGATGAAAACGTGTTTGTGAATGCTTACGCAAATAGTTAGGATGGATGGTAGTGAAGTAGGAATGAATATGAATGTGTATTGTGACGTAGACAGTGGTTCAAGTGTGTATGATAATGTGCATGAGAATGGTCATATAAACTACTAGGAAAAATGATTTATTAGGTGGGAGCAGGAAGACAGGGAGAGAGACACAAGATGTTGGCACTGTAGTATAAGAAGAAGTTATAAGAAGAAGTACAGATGGTGTTTACGATTTTTAGGTATGTTGTTTGTTCCAAATATAAGCATTTGGGGAACCCTTGCATATATTTTTTTTTTGAGGGGGAGGGGTTAATCCATCTTTGAATTAAGTTTTAATACAAAATAATGAAATTAAATTTAGAACTTTAAAGTGATTTAGGAAATGTATCTTTAAGAATGTCTTCTGCAACTGGGACTTGGTGAACTTATTTCAAAGATTTAATCAGAAGGTGACATAACAAACAAACATTCCAAAATATGTGGGCAGGAAGAAATACGTGCTTTATAAACGAATTAAGCACTAATTAAGCTCTTTGGATATAATTTGAATTCAATAGTATTCAATAGTTATCAACAACAACAACAACAGCTACGGCATGCTTGTTACTAGGATATATGCCATGCAAAATACAATGATCTCATCAACTTGTTCGATGATGTCTAGGTTTTTCTGCAGTGGCCTCTCCACCAGAAATGTATGAGTGTATCACAGACCTCCACAACAATACTCACATTAAATGCATACTCACAGTGACACTTATACTCATTAACACTTCCACAAAAATACACAGCCAGAAACAAAGCTATGCATATACACACAGTCACACTTACACACACCATCACACTTACACAAATAAACCGATTTATTTTTCTTTTGGAACCAAACTATTTTATAATATTGTATAAATTGTGCCACTCCCTGCTAGTTTACCTTTTATTTGCAGTGAGGGGAATGGTCCACACGGCGTGTGCCTCCTATCTCCCATGTATCCCTGCAGCTGGCATCCGTCTTCAGCTGAGCGCCAGCCTGCTGGTAAAATACTGATTGGGTGGCAACTCTAGCTACAATAGTGGTTCCTGGGAGTTTTCTTGTGGTTCCATATATAAAAATGATGGTACAACATGTTGGTTGCCATAAAACATGCAAACAATCTGCATACAAACTTGAAGAAAAATAGACATTTACTTCTTATAGAAATTACACACCAGCACAATTTTTAATAAAGCAGTATTCCAATATAACAAAAAAGTGACAGTGTGCTAAAGTGCTACAAAAAATGAAAATGTGTAACTGGGTATACAGTATATCCAAGTTGTGCAGCCCGTTGCTGTACATTAAAACAATATAAAAGATAGTACACACTTAATGAATGTGACACTAACATTCCAACTCATAAAAATAAGGTGCTGTTCCTGATTCTTCTTCCTTGGTCCTTGTTTCCTAGTAGTCTCCAAGTAATACGAAGATATCAGTATTAACACATAACAATTTTAATAAAAGTGCATACAATATCTTACACATAAGTTGAATGAAGTGCACAAAGATCCTGACTCGCAGGGAGTAAAAGTCTCAGACCCCAATAAGCAGTTTCCATATCCAGGCAGCTGCTCATTGGAGTTGCTAACTTGCGTTTTGAACCTCGGCTTGTTCTGGTCCTGATTTCTGCTAATGATACTTTGGTGGATAATACTTGCCTTGTTCCTGACTTCAATTTATCAAGTCTCACCATTGCTACTCCTGTGTAAGACCCTTGTCTTGTTCATTAACTCTTATGTATCCAGTCTCACAGTTGTTACGTCTGTGTATGATCCTTGGCTTCTTTATTGGCATCATAGATCCTTACTCTACAGGATATACTATAACCAAATGTTTCTCATGTAATATGCCTTTACTTGCAATTCAGATAACACAATGTATACATCTTTTTTTCATATTTTTGTATTCTCTATATTCCCACCAAAGCTCAAACACATGTTTCATATATATATATATATATATATATATATATATATATTCTTTGTTTGTTCTATTTGTTTAACTACTATGTAACTATGCATGTTTAGCACTCTCTTGATACTTTACAAATGGATGTTACTTTTTGTTGAGATTCCATCCCTATATTGGGCTCTGCTCTCACTTTGGGCTCTCACTTTGCTGTCAATACTGCTTTTTAAAATCCAATTTCTCAAATTAGAGTAAAATGTGAATTAGTGGATATACTTAATTGACAACTATTAAGCTTAATTAATGAAACTAGACCAACATTAACTAGAGATCTTTAGTCCATAGGCTGGTAATATGTAGAGAATAACATTTTATTAAATCACCCTCCCCAGTAAAAAGGAAAGTAAAGCATTAAAAACCATGTGACTGGCTTCTAATGGGATCCAAATGCTGTTTATCATTGGTAAGTACATCAACTTACAATGCATTAAATGAATTAACTTAGCAACTGCATGCAGGAAGATGCACAGGGCCAGAAAACAGGTAATTCAATTACACAGCTAATGGAAATATGCAGAATGCTTGTAAAATGGTTCTGGGAAAGAACTGTATGAAGCCTATTTTGCACAATGCAGACAGAGATTATCAGCAAGTCATTTGATTGTAGTTATGTAGATTAGTATGTACTGTATGTGTGCAAACTATGTTTGTACTATTTTAGCCCAATTAATTAATCTCCAATGCAATGTAAATAATAATAAGTAATGTACCTTTAAAAAAATGGGTCATGTTTCCCACTCTAATATAAGCAATCATAAGTGAAAAACATTCCTCGTCTATGCTGCGTTATGTAAAGCAATACATGTCATCCTTGGTGTATGCTAGATGCATTTAAACAACTTATCATTTACTCTGAATAGCTGCTCAGTCTATCAGGTATCCACTTCTTATTTGTTAACAAGGAAAAGAATGTCAGGCTTCACACTCTGATCCATGGGACAAGGGTTTGCAAATAACACCACTGTGAGCTCTACAGTCACCAAGCTCTAACATCTAGGGATTGGGGAATGGACCCCAATGACTCCATTAATTATTTATGGAAATCTATTGCTCAGTTTACAGAACCAAGTCACAATAGTAGGAAGAAACAATAAATAAAGAATGTTTTATTTATTTTTGGATTATCTTTCTAAATTTGTGTATATGTTTTTTCTTTAAAGGATTTAGCTCTTATTTGTGATTACACAAACATTGGATGTTTATTTTTTAAATAAAATCCAACCTATTAATTATTTGCCTTATGTTTTTAATATTATTTTAATCCATATTTAAAGGTTATAAAATATATGAACTGTGTTTATAATATATACAATGCATACCTTTAAATGTTCAAAAGTAAAAAAAATAATGTAGTAGCACCTGAGATTTTGAAATCTGGCTCAGTCTAGGAGCAGCTTCTTACCAAAGGTAGGACTGTACTCAACAAAATAAATTTGCATTAGTTAGTATATGTCAGATATATTACAGAGTACATTGTAAAAGTCAATAACTATTGATAAGCTGTTTAAACATTTCGTCAGGCTGATTTACTACAAAGAGTATACTCAATAAAGAGAGAATTGTAGGAAATTAAGACGGCGTTTCAAACATAAGCTCAAAATAGCTGAGATGGAAAATGTCTCCCATTTAACTGCACTGGAGAATTTTTTCCAACTCAGCTACTTTGGCCTAAGTTTGAAATTCCCATCTCAATTCACTGCAATTCTCTCTTTATTGAGTAGACCCTTCAGTGTTCTGAATTTACAACTAGTAATTACATTCTGTAATGTGTGCCTTTATAAAGTATCAGTAATATCCCAAGCCAAGCTAACTATTCAAAAATAATGTTTTTTTTAGAGATATACTATAATAACTTTGCACTGTGAGTGCAATGGCACACATATTAAACGTATTTAGTAAGTTTACAACATGTAGACACAAGCAGCACCGGACACTATAGTTACTGTGGGATGCAACTTCCATCATGCTGAGCAATTGGGTCATATTTTAATTAGTAAAAAGAACTTCTTCCTAATGGTACAATAGTTCTCAAATCTTAAACAGGACGACAAAATTACTATTTTAGTCAGAATTATCTATTCTCTAGGTCTGTAATCAGTATCGTGTGCAACCAGGCTTCATTTTATCTAGTGCAAACCAAAATATTTTTCAGAAGCATCCCTGAACTAATGGATGATACAGTCATCGTAATACTGTAGTGGACACCAATGAAAAACACTCAAAGCATCCTCCTCTGCTATTAACAATAAAGCTTTGCAGAAGTGCTACCCAAGTAATAGAGTACAATAGCTGCTCCAGCTGACAGCTGTTCAGCAGTCATCCTTATAATGGTGATACAGAGATGCCTCCAATTAAATGTAACAATCACTTGTGCACTGTTCAGCATTTTAACAAAATGTAACACAATAAATAAATATGCTTTGGGATATAAATCATATATTAATAGGATAATGGTTGTATAACTAGTTTTTGTATTGTGCTTTTCTCCCCATGAGACCAAAAGCACTTTTAGTGCATAATTAATCGAATTGACAGCTGAACAAAAGATGTAATTATCCAACTTTTTAGTACTTTTTTTTTTATTAATCAACAAGGAAACGTTAACACAGTCATGATTCAACACCGAGGTCTAAACAAGTATTGCAGTCAGAGGGTATAGAAAATAAGCTATCATCTTGTAGATCATGCTGCAGAAGAGTACATCGAGATACAACCAGTTATGCTACTTAAAAAAGATATTATCAATTTACAAAGTGCAATGGCCAACATCTTGCACCATCCTGTTTGTCAAATCATCATTTTTTTTCCCAGTCATATTTCAATTCTACATGTTGTCATGTAGCATATGAAATGTTGTGAGAATTCTGATTTTATATAAGGGAAATAAATTACCAAGGGGATCAAGTATGGCCCTCTGTTATTTAAATTTCCTTTGCCACCTAGGGTAAAAGGAGAAAAATGCCCCACTTGTGAGAGCATTATAAAAAAAAAATGTGTGCAGATGCACAGCAACATACACTAAAGGGTCTACTCAATAAAGAGAGAATTGAAGGGAATGAGAGAGGAATTATTCCATTACATTAAATTAACATTTATTTCTATAGCGCCAACAAATGTAGTGCTAGGGAACAGAGCATAGAAGGGAACAACATACTAAGTTAGACAAACTAGAACAGACTGGTCCATGAGGTAGAGAACCCTGCTCGCAAGCTTACAATCTAGAGGGAATGGGATCCATGAGACACATAAGGGATTGAAGAGGTCAGAGGGATTGAAGTTGTAGTAACAGTAGTGTAGATGGGTGGCACTAGTTGGGATAGGCCACAGATGAATTGTGAGTGTTCCAGCTAGGTGGGATCAGCTAGAGGTATAGTGACCGGTATAGTTATTCTGCAAGGGAGGCCATTTTCATCCATTGCTGCATTCATTTCACCATTCAATTCGTATGAATGAACATTTCACCTATGTTCATTTAATACATAGTATAAGGTTGGGGAATTCGGATTAAAGAAAGAGACGATTTTCAACAGCTCAATAGCATAAGGCAGGGGATGAATGAAATTCGTATGTAATTCGTATGAAATTCGTATTAATGAGACTCATTGAACCGAATTCTCTAATAGGGGAATTATTTTCCATTCGTACCAATGTATATAACGATACGAAAATAATGAACGAATTTCGTCTGAAACAAATGCAGCAATGGACGAAATTAGTTTTGGAAACAAATAACATTTTCGTCCGTTTTCGTTTTGCCCATCTCTAGTGTTTACTATCACCAACTACTCATTGAGGATTCTCACATCACATGACCTATATATTCCTCTTTAATGAGTTGACTTGTGAATCTTCCCAGAATTCTATTCTCCATACTTCCCAATCAAGTTAAATTATCCTGGCTATGATGATTGATTTGTAAAATCCCCTTTATTCTTTCCAGTATAATATAAATAGAGCTATGGATGGATATGACCATGTAAATCCCTCTCCTGCTCTCTTCTTTAAAAAGTTAAAATGTATATTCTCTGTGGTGTAAACCAATATTGGGTATGACCTAGTATACTTGTCCCCTGTAATTGGACTATCCCTTTCCACATTTGCCAACATCCCAGGAGTCATATGACACTGTGGGGGTCATGTACTAAACAAGTGCAGTGGGAAAACAAAGTAGTTAAAACATGAGTAAGGAGCAATTTGCAACTATTTGTAACATTTTGCTCTTGTTTTCCCTGATTTGCGCCTCTTCCGTTTATTTTTATTTAGCGTACATTTTTCCAGTTGTAATTGTGATTCGATTTGCGCATGCTAAATAGTTTTGCCAATATTTTGTGAAAAATAATTCTTACTTGCATGTGAAAATTACACCAGATTTTAGCAAATGCATTCAAAAGAGGTAGAAAAAATATTCGCAAACTTGCCTGTTTTTATTCGCAATTATGCCTGTTTTTATTCGCAATTTGCTCATATGTACTATTGGAGTGTTAAATGTTTAGTACATTGCAATAGGAGCAAAGAGCAAAAATAGTTTTGCACATAAAATATATTTGCGTTTTATTAGTACATGCCACTCTGTGTGATCAAATGACATTGTTTGTTCCCACAAAATTGGGTTCCAGTGTTCCTAGTATGTGTACAAGCATATATTGGCTGCCTGGAGCACATTGAAGACATTCATAGACACATTCCATGCCCCAACACCCAAAAAAGTCTGTCTTGTCAAGTTTGAAAACTCCTGGCAACTATTCCTTCCTTATTCTGATTAATATGTCATATATCTATAACCTGCTCACTAGAGTGGAGCGGACACCTGGATGTTCCGGGTTCGGGCTCGAACTTGACCCTGAAAAAAGTCCTGGAAAGGGCTAGAGGGCTGCAAAAGGAAGTAAAATGGTCACTAAGACCCCCATATTAATAAATGCAAGGCTAAATCCTCCTGAATGCCCCTACTCGCGGCATGTCACCTTAACAAATGTAAAATTACAAGTGACTGGACAGTTATTGCTGCCCAGTCACTAGTGCAATAAAGGGGGGGCTGGCACAGGTAAAATCCTGCTGCCCCCACCTGTGCCAGCCCCCCCTCTCCCTGCAGTAGGGATATGTCACCTAAACAGCGAGCAGCCAGTGGCAGGGCAATGGGTAGAGACCGGGGGGGACATTAGGTCCCCCCCACCATTATTATATTAGGGTCCCCACCCGCCGGCAATGGGTGGGAACCGGTGGGACATTAGGTCCCCCCTAACATTATTAGGATCCCCAACCGCGGGAAATGGGTGGGTACCTGTGCCAGGTCACTAGTAGTTTAAAATTTAAATTGGGGCATTGGGGAGAGTTTAACCTCCTTTTTATCAATATGGAGGTCCTATTGACCCCCATATTGATTTATATTTAGTTTTATGACCGCAAGCAGACACTGGCTGCTCGCTGTTTAGGTGACATGCCCCTACTGCAGGGAGGGGGGGGGCTGGCACAGGTGGGGGCACCAGGATTTTACCTGTGCCAGCCCCTACCTTATTGCACTAGTGACTGGGCAGCAATAGCTGTCCAGGCACTTGTAATTTTAAATTTGTTTAGGCGATATGAATCCGGGGACCAAAATCTTAATGTTCGGTACGAACCCGAACTTTGCGGTTTGGGTTCGCTCAACTCTACTGCTCACCTTTCCTTATTGTGATCAGTGTGGTAAAAGGCAAGCCCAGCTTATGACCTTGTGTATCTTCCAAACCTTTGAACTTTTTATGAACCATGTGATGTGTACATAGATGGGTGTTGTGTGCCATGAAATAAATCAGGAAACAGACAGGGATAAATGTATTCATTTTTTTATTTTTTTGCAGCAATAAGCAGATGTGCAATTAAAATATTGCTGTGATTTTCATATTATTTTTAATATATGGTTGATCCAGAGGAAGGCAAAGAAAACCCCAGAGAAACTTTTGGCCAATTTTGTTTCAAATGGGGGAAAAAAATTCCTTCCTGACCCCAAATATGACGATCGGTTTTGTCCCTGGATCATTTAGTTAGTGTATCGAACTGCATATTGCTGGACACAATACATTTACACAGAGAGGTTACAATCTTATAAGGATATAAAAAAGAGTAAGGAGGTTCTTGCCCTGCAGAGCTTCTTATCTGCCCTAACCAACTCTGCAGAGCTTACAGTCTAGGTAAGTTATACAATAACAAAAATATATCCCCACAAAGCTTACAGTCTAATAAGGATAGAATACAGAGTAAGGAGGTCCCTGCCCTGCAGAGCGACTCACCTGCCCTAACCAGCTCTGCTGAGCTTACAGTCTAGGTAAGTTATACAATACAAAAATATATTCTCACAAAGCTTACAATCTAATAAGGATATAATACAGAGTAAGGAGGTTCCTGCCCTGCAGAGCTTCTTATCTGCCCTAACCAACTCTGCAGAGCTTACAGTCTAAGGTAAGTTATGCAATAAAAAAAATCTATCCCCACAAAGCTTACAATCTAATAAGCATAGAATAGAGAGTAAGAAGGTCCCTGCCCTGCAGAGCGACTCACCTGCCCTAACCAACTCTGCAGAGCTTAGAATCTAAGGTAAGTTATACAATAGAAAAATCTATTCACACAGAGAACTTACAATCTAATAAGGATATAATACAGAGTAAGGAGGTCCCTGCCCTGCAGAGTGACTCACCTGCCTTAACCAACTCTGCAAAGCTTACAATCTAAGGTAAGTTATACAATAGAAAAATCTATTCACACAGAGAGCTTACAATCTAATAAGGATATAATACAGAGTAAGGAGGTCCCTGCCCTGCAGAGCGACTCACCTGCCCTAACCAACTCTGCAGAGCTTACAGTCTAAGGTCAGTTATACAAAACAAAAATCTATCCCTAAAAGCTTACAATCTATTAAGAATAGAATACAGAGTAAGGAGGTTCCTGTCCTGCAGAGCGACTCCCCTGCCCTAACCAGCTCTGCTGAGCTTACAATCTAATGGAAGTTATACAAAATACAAATATCTATCCCCACAAAGCTTACAATCTTATGAAGATGGACGTCAGAGAAAGGAGGTCTGCCATAACCAGATCTGCTAAGCTTACAATCTATTAAGAAGATAGAATACAGAGTAAGGAAGTCCCTGGCCTAACCATATCTGCTTAGCTTACAATCTAATAAGAAGCATAGAATACAGAGTAAGGAGGTCCCTGTCCTAACCAGATCTGCTAAGCTTACAATCTAATAAGAAGCATAGAATACAGAGTAAGGAGGTCCCTGTCCTAACCAGATCTGCTAAGCTTACAATCTAATAAGAAGCATAGAATACAGAGTAAGGAGGTCCCTGCCCTAACCAGATCTGCTAAGTTTACAATCTAATAAGAAGCATAGAATACAGCGTAACGAGGTCCCTGTCCTGGAGAGTGACTCACCTGCCCTAACCAGCTCTGCTGAGCTTCCATTGTACTGCAGGGCTGTCAAGCATTCAGCTGTTCATGGACCATCTCTACCATACTCCACTGCCAACCCTTCAGCTGGCTGTCACTCTTTTCTCATATTCCTGACCCTGATCCTGATGGCATTACTTAAATGGTTTGTTCTTTACACCGAGATACACAGTGAATTGAAATATTTCCCCGGGACCATCTTACTGCTGCTAACAAGAGATACCTTTACCTGAACACCACAAGCAATGTACATTAAGACTAACTCCTGTTGTTGATCAGCAAACACTCAGAAATCTTATTGATTAAAAGTAATCCACTGAAGCGTCATTTTAAATCCTGTAATCTCCTACAGACAGTACAAAATTCAGCAGCCAGATCACTGGCCAATCAAACTAGCTCGTGTCACATTTCTCCACTCCCAACATTGGCTTCCAATTAAATGGTGAACATATTTTAAAATTGACCTGCTGACCTTCAGAGCCTTAAACAATCAAGGGCCACAGAACATGACAGAGCTAATGACATCCTATCTCCATCTCGCTCACCGTCAGCCTACGAATCCCTCCTCTCACTGCCCCGAATAAAGTTGAACTCTAGTTTTCTGGCATTCAGCCACTCTGCCCCCCTGAGACGTATAGAATACAGAGAAAGGAAACCCCTACTCTAACCGGCTCTGCTGAGCATACAATCTAATGTGAAGCATAGTGTTCTAGGCGTCAGACCTCACGGCAGCCTGTATTAAACTGGAGCGCTCTGTCAGGGCGTCTCACACCTTCAAGGTTAACAGGATCTGCTAAACACCAACTGCTGAAAGCTGAGCTGGGTTTGAAAGTAATGCAGCTCTGCTATTGTGATGTCACGCACTGTCATAATTCTATTCTGATGTCATGCTATATATATTTGTCACTACTGTACAAATACAGTTCAAAATATTACTCCATATGGAAAAATATAGTTCACAGAGATTTTTAATGCTAGGTTTTGAGGGTTTTAAAAGCACTTTTGTTTTATACAGTTGCATTCATAACAGTCCTAGAGTCACAACTGCCATACAATTTTATTTTATTATTTTGTTCCGTTTCCCCTCCTGCCCCTTATCTCCATCTCTCCCCTTGTTACCTGTATCAGGGTGTGGGGATAGATTTGCCAGCCAGTATTTTGTCACCATGCTGGTTAAAAATTTGGTTTGAGGCCAATGCTAACTCTATGGGACAATATTATGGCTGGTAAAGGCCGCAATCCTAAGGTGGGGTAGTGAGGTCATTCAGGTTGGCATAGAACATGCAATATAATACTGTGTCCAGCAGCTATTTTTCAGCTGCTGATTTAGGACAACTCCCATATTTTTGGCCACCATTTCAGCCTGGCAGAAACTAGTGCATGGCCCTCTCCTGCTCTCTTCTTTAAAACGTTAAAATGTATATTCTCTGTGGTGTAAACCAATATTGGGTATGACCTAGTATACTTGTCCCCTGTAATTGGACTATACCTTTCCACATTTTCCAACATCCCAGAAGTCATATGACACTGTGGGGGTCATGTACTAAACAAGTGCAGTGGGAAAAAAAGTAGTTAAAACATGAGTAAGGAGCAATTTGCAGCTATTTGTAACATTTTGCGCTTGTTTTCCCTGATTTGCGCCTCTTCCGTTTATTTTTATTTAGCGTACATTTTTCCGGTTGTAATTGTGATTCGATTTGCGCATGCTAAATAGTTTTGCCAATATTATGTGACAAATAATTCTTACTTGCGTGTGAAAATTACACCAGATTTTAGCAAATGCTTTCAAAAGAGGTAGAAAAAATATTCGCAAACTTGCCTGTTTTTATTCGCAATTATACCTGTTTTTATTCGCAATTTGCTCATATGTACTATTGGAGTGTTAAATGTTTAGTACATTGCAATAGGAGCAAAGAGCAAAAATAGTTTTGCACATAAAATATATTTGCGTTTTATTAGTACATGCCCCTCTGTGTGATCACATGACATTGTTTGTTCCCACAAAATTGGGTTCCAGTGTTCCTCGTATGTGTACAAGCATATATTGGCTGCCTGGAGCACATTGAAGACATTCATAGACACGTTCCATGCCCCAACACCCAAAAAAGTCTGTCTTGTCAAGTTTGAAAACTCCTGGCAACTATTCCTTCCTTATTCTGATTAATATGTCATATATCTATCACCTGCTCACTAGAGTGGAGCGGACACCTGGATGTTCCGGGTTCGGGCTGGAACTTGACCCCGAAAAAAGTCCTGGAAAGGGCTAGAGGGCTTGGGGAGAGTTTAACCTCCTTTTTATCAATATGGGGGTCCTATTGACCCCCATATTGATTTATATTTAGTTTTATGACCGCAAGCAGACACTGGCTGCTCGCTGTTTAGGTGACATGCCCCTACTGCAGGGAGGGGGGGTGGCTGGTACAGGTGGGGGCACCAGGATTTTACCTGTGCCAGCCCCTACCTTATTGCACTAGTGACTGGGCAGCAATAGCTGTCCAGGCACTTGTAATTTTAAATTTGTTTAGGCGATATGAATCATAGAACCCCGAACTCCAACCCGGGTCCGGGGTCCAAAAATCTTAATGTTCGGTACAAACCCGAACTTTGTGGTTCGGGTTATCTCAACTCTACTGCTCACCTTTCCTTATTGTGATCAGTGTGGTAAAAGGCAAGCCCAGCTTATGACCTTGTGTATCTTCCAAACATTTGAACTTTTTATGAACCATGTGATGTGTACATAGATGGGTGTTGGGTGCCATGAAATAAATCAGGAAACAGACAGGGATAAATGTATTCTTTTTTTAATTTTTTTGCAGCAATAAGCAGATGTGCAATTAAAATATTGCTGTGATTTTCATATTATTTTTAATATATGGTTGATCCAGAGGAAGGCAAAGAAAACCCCAGAAAAACTTTTGGCCAATTTTGTCTCACATGGGGGAAAAAAATTCCTTCCTGACCCCAAATATGGCGATCGGTTTTGTCCCTGGATCATATAGTTAGTGTATCGAACTGCATATTGCTGGACATAATACATTTACACGGAGAGGTTACAATCTTATAAGGATATAATACAGAGTAAGGAGGTTCTTGCCCTGCAGAGCTTCTTATCTGCCCTAACCAACTCTGCAGAGCTTACAGTCTAGGTAAGTTATACAATAATAAAAATATATCCCCACAAAGCTTACAGTCTAATAAGGATAGAATACAGAGTAAGGAGGTCCCTGCCCTGCAGAGCGACTCACCTGCCCTAACCAACTCTGCTAAGCTTACAGTCTAAGGAAAGTTATACAATACAAAAATATATTCTCACAAAGCTTACAATCTAATAAGGATATAATACAGAGGAAGGAGGTCCCTGCCCTGCAGAGCTTCTTATCTGCCCTAACCAACTCTGCAGAGCTTACAATCTAAGATAAGTTATACAATAGAAAAATCTATTGACACAGAGACCTTACAATCTAATAAGGATATAATACAGAGTAAGGAGGTCCCTGCCCTGCAGAGCGACTCACCTGCCCTAACCAACTCTGCAGAGCTTACAATCTAAGGTAAATTATACAATCGAAAAATCTATTCACACAGAGAGCTTACAATCTAATAAGGATATAATACAGAGTAAGGAGGTCCCTGCCCTGCAGAGCGACTCACCTGCCCTAACCAACTCTGCAGAGTTTACAATCTAAGGTAAGTTATACAATAGAAAAATATATTCACGCAGAGAGCTTACAATCTAATAAGGATATAATACAGAGTAAGGAGGTCCCTGCCCTGCAGAGCGACTCACCTGCCCTAACCAACTCTGCAGAGCTTACAATCTAAGGTAAGTTATACAATAGAAAAATCTATTCACACAGAGAGCTTACAATCTAATAAGGATATAATACAGAGTAAGGAGGTCCCTGTTTTGCAGAGCGACTCACCTGCCCTAACCAACTCTGCAGAACTTACAGTCTAAGGTCAGTTATACAAAACAAAAATCTATCCCTAAAAGCTTACAATCTATTAAGGATATAATACAGAGTAAGGAGTTTCCAGTCCTGCAGAGCGACTTCCCTGCCCTAACCAGCTCTGCTGAGCTTACAGTCTAATGGAAGTTATACAAAATACAAATATCTATCCCCACAAAGCTTACAATTGTATGAAGATTGACATCAGAGAAAGGAGGTCTGCCCTAACCAGATCTGCTAAGCTTACAATCTAAGAAGAATAGAGAATACAGAGTAAGGAAGTCCCTACCCTAACCATATCTGCTTAGCTTACAATCTAATAAGAAGCATAGAATACAGAGTAAGGAGGTCCCTGCCCTAACCAGATCTGCTAAGCTTACAATCTAATAAGAACATAGAATACAGAGTAACGAGCTGAGCTTCCATTGTACGGCAGGGCTGTCAAGCATTCAGCTGTTCATGGACCATCTCTACCATACTCCACTGCCAACCCTTCAGCTGGCTGTCACTCTTTTCTCATATTCCTGACCCTGATCCTGATGGCATTACTTAAATGGTTTGTTCTTTACACCGAGATACACAGTGAATTGAAATACATTTCCCCGGGACCCTCTTACTTCTGCTAACAAGAGATACCTTTACCTGAACACCACAAGCAATGTACAATAAGACGAACTCCTGTTGTTGATCAGCAAACACTCAGAAATCTTATTGATTAAAAGTAATCCACTGAAGCTTCATTTTAAATCCTGTAATCTCCTACTGACAGTATAAAATGCAGCAGCCAGACGACTGGCCAATCAAACTAGCTCGTGTCACATTTCTCCACCCCAACATTGGCTTCCAATTAAATGGTGAACATATTTTAAAATTGACCTGCTGACCTTTAGAGCTTTAAACAATCAAGGGCCACAAAACATGACAGAGCTTATGACACCCTATCTCCATCTCGCTCACCGTCAGCCAACGAATCCCTCCTCTCACTGCCCCGAATTAAGATGAACTCTAGTTTTCTGGCATTCAGCCACTCTGCCCCCCTGAGACATATAGAATACAGAGAAAGGAAACCCCTACTCTAACCGGCTCTGCTGAGCTTACAATCTAATGTGAAGCATAGTGTTCTAGGCGTCAGACCTCGCGGCAGCATGTATTAAACTGGAGCGCTCTGTCAGGGCGTCTCACACCTTCACAGGTTAACAGGATCTGCTACTGCACCAACTGCTGAAAGCTGAGCTGGGTTTGAAAGTAATGCAGCTCTGCTATTGTGATGCCACGCACTGTCATAATTCTATTCTGATGTCATGCTATATATATTTGTCACTACTGTATATATACAGTTCAAAATATTACTCCATATGGAAAAATATAGTTCACAGAGATATTTAATGCTGGGTTTTGAGGGTTTTAAAAGCACTTTTGTTTTTATACAGTTGCATTCATAACAGTCCTAGAGTCACAACTGCCATACAATTTTATTTTATTATTTTGTTCCGTTTCCCCTCCTGCCCCTTATTTCCATCTCTCCCCTTGTTACCTGTATCAGGGTGTGGGGATGGATTTGCCAGCCAGTATTTTGTCACCATGCTGGTTAAAAATTTTGGTTTGAGGCCAATGCTAACTCTATGGGACAATATTATGGCTGGTAAAGGCTGCAATCCTAGGGTGGGGTAGTGAGGTCATTCAGGTTGGCATAGATCATGCGATATAATACTGTGTCCAGCAGCTACTTTTCAGCTGCTGATTTAGGGCAACTCCCATATTTTTGGCCACCATTTCAGCCTGGCAGAAACTAGTGCCCACTTTGCATGCGACAGTCACGATTTTGGCGGGATTCAGGACAGCGATCTTGTATTTCTGATCACACTCTCCAGGGTCTGGAACACTTGTACTGTGCATATACAGCATTGTGCACATGCACAGCACCCTTGTTAGCGTGAGTGACAGCTATGGTTTCCACCCAGCCGGTATTTTAACGTCAGGCAAGTAAAAAATTTACTTGATGCCAATGTTAAGTCTATGGGGGCACCAGTAAGGCTGGTATTGTTTTTGTAGAAAAGGTGGCAGTTTCTACAAAAACAATACCAGCCTTACTGGTGCCCCCATAGACTTAACATTGGCATCAAGTAAATTTTTTACTTGCCTGACGTTAAAATACCGGCTGGGTGGAAACCATAGCTGTCACTCACGCTAACAAGGGTGCATGGTACCAATGACAGGCCGCACACCCCGACCTTCCCAGGTTGGGAGGGGGTCATATTGGCACTTCTAGGGGTCGGATTGGTGAGTCTGGTGTTCAGATTGTCAAGTCTAGGGAGTCAGTTTGGGAAGAAGGGGTCACATCAGTGAGAGTGCAGGGAGAGAGATGGCTTGGCAGAGTGAGAGTGGGGGGGAGAGATGGCTTGGCGGAGTGAGAGTGCAGGGAGAGAGATACCTTGGCAGAGTGAGAGTGGGGGGGGGAGAGATGGCTTAGGTGAGTGAGAGTGGGGGAGAGAGATGGCTTGGAGGGGAGAGTGGGGGAGAGAGATGGCTTGGCCGAGTGAGAGTGCAGGGAGTGAGATGGCTTTGTGGAGTGATAGTGGGTGAGAGAGATGGCTTGGCGGAGTGAGAGTGGGGGGGGATGAGATGGCTTAGTGGAGTGAGAGTGGGAAAGAGATATGGCTTGGAGGAGAGAGTGGGGGAGAGAGACGGCTTAGCCGAGTGAGAGTGCATTGAGAGAGATGGCTTTGTGGAGTGAGAATGGGTGAGAGAGATGGCTTGGCGGAGTGAGAATGCAGGGAGAGAGATGGCTTGGCTGAGTGAGAGTGGGGGAGAGAGATGGCTTGGCGGAGTGAGAATGGGGAGACAGATGGCTTGGCGGAGTGAGAGTGTAAGGCTGGGGATTGAGATGGTTTGGTGGAGTGAGGGTTTAAGGCTGGAAGAGCGAGCTGTCTTGGAGAGAAAGAGAGAGGGCAGAGCTGGGGGAGAGATGACTTGGAGGAGAGAGTGCAGAGCTTTTAGCCTATAAACTGCATGCTTTGAACATTCAATTTCCATATTCTGAACAAAACAATAATGGTGCAGTGCTATGGGTCTGGCATAATGATGGTTTTACAAGCAGGGAGACTTTTTTCTTAAAATAGGCCCTGGTTGGTGGAAATGTAGTGATATAATCTGCACTATAATAACTAGGCAGCGCTACATTAAGCTAATAATGCGGGTTGGGCAGTGGGCGGAACAGAGGGGGGTATGAGAGGGGAGAAAGCAGATAGAGAATAATTAGGACACAAACTAAAAAGGCACATTAATTAGGATTTGAGAGAGGTAAAGGTCTAGTAGAAGTATAGATACTACACTGAACACAGGCACGAACTGCACAAAACAGTCAATAGACTTAAAATAAGGGATAATTTAGAGCTATGAATCGTATAAAATAGTAAATAAACCAAGATCTAGGAAAATATAGACCTGCACAGATAGGTATAGATGATATAGGTAAGACACATAATAAAGTGGCACATAATACACAATAGATAACAGATTAGGACACAGCTGGGTATCAGATGAGGGGAAGTAAAGAACACACAAAGTAACCCACATATAGACATATACAATACATGTAAAACACACAAGAATAGGAAACATATTTAAATAAGGGAATAAAAGAACAGAAAAGCAAGATTAAGGACCACGGGCACTAAAGAATAGAAATAAGGATAAAATAATGCTCTAAATATAAGAGAGATTGTACATGAGCATAATGACCTGTGTGAATTTTACAAAATGTTCTCCATAATGCACTAGTATACTGCCAATAGCATGGGTCAATAAGAACTATAACTGGATTTCATACTAATTTTTTCTATGTTATTTATGTTCGATGCTGATACAAAGCTGTATCCCTTTTGAACACATATTCTACTTAATTCTCAAGTCCTAATTACTCTACCAGTTACGTAACAAAAAATGCCATGCGCATTAACATACTAAGTACATGGGCGTAAGATTATATAAGTGCAAATGTGCTATTAGCAATGTCTTAAAATCTCCATAACCACTAAATTGTTAGCATAAGATATCATTATAACTATTGACTAACAATTTGCTCTCTGGGGCTTCAATATTAAGTACAGCTGAATTACAATTAAAGGGTCTACTCTTTACACAGATCTGGCCCATTTTGGATTTGGTTCGGCACTTTAGCTGGATTTCATAAATTGCCGAATATACGGCTACCCAAACATCCTGACTGTTTGGGCCTTTTGGAAACTGAAGCATTGGAAGCATTCAGATCAGGACATTATTGCCTGTGGTTGAAAAACCACAGATTTTCTTCTCCCCAATGTGCAGCAATCACGCCCAAATTTTTGCAATTTAGGCGAAGGTCACCAATTTAATTTCTCCATATTTTAGCTGGAGAAGTGAATAGAAAAGTGTAGAAGAAGTAAATTAAACATGTTTTAACCTCTTAAGGACTGGCCGTTTGGGACATTCTTGACAAAGGCTGTTTTAACATTTCTGCGGTGTTTGTGTTTAGCTGTAATTTTCCTCTCTCCCATTTAATATGCCCACACATATTATATACTGAGTATATATCCCTTAAAAATACTTTCTTAACAAGAACCAACAACATTATTACTGAGCTTTGGGAACCCATTTCCCAAGCTCTGTATTCGTGCCATCTATTCCCTCCTGGGCACACTTCTTTTGGATCTACTTATAGATCCCAAGTCTTGACTCAGATTAATATCCATTATTTTTATGTTGTTCTTTGTCTCCTTACATTTATGATCTTATGTTTAGCCTTAACCTATATACCCTTCTGAGAAAGGGGGGGGGGGTTGGGCAGATATGAGGCTAGTGACTGGTGTGGTGGCTGGGAAAAGGGGGAGGAGGGGACAATGCCTACAAATAGAGACTTTCCATCTTTATTTTGTCTTTCCCCTAGAACCATTCTCCTCTTTTTCCTATTGCTTTTTGGTTGCTCTCTAGCAGTCTTCTCCTTTTGGGGAATTATATTTATAGCATTATTTTATCCTTATATCTATTCTTTAGTCCTCGTGGTCCTTAATCTTGCTTTTCTGTTCTTTTATTCCTTTATTTAAATATGTGTCTTATTCTTGTGTGTTTAACGTATATTGTATATGTCTACATGTGGGTCAACTCGTGTGTTCTTCACTTCACCTCATCTGATACCCAGCTGTGTCCCAATCTGTTATCTATTGTGTATTATGTGCCACTTTATTATGTGTCTTACCTATATCATCCATACCTATCTGTGCAGGTCTATATTTTCCTAGATCCTGGTTTATTTACTATGTTATATGATTCATAATTTGAAATTATCACTTATTCTGGGTCTATTGACTGTTTTCTTCACTTCGTGCCTGAGTTCAGTGTAGTATCAATACCTCTACTAGACCTTTTCCTCTCTCACATCCTAATTAATGTGTCTTCTTAGTTCGTGTCCTATTTAAAATCTCTTTCTCTACCTCCTTCCCCCCCCCCTCTCATACCCCCCTCTTCCCTTTTTTTTTATTATTAAATGAGCCTTATGCCCTATTGTGGAGTTTCCGCAAGCATTGAGACTTTTTTCCCTCACTCTACCCCCAAATCTAGTTACCTTATTCCTCCCCCTCATCCCTGCCTCACTCCCACTCCCATCTCATTTTGTGGACACTTATTTTCTCTTTATTTTATTTACTCTGCTACATTTTTTTCTTAGCCATCCATTCCTTCGCTGCTGTCGGGGTTTTAAAAACTAACCTTAGTCCTTCATGTATAATTATGATACTGACTGGGAATCCCCATCTATGTATCACGTTTTTGTCTCTTAGTTGTTTTTTCACATCCACAAAAGTTCTTCTTATTTGTCTAGTTTTGAGGTCCCCAAAGCTTCCTATCTGTTTTGGAGGGTTTCTTAAAGGCTTGCATTATACTTTCTTTTATCCAGAAGGACTGAAAACAAATTATTACATCTCTTGGGTTGGAGCTTGCAATTGTTTTTGGTTTGTAAATTCTATGATATCTTTCCATTGCATTCACTGTGTTCTGTGGATTTAGACCCAGGACCCCAAAATATCCCGATAGGTAAGCTTCCCGCATTTCTGGCTTAATTTCTTCTGGGATATTTCGTATATGAAGGTTTTGTCTTCGCGACCTGTCTTCCATCTCTGATATCTTTTGCTCTAGTGTTGTTACTTTAACCTTCAGGTTGGACGCCTGTTCTTGTGTTTTAGCTAGTTTGTCTCCTATAGATCCAATTTTCTCTTCAATTAGGCCAATTGTATCTTCTCTCTCTCTCTTCAGAGTGACTCTAAACTCCAGCACTGGCCCCTCCTTTTTTAGAGATGCCACTTCAATCTGAAGCTTCTTACATCAAGCTTAAATTGTGTCCATCACCTGCTGGTTTACTGATGTTCTAGTCTCTCTGTAGAATTCTAGAAGAGAATTTAATTCTGAGCTTGTATGGAATCACAGATAGAAACATGTTCATCTCACAACCCAGTAATTAGTGATATCTAATTCAAACAGTACAACAATGCACAAAACAATTAAACTACAGCCATACACTTTTCTAATCTTGCGCACAGCTTCCCATCTATCCATGTATGCATCAAACCCACAAGGCTTCTCAACACAAAAGTCTATGGTGACCAGTGTCGACCATTGATTGTGTGCTCAAGAAAACTCATATGCAGAGATAGGGTTTCTTTCTTGGCCCTTTCAGGAATAAACCTTTTCTGTTAATAGATTTTATGACTATAACAACAATCATGATGATATTAGAATATAATTCAATTCAGAATGATATTCAAATATCAGATATCATCTAAAGAAATATGAAACAATATCATGTTCTACATGGGAATTGTAAATAAAGTCAATTATCCATGTTATATGGCTATTTTAAGAATTTTTTTCACAAGACCCCTTAATGAGCCTTCATTATTCAAACATAATAAAAAACACTTTCTAAATAAAATAAAATAAATAAATTCAAAGGTTAAAGGGTATGAATAGACACAATTAGTCAGGCCCTACTTGCAAACAAAATACTCTATTTTATTGTATCACTATTATATAACTAATTACAGATCTCACCTATTTTAGATGCAATGAAATTGAGTTGGTAGATTAAATATTCAATCTTAGTTGGGATATAGGGACTAATACATGTCTGATGTTATAACTCTAACACATGCATAAAGTAGCCATGGATTACTTCCTCTTATGTTATATTCCACAGTAAAGAACTATCTGTCCCAACAGTGCTGACACTCCCAATCCATACTCTCAGCACAAATCTATGCTGACTTCATAGTCAATTATTAGGGCCATCATCAGGGTGGAACAATCATTACAGTTGTAAGGGGCTTGGCTGTTCTGGAGGGACAAAATCTCCATCCATTTATTTTTTTCTCCCTCCATTTTTATTAAACAAGAGGCTTCCCATGCTTCTTTTTATTTTTAAGAAAAAAAACAGAATGAGGCTTTGTCACCCCGAGCGGGGCCTCCAGGCCAGCCTTCCCCTCCCCGAGCAATCAACAGTGGCATCCCTTCAAACTCCCTGGCATCTCCACTGCCACCACAAAGACCTCTCCATCACTGCGTGTTTGAATGATGGGGAAGTTTATGTGCCAAGTCTTGCGAAATCTGAGACACACAGACAAGGTGAGGACATGCTGTCTGCCATTGGAGTAGGTTCTAGCTTTCTGACCATTAAAGGTTTGAATTCCCTCATCAAGTAAGGCTGCCGGCTGATGTCCTGATGATGACAAGGATATTTAAAACAGATTCTGAATGAGAGCAATAGCATGTGCTGGAATACATAAACATTATGGCTATATAACTATGATGTGTTTTAAAGGACAACTAAACTTCAGTCAATACTTAACTTAATTGAACTTATTTGTTTTTAGGGGGATTACTTTATACTTTTGTTATTTATAGAGTCCTAAGCCCCTCCTACTTTTATTCCTGACCCCTTGGCTCAGTTGTGTTGCCGACACAAATGAACCAAGGGGCCGAATGTGGCATCCGAATTATGTCGGGAATGCAATTTGGAACGTCCATGAAGAAGCAAAGCCTTGCAAAATGGATAGACAGCACAAGTCACAAAAGTGGAAAATTGGAGCCTTGCAAATAAGCTGTTAAAAATGATCGCACATACACACTCAAGAAACTTTAATGTAAGCATTATTGCATTGTTTTAAATTAAAAGAGCTTGCTTATTTATACTACTATCTACTTCTCCTCTGTCTTTCTTACTGTCGACTGCCTGACGGAAAGTCTGAGAGTTTGTTTTACCGAATTTTGGATTACCATTTTCTATTTACCCTATGCCCATCATACTGTTCCTGGACCTGTAGGCTCCCAAAGTGGATTGTTAAAACAGCCTGCACTTTGTCTTGTACTGTTTTTTTTTCTCATTTCTATGTGAATGGTGTGTACCAGCAAAACAAACCAACAGTGGAGAAGATAAGTCTATTGTTTACCATTTGTCTTTACATCCTACACACCCTTACTATCTCTTTACAATTTTAACCATTTGAGGTGTTGTACTTGAAGGGGTACACAACTGGAGTGGCTGGTGCACTGTACAATATTTGTCTGGGCGCCATTATCACAATTTATTTCATTAAATGGGTGCCTTATTTGCACATTTACATCATTTGTAACTAATACATACTTAAATTAATACATTTTTAATTTTAAAAAAAATGCTTCTAATGCTCTCTTTTTTTAGTTCAGAAACTTGGAAATAGTGAAGAACTATTTTAGACATTGCTTCTTTATTGGTGCAAAAACTGACACTCCAGCTGTAATGGTTTATTTACTGACTCAGGCAGCCAAATTTTCCAAATTATGATATAAGTTTTTACTACTTCTACTTACAAATCACAATATGAGAAAATCCTCAGTTTCTCATTCCCATATTTTATCATACAAATCCCATAATACATAAACAGTAAACCATAAACTGGGGCTGATGGGAATTATGGTCTATACCAAGGTTGGCGTGGTTTTTTATTGGTTAGCATGCTGCAGACACTAAATATCCAGAGTTGTTCAGCATAATAGGAGTTGTATTTACAATCTATAAAACTTGGGGTCTTTGGAGAAATAGTGACAGAGATGGATTTGGGATCTATTTATCATGGGTTCAGTTACTTGTTTTACACAAATTTCTGATGGCAGCCATGTCAGTCATACAAATGAATGTAAATCCTGCCTTGCTCTAATTTGGTACTTGTGTAAACCTACACCTTGCGTTAAACTAGTCAAATGATCATCTCTGGATGGTTACAGGCAGTGGTGCAAACTACTTCAGGAATAACCAAGAATCTTGTAACTGGGTTGGCAGACACATTCTGCGGAAAAGTATCTAAAGGCCAAGGAACCTTCGTCATAGGGCTGGTCCTGGCATTGATGTTGGCATTACTGTCATGACTCACTCTAATGTGTGTTACCCTTTTACAATTCTTTGCTTTAAAGGTAGCGGTGAGTTATCATTGCACCTTCACATTTCTCACTATTTTCAATGACAGTACTTTAAGGTCAGAAGGAAGTGCATACTTTGAGTAATGATTGCTCAAAGGCTGATTTTGAAAAGTTCCTAACACATGATTACACATAACATAAATCAAATAAAATATGATTAAAGAAACATTACCTATTTATCAAACACAAGGTAAGGGCAGGCAAGTCTTCTTTAGCAATGTACATGTAAGCAGGTAGAGCGTGTGCTAGAAATGAACAAATCAACAAAAATAAGGTTGTTCATAGCTACAAGGGTGAAACTAGATTGTCTCTTTGGATATATGTCGGCAAATGTTGAGAGTTAGCTGTAATCAATTGCGTAAAAATACAATGGCACCTAGTATGCAGGAAGTCAGTGGTGTGCCATGGGACAGGGAGTGTCAGCACTACCGCGCTACTTAAAATGACAGTGCCACAACTCATGCGCAGTGTTTATTATTCGATGTCTCAAACACCAAAGAATTAAACTGGGACTGTCCTGCAATGGGGGGGCGGGGGGGGGGGCGATATACAGTAACTGGACCCAATATACAAATTATTATTTTCCCTCTTTCCACAAGCAAATATATTGATACTCCAGCTATGTGGACTACACACAAACTGGCTGAGCATCTTGTAATCCACACAGCAAAGTGCTGTGCAAGCCACCAACTCCGTGGACTATATTTCTAACTATACTCAGAGTATCGTGGTTAGCCAACAGTGACTTAAGTTTTTCAACAGCCTGAACAATATTCAACTGGTCATAAGCTAGCTGAGATGAAATGTCGTCTACACAGCAGGCATGCCAATATAGCATAAGAAATCTTTCCCTCCTGTTAGACTGCCTGTCAGGACATTTTCCTTGGTAACAGACTCTCACAATGTTATGGAGTCCAGGGGGTCATAACAAACCTTTTCTTTAACCCCTTAAGGACAGAGCCTTTGAAACATTTTTGTCCTTTCTGGACAATGGCTATTTTAACATTTCTGTGCTGTTTGTGTTTAGCAGTAATTTTCTTCTTCGTCATTTGCTGTACCCACACATATTATATATTGTTTTTATCGGGACAAAAAGGGCTTTCTATGGATGTCCTATTTTTGATCATATCTCATCATATTATTAAAAAAAAAAAAAAATATGGTAAAAAAAAAAAAATACACAAATTTCTTTGTTTTTATTTCAAACAACTTCTCCTCATTGACAATAGCGAACGAAAAAACATGCTAAATAGATTCTACTATTTCTCCTGAGTACAGGGATACCACCCATGCATAGGTTTGTTGGGTTGTTTGGGGGCTAATAATTTTTTTGTGTTTTTTTTTCACAATCCTTGTACTTCAGACATGAATTTACAGATTTTGGTATGTGTCACTGCCAAATAACACCCCAATAAGTGTTCAGCAACATCTCTTGAGTACAGGGATACCCCCCATGCATAGGTTTGTTGGATTGTTTGGGGGGTAAAAGGCCAAATTTTGGAGGTGAAGTTTTTGGTTTTCCAATTTGAAATTTTGACATGCAGACAGCCTGCAACCATGTCCCATTTGGGACATATTTGAAACCAGCCAGTGTATTTTACCACATCAACCCATATATTTTTTTTAAGTAGACACCCTAGGCTATCTCAAATGGTGGTATTTTTACACTTTCCATGCACTAATTCTACCACCAGCCTTTGTCAAAGTTTGTGGTAGTAATTTTTTTGTGGTTTTTTTTCACAAACCTTGTACTTCAGACATGAATTTACAGATTTTGGTATGTGTCACTGCCAAATAACACCCCAATAAGTGTTCAGCAACATCTCTTGAGTACAGGGATACCACCCATGCATAGGTTTGTTGGGTTGTTTGGGGGGTAAAAGGCCAAATTTGGTAGGTGCAGTTTTTGGTTTTCCAAATTGAAATTTTGACATGCAGACCGTCTGCACCCATGTCCCATTTGGGACATATTTGAAACCAGCCAGTGTATTTTACCCCATCAACCCATATATTTTTTAAAAGTAGACACCCTACGCTATTTCAAATGGTGGTATTTTAACACTTTCCATGCACTAATTCTACCACCAGCCTTTGTCAAAGTTTGTGGTAGTCATTTTATTGTGTATTTTTTCCCACATACATTGTACTTTAGACACAAATTCACATATTTCGGTATGTGTCACTGACAAACAATACCACAATATATGTTCAGCAACATCTCCCGAGCACAGGAATACCACCCATACATAGCTTTGTCAGCTTTGTTGGGTGTTGAAAGGCTACATTTGAGAGGTGCGCTTTTTGATTTTCAAACTTGGAATTTGAACATGTAGAGCAAGGAAGGGGTTAATAGCTCTTATAAGAGCCTTTGTAGTACTGTAAAAAAAAATGAACCCCTAAAAATGCACAGACAAGAAAAAATGTTCTGCTGTGCAGTGATCAGTGGCAGGGAAGGGGTTAATACACTACACTATACAAAGGGTATGGCTTTTATAAAAGCCCTTGGGACTCACAATTTTTTAACATTTAATTTAATTTATTACAATTAAAAAATTATGTTATACAGATCTGTCTCTTTCCCTCACTAAAACTCAAGTGAGGAGAGGGAGGCAGATCCATATGGGTCAGAACAATATTTACGAAATCTGAGAAATCACCAAATCACCTTTGCCACTGATCGGCTGTTACTGATCGCTATACACGCGTTCAGACAGCTTCAAAAGGAATACACGTAATCCACTAGTGGGTATAACTAACCCCTAGCGAGTCTGACAAAAAAAATGCTGATAGCAAAAAAAAATCCTTCTGCGACTAGATTGCTCCATATGCGCTGCTTAGGCAGTGACCATATGCACTGCTTAGGCAGTGACCATATGTGCTGCTTAGGAAGTGATATACGGCAAGGAAGGGGTTAATAGCTCTTAAAAGAGCCTTTGATATACTGTAATAAATCAAAGTAAAAAAAAATAACCCCTAAAAAAATGCACAGACAGCAAAAAATGTGCTGCTGTGTAAGATCACTGCGTACACAGCGATCAATTGCAGGGAAGGGGTTAAATACTGGAAACGGCTTTTATAAAAGCCTTTGGGTCTCAATTCTATTAAATATATTATAATTAAAAACTTACATTATACAGCTCTGTCTCCCTCCCTCACTAAAACTCAAGTGAGAGGGAGGCAGATCTACACGGGTCAGATCAAATATTTACACATATTGATCTAACCAGACGAATGGTGATGCTCATCTAAGCAAACGCCAACCCGCCTTTGTCACTTATCAGCTGTTACTGATCGCTATACAAGCGGTCAGACAGCTAAAAAAAATTTTTTTACGTTAAACGTAGTCCCCTAGCAGGTATAATTAACACGTGACGGGTGTAATAAAAAAGTAAAAAAAAATTTAAAAATGCTTCTGCAGCAAGATTGCTGCATTTGCGTCAGATCGCTGCTTAGGCAGTGATCTACAGCAAGAACGGGGTTAATCTCTCTTAATGAATTACAGTAAAAAAAAAATGAACCCCTAAAAAATGCACAGACAGCAAAAAATGTGCTGCTGTGTATGATCACTGCGTACACAGCGATCAATGGCAGGGAAGGGGTTAAATGGCTTTTATAAAAGCCCTTGGTGTTTAAAATTTTATTAAATATTTGTTTTATTATTTTATTTTATTTTTTTTACTTTATCTGATCTGTCTCTCTCCCTTACTAAAACTAGTAAGGAGAGGGAGGCAGATCAATACTTGTCAAAGGCAATATTTGCTAATATTGCCTTTGACAGTATGATAAGTGCTCATCAGAGCACTTACCATACATGCCTGCACACAGATCACATAGATCTGTTGTGCCGGCATCGATTGGCTCCCCCTAGAGGATCGGAAGTGAAATACTTTCACTTCCGATGCTCTTGCCATTAGAAGGGAACCGCTGCCTGTACAGGCAGCGTTCCCTTCTACTGAGCCGATGGGGTCGCTCAGGAGAGCGACCACCATCGGATCTGGGGCAGCTGAAGGTGTTGTTAAGTGCCTCGCTAGCGAGGCACTTTAACAACACCGGAGATGCTTAGAAAGCGAACGATCGTTCGCTTTCTAAGCACATGTGTGCAGTGGGCGCAGCCATGCACATTTGGGGGGTGTTGCACAATGCCTCTACCTAGAGGCATTGTAGCAACACCGTTAGAGTAAAGAAAGCGACCGCTGGTCGCTTTCTTTACTCCATTTAGTGCATGACGTGCCAGGCACGTCACCTGTCGGCAAGTCCACGATTTGCCGTGACGTGCCTGGCACGTCATCTGTCGTTAAGGGGTTAAATAATTATTCTCACATAGAACGCCCTTCTCATTTTTCAAGGATTCAGTAGAGCTGCTGCTGATAATAATCAAGAAAATGTTATTGTTCTGCTATACTTTTGTAAGTTAATTAGGGGCGGCACCGAATATATAAATACCGTATTTATCGGCGTATAACACTCGCCGGCGTATAACACGCACCTCATTTTAAGAAGGAAATTTCAGGAAAAAAACTTACATTTGAAATAAAGAACTTTGAAGCCCAATATGTCATTTAATATGCCAGGATATTGCCCCCAATATGCCATTTAATATGCAGGATATTGCACCCAATATGCCATTTTAATATGCCAGATATTGCCCCCAATATGCCATTTTAATATGCCAGGATATTGCCCCCAATATGCCAGGATATTGCCCCCAATATGCCATTTATTATGCAGGATATTGCCCCCAATATGCCATTTTAATATGCCAGGATATTGCCCCCAATATGCCATTTTAATATGCCAGGATATTGCCCCCAATATGCCATTTTAATATGCCAGGATATTGCCCCCAATATGCCAGGATATTGCCCCCAATATGCCATGTAATATGCCAGGATATTGCCCCCAATATGCCATGATATTGCCCCCAATATGCCAGGATATTGCCCCCAATATGCCATTTAATATGCCATGATATTGCCCCCAATATGCCAGGATATTGCCCCTTAGTATGCTCGTTATGCCACCCTCCTCCCCCCCTTCCCCAGACCCCAGCACTTACCTCGTTCCTGCTCTGTCCCCCGGTGCTCTGAAGCTGCGTGGCTGTGAGGGAAGCGTTGTGAGCTTCCCTCCAGCCGCACAGAACAATAAAGTTTGTTTAAAAAAAAAAACACTTTATTGACCGCGCGGTCAATAAATCATGTTATTAAATCATAAATATATGAAAAACTGAACTGATTTGCATATACCTGTATATTCTGCTGCATGTATTACTGTAATTGACTTATCTATGTTTGAAGTGTATATACATGGTGAAAATTGTGTAATGTTAATATTTTCATGATTTAATAAAGTATTTTGTATATTTGTATATTGGAGTGCTGCTCCTAATTCTTAATATGTATAGAAGTGTTTTGAGTACTGCTATGTAGCTTGGCACCTTGTTAACTGTTAACTCTGTTCTTTATTATGGGTGCCTTTAACATTACTGGTTATTTGTTAGCTAATTAAGGACCAGAGTATGACATTTGAATTCAATTGTATTAGTCATCAAGGGGTTAAAGTATTTTATTATTTTAAAATTAACCCTTTCAGTACTATTGCAAAGCTTGTGTGTTCTTAGCATAGGCAGATTTGAACAGCTGTATATGGACAAATGTATTAGCAAAACATAGCACTTAATTATTGAATTCAGTTGTTTAATTCTGAACCATTGCCACAGGTGTATAAAATCACCTAGCCATGCAGTATGCATTTACAAACATCTGTGAAAAAAATGGGTAATTCTGAGGAGCTCGGTGAATTCAAGCATGGTACTATGATAGGATGCCACCTTTGCAATAAGTCAGCTAGTGAAATTGCATCTCTGTTAGATATTCCACGGTCAAGTGTTAGCTGTATTATTGGAAAGTGGAAGCATTTAGGAAACACAGTAACTCAGCCATGAGGCAGAAGACAATGTAAAGTGGGGTCGCCAAATGCAAAGGCGCATGGTACGTAACAATCGCCAGTGGTCTTCTGATTCCATAGCTGAAGTGTTCCAAACTTCCACTGGTATTATTATCAGGAAAAACACTGCGGCTTAGCTTCATGAAACGGGTTTCTATGGCCGAGCAGATGCATGCAAGCTTCACATCAATTACAATGTCAAGCGGTGGATCAGGCGCTGTAAAGCACACCGCTACTGGACTCTAGATCAGTGGAAAGTATTAATTGGAGTCTTCACGGTTTGCCAGAATACATAGTTATTTACAATTGTAGAAAGTCATATGGCAGGAAAGGAAATGTTCTACTATTGTTTGTACAGTCCTTGCAGAAACATTATCAGAGTTATAGCTAACATCTGTAACATCTAAACTGTTTCATATGCTTGTCCTTAAAAGCCCTAAATCAGAATTGTGGTTTCCTCCTCTTGCTTTTAGTTCTGCCACCAGGCCGTTAATACATCAACGTGTGTTATCTGAAGTTTGTAGAGGAAATGGCATGGCCAGTATTTTTTTTTTGGTAGCAAATGTGGCACCCGATCTTGCATTCTCAAACTTAAACAAACAATGGACAGTCCTATCACTAGCTGTCGTTAACTTACATTTCTTACCACTTTTAGCCACCATATTCATCCATATTCAGGTTTTGTGCTGACATTGACATCAGTTGACATCATGAGCATACATGTGGTAGCTGAAGACTTTGGAGATTATTACAAAGTTTAAGTGAGGAATATTTAAAAACAGTAGCAATCAGCATGGAAATCAACAGAATCGTTTTCCTGAATTCTTCACTTTGTCAGCTTGGCTTAGAAAACTAAAGAGTTGAGTGTGTCTGTGTTCTATGTAGTTATTAACTTGACCTAGTGGTTATGGTACTAAATACTTTAAAAAGAAAAACTAGAAATATCAGAAAAATAGTAGCATTTAAAGATTAGGATATGTTTCCATTTAAACGTACAATGTTCCCTAAATGCATTATGTACTCCATTGTTTGTTACTTGACTTTCTTCCCACTTCATCATTTTAAATGCTTCCTATGATTATAATCATTCCCTTCATTGGCAAAACCACCAACCGCTCTTTAGACGCAGTCCTCCCGAAGTATAAATTATTGGATCAGACAGAAAAATCAGCACTCCTTTCAAGTTAAGTGTTTAACCAAGCTTTAAATTCCTGCTGACTTCCTCTAGTAGAGTAAGCCACTGAAAATACTCTATTGGATTACTATATGTTTCAAACATCATATTATGAAAACCTGAAAGATTAACCTTTTTTGAAACAGGTGCTCAATAAATTGTGACACACAGAGGCACTAAGTGTAAAACAATGTCTTATAGTATACATCCTATTGGTCCTGACTGACTTTCACCTTCTGTGCTAAGTAAGTGCATACGGCAGAAATGTAATACATTGACGATTGTTTCAAACTGTACAATCTATATCAATTTGTTTCATATTTGCATTGACACTAACCACTGAGTTTCTTAGAATAAATGTCAGTCATCTAATAAAATGGACTTCAGCAGCCGAGTACATCCCTAAAAATTATATTCTCGCCAAAACTGGAAGATTAAAATTAATATATATTAATGTTCAAACTCTTATATTCTGCTTTGTTAAAAGCTTTCCCAATGATATTATTTAATGAAGTATTTCTGCATTTGCAGTTCTGACAAGCCCTCTGTTGTACTCTGGCATTTGATGAAAAATGGGTTTTTAACTAATATGAAGAGACCAATTTCTCATCCTTTATCGTGCAGCTGCCTGGCTCTCCGATTTCTACTTCCTCAATCAATTATTACTGAATACGAAGCTGATTATGATTCATTATCATGGTTGTCTTGAATAACACAGGCATTTGTATAAATAATTGCTTCATATGAGACATCCTTATTAGTTGCATACTTATTTAAATTTAGGTTCACTAACACATACTCTGACTATCTGCAAATGCCTTTATAAACTCAATCGTCTGATCATGTGAAACCTTTGGTTAATTTGTTAATCATTCTAGTTTTCACTCTGTATTGTTTCACTTGTGGTACTCATCATGTTAATAATGTTGTATTGTAGTCACAAATATGATGCCAAAGTCACGTATAGGTATGACCTTTAATTTGGATGCCTACATCTTTAGCTATTCTAATGTTAGTTATACAACCAAATTCAAAGTGACAGTTTATTGATTAAAATCTGTCATCTATGAAATCATGATTAAAATAAGTGATTTATAATTAGAGAACATGCTGCAATTTGCTCTCTTGTACATCCTGCCCACCCCACTTTGACTTCCTCTTCACCCATCCCCCATGCATTACCCTTTGTTGTCCTTTTTGTCTTGCTATTAGTTATTGTCTTTCTCACAATCTCGTTTTAAAATTTTTTTTTCCTTTGCTAGTCCCTCTGTAAATCCAGAATTTTTTTCTTTGTTCAGAGTATTTCAGGAATGTTATAGAGCGTAACATATTATCCCCAACAAGTGTACACAGACATCATTTTATTTTTGTAACAAACAGCAGCATAAAATCATACATTTGGTGTTGAACCCTCTACATGAGTCCGGTAGAACCTGTATATATTGTAGCATAGACTCTACCAATGTATAAAAGCCAAACATGCTCAATGATTCAGCTTTGGAAATCATTAAGGTTGTCTCTTGACAACGTGGTATTAATAATTACATTCAATTCTGCCAAGCTTGCATTTAAAGACTCATTACTATGCATGTAGTTTACAACAAATGTAAGGCTTTCCGCTACTGTGGTGGTTCCATAATTTGCCTATTACCTGTATATATGTTTCCAAAAAGTTATTTTTTTACATTAAAGTTATAATAATATTTGGGACCACAGTCTTAAAGTTATATACTAACATGTACTACACACATAACCATTTAATTCACTATAACCTACTTTAACTTGCCTCTAAAAGTCAATACAATGTAGGTACCATGCTGATGAGCTGCTTGTGTTTAAAGGTCCAACTATTGGTGGTTTTTTTTACACTGTCTAGTAGTAGGTAATATCTGTCTCTAATGTAATACTCATATTTGTGAAAAGAATGCTTTAATTTACTTACATAAAACATGATGGAAAAAGCATTTCTAGTAATGTTGTACGTTCATGGTAAATTATCCAAGACAATACTAACAGCATTCACCTTCTTAGCAGCAATCGTTAAGTTATCAATAAAAAATCATGTATACACTATACGCATTAATATGGAGACTATTTAAGAAACAGTGAACTGTGATGAACTGACAATGTACTTGGGAAAATCAGGTCAAATTGTACAAGTTTGCTGGAAAGATTCTTCCGTGTGTCTATTTTTCCAGCATTAGCTATTTGGGCTGGATTTTGTAAATAATTCACCACTGAACACTTTGTGGAAGAAATAAAGATGGTAAGGTGTTTCCTGTACACTATGTGCTTGCTTTTACACACATATCCCAACATGGGAGATGTTGCTATTATGATATTTTTCCATCTTGTCTTTTTTGCAACTTGGCTGTCAACTCATCACATTCATTGTTTAGTTAATAAACCCCTTACTCAGTCACTTAATAACAGAACACGCTACATCAATACTATAGAAAACACAATGTTTAATATTGATTTTTTTTTTTATATGGGTTTTGTTATCTCTTTTTATTTCTTTTGTACAACATGTTTAAAACATTTAGTAAATACTTCATAACTATTTTAAACTTTTTACTTTTTGTTATTGTTAATGCAGCTCATACTAGGAAATTGGTTTTAAGATCGTCTGAAATGCGTAATATTGTTTCGTCATCTGAAGAACGATAATGTTTGCACAAAAAAATCAGCATGCGGTGCATTGTAATAGCTAACAAAATACAAGATGAATCATTATCCTTTGTTCGTTGGAATGCCTGTAGTCTAGTTATGAGTTTCTTATTCTTTAAGAATAATTTGTCATCCGAAACAGTATAGAGCCTAAATAATTACTAACTGTAATCAATGTGTTTCTACAATAGCTAGAAAAATCTACAATCAGAGTACAATGGGTTTAATAGCATTACTTGTACTGTAGTACTATCAATTTGACCTTTCATCCAAATGTATTTATATACAGTGCAGTTTGATTTGTAAGTCCAGCAAGTCAGAAAACTATTTTTCCTTTTTGCATACCTTTTTTATAATGTATATAATTTGTCAGTAGCAAGCCTGATCTAGTTGAGAGCATCAACTTCAAAATGTGAGATTAAATATAAACAGCTGAGTTATGTATTTTAAAAATGACATGTTTGTGTAAATTTAAATGGAACATTACATATGTAACTAAAAATTCCTTTTGACTACAAACTGAGAGGGCATGTTTTTTAATCCTTGAATGTCAAACAAGCTAATACATTTATAGTAAACTAAACACAACATCATAGAGTGAGCTATTCATTTTGACTGAAGTTAAAGGAAGAATTTGCATGCAAAATATAGCTGTCAAGTAATTCTATTAAATAGCTGCAGCTCTTTGCACCTGAGATCGCAATGCTTTGTATAATAAATATTGCATGTAATTCATCTTCACATTTTTGCTTTCTTAAATAATAAAGTAGAAAATTGCTTGTGTAACTGTTTTGCAAACCCAACACACAAATGGATTTTTTTTTGCAGTGTAAATAATTGAATATGAAATGATTTTTGACAGTGATGAAATAGATCGCTGGAAAGTAGGATTCTTCTCAATGCACTATGATGAATTTCTCAACAAGAATTTTTCTTCTCCTTCTCTTATCTTTTTGTAGCCAGAGCTATCTACAAGCTGCTAGTGAAATGGCTGCAGGGCATATCCTGGACCCATCAGGGAAATATAACTCTCCAAAGTTCCGTTCTCGGAATCAGAGCTACATGAGGGCAGTCAGCACCCTCAGCCAGGCCAGCTGCGTCAGTCAGGTTAGAACAAAGGCTATTTCATGAATGAACACTTGCTTTGTAACATTGAACGCACCCAGGGGAGGGCTGTCGGGAGTGAGGGGCAGAGGGGCAACTGCCCCCTAGGCTGCTGATGCAATGGACTATGGCTGCACTTTTTATACGTTGAGGCCCCAATGGCTAGCACATTCTACTCAATTGTCTTGTCTGGCTATCAATCTCTGTACCTAATCTATCAGCACATAATGTTTGTCTTTCTATCTGTGTTTAGATAATGGATGGGCAAAAAGTTGCCAGACCTCCCCTGAACTGACCACACTTTTAGTTTAGAAACACATCCAAAAAACTATAGCCATTTACCCGGAAATGAAGCCATGAATCTATTGAAATTCAAATATTACTTAACTTAAGCATCTCTTGGTACCGAATTAAAAGGGGTCTAACTAACTTGATTAGATGTGCAGATGCAAAATGGTACATATGGACATGATCACAAGCTTACAGGGTAGATGAAGAGAGAAAATGGGGATTACTTTAAGGTCTTCTTATTAACGAGAGAATTGCAGGGAATTGAGATGGGATTTCAAACTTTAGGCAAATGTAACTGAGTTGTAAAAAGTATCCAATGCAGCTGAACTGTCAATGGAGTGGCAAAAATGTGACAAAAACCCATAGTTGTAATTTTTGTCAACTGGAAGGATCATACCCAAGCAAGAAGATGGCAGTCACACAAACATCCCAATATGAATATGTTTTCATTTATAATAGGTATCAAAGAGAAATTAATAAATCTAGGCGTCCTGCAAGCAGTGTGGTAATTCAACAACGCAGTGCACTTTTTATGTTGAAATATAAAATTATGAACAATAACAGGGAGCAAATACAAACAGTACACCATGTTAAGGTACAGTACATCAAGAAGAAGTCAACAAAATGTGTCAGTTTATTTCCTAAGGGAGTTTGTTTTTAATATTTTATCACTGGCAAAATTAGTTCTAAATATTTCCACAATATGGATCAAGCCAAGTCAGATAGTCAGTGTTGGATGCTTGCTGGTATTGATTTATGTATCTAAGAAATGACATCATGAAGTTCATGCATATCAAGGAAGATTTGGAACTGTAACTTCATCCACTGCTTTATCCACTGCCATGTAAGACTGCATTAGCTTCCTTAACGCCATATCAATGGTGCACTTTGAAAACAAAATAAACCACTGTGGGGTTAGTCACTAAATAGTAAATTTACAGCTGAATTGCAACATTTAGGCCAAAATATCTGAATTGACCAAATTATTGAGTTTGACTATGTTTTCACTGATTTGACATTTTTTGCAGTTTGGCTGTAAATTCATCACATTCATTGTTTAGTTACTTCTTAGTTAAGGGGTTTAGAGTGTTTGCACTGCAGCATGTATATTTTGATATGTAACAAGAGCATGTTTGATATGTTTGTTTGTGTTTTAGATGTGCTGATCTATTCTACATGAATATTTGGATATCATCTCAATGAGAACAACTTCCTTGATTCCCCCTTAATGATAATACTGGTTATTCTACTTGTAATGGCATAAAAAAAATTGTTTCAATTTTATATTTATGTACTTTAAATATTTCTGCTTAGACCTGTTTGAGGTAATTGGCCAATTTAGTGCAGATAATTGACCCACATTTTAAATCAAGTTTGTTTAGCAATTGAACACTGTCTGTAACCCACTTCTGTCTGTTAAACAAGGCACTGGACAATAGCAGCTTGGATTATTTTGGAACATAAAGCTCTCTGTATGGACAGTAAATCCAGCACAGCCAATCATAGAAGCATTCCTCACGGGCGACACATGCAATGCTGAGATGGCTTTTATTGCGGTCTTTTATAAAGTTTAGATTATAATAATGTGATTTATGACAAAACATAACCCCATTCACAGAAGGTTTCTAATTGTTTACAGGGGAGGGGGGGCTTATTTTTTCTAATCTAGTATATTTTATGTTATAAAAAATATATTAAAGTATGTTTTTACTTGTTTGTTTTTTTTTTTTTAACCTTGCCAGAGCCACTGACGTGAATCTGCAGGGAGCCTGGAATTTCCATAATGGGATTGTACGTGGTAATTCCATTGAGATCTCAGTGAAATCTAACAAGAGAATGTTTTTGTTTTCTTTTTTGCAGGATTTCCTCATTGAAAGTCTGCAAGAATGCTTTACCTCAAAGGATTATCCTGAGATCAAGGTGGCAGTACCCTGTATATTCCCAGGCTAGGAGAAGTCTTTACTTAACTGTGTTTAAATATATAGCATCATCCTTATTCATGTTTTACAGCTGAGACCAACTTTATTTCACAGCTGAATAAAACTAATGTAGCTCATTGCAGATTACCCTCAGCAATGACTGCATAACATCATCTAAAAATACACCACCAATTCTATAAGCAACCATTCATGCAAGTAACGTCTCTGAGATAAGAATTTATGAGTGTTAATGTAGGTATATCCTTTTAGCCTTTTGCTGCAAGTAGAGCAAGCAAAGCTGCACTATATTACTTATACCATAAAGGTTACTGTAGGCCTGATTGCCATTTAGCTTTTAAATGTAAGACTACTAAGGTATATGTATTAATCTGAATACATGCCTTTTGACATCCCATTGTAAGATTCTCCTATATAGCACTGACATAAATCTGCTAGAGCCAGTTATTTGCACTGACAGAATTCCTTGTGTATAAAACATCCACAACCATACCATTTTGCATTTTTGTCTTTTTTTCCCCCTAATCATAAGCATTGAGTATAACAACTATGTGTATGCTTGGTGCAAGCTATTACCCATGTAGACACATGCTAAATTTTCATATATTTCATGGCAAACATGCTTGTTACATTTTTTTGTAATAAGTCGCTCTTTATTGTTGTTTCGCAGAAATGATAGATGCAATGAAGATGGAGAACTAGACACATAGGAACATAGAATGTGTCGGCAGATAAACATTCCACCCATCCAGTCTGCCCAATTTTCTAAATGAGTTTATTAGTCCCTGGCCTTATCTTATATCTAGGATAGCCTTTTACCTACCCCATGCCAATACCTATGTCTATCCCAGAACTATCATTATCCATTACCTGTAATCGCTAATAAATAAGACAGTGGGATACTTTCTATGTCCAGATTTGTATGTAACTAAATAATTTGAAATGAAATAATGAAACATCACAATATGTCCTAACAATCCTTCAATTCTCCATTGATTTTGTGAATAACTGCTATGTTGTCTGTTTTATCTAATAAGCTACAGGAATTTTCTTTAGGGATACTTAATAGTATATCTAATTATATCTAATTATTGTATTCTTTGTTTTAATGCAAAGCTTCTATTTTTGTTGTGGGAAATGTCCTCTTATTATATTAGGACATCTCTATTAGCTTTATTATTGGCCCTAACAAACCTCCAAAACACAAATTCTAAAGCCACATTCATCTGGTTAATATTATCACTGGAAATCTTGTTAACTTAAATACACAATAGGCCTTATTGAATAAACAGTAAACTGCGATGCCCTTGGCTGGAGATTTGTCACAAAAATGTCAGATTACCACTTTTTAGTAAGGAGGTAAGGAAGCATTTAGACTGACTAGTATAAATTAAACTTATTTTTAATTATTTATTAATATCACCATCAATTTTGTAATAGCTCACCTTTAAAAAAAAGAAAAATTATTTTGTCATATACAGAGCCATTATCACGCTGATAATTAAATTGTGTGTAATTCCCCTGCTATTTGAGTACAAGAATATGCTGGACAGTTCCCAAAAGTTACTTGTATTTCCTCAGAATGCACTTAGAGTAATAAAGAGTGATAGGCTAGATGTATTTGGCCCTTACCTTAAATCATGACATTAAAAATAGACATTGCCAGATCTAAGTGTGAAATGGAGCAAAAAATGACTTCAAGCCATTGTTAAGTAACAGAAGTTAAAATTCAGGAATAAGCTACTAATAGTTTTAAGAAACAAATATGAATGAAAGGAAAGTAAAGGGTTCTAAACAGGACCTGGAATTAGAAAAAAGATAGAAAAATAAACAAAGAATCATTTTTTTCAAAGAATTTCTTGAAGAAGAATGTAAAAAAAACCAGGGAGAAGCTAATAATATGATCATATACAAAAAAAAACTGAGGTGGACCTGTAGGAATAGATGATGTAGTCTGGAGTCCAGAAGATGTGAAATAGAATCTGGATTGGTCTCAGACTTTCACTTTGTAGCTGTAGGATCACTGGAAAAGTAGATAGAAACTGGAGGATAACAATTAATTAGCTACTTATGTGGCTATTGCAGTGATATCAAAGTAAAACCACTCAGAGGTATGTGTATTTCAAGGAGAGAGTAATATTGTAATACATTTTGGAAACAAAGTAAAAAGCCTCCTCATGGAGTTTTATTTACTTTAACTCACATATGAAATAACATCTTCATGATGTAATGGATTGGACATACGTGCTAGAGTGCCATTAAAGTACATTTTACTAACCATTCACTTAGTACATAGCATTGTTTTAGCTGGCATCCATCCTTCACTGACCAGCATTAACTGGCTTACTACTCTTAGCAGCATCATCTCAACACATGATCGTCACCTTCCTTTTTAACCTCGTTGTCATGACTATATATTGTAAATTTAAACCCTCTTAAACCCTCTTTGTTTATAAAAATGAAATTCCAATGCTATGTTTCCCTTTTTTCAGATGAGCGAAACAGAGATAAATGGGCAGTATGAATCTGTGTGTGAGTCAGTGTTTAGTGAAGTTGATGCCCATGCCATGGATGCTTTAGATCTCCAGGGATGTTTTCGAACAAGGAGTCACAGCTACTTGAGAGCGATACAAGCCGGTTATTCCCAGGATGATGATTGTGTACCTGTTATCCCATCTTCCAATGTCACTCCTAGTACGAGGGCAACAACAGGTAAAAGGAAAAGTGGATAATAAACTAAAAGTGGAAGCTATATGCATTTTTATAAATTAATATGTAAATATTCTGAAAATTGAATGACACATGCAATATTAAATAACTACAGTTCCAGTCATGCTGGAATAGAAAATTGCTTTCCCCAAACTTTCCCCAAAAAGTTGGCACTATGTGGTCAGGCAGGTAATGCATTCTTGGTATCCAACAGACTCACCCATCAGACTGCCAAACAGTGAAGACTCCACAGAATCTTCAGAGTCCAATGGCAGCATGCTTTACACTACTCCATCCAACACTTGGCTTTGTACTTGGCGATGTGACGCTTGCATACAGTTGCTCGGCCATGCAAACCCATTCCATGTAGAGAGCAGGCAAATGTATTACACCTAAATTGTGGCTTCATTATTCATAAAAAGAACTCCATTACAATAAAACAACTAATATGTAAATATTGAAATCAGCCTTTTGGCGTGTTGAGGGGGGTGAGACAAAACCTGTATCAGATAAAAGTGTAGTAAATGGTTTTTTAAAAGGTATAATCTATGTGGAGTTGGGGGTGTCTATCTGCTCTAGCATACAACCTATAGCTTACTCACAAGAACAAATAAGATCAAATGTAAGATTGGGGATGCTAGGTCCCTGATGCAAAGGAGATATGCTATAATTTTAGTCTGGAATCCTTTTGTGAGTGCAATCAAGGAGGTAATATACCAGAGGGTGCAAAACTAGGTATACAGTTGTTAATGTGTGCACAATATGTAAATTCTAAATGATGAGCACTTAGGAGATTTTACTTAATTGATGTCATCTTTATTGTGACTTAACAATGCTATTGTAATAACTATGTAATTATCTGCATGAACCCCATAATAATAAACTGTAATATCTACAGTATGCCTACTTGTGGACCCCCTGTTTTTAACATTGATTGAATCATTTTGTAAACATCCCCATAATTTTACCTGCTGAAACAATGCTTCCATTCCACCCTCTTAGATTTTAGTGCATTTTCTGACTGATTTATGCAGCTTTTTTAATGCATAAGTTGTGCCTGTTACCAAGAAGTTTGAGATCCAGCCCCATATTGCAAAACTTTGATTTTTGTCAGGAGTTAGCGTTATATACTCTGGTGCACTTTTATACATCCCTTCATTGTTCTGCTCCACAAATACAACAAAATGGCTTATTCGCTAAAACTGAACTGACTAACTGCAAAAATCAGGCATTACTGTTTACCCCTGAGGCTTTTTAAACACTACCTATAAGATATTACATCTTCACAGCTGGGTCCTATAGCCCCCCCCCCCCCCCCCCCAATGCCCACTGAAAAAAAAATAATTAGATAAATGTGGAAATCTAGGCTCCTCGATATATGTCAGTAAGTCCTGTTATGTTAGTAAGTCTTGTGTGGTTCATTGCATGTAATAGTCTTAATATCTATCTAAGTCTAAAAAGCTTATAATGTATATGTAATGTTATATGTAATGCTCTTGGGCAGAATGACTATATATGCATTGTACGTAATGTCTTTTATGTTTAAAAAAATAAAAAGATTAAAATATAAAAAAAAGAAAGGAAAGAGAAAAAAAAAATTAAAAATAAAATCAGGCATTAGTAGCTGAGTTGAAAAGAATCTCCAAATGCCTGTATTACCATCACGGCTACTAATGCTTCACTTTTGCAGTTGACTTAGTGCAGTTGTCAGTGCTTAAAAAAATAGACCTTGTGTGTATATTATGCCTCATTATTAAAAAAAAAATATATATATATATATATATATATATATATATATATATATATATATATATATATATTTAACATGCTGTACAGTAAAAAAAAAAATGTGGTGCTGTGCAAACATAAAACATTTTATTAAAAAAAAGATACAAAAGAACTTACATATAAGTGAGATTTATGTTTCCTAAATGAAAGGCAGACATGAAACATTTTTGAAGAGTTATAACAAAGCTTCTGACATTTTGGTCAGCATAATAATTGGTCTTAAAGGTTATATACAGTTCTGAAAAGAACATTCAGCTGGGAATCCTTTTCTTCTCTCCTGTCAATAAATACAATACAAAAAAATTATTTCAGCTTCCAGAGCAGGTACCACTTGAGCAAAGCAAGAACTAACACACTGAACACAGAACAAGGTGCAGGAACTTGTGATATAATGACATAATATATAGTGCTGCATTAAGAGATCACGGCTGAGTGATGGTCTCAAAGGTATAACTGGGCAGAAGTCAGTTGTGGCTGAGTACATGTAATGTCACATCAGTAGCATAGGTCAGTAATGGTGTGAGACAAAAAAAAACAACAAAAGTGTTGATCCACTAGAAGGGAAGATAAGGGTTAGTAGGAACCAAAGAATCAATTCAATAAAAACGTAGAGGTCAGCACAAAAGGTTTGAAATAAATCAGATAATGTAAAAAAAATTGCAGCAAGCTAAATAATACTTTTCTTATTAAAAAAAAAATGCTGGTCATAGGATTAGCATCCAAGAATTTAACTTTTGACTGAGGACCCTACAAAAAACCCTTAGAGATGTAGTTGAGTCAGAACTACTTCGCACTGAGCCCTTAGCATAACAAGCAAAAACAACTAATAGCAACAACTAATAACTAAGACCTCTAATGAATGAGAGATGTAGGAATAGACCTTGGTTTGTGGACTTCTTGAGATAAGAGAGTCAGAGAACCTAGGTGAGGTAAGAAGCTGAAAGGTTAATAATAATATGCAGTTGTTTAAACACATAGATGAGCAAGTACAGCCTTAAATAAATAGGCCCGATTTAATGTTATGTTTTCTGTTTGGCTATTTGGTAACATAATTAAAGTAAATTAGTGCATCCTAAGTAATATTGCCATGCTCATTCCATTAATTTATTAAGTGCTCCTTATATACACAGTTTGTTAGTCAAAGCTACATGCCTGATATGTTCTAAAACAAAAAGGGCTTTTTCTAAAGATTAATTAGCCAACTGCAGAAACAAGTACTAGAAAGCCTGCCCAATCAATTTCCAGCCACATTCATTGATTGTGTTTGAGTGTTTTAGGTTTAATCACTAAAGCACTTCTTGAAGCAAAACTCTGCCAATACTTAGAAATCATAATTTATGAGTAGACAGATAAACCTCTATTTATCGCATGTCAGAGCACCTGCTACATAGCTTCAAATGTTTTCCCATTACAGATGCCTGTGTATACATCTATAACTATGAGCATTTCAAAACACAAAAAAAAACAGGCTTTTAAACTCTTATTGCTGTGGTGTGTGGACTACTTTTGCATGCACTCAAAATGTGCTATTCACAATCCCAGAATTCTTTGTGTTCAGTGCTTTACAGGATGGTAAACCGAGCAATGTGGGCACAGATAAAAAAAATTAAAAAAAAGCCTAAGCAAAATAAAGCTTCAGGTTATATTATACATTTGCATCTATTTATTTGCTTGCTATTTGACAAGTCACCTAAATATTGTTTACAGTAGGAATTTGGAAAATAAAAACTGCTGAAAAATGATTTATGAATTTTTTTAGCAGAATTATAAGCAAATCTCTTGATTAAGATAAGCATATGCTTTAAATGTGTCTGTGGTGTCACCTGCTTATGACATCACCTGTTGCTTGAAATGCAACTGAACTGCCTTTTAGTGGGAAATATGTAATCTGCATATGAAGCCACAGATGATGTCATAAACAGGAGAGCCCACATAAACATTTAAAACATATATTGCATGTGCCTGAAATTTTACTGAAACAATGTATATTAATTTACAGTATAAACAATGTGTAGGTGACAAAGTCCCTTTAATTGAACTGCTAGCCTAGATAAACTGTTATATATTCAAAGACCATATGACATGATATGATCCTGGAAACATTAAAAACATGGTACTTATAACACTCACAAACCCTAAAACATCTATGGATGCCCTAATGAACGAAATTGATAAATACAGCCAGATATCTAATTATAAAATGAACATCAGCAAAACAATCCTAATGGGGATAAATCTGGATAAGGAGGACATTGCAGAAATCAATCTTAAATATAACTTTACCTGGGCAAAAAAAACGTACAAGTACCTAGGGATTACAATTACAAAAGACCTAACAAGGCTAATGGAAGTTAATTTTATGAAACTATTGAAAGACACAAACTCCCAACTAAAGCAGTGGAAACACCTAGAAAGTGCAAGTTGGGGTAGGATTCAGATGATCAACTCCTATATAATCCCCAAATGGAACTATTTATTTCAAATGATTCCCTTAAAGATACACGATTCCTGGCTGACAATGCTCCAAGCAAGTATATCAACTTTTGTTTGGAAAGGTAAAAAATCAAGAATAAACATACGAGTTGTCTCCCAAAAACCAGAAAAGGGTGGGCTGGGATTCCCAGTGATAAAGAGACAGTACTGGGCTAGTATAATTACACACATCTACAGAGCACAGTTGCTGTCAACTCAAGAGGAGGGATGGAACATCATAGAATCTGAGGCATTAGGAGCTGATTGTCTACGAGACAGTATCTGGGGACTGAGAAATGGTAAGGAAGGAGAAGGTAGGGTAGAGCAGAATTTTATTACATCACAACTTCTAAAAGAATGGAGGAGGATAAAAATAAACCTAGACATAAACAACAAAATAATGCCATTCATGCATATAAATGAATTAGAAGGATATACTAAAAACTTGAGATTAAATAAATGGAGAGAGAAGGGAATCATGCAAACCAAACAAATTATTGAACAAGGGAGAATTAAACCATTTGAAGACCTAGCTAAGCAGTTTAACCTATCAAGTACTGAAATCTTCACGTACCTTAGGGTGAAAAATATTATTCAAACATATATTGTAACAGGTCAGAAAGAAATCCAAATTGGTCTGGAGAAAATATTTTCATCGGGGAAGGTGGATAAGGTTCTTAAAAAATCCCTAGAAGTATTGCGCCTATCGGAAACAAACGTTTCCCCAAAACATACGTTTGCTTGGGAAAGGGAGCTGGGAGTCCGGGTGGAGCACGAAGATTGGTGCAAAAATTTTAAAAGATTAAACAGCCAAATCCACGGCATCTCCCTAGTGGAAACCCACTTTAAAGTGTATACTAGGTGGTATTTAACACCGAAGAAAATGGCGAAAATGTACCAAGGCGCTTCCCCCATGTGTTGGAGGTGCGGAGTAAAAGAGGGCACGTACAAGCACATTTGGTGGGAATGCGAAAAAGTTAGAAATATGGTTGAAAAAATACTGGAATACGTTCGCCTAATGACAAACACCGAGCTAAGCAACACTCCAGAAACCTTCCTGCTCCATCTGAACTACCCAAAGATGTCCTGGAAGACAGAATGTTTTGTCTCTCACTGTCTTATGGCAGGTAAAATCACGATTGCACGCAACTGGAAACAAACAAAAGAATGCCAATGGGGGCATGTTAAAAACCAGATTGCAGCGCAAATTACAATGGAGAGAGACATAGCTAGATTCTGGAAATATTCGGCAAAAAATGTAAGTATGTGGAATGGATGGTTGGGACGGATTAGAGAGCAAGAGGAAGGGGAACAGTAGACCGGTGAGGAAGGGTAGAAGGGTGAAGTTGGGACCCTGGCGCTCGATGATCGGAGGTGAGCCCCTCCCCCCCCCCCCCTCGGGTACATGTGTTTTATGTGGTTTGACTGTTTTGTCATTTGGGTACGTCTCTCTTGTCGGGTACGTTTTATGTGGTTCAACTGTCCTGTCGTATGGGTAAAAAAAAAAAAACATGGTACCAATGGAATTGCAATTTGTCAACATTTACTGCCCTAATTTTATAGACCTGAATATAGAAACCACTAGGTAAAAGGCAAGGGTATCATACAAAGCAAGGAACAGTGCATGAGTAACCAAGATAAGTAAGAAACACCCAGCTCAGGGGATGGCTGACTACTCTCTAAGCAGACTCAATGGGATGGAGTTGCACCACTTTTCAATTATAAATGTGTAGACTGGGCAGCCATCTCCCTCAAATGAGTCTCTGGCTGGCATTAATAGGTTAGAATCAGGAGCCCAGTGGTCAGGTATGCTATGTAATTTGGCCTACCAGGCAGCCCAATAGGTGTGAGAGTAGAATCCCTTGCTGTTTCACCTTTCACAGTCATTCTTTCCTCTCTGAATTTCTGGATCTGAGGTAGAGGAAAGCTATAAAAGGTCATTGGAATCTGGATAAAAATGCATTTGTCTGCCTCTCCCTGTGACTTGTATGTCTTTCCATACAATTAGCTTGTCTATCTATCAATTTATGTAAAAAAAAAGTACAAAAAAAAAGCACGAAGGCTATAGGAGACCAAAAAACACAATCTCCCCAAGAACCCCTCTAGTTCCTAAAAACAGCAATCCAAATGGGAGATATATACATATTTATATAAAAAACCCATATTTGTATCTGGGTTCTGTATATATATTGTAGTCTTTGTTCTGCAGACTATATGATACATTGTGTGTTTTTGTATGTCTGACATTTTCCTTTCTCCCATTTGGATTACTATCAATTTATGTTGCTAATGTATCAGAATATATGTTTTGCTGGTATATTTGTGTCTGTCTTTGATGATAACAAGAGCTCTCAATACCCTGCAGTCCATTACGCTCAATCAGATACCCATTTGATTAGCCATTGTGCTTCCACAATCTGGAGTATAGACCTTTAAGATAAAACTCAAGTCCCACCTCTTCACGCAGGCATTCAGTCAATTCACCTGATTAACAGGACCTTCAGTTGATTTGTTCATATTTTACCTGTAAGTGATAACTAAAATCTAAATCCATTACACATGCTCAGTGTCTAATGGAATCTTGGTTCTGCATGAGTCACTACAATTAAAAATAAAAGATGTAGATGATAAAAAGAAGGCTGTGTAATATAACTGCATGCATAAATACACAATCTTCATTCTGCTTGCTTTTATAATACTTTCCCTACTACTAAACACTCCACAACATGACTGCTCTACACCTTCAATGTTAGAATAGGTGTAGATGTTAGGATTATTAATCTTATTATAGTTTATATTACACATAGATGTTTAGGCAGACACTTATGAAATAACATTTATACATTTTTATTAATACCTTGATAATACAAATATCTATTACATATATAGATATTAACAGAAGATTTTTATGAAATAATGTGTATGTTACAGTGGGAGAAAAGTAAAACTATTATTCCTCTTAAATAAATGGCCATGTTATCTAAAATAATAAATATGCTTTTCAGTTTTGTTTCTATCATTAACCTTTCATAAGATAACGTTTTATTTTTTTTAAGCAAAAGATAATATTTTTTTCAGCACTTGTTTCTGACCACAGAGTGGTTTCATTTTTAAAAAAAAAGTGTGTTTGCTTAGTGATTTCAATATTTTAATTTATAAATAATCAAACGTTCAGTGAGTGCATAGGTGTATTTGTATCTCATAGATGCTACAAATTATCATGTAAAAAGCTGATTAAAGTTTGAGATGCAAATGTACCTTCAGTTATAAGAATCAAAACATTGAGAAGTTACTGAGAGAGCAACACTAGTGATCAAAATAATCTCTCCCCAAAACACTGCTGTCAAATCCAAGAAAGTCCATCAATAAAATGTTAATACATTATGTATGTTAATTAATTGAAAGAAAAGTCAAATGCATTTTTCTTAGAAAAGAAAATGTTTTACATCCTATTACTCCTATTTTATTTTATTTTTTTTTTACCAAATTTGTTGTGTGTGCATGGCACGCAATTCCATTGATACCTTCTTTTAGAACATATAATCATTGTATTGTCCACGTGTAACATGAAACAAGCTAATGTTATCTTTACTAGTAATCTGTGAACATATTAAGATGCTGGTCACCTAAGTTATGTCTGATATTCACAAATCACAAACATAATTTTACATATAACATTTTTTTTTAATTTTACTGACTCTAATTAATTACTACATTTAAAATGACTAATGAAAAACATGCAGAATATGCATTGAACTAATTACATTGTGCAGCAGAATACAGGAATATGCTTGATCATTAATTAAGCCAGTATATATATTGCATTAATATTAATTAAGCCAGTATATATATATATTGCATTTGCTTCTTTTAGTTGTGCATTTCCATTAGTGTGTATTTTTTATTTCGTATATCTCGCATTTGCAATCTAAAATTATTAAATATTTTTTAACGTGGGGGGATGGTCCCTTTTTACATTATTATATTCATAATTCTTGTGAATGCCACAAATGTATGTTTGTTTACATTAGGATTGGTGTTTATCTGCTTGGTAGTAGGGAGTTACATTAACCCCTTAGTGACAAGACATTTTCACCTTGACTTTCCCTTGGTGACAATGGCTGTTTTGACATTTCTAGGGTGTTTGTGTTTAGCTGTAATTTTTTTCTTTCTCACATACAGTACCCACACAAATTATATGTTGTTTTTATCGTCATAAGAAGGGCTTTCATTAGATACCATTATGTTCATCATATCTTATAATATACTACAAAAAAAATCATAAAATATGATGAAAAATGTAAAAAAAAAACACTTTTTCTAACTTTGACCTAAAATATAATTTACACAAATAAAATCATTAAAAAAGACACCGTCTAAATAGTTTCTAAATGTTCTCCCGAGTTCAAAAATATGCATGTTTCCATATTTTTCGGTATTTTTTTGCGAGTTATGGGGCAAAAACCAAAAATAGTGTTTTTTGTTTTTTCCTATATTGACCTTTTGACCCCAACCCGACCCCAAAATTTAACCCTAACACTAAATTTAACCCCAACTCTAATCCTTATTATATCCCTTAATATTTTTTAATTTTAATTTAATTTTAACCCTATCCCTTATGCTAAAAATTATTTAATTTTTACCCTATAGGCTAATCTATCTATATAACCTCTTTTTAATTAATTAACTCTTTTTTTTAAATATTTTCCATTGCAATGCTACTTAACTACCACTAGGGGCAGTCAAGTAGCATATTCAGAGCGACGGAAGTGAAGTTACTTTCACTTCCGAAGCTCAGACCGGCAGAGGGCTTAGCCATATTGACGGAGCAGCATGCTCCATCAATATGGCTCCCCACGATCGCTCCGTGGGGCGATCGTGGGTGCTCCAAAATAGAAGTTTCAGTGCTGGCTATTGCCTCGCCATCGAGGCAATAGACCAGCACCGTTAAAGCGGTTTTCGAGATCGTTGATTGCGAAAGCCGCTTGATTCACCGCAGGACGTGCCAGGCACGTCCTTTGTCGTTAAGGGAGTTTCTCCCAGGACATGCCTGACACGTCCTTTGTCGCGAAGGTGTTAAAAGTTAGAACTTAAATTAATGTGTACAACAGGTTGTGTAACATATAGAAAATCCATAGGGATGGCATTGTACTGGTAAATACAAGTTAATGGGGGAAAAAAGATTTATTGCTGTTCAGATGAATTTAATGCAATAGAAATGCAATAGCATGATGTATGGGCCTAACACTAGTGTACAGTGTCAAGTATCCATTTTAAAGGAAAACAATTCTACCGTATTTGCTCGATTATAAGACAAGGTTTTTTTCAGAAAATGTTTTCTTATAATCGAGGTCGTCTTATAATCTGACCTCAAATTGAGGTCAGACTATAAGACAGGGATCCAGGTCCCCCGCAGAGCTGCAGGGGACCTGGATCCCCCTCTCTAACAGCAGGGGAATGTCTGCGCAGACCTCCCCTGCTGCTGCCCGGCACGACCGCCGGGACTTCTATGAAGAAGCCAGGTACTTCCGGCTTCGTCATAAAAGTCCCGGCGGTCGTGCTGGGCGGCAGCAGGGGAGGTCTGCGCTCATCGCGCAGACATCCTCTGCTACCCCGCTAGCCACCAGGGAGAATCGGGCAGCCGGGGGGCAGACATCCTCCATGCTGCCCAACACTGCCGTCTATTATGACGGACCGGCTGTCCGTCATAATAGACGGAGGTGTCGGGCAGCATGGAGGATGTCTGCACGTATCGTGCAGACATCCCTCAGCTGCCCCCACTAGCCACCAGGGAGCGAGTTAAAGGTGAGGGGTAGGGAGGGGACAGAGAGACAGGGGGAGGGGGGGACAGAGCAAGAAGGGGAGGGGGGAAGAGACAGAGACAAGGGGAGGGAGGTCGGCACAGAGTAACAAGGGGAGGGGGAGCAGAGAGAAACAAGGGTGGAAGAGACCGAGGCGAGGGGGGAGTCAAAGGGAGGGGGAGAGAGAGACAACACTAAGGGGGGGAGAGAGACAAAGCTGGGGGCAAGGGAAAGAGAGAGGCAGCATTGCCACATAAAAGGAAATAAAAACAAAAAATGAATTTTTTGATATCATAATTTTTTATTAAAAAAACAATTTACATGTGAATATATACAAGTTGAACTTTTTTCCTATAGGGTAGTCTTAGATTCAGGCTTTTAGTTTTTTTCCTAAAGGAATATCCAAAGTTTGGGGGTTCGTCTTATAATCAGGGTCATCTTATAATCGAGCAAATACGGTATATTCTTAAATAGTAGAACAAGACAATGCTAAGGCTTTTACAATGATATCTTGTTATAAAGTGTATTAGTTATATACTTCACCGTATTAAACACCTGCTGCAACATATAACCAAGATTATAACTTGGTTTTATCAATAGCAGATCAATTATTATTATGAATGTACTATAAACGAAAGAACCAACAGAAAATATGATAGCTAGAGGTCTACGAAAAGGTTTCGATCTCTATGACAACTGATGCAACATAAAGTTCAATTATTTCTGTTTTCTTTTTAGTGGTTGTTGACTTTTGGTTTTTTTTCTTTAAAGTTGGATTTAGGGCAGTTCTGTTTTCTCAACCTAACATCTTTTTAAGTAAAGATGACAACTGTAAGGATAATTGAAAAATATATGGGATAGCCATGGTCCCTCATTCTCTAAATATGAATGAATGCAACCTGCATGCCTTTCTGCTATGGATTTTAGAGTTCCTAATCAATGCTTTCTTCTCATTACTTCATATAGCTGTTTCATATACAAATTATAAAAAAACTCCACCACCAGTTCCCCCACGTACGACCTCCAAACCACTAATCTCGGTGACAGCACAAAGCAGTACAGAATCTACCCAGGATGCCTATCATGACAGCCGGACTCAAAGGATGTCCCCATGGCCTCATGATGGCCGGGGCCTATACAACTCCACGGACAGTCTGGACAGCAACAAGGCCATGAACCTTGCCCTGGAATCTGCTGCAGCACAGCGCCACACCTCTGAAAGCAAGAGCAGCTCTGTCCGGAGCACTAGTGACAAGGCTGTTCTCGTGACAAAATCAGATGACTTCCTTAAGAAACGACGCGCCTCAATTGGGATTCAGGTAACAAAGTATTCACATATACTGAACTATGTATAGTGTAAAAAAAACTATTTAGTATGTAATGATCTATTTACTATTTGCACTGTAACTAAACAAAATGGGTGGATTTCGGTAAAATGTCCTTTGTTTTTCATTACAATGAATGAACACTTAGGGACAATAGCCGTCATCTCTAGAATAGCTGAATATCTGCTATTCCATGACTATTTCTTATTGAATTTCTATTATAAACTGCAAAAAACATGTGAAATTATGCATCAAAAATTAACTGTGAATAGCTTTGTTATATATAGAAAAAAAGGAAAATTATCTTTCTATTCCAGAGTTGTGCACTCTGCATTATATCCCAACATATTAATCATCCTTAGTCCCTAACACACATATTAGGTTATATTTGGTACTAATTAAAGCATTATTTGTGTAATTTTATTCATTTGGTTTCACAAGACCATAAACATAAGTTGAGGAGATTTTTTTATTTGGTAAATTTATGACAATTTACATACTTTTCAAAATGTTAAATAAAAATGAAATTGACATGTTACCACAATAATGCTATAGTTTTAAGACCCTTTTTAGCATTTAAATAAAAACATTCTGCATCAGGAAACAATAATGTTATTTACTTACTTTACTCAACATTAGAATCACCACTAGTATATTATTCGTTCAAGTCACTAATTGCCCAGCTGGTATTTTAATTCCTTTTAAAATACAGGCACATCTGCCGAATGCACACATGCTGGATCTAAAATAATTCTTTAAAGGGACAGTCTAGTCCCCAAACTCACTTTGGTGCAAGATGAAGATTTCTGCTTGTATAATGCACAGGCTTTTATCCCTCTCTGATTTGATGCAGGCATTTTGTATAAATCACATTTTTAAATATTGACTCACGCCCTCCCCAGTGATTACTCTGCATGTTTACTGCGGGTGCGGAAACACTGATTCTCTAGACACTGAGGATATAAAGTTTAGTTTCATATAGTCACTTCCTGTCCTCCTCAAATTGATTCTATTGAGTGGCCTATGAGTGGCCCTGCACTTGTACACAGTAGAATCTCTTCACAGTTCAACACATTGTCTGATGACATCACTAGAGAGACATGATATTCCATTTATTTTAATGGCATTATTCTCATTGGTTCCTGCAGCAAAAAAAAAGGAAATCACTTTTACTCATCTAATGTGGGCAATCCTTGTTTCTTGCAAACTGCCGTAATTTCACAATTTCTTCTAGCTGTAAGTATTTTATATTTTAAGCAATGCAAAGACATGCATTTTAAAGTACTTTGAAAACATATTACTATGCATTAATATTTGGAAGATGCATTTTGGGCACTAGGTGGTATCGGTGTATACCATCGCTCATCGGGTCTTTCTTTAATGTATCATTATTTTATTGTAGTACATTTTCTTTGTCTGATGTTTTTTTTATAAAAGCAGCTTGCAAGTTCTCAGTCATCAGTTCTTCCTTAGTATGAAGAAAATAAGTTATTTAAAATACTGTTTTCAAACCTACATTTTTGGATAACAATGGATCAATACTTTCTGCCATTTATGTACTTAAAACCTTTTTCAGAGAGTTTGTTTTGCTGTCCTTAGAAACCACTTTCTCATTTTGACAATTGACAAATTTGTTTTTTAACCCTTGCTTGTTTAAAGGAAGTCAGGGTTAAAAAAAAATGTTCTGCTTGTCTGGAGTAAACCCAGGTGTATCTTAAAAGATACTCCTGGGTTTACTCACTGCTGTGTCTCACAGCTGATACACAGCAGGTTTGGAGGCTGGCACACACCTACAGTGTCAGCGTGTGCTTAGCCAAGCAGAGCGGGGAATTTCTCTCTTTTACTGCAGAGAGAGACCCTAGTTTTTACATGCGATCAACAGAGGGGACCTAGTTAAGGTCCCCTCTGCTTATTCCATGCAAAAACTAGGGTTGCTCTCTGCACTAGCAGAGAGAGCCAGTCGCCGACCAGACTTGCTGGCTGCTTCCCATGCAAGCATTACAGCTGCCAGTCTGAGGATTAACTGGAATGTACTGTGACAGTACATACTAGTATTTCCTCACACTAGGGGTAACTAAACTGTAACATGTGCTTCTTTATTAAATGCACTAGTGACAAATAAAGTTTAGTTGTCTTTGTTGTTCTTTTTGAGTTGTTTTTTATATCTTTGTACTTTATAAATGATACTGCTGATCGCCCACCTATGGTGATGTATAGTTTAATTTGATTCATTTCATTTTAGTACAACAATTACAAATTACTATTAGTTCCTAAAGGTGGCTGTTCCCCAGCTTAATGTAAAACTTTGACAGTTTAGTGCGACAATCTCATTCATATTATTTTGAATAGTCCAAGGTCATCCACTTGTCTCCATGGAAATTCATGGGGATATCGAACATGCATGCATTTATGACTTCATGAGTCCCAGTGTATCTGAGAGATTTTGTTTGAAAGATCCCTTAGGACACCCCTTTTAAGAGATGGCTCAATTCCTATAAGAAAAATGATATTTAGTATATTTTAAAAGTAACTATTGCAAATATATGTGTTTTTGTGTACCCCCATTTTGAAGTCAGCTTGGCAATAGTTTGGGAGACCCAGGAATTGCTACTGTTTAAGAGATCAGACCATTTTAGATAAACAGTGCTTCCACCCAGTGAATAGTTATATCCTGCATTAGCGTCCCCTGCACTGGGTCACTTGAACAAGAATCTTATTCAGAACTTAATGTAACACTTTAAAGAAGCACAGAAGAAAAGTCACACTAAATAATTTTACTGGCAAATAAAATTGGACAGTTTAGAGAGGCCAAGCTGGTTGGCTAGTTCTTAAAATAGAATTATTTCTATTTTCATTTGTCATTCACAATCTATCATGAAATAGTTTCTTTAGTACTTCACAAATGGAGCCATAGTTGAGTGCAGGGGTCAAAATAACCACACAGTTGGCAATTTTTTCCAGCCTATCTCACAAGCTGTGAAAATTGAAAGTGTTCATCAACAATAAACATTGTTTATGAAAAACATAGCCTTGCATATGCATACTCCTCAAACTAGTCATTATTCTTCCAAAACAAAACTAAATAACTGATCTACAAAATTAAATATATATATATATATATATATACTTGGCAAGGATTTTACTAAACTCTTGCCAAATCACCGAGTATACTGTACAGTAGACAGCATCTATGGAGAAAATAGAGAATTTGCCTCACAAAATCACATTCCATAAATTGCCTGCTTGATTAAATGTAATAACTGCCTTACAGGAATAATGCTGTTAATACAGATCGGTCCACTGATCAGCCATAACATTATGACCAAATGTCTAGTATTGTGTAGGTCCCCTTTTGACATCAAGACAACCTTGACCCATCGGGCATGGACTCCACTGGACCTCTGAATGTGTGCTGTGGTATCTGGAACCAAGACGTTAGCAGCAGATCCTTTAATTTCTATAAGTTGCAAGGTTGGGCCACTATGGATCAGATTTGTTTGTCAAGCACATGCCAAAGATGCTTGATTGGATTGAAATCTGGAGAATGTGGTAAAAGTCAAAACCTTGAATCGTTGTTATGTTCCTCAAACCATTCCTGAACCATTTCTGTTTTGTGTCAGGGTGCATTAACCTGCTTAAAAACAATGCCATCAGAAAATACAATTTCTATGAAAGAATGTACATGGTCTGCAACATTGCTTAGGTAGGTGGTATGTGTAAAAGTAACATCCACGTGACAAGACCCAAGGTTTCCCAGCAGAACATTGTCCAAAGCATCACATTTCCTCTGCCAGCTGGCCAACTGTCAGTGGTCACAATGTTTTGGCTGAGTGGTGTATATTCCTGCTTTCTTAGAATAAAAACATGTAGTATCCCTCATTTGCACATATCACCCATATTTCTACAGTGCCATGTTTCCCCAAAAAATAATACATTACCTTATATTACTCTTTTCCACAGACAAATATACTCCATATATTAGTGCCAAATAGCCCCCAATTGTAGAACTCCCCAATTTTCACAGTGCATATACTGCACAATTATCCCCAATAATTCTACAGTGTTGTATACCTCACCACTGTGTACTAAATGTCCCCAGCTTCCACACTGGATACTAGTAGTGTTGAGCGAACCTGGACCGCACTATTCGGGTTTGTACCGGACATTACGGTGAATTTCTTATGAATGGGGACTCTAGTTCGGTTTATAGAAAGCCAATAGTATTACACGTATTCTATAAGCCGAAAGTCTATAAACCAAAGGTCACTCGGTTTATAGACTTTCGGTTTATAGAATACATGTAATTCTATGCTATTCTATAAACCGAAAGTCTATAAACCGAAAGACATTCTGTTTATAGACTTTCTTTTTATAGAATAGCAATAGCATTAAATGTATTCTATAAAACGAAAGTCTATGAACCGAATGTCAATTGACCTATTCTTATGAATGGGGACTCTATTTCGGTTTATAGAATAGCAATAGCATTACATGTATTACATCTGAGTGTCAAATAGAACCTAATTCTAATTGTTTTGGGTGCTAAATAGTACAGTATTTTTAATTTTTATGTATTTTATTTTTTTAAAGTTATTTCCCTATCCATATTTGTTTGCAGGGCACTTGTCCTACTCTTACCCACATTTTAATTCCTTTTGCAGCCCTCTAGCCCTTTCCATGACTATTTTAGAGGCATTTTAGTGCCAAAAGTCCTTGTCCCCATTGACTTCAATGGGGTTCGGGGTCAAGTTCAAGCAAGGACCCGGACTTTTTCCAAAGTTCGCTCCAACTTCTCGAACCCGAACACCCAGGTGTCCGCTCAACTCTAGATACTAGCTATTTATGCAGGCTCTCACTCACTGCCTGACAGGCACACTATGGGCATATTTCTACTGCATGCAGGAAGTAAGGTTATTTACTGTGCTCTGTGTCAATATCACACAGCTTGAGAGGTTGTGAGGAAGACCATGAAAGAGATCATTCATATAGGATGATCTTTGCTGGCAGCATCTGTGGCATAGCCACATTTAGCAGTAGCAATAGGTGGTCACAAGGGTTGCCTCGGCAATAGTACAATCTTATGTGAACATTACTGTTAGGAATGGAAATAGTCACAGCTATATAGAGGTCTGTCCTTATCAACTGAAAAACATGAACTATAACTTTTCAAAAGAGCTAGACATTTATTTATTTTATCATTTCTTTCTCCAACATGAATATGACTGACACTTACCATGTGTGTCCAAATGTCTGCAACCAATGTGTATGTAGGTCATGAAGCCTGACGTATGCCAACGATGGACAACTGTGCTCTGACAGCAAAACAATGGAAGAAAAAAACAAGAGCATAAATAAAATCGGAGAAAATAAAACAGTAGGGAATAGAGGAAGATGTACACAAGACAACAGATAGGGAGTGAAGCTATATTATTGACCTTATCCTTATCCACTTACTATCCAATGCCCTGCTTCTCTTTCTGTGGGCTGTCAATCTGTAAATATTTGTCAATCTCTGTCTGTAGAAAAACATTTCAGGAGAGTAAGAATGGAGTATGTAAGAATAATACAGATGTTTTGTAATGCTGTGCATTTAATTACAATGTACTAAAAATTTAAGAAATATGAACATATGTATCATGTTTCTTGCTTTGGCTATAATTAAGCCCAATGCTTATGTTAGCTATGACATCTCCTAAAGTATTCATTTTATGGCCTTCATGAACTGATAGCATCCCATATGATTAACACTTTCACATCAACTAGACAAGGTCAAGGTGTCTGTCAACAGATTTAAAGCTCTTTGGTTATGTAACAGTGTTTGGTTATGAAGCTGTAGGCAGTATTGTTGTACTGTGTTGTATGAGTTTCTTGGGAGCCATTATTATTATGATAATTATATTCATAGAGTGCTATCATGTTTTACAGTGCTGTTCAAAGTCAGTTCTGTGTCACCTTCAGTGAAGAAGGACTTTCACATAACCTGTGATCTGAAAGCGTTTAGTTTTGATGGTACAAAATGCAGGCATACTGCAGAGCCCCCTCTCCTCTCCATATATCCCACTATTAGTATTATTTAAATATGTACCACCAATAATTCTGGAATGCTGGGACCCCTGAACTGCAGCATCCTCTACTTTTTTCCGCTTTATGTTAGTAAAAGATGCCTTTATTTTTTTAGCGATGTATAAATTAGACATCACTAACCCTATTCCGCTCTAAGTGATGCAAGACGCTTGTGGTGCCAGTACTGCCACTATTGCCCTTGACTTCACCACCTTCACTACCCCATAAGAACAGGGAAGCAGATAGCTTTAGACCATGTATTAATATTTACATTTGTAGAAATTGTTCTCTGTATTGACATAATAGTACTGGAAAGAAAACCAGGGTATTATTTATTAAATTGTAAAATAAATTAGTAACTATGCCTTACCTCGTGCAATAGTCTAGGGGCAGCTTTTGTTACTCTGCTGTTTCAGGATAATTTAAATATTACTGGAGAGCTAGACAACCTTCACATTTTGTCACAGTTTAAGCAGCAATTAAAATGTGATTGTTTTGATTCATTACATTGTATTAAATTCTCAGTTGTATTGTTTGCAAAGGTGAACAAGCTAAATAATAGCTGTTTTTTTTTGTTTTGTTTTTTAGTTTGTTTGTTTTTAAACAAATCTGCCATCTGGTGGCCAGAAAGTAAAACTACTCTGTAATACGATTATTGTGCCTTCTATTCTTTCTTTAATTGACTTTGTGAGAACTAGATCCCAGGGTATTTATTATAAAACTGCACGTCAGACAAGTAAACATGATAAGCCTTATATGCTGTACCCACAGAAATTGTTTAATGAGCAGTTTTCTGCTGAGCTGCATTTCATTTCTTGATCATTACTGTTCAGGAAGGAAAAAAATGTATAAACAAAATCACATTATTAAGGAAAATAGAGTCTTAACCCACTGAGTGCTGAAGGGAAGAGCACATCAATGGCAAGATTGGAAGTTTCTGTAAGTAATTTATAAGTAACACATTGGCACACATATCTAATCCATATCGTATCCATATGCCCTCATTATGCATAGTTTTACTCCTTGATGTGGTCTGTGTCATATTTTCGGGAGCCGGGGGTGGAATTAAAAACAGATAGGACAGTGGCAATATAGTTACAAAAGTCACCATCAATATGTAAATTTACACTTTGTAAACTAAAAACACAAGCTAAATATTTCCCAGGAATGGACATAAGCATTAACTGCATCTTTGCAACAATTCCCCTATTTAGTGTATAGCATTTTTCAAAGTCGAAGCAGGTGAGGTGGGTCGAGTGTGGTTGAGAGACGGTGGTTTGAACTCAAATTTTAGTGTACAGAATCAATTTAACATTAAGTATACTATGGGGTTAATAATCAGTACTGTTTGTTAACTAAAATAAATGTGACTTTGCACATTGCACAGTGTACTTCACCAATTTGCCCTTCAGATGATAACGCTGAGTTTTCCAGAGGGAGTCCATAGTTTACTACAACTCTAAAGAATATATAGTGTGATGTGCTAAAGCTACATTTTCTGCCATATTCAGATAAGCAGAGAATAAAGAACTTTCTGAGCTTCATACTTACGGAGAGCCTCAGTGTTGGCCAGTGTATTAGAGCAGCTGGCACATACATTTGGATTGACTGTAAAAATGCTTATATTGAAAATGTGTGAATTGAAGGATGCTCTGGCATTTTATCAGCCTTCTGCTCCTGTTCCTGTTCTATCTCAGACCATGCTGCAACAGATCAACATCTGGAGCAAGGGATTGCATGGATGAATAGGAAAAAAAGAATTGTCTAGTTGGAAAATGTTTATTCTACATTAAAGAATCAAAGTAAAATATGAGCTGTTTTTGCCAACTTGCAGTTTGCTAGATTGTAATTTGTGTTGTAAGACTAATATAATACAGGATAGAATCAGACACTGCATATTATATGGAAATGAGGGCTAACTATATGGTTTGGCTGACATGGAAAGCCAGCAAACCCACAACTAGTTACAGTAATTAAACTTAATCTACCAAAATTGCCTGAATAATGACAGTCAAAATATTTTTATGTATCATTTCATTTTATCGGACAGAGTTTATTTCTCTGCACATAATAATAATAATAATAATAATGAAACAAATAATTGATTGTGCTGATTGTATCTTTATTGCATTGGAATATATGGTTAACATTCAGAATAGATGGTCTCACATTTGCACTGATTTTTCTATTTATGTGAATTCCCATTTTCGATACCAAGACATCTTTTCCAAACAGCGCTAATGCCAAGTGGGCAAAGTTTGACAAAAGTTAGGGCTTTAGTGTGATGCCCCACTTACTTGTCTTTCAGCACAGCACACTGCTTAGTCTCATGGATTCTTTAGGCTACTGGGTCTGTTGATCTCCTTTGTGGCACGTGGGCTGGTCCACACAAGCTCCTATAAGTGGGGAGGTATGTGTCAACTGACAGAAGGGCTGGAGGTTCCTGTGAACAGAAGATGGCATTACAGCCGCTCTGCTGTGTCACCCAGCACAAAAAGTACAGGAGTTTATGGTGGAAATATAAATTAACATGGTTTTCCAATTTATATGAGATAACCTCTGGCCTAACCTACTCAGATTTTTTGGTACTCCAGCTCTCTTTATTACTGTCCTTATTGGTTTACTACTTTTCTTCTTTTTTTATTTGCTTGCCCTTGTTACTATTGTGTCGGACCTTCATTACCTGCCTCTTAATCTCTGCCTCTGTATTGTTGGGGACCATAAGTTGCCTACCCAGACCCATGACCCATGTCATATCCTTCAATACTGCATTGGCTTTCATGTACAACCTATTTTTCATCCAAACTTTGCAGGTTGTGCTTGTGCCTCACTGCCATTGAACCCCCCAGCACTGTCTCCTTAATGGCAATTTCTGACTTAAGCATGATGATAAAGAAATAAAAAAAATTTACAAGGTGACACAATTCAATATTTTTTCTTGTTTAAAGCCCTTTTTTCTTTACAACAGATAAATGAGGCCACACTATGATAATAACCCTACTTTATTGCATTTATAATTTGTATTACCCTTTTGTTAGATACCTGCTTGTTAGAAATACCGTTTTTAATTGTTATTGTAAATATATTTTATAAGACTTACATAAAGATTTTTGTACTGATAAAATCAATTCACCACCTTGTCAACTGGTTAAAACTGGCAAAATAGTGGTAACAATTAAGCCAAAGGAGCAAAATTGAAAAAACTCTTCAACTCAGTCTCAGCTAAATTGGTCTAAAGGTTGCAACCCAATTATCATTTCTCCCCTTATCACTGCCCAGTGAATATAAAAATGTGTCAGTGAACTAAATATAAAGATTCATGGGGGCGTATTTACTAAACAGTGATTCATTGTTAATTAACACCTGAGAGGTAGGCATCCACATTGTTCGTGGTGGACATTTACTGAACATTTCGATGGACAATGTAATGATGTTCTATGGACCTTCATAGACCTAGCCACGAACACTGGTGTATGGGTTCTTTGTATGGACAAGTTAGAAAGATAACATGCTATTTTGGTTTAATTTATGCAGCTTGGTAGTCAGTTCACAACTCACTGCTTAGTGAATAAAGCCTATAAACAAAGGCCAAATAAGACAATAACAATTAGTAAAAGTTGGTTGTCCCGCCATAGGGTTGACTAATAATGCTAATTGCCTCAAATCCCCTGAAATGGTTTTGACGATATTTAGATTGCTTCGCTCATCTACGAGATATAGGTTATTAATATCTTTACTGCTGTTGTGTGTCACCCAGCCTATGTAATTTTTTGTTTGTATGTAATTGTAATGCTAGTGTATGCCATGTATTTCATGTTTTTTGTAATTATGTGATACTATTATTTATTATTGATTTTAACATCTGGTAAAGATGCATAATGGAATGTATTACTGGTACTACTAGAATGTCTTGTTTTGTATTGCTCGGTATTGTATATTTTTTCCATTTTCTGTAAATTTAAATTTAAATTTAAAAAACTAAATAAAAAATTTATAAAAATTAGGATTTCTGTCCTGAAAAATTGACAATATAATCGAGGGAACAGAAAATAAAAGGGCAGTAAAGGTTTCCTTGTTATGATGAGTATACGGGTCAGTGAGTTACACATTTTATTCAACATTTCTTTTCCTCTCTTTTTTTTCCCCCCATTCCTTTGGCTCTCTGGATTTATACAGTTACTTTGTTCAGAGCAAACTCTGACTTTAGTTGCTGTAGTAACATTCCGGGAACTGGGCCAAAAAAGAATTTTGATCTATTTTACATATCTACATTATTCTAGCTATATGACAAAAAGAGGTTCAAAAAGTCAAGGTTAATGCCGTTAGAATAGCATTTTGTTACATCATTTTGGGCAAAGTGCCACATGTCAGAGTAATAAAAGAACTATGTACAGGTGTGGTTCTTCAAAATGTTGCCAATTATGGGTGAAACTATATATCAAACTTTAATGCATTTGTGGGCATTAAATTAAAATCAGATACAGTCAGAAGTACCATTTACATAAACCAAAGTAAAGCTACGTACAAGATATCACTAATTAACATTAAAATATACATCTTCATGGATGCAATGAATCAGTCAGTTGTAAACACTTTTTTAATGCATAGTAAAGATAAATATTTCAATAAATGTATGTATTATTAAAAATTGAATCTGTATTGGAATATGCTTTATTTGCTCAAACATATAGGTAAACCGCGTGGTTACTGTTATAACGTGGCACTCCAATGGCTCCAATGGATATATCCAGGCAATGGATCTCGGTTTTGCTTCTGCATTATAAAATGGAAATTGTGCGAGATCTTGGGACTCAAATCACAGTTGCTAGAAAGAAAGTTTATTTGTTGAAAAATAAATTTGTCAGTTTTGTGGGCTATTTTAACCTACATTGCCATACAAGATTACATTATGTTTGTATTGTCTGTTTTTTATTTACATCTATACAGCCATGGGAAAAAGAATGTATACCCTCTTTGAATTCTATGGTTTAACATACCAGGAAATAATAACAATCATCTGTTCCTTAGCGGGTCTTACAATAAAAATACACCTCAGATTAACAGCAACACATGACATATTACACAATGCCATTTGCTCCAGAACAATTTAAAAATAATTGCACCCCTAGAAGTCCAGAGGCTGCTCGATGGCCTCCGGACCCCATAAAATAAATCAAAAATAAAAATAATGGGGCAGCTTGCAGCCATCAAATAAATAAATTAAATAAAAAATGTCCCTACCTACCCCACCCAGGTATGGGGGGATGATTCACCTGTAAAATAACAATCAGCCTTTGGGTGCCAGGGGTGGGCAGTTTATATAACACCAAAAGAGTGCCCTGTGAAATAAAAATTATTAACTGGCCAAGCGGTGATTATAAATATATAATTAATCAACCTAATCTATTGAAGAAATCCCGCTTCTGCAAAATAAAAATAACTTTCTATTTGTCAGCCAATCAGATTCCTTGAATCCTAGCTGTTTTTGAAAAGATAGCCAGTGGGGAAGCCGGAATGCAATTCAACTGATTGGTTAACAGATTAAATCAGCCAATCAGATACAGTTTATTTTTTTAAATAGAGAAAGATTTATAGATATGGAGCCCACTCTATTTATTTTATTTATTTTTTGCGGCAGCAGGATTTTTTTTCAGTAGATTAGGTGGATTAATGTTTTTTCTTTTTGGTGGCTCCTTTCCCAGGGCTAGAAGATGAGGATCGAGGGTGTCGCAGATTATTTCACAGGGCACCCTTTGGGTGCCAAGGGGTGGGCAGGGATTTTCCCTGATGGCAGCCCCAGACCCCAGTGGAATATTATTTTATGTATTTATTGAGTCTGGGGCGAGCAGCAGTCCCAGGCCCCTTGGGGCCTGTTTTTATTATTATCTAAGGAGTCTGGGGCCATTTGGGGCCTGTGACAAAATCTGTTTTAGCCAAATAGCTCTCAGGCCTGTTGAAAATGTGGGGGTTCAGGGCTACTTGCCTTAGTCTTCCATTTCTATTTTAGGGGCTGGGAACCATTTTGCCAGTTCCCAGTCCCCTGTATTATAGAGGGGCTAAGGGTATATTTTGATACGGGATGCTTCTAAGACTATGGTATCCAAACGGCACTTGAAATGCAGCATATTGTGAAGACGAATTTCGGGGATCTGTTAGATTCGGCTATTATGCCTGATCCGAATCTTTCAGAACAGATCGGTGCATATCGTGTAGACCCTTAATTGTACTGTTGTGAACTTTAAACATTTAACATGCTAACTGAGACCTGTAGAGTCTGAGCATTGCATGGTCTGACCTTGCGGTGACTTTGCTAGGACGTCCACTCATGCGAAGATTGGCAACTATCTTAAATGTTTTCCACTTTTAATAATATTTCTCACTGTAGAATAATGGACTTTAAATTGTTTGGAAATAGCCTTAAAACCCATCCCAGTTTTAACCCCTTAACGACAGGTGACGTGCCAGGCACGTCACGGCAAATCGAGGACTTGCCGACAGGTGACGTGCCTGGCACGTCATGCACTAAATGGAGTAAAGAAAGCGACCAGCGGTCGCTTTCTTTACTCTAACGGTGTTGCTACAATGCCTCTAGGTAGAGGCATTGTGCAACACCCCCCAAATGTGCAGGGGCACGCTACGATCACTCCACGGAGTGATCGTAGCAGCCATTTAAAAATGGCTGCGCCCGCTGCACACATGTGCTTAGAAAGCGAACGATCGTTCGCTTTCTAAGCATCTGCGGTGTTGTTAAAGTGCCTCGCCAGCGAGGCACTTAACAACACCTTCAGCTGCCCCAGAGCCGATGGTGGTCGCTCTCCTGAGCGACCCCATCGGCTCAGTAGAAGGGAACGCTGCCTATACAGGCAGCGCTTCCCTTCTAATGGCAAGAGCATCGGAAGTGAAAGTATTTCACTTCCGATCCTCTAGGGGGAGCCAATCGATGCCGGCACAACAGATCTATGTGATCTGTGTGCAGGCATGTATGGTAAGTGCTCTGATGAGCACTTATCATACTGTCAAAGGCAATATTAGCAAATATTGCCTTTGACAAGTATTGATCTGCCTCCCTCACCTTACTAGTTATAGTAAGGGAGAGAGACAGATCAGATAAAGTAAAAAAATAAAATAACATAATAAAAAAAATATTTAATAAAATTTTAAACACCAAGGGCTTTTATAAAAGCCATTTAACCCCTTCCCTGCCATTGATCGCTGTGTACGCAGTGATCATACACAGCAGCACATTTTTTGCTGTCTGCATTTTTTAGGGGTTCATTTTTTTTTTTACTGTAATTCATTACAGTATAAAAAAAAGCTCTTTTAAGAGAGATTAACCCCTTTCTTGCTGTAGATCACTGCCTAAGCAGCGATCTGACGCAAATGCAGCAATCTTGCTGCAGAAGCATTTTTAAATTTTTTTTTACTTTTTTATTACACCCGTCACGTGTTAATTATACCCGCTAGGGGACTACGTTTAACGTAAAAAAATTTTTTTTAGCTGTCTGACCGCATGTATAGCGATCAGTAACAGCTGATAAGTGACAAAGGCGGGTTGGCGTTTGCTTAGATGAGCATCACCATTCGTCTGGTTAGATCAATATTTGTAAATATTTGATCTGACCCGTGTAGATCTGCCTCCCTCTCACTTGAGTTTTAGTGAGGGAGGGAGACAGAGCTGTATAATGTAAGTTTTTAATTATAATATATTTAATAGAATTGAGACCCAAAGGCTTTTATAAAAGCCGTTTCCAGTATTTAACCCCTTCCCTGCAATTGATCGCTGTGTACGCAGTGATCTTACACAGCAGCACATTTTTTGCTGTCTGTGCATTTTTTTAGGGGTTATTTTTTTTTACTTTGATTTATTACAGTATATCAAAGGCTCTTTTAAGAGCTATTAACCCCTTCCTTGCCGTATATCACTTCCTAAGCAGCACATATGGTCACTTCCTAAGCAGCACATATGGTCACTGCCTAAGCAGCGCATATGGAGCAATCTAGTCGCAGAAGGATTTTTTTTGCTATCAGCATTTTTTTTGTCAGACTCGCTAGGGGTTAGTTATACCCACTAGGGGATTACGTGTATTCCTTTTGAAGCTGTCTGAACGCGTGTATAGCGATCAGTAACAGCCGATCAGTGGCAAAGGTGGTTTGGTGATTTCTCAGATGAGCATCACCATTCGTCTGGTTCGTAAATATTGTTCTGACCCATATGGATCTGCCTCCCTCTCCTCACTTGAGTTTTAGTGAGGGAAAGAGACAGATCTGTATAACATAATTTTTTAATTGTAATAAATTAAATAAAATGTAAAAAAATTGTGAGTCCCAAGGGCTTTTATAAAAGCCATACCCTTTGTATAGTGTAGTGTATTAACCCCTTCCCTGCCACTGATCACTGCACAGCAGAACCTTTTTTCTTGTCTGTGCATTTTTAGGGGTTAATTTTTTTGTACAGTACTACAAAGGCTCTTATAAGAGCTATTAACCCCTTCCTTGCTCTACATGTTCAAATTCCAAGTTTGAAAATCAAAAAGCGCACCTCTCAAATGTAGCCTTTCAACACCCAACAAAGCTGACAAAGCTATGCATGGGTGGTATCCCTGTGCTCGGGAGATGTTGCTGAACATATATTGTGGTATTGTTTGTCAGTGACACATACCGAAATATGTGAATTTGTGTCTAAAGTACAATGTATGTGGGAAAAAATACACAATAAAATGACTACCACAAACTTTGACAAAGGCTGGTGGTAGAATTGGTGCATGGAAAGTGTTAAAATAACACCATTTAAAATAGCCTAGGGTGTCTACTTTTACAAAATATATACTTTTTGGGGTAAAATACACTGTCCTACTTTAAAAAAAAGTCCCAAATGAAAGATGCGCTCAGGCTGGCTACACGTCAATATTCCAAGTTGAAAATGCGCACCTTCACAATGTGGCCCTTTTAGCCCCCAAACAACCCAACAAACCTATGCATGGGTGGTATCCCTGTACTCAGGAGATGTTGTTGAACACATATTGGGTTATTGTTTGGCAGTGACACATACCAAAATCTGTGAATTTATGTCTAAAATACAATATTTGTGAAAAAAAAACACACAAAAATTACTACCACAAACTTTGACAAAGGCTGGTGGTAGAATTAGTGCATGGAAAGTGTTAAAATACCACCATTTGAAACAGCGTAGGGTGTCTACTTTTAAAAAATATATGGGTTGATGGGGTAAAATACACTGGCTGCTTTCAAATATGTCCCAAATGGGACATGGGTGCAGGCGGTCTGCATGTCAAAATTTCAAATTGGAAAACCAAAAACTGCACCTCCCAAATTTGGCCTTTTACCCCCCAAACAATCCAACAAACCTATGCATGGGGGGTATCCCTGTACTCAAGAGATGTTGCTGAACACTTATTGGGGTGTTATTTGGCAGTGACACATACCAAAATCTGTAAATTCATGTCTGAAGTACAAGGTTTGTGAAAAAAAAACACAAAAAAATGACTACCACAAACTTTGACAAAGGCTGGTGGTAGAATTAGTGCATGGAAAGTGTTAAAATACCACCATTTGAGATAGCCTAGGGTGTCTACTTTTAAAAAATATATGGGTTGATGGGGTAAAATACACTGGCTGGTTTCAAATATGTCCCAAATGGGACATGGGTGCAGGCTGTCTGCATGTAAAAATTTCAAGTTGGAAAACAAAAAACTGCACCTCACAAATTTGGCATTTTAGCCCCCAAACAACCCAACAAACCTATGCATGGGTGGTATCCCTGTACTCAGGAGAAATAGTAGAATCTATTTAGCATGTTTTTTCGTTCGCTATTGTCGATGAGGAGAAGTTGTTTCAAATAAAAACAAAGAAATTTGTGTATTTTTTTTTTTTTTACCATATTTTATTATTTTTTTTTAATAATATGATAAGATATGATCAAAAATATGGCATCCATAGAAAGCCCTTTTTGTCCCTATAAAAACAATATTTAATATGTGTGGGTACAGCAAATGACGAAGAAGAAAATTACTGCTAAACACAAACAGCACAGAAATGTTAAAATAGCCATTGTCCAGAAAGGACAAAAATGTTTCAAAGGCTCTGTCCTTAAGGGGTTAATGGGCAGCAACAATTGCTTCTCTAAGATCATTGCTGATTTCTAGCAATGTAATCTTAGTGCTGGGGTAAATGCTAGGTGCTGGGGCATGTCCTGTGAGTGCAATCTATGTGCTGGGGAAAGTCATGTGAGTTCAAACTGCAAATTGGGAAAAGTCATGTGAGTGCAATCTGTGTGCTGTAGTAAGTCCTGTGTGCTCTGGCAAGTCCTGTGAATGCAGTTTGTTCTGGGTGCTGAGCCAAGTCCTGTGAGGGTCATATGAGTGCTGGGGTAAGTCCTGGGATAAGTCAATATTTTATAGAAACAAAGAAACATAGTAACATAGAAATTTAGGTTGAAAAAAGACACGTCCATCAAGTTCAACCCTTCTACCTATCATTCCCGCTTTTGATCCAAAAGAAGGCAAAAAAGAAGGAAGCTATTTAGAATTTTCAATTCCTTCTTGACTCCAAATGCAATCAGACTTCTACTTGGATCAAGAAGCTTTATTATTAATGCTTATTCTATTATTAATAGCCCCGTATGTTCTCCAGACCATTTTTAAATGCATCTATTGTAGTTGATAACACCACCACTCTTGATAGTGAGTTACATAACTTTATTTTCCTTACCATAAAGAATCCCTTCCTTTGCTGTGGATGAAATCTTTGCTCTTCCAGTCTCAGGGGGTGACCTCTTGTTCTTTGTACATTTCAAGAAAGAAAAAAAATATATCCGCAAATATTTCTTGCACTTTTTTGTATATAGTACTACAAACTTTTAAAGCTCAGATATCAGATATTGGGCCCGATTTATTTCCACAAAATATCACTTATTACTGGTTTTTAACTAAACAATTTCTATTGCAGTCTATGGGATTAAGTTGAAAAGACCTCATGATTGGTTAGACACTTTGCATAGAAAACAATGGAGTTATAAGGACATGGGGCCTTTAAAAAAGTGATTCCTTTAGCATCTCTCATTGTTCTACAGGAACTGCAATGATAAAAATACATAAATCTCCATGGCTACACATATAGGAATTCAGAGTTTAAACCAGAAGGGGCTTTGAGGCACATATCACTGTACTAGCTCAAGATCACTTAGTTAATCCTATACCTGATATATTGCATACCTCCCTATTTTGTATCCAAAAAACCCTGTCCCTAATTCCCTCCTGTATGGTCAGTGTATTTTGGCTTCCTGCTGCCCTAGGTATTACTAAATTCTGGCATCTCTAGTTATCCACTTTATTTGTTTTGAATTTTACCATTTGTTTTTTAAAAAGTGGATAAATAGAACCATATTTTAAAAAATCCACAGGACATGCCCCAGTACCCACATTGCACACCCGGCACATGCCCCATCACCCACATTGCAGACCCATAACTTACCTCAATACCCCAGGAAATGCCCTATCACCCACACTGCACATGCCCCATCACCAACATTTCACACCTAGGACTTAATCTCATCACCCACATTGCATACCCAGGACTTACCCCAATACCCCAAGACATGCCTGATCCTCTATATTGCAGACCCAGGACTTACCGCAGCCAGCAATCACAGCTGCCTGGTGTCTAGTGGTGGGCAGCATGATGTCTGTGTGTTGCCCAGAGGCACAAACATACTACCATGCTGCCTCTCACTCTCCCTGTGCATCTTTTGAGGTCAGAGCACAGGCAAGTCACATGACAAGTGTAACAGCTTGCCTCCCAACTGTCCCGCTTTTTGCAAGACAGTCATCCCACCCTCATGGAGAGTTCTACTGCAGAATCCTAATAACCATGGTAATCTGCATAATTTATTGGATGCCCATCAGATTTAATTGGTTTATATTTTATGTTGATTAATAATAAAAAAAGGTAGACAAGTAATTTCCTAGAAACAGGATGGCAAACAGCATTGGGTAATTTCCTTCTAAAATATACTGTTTTAAACCAAATCCTAAAGCTTTTTCCACAGTACTATTTTTCAGTTCCAATTCCACGAATGGCTACTCTGCCCATAGTGTCAGAAGGAAAAATACATATGTATACAGAACAAGTACAATTAAAATATATAATATTATATTACATGTATTTGCTGAATGAAATTTGATTAACTGCCATCAATCTGCAGAATAAAACATTCAAATCAAGACTATGTTTTCTTAAAATGAAGTAACATTACGCTTTATTAAATAGAATTCACCTCCAGAAAAATGACTGAACCACAACTAATTAATCTTAATAATTAAACTGCTGGAGGTTAAGAGCACTAAAGTGAATGTAACATCCATAACAAATTTATTGGGTCAGGCGCTTTCTAAAAAAGTAAATTCTATCATTTATGCACTTCATTAATAACCATTTGCTTGACATATGTTGGAACAAGATCAGAGGGTTTTTTTCAGATATATTTAGTTCACTGATCTGAAACAGCATACTCTTGCAGCTAGACTGATCAGCATTATAATAGAATACTAAATGTGCATCTTTCGGCAAATGCTGTAATATCAAAAGCAATATCTGCCTCACAAAGTCTTGCACATCTCATTATTTTTAGGATGTATGTCATTATTATATATGTGCTAGTACATGTCTTACTAATTTACCTTACATTACATTTATTTATATTGTGACAACAATTTATGTAGAGCTTGGTACAGAAGCCCTAGAGGGGAACTACATACTATGCTTGGCCAACAGAGACAGACTGATACATGAGGTAGAGAGGTCAAAGAAGAAGTGGTGGTAGTAACTATATTTGAACACAGTTGAATCTAGGTGAGTTTGGCCAGAGACTGATTAATAGGTGTCCTCATTGGTTGGATAGTATGTTTTCTCATTATTAACAGTATTTGGAGACAACTAGGTGGGTATTGCTAGAGGTTAATTAATTGGTGTTCTAGTGCATTTAATATTATTTTTCCTTAGCAGGTCATACACACACACATTGTCTCTATCACACATACACACACACACAGTCTCTATCACACATACACACACACATAGTCTCTATAACACATATACACACACTGTCTCTATCACACATACACACACACACTGTCTCTATCACACATACACAGACACACACATAGTCTCTATAACACATACACGCACACACTGTCGCTATCACACACACACAGTCTCTATCACACATACACACACAGTCTCTATCACACATACACATATAGTCTCTATCACACATACACACACACATTGTCTCTATCACACATACACACACAGAGAGAGATTATCACACATACACACAAACAGTCTCAATCACACATACACACACACACACAGTCTCTATCACACATACACACAACGTCTCTATCACACATACACACAGTCTCTATCACACATACACACACACATAGTCTCTATTACACATACACACACACTGTCACTATCACACATACACACACACACTGTCTCTATCACACACACACAGTCTCTATCACACTCACACACAGTCTCTATCACACATACACACACACATTCTCTATCACACATACACACACACACACAGTCTCTATCACACATACACACAGTCGCTATCACACATACACACACACACTGTCTCTATCACACATACACACACAGTCTCTATCACACATACAGACACACTGTCTCTATCACACATACACACACACTCCGTCTCTCTTTCACATTTACAAACTCCGTCTCTCTCTCACACACACTCCATACCTCTCTGTCTCACACACACTCCATCTATCTCTGTCTCACACTCTCTGTCTCACACACACTCCATCTCACTCTGTCTCTCTCTGTCTCACACTCTCTCTCTCACACACACTCCATCTCTCTCTGTCTCACACACACTCTGTCTATCTCTGTCTCACACACACACTGTATTTGTCACACACACACACCTAGACACATTGACACACAGATATGTATAACCATTTACACACACTCACACACATACACTTACCCAAACATCCTTACATACACACCTATACACCCTGACACACACGCACTTACACACATTGAGACACACACACAGTCACACTTACATGCAGATACTTACACACATTGATACACTTACTGGCAGACACTTACACACATTTCTTCTATTTTTTTTTCCATTCATTTGTTTTTAATAAACAACTAATTATACTGCTGGTCCTCCTCCCTGCTTAGTTACCTTTATTTGCAGGGAGGAGGATGTTTCTCCAGCAGCAGCATACCTCCATTCAGGTTCTTCTTCGGTGACAACCGGCGTGCAGCCAATCTCAGAGTGCGATGGGGGCGGAGCTTGCATCCGTCGCGCTGTGCTCAGAGTGATCAGGAGGTGCGGTTACCGCAGGATAGAGCTCCCTATTGCACCTCTCCTCCCGTGCGCCCAGGATCGCCAAACCCCCCTCCTCCCTTTAAAAAGTTTCAACGATAGCCCTGGAGTCTTGGGGCTAAAGTATATTTTAGCCCCAGAGTCTCCATTCGGGGCTATGCAGCGGATAGAACTTAAATGCAAAGGGGAAAAGAGAGATAGGCATGTCTATTCAATAAAGAGAGAATTGCAGGGAAGTGAGATGGGAATTTCAACCTTAAGGCCAAATTAGCAGAGCTGGAAAAATTCTTCCATTCAGCTGCACTGGAGAATTTTTCCAACTTGTCTACTTTGGCCTAAAGTTTGAAATTCCCATCTCAATTCCTTGCAATTCTCTGTTTATTAAGTAGAGCCTTAGATGGTAGTTCAATGGAAGCCTGGGATCTAAGATTTTTTCAGTATAGGTTTTTTGGCATATGTTCATACTCATGATGTCAGTGCAGATATGTATACAATATTTATTCATGGTTTTATTTATTTAATTCTAAATGAATATATGAAACATAAAGGCTGCTCAGTTTTATGTACCATAATATTATCTTTTATTCTGGGAGCAGTAGGTCCCATCTACATTAGTTCTTAGAAGGAACATCAATTTAAACATATGCTCTTATCTCTGCATCTGCAAATGATTTGTACTTGATTGGGTTTGCTTTCAAAAACCAAGCTACATGCTAGTGAGGTACTTCATATGTACTATATATTTTAAAATGATATGTTATGTTATTTAGCTGGCATTACAACATTCAAAGGGATATTTTGTCTATCTCTGAGCCATCCTCTTCTCAATGGCTATGGATTCCACATGAGGTAACATTGGCACTTAAGGAGAGAAAAGGTTCCTCTTTTATCAATACTGCTGTCCACATTAAACCAAATAGTACATCTTTTTTCTTGTCTATTTTAGAAGTGTCTTGCTGAATTGTTTCATATATAACATCACAAAGACTTTTTATATTTAACCTTAACAGGACATATTGATAGTGACACTTGTAGTGTTTCTGTCTGATATTTATCTGGCCACGGATTACCAGATGTCCACTTTAGACTTAGACAGTCCAGGCAGTGCTTCACATTTGCATTTGTTTGTTTGTAGGGGAGGATGCTGTGATGTTTTTCACAGAGTCCAGTATGTTAGTCAGCACCACCTTTAATTAGTCATGTTGCACTTCATAAAGCACTGTATTGGATAAGATTGCATTGGTATTAGGTTAAAAGGTAAGAATTCACACATGCACACAGAAAAACTCCATTATCAGTTATTTTGTATCAAAATTTCCCAACACAGTAAATTAGAAATATTCGGATTTGGTTGGTGTGTAAGAGAGCACCAATACTTTATATACACAAATGAAGCATTTACCTGAAACTGAATCTACACAGCCATGTGTTTAGTGATCCATTAATTGTGTAGAAGACGTTTCTCACCACAGTGACACCATTACGTTAGATAAAGTAGAATTAGTGCACTAGTGTTCTCCTTTGGAAATTTGTTAACAATTGGATGGTGACTTCTTTACGTCTAATACGGTACTGATATTAAGTTATCCGATCACTCACAATGGGTGTATCTATGGATTGTAATGGGCCTCTTTAATAATTAGCTGTTTTATTCATAAAAAGATAGAACTGCACGGAACTGAGAAGGGATTTTTAAAGCTAACATCAAAGTAGCCAAGTTAGAAACATTCTCCCATTGAGTTGCATTCAGCAGACCTAAGAGTCTGTGCCTAAGGTTATTGTCCCATTGAGTTGAATTCAGCAGACCTAAGAGTCTGTGCCTAAGGTTATTCTCCCATTGAGTTGAATTCAGCAGACCTAAGAATCTGTGCCTAAGGTTAGCAGCAATATTAATCGAGCCCTGGATCTTCCTCATTAGTAAATAGAGTCAATAATTCCAATGCAATGTGTATCCGTTTGCCAGGAATAGACACAAGCCATAGAGTTGTTCTGCTCACCCACTAACTGCTTAGTTATTTTTAATATTTCTTGGTCATTTTTTAAAATATTTTTTAATTTTTATTTATCAGGTAGAAGCAGCGGACTCTGATACAGAAAGTAAAGGACTTCGAGAATATCATTCTGTTGGAATTCAGGTCGAAGATGAAAAACGGTAAATAGACATGCAAATATTTAATAGAGATTGTTAAAGAGCTACTATTTTTTCCACTTGGGATTCTAACATGGTTCACTTCTAGGTTCCTTCTCCTTATTATATTTTTAAAAAGGGGAAGTCAGTAACTAACAGACCCAAATAGTTGTGAAGGGCAGTTGGTCACTCTTATTGGTTGAGCACTCGCTGCACCATCAGTTGAGATACTGTAAATCAGTGTAATACCATGTTTGCAAACGCCGTGCTACATTTTTTTAAGTAAAAGTAAAAAAAAAAAAAGAAATGGTGCTTTTTTGGGGAAATTCAGAAATAGCCATGTTCATAAAGTATAATCTTATTGCTGTATTGGTTATTATTCCTCAATAATCACTACATATGTGTTATTTTAGTTATACAACTCATGTTATCCTTAGTTAAAGAATTGGTTAAGGATCATGGGAGTGGTAGTAAACAGTCCCAAAGGGGTTGCCAATGACCTCTAGCATTTTTATGAATACAAATGTTATGTTATTCCATAAAAGTATAACGCTTTCTAAAAGCCATTTGTTTTATTACTTTTATTATATTTTTCAGATATTTAGTTTTAGCATGCTTGGTAGCATCAGGGCAAGTGCAGACTGTTTCAATTGTACTTTTTCAGACAATATAGGCATTTTCCAATTGTGTAGTGACACTCTTTGATATTGAAGATATTGAGCATCACTAGGAAACAAAAACAAAGTAGAAACCACTACACCCAGGAAGCTTCAGAAAACTTACTTGTTTTGTTAACTTTTGATTGAAACATACTGTAATTGTTTTCAAAATTAGCATGATTATGATTAAGTAGCAAATTTTGAATTGGTTATGTATGCCTGGGAGAACGGTCTTTAATATTGTGCTAAAATCATCAAACGATTAAACATGCATGTGTAAAGTAGATTTGATAAATATGTCTTCAATCACTTATTCTTTGCTCTGTTGTGTTTAGGCAAGGACGTTTTAAGCGTTCAAACAGTGTGACCGCAGCTGTGCAGGCTGACCTTGAGTTAGAAGGGTTCCCAGGACACATCACAATGGAGGACAAAGGTCTACAGTTTGGATCTTCTTTTCAGAGACATTCAGAGCCTAGCACTCCAACTCAATATGGTGCAGTAAGAACAGTACGGACTCAGGGGTTGTTTAGTTACAGAGAAGACTATAGGACGCCGGTTGACACATCAAATTTACCACCACCTGATCCATGGTTAGAACCTGCACATGAAGCAGTGGATTCTGGTAGAATATCTCCCAGTCGACAAGATGGCACATGGTTTATGAAGCTGCTCCACGCGGAAACAAAAAGAATGGAAGAATGGTGCAAAGATATGGAGAGAGAAGCAGAGGAAAATGACCTTTCAGAAGAAAGTAAGAAAATATTTACGTTATCTTTTATGTTTTGCTCTATCTTGTAGTAAAGATGTTTCTTTGGGAATTCATTTTTCTCAATATCAAATATTTCAATTTGTTGTAAAAACTGTGCTGTACCATTAGTAAAATACTTTTTAGACTTTACACACTGGTTAATAATAAATACAAACAAAATTATAAATTATATTAGTCCCAACATTCTCAGTACAAGCATTAGCACAATTTAATGCAATTGCCAAACCTTGTAATGTAAAATCTAACACATTTTTAAGGGACATTTTTAAAATATTATTATTATAAGTATTAGTCCTTGTGCATAGAAAAGAAGAGGGAAACCCCTCTAGAAGATTATAGGATTACAATCTGCTTGTATACATCGGTTATTTAATATTGAGTAGCTATAATGAATATTACTGCTTGAACCCTTTGCAAACCTTCCCTGCTGACAGATGGCATCTATTATACTTTCTAATGTAAACAAACTACGGCAGCTTAATAACATCACATTAATATGCTGTTTAAATCAAAGGCCCGGTGAAGAGTTTAGGTTTGTAATTGTGCAATGGTTTCATGATAAACAGTTTCAGGCTTCTTAATCCCATGGAGAGAATTGACATTTGAATTATTTATATTTGTAGATTTGTGTCAGAGCTTTAGATTTATAGCCAGATCATGATAATATGCATTTATTTAATTTCAATTATGCGTACATTTATAATCTGATCACACGTCGACATCAAAGATTTCATTTTGGGGGCAAGTGTAATCAAAAATGATAAAATGAATCAAAATATAATACATCAGTCATTCTGTTGGAACTTATGTCTTAATGACTAAAGAAATGCTCCTCTCCTAATTATTTCCTACCATCACCAACTATATATGGAAGTAACTGACATGTTCCATGTCCCTTTGATTGGCTTGGGTCTTTTTTCACAATCGGTAGAGCCTGCATGTATGTGACTCACTAATAGCTCTCACATATACTCAGGTGCATTAAAAGGCAGGCCTGGGCATCCACTACTAGTAAATGATAAGCAGGCTCTCTCTCCATTTGGTTTAATTAGACCTAGGCCGAATGTAGGTATGATTCCGTCCCATGCAGATAGTGTGTATAGCTGGTGAGGAAGATAGGTAAATAACTTATATTTAACAATTAAGTAAAAAGAATGACTTAACTCTTTATTTTCATTCATTTTATATTTCCTAACGACAGTTAAGAATAAATTTGCATATACATTGTGAAAAAACTGAACCTTTTATTTTTTCTTGTGCTTACTTGTTTTTATACATCTAAAAACCTATGTTTTAGCTGGTTTCTTATATTTCAAACTTCATTTCACAAATTGTTGTTATATGTTATAGGTGTTCTAATTATTTTCATAGTGGTAAAGACAAGTGTTTTTTTTTTTCTATGGTCACAAGTGAAATAAACAAGTGGCCAAGCATATTTTTTTTCTTCAAGATTTTTCATATTGATAATGGGAATGGCGGCTTCTTTGAGCTACTGGTACAGAAATTTCCTGTGCTACAAATACTTATTTGCTAAATTATTAGCTAAATTAAATGCAGACTAGCACAGTAGGTCGAGTTTATTATTTGGATTTTTGTAAAGCTCTGGCACAGAGGGATATCAGCTCTAGTCTGCTCACAAGGGCTGGTAGGCCAAAAAAATATAGAGGTTCTGGATCCGTCATGCAGAAGAGGCGACTGGCCTTGCATACAGGGAAAGTCTATATGGAAAGGTCTCTTTTGTAATGGCAAAAGTGATGACAATTAACATGTGAGTAGTTTCCAAGTACATACCATCATATAGGGCAGGCTGTTTAGGCTTGTTTTGTGAGTTTCTGGTTAACACTGTTCCAGAAAGGTAGTATACCACAATATAGCTATTATATGTGTGGTGTAATATTTTTTTGAGGAGGGACATTCCCTAATGTTATGCTTGTGTGATGGGACAATATTTTGTTTGTAAAAATGTCTGAACTCTAAAGAACAAAAAGTCACAATTTGGGGAGGGATCTTTATGTGGAATCTATTCTAATAGCAGTTCTCTTTATGTGACATTTAAAGTCTAAAACACCTAGAAGAACATCAGCTGCTCTTTAATATAATACAAGAGAAAATAAAGCTGAGACATGTTATATTTGAATAAGTTAACCCATAATCTGCTAGAGATGTTACTGAGTAAAGCTGCAGGGCATTACATGTGTGTTAAATATCACGTTCCATAATGGCTCTTACAATATTTTATTTCCTTTTAAACAGATACAGTTGACAAAAGGTCATGTGGCAAATGTAACCTTTTCAAATGAGTTGACATCACTATTAGGTCACTTTGCTTATGCTTTGGTTAGAGACATGTATTCCCTTGAAGCAAGGTCTCAGTATCCTTTTCACATTTGTTTAGTAGCATTATAGTTATAAATATTATCTAATGACACATTGATATAAGTATGCTTGACTTTTTAACAACAACACATGCATTATAGGATTAACTCCTAACATTATCCCCCAGAAACACGGGATGCCTGGGAGTGAACCAGAACTTTTGCTCAAAATTTCTACTACTGCTGTGCATGAGCAGTATTTATCCTCTGGTGTCCAAAACATTGTGATATGGGGAGCCTAGTCTCTAACCTTACTCAAATTACTTGTATTCCTGTATACTATGAAATTACAATTCATATTCTTTCTGTATTGAAAGCTTTGTTATATCAGTAGGTGGGGGCTGTCATCAATGTATTCTCATCTGTGCATATGATGGTCACATACCATCATTTTAGACTATGGCCTAGCAATTCTGATTAGCTTAGAACACCAATAAACTAATCAAAATACAACTTTGATTTCAAAAATGTGTCTGTGTCACAACCTGGGATCACAGACCAGGGAGGAGCCGCATTGAAGGGCTCTGTGGGGTCTGTCTGCATCCCACGATCCATAACTATGGACTGGATGGAACTCTCTGACAGGACTGGTAGTGGAGACTGGCAGCTGAGACAGGACAGATAGCCAAGGACAGGATGCAGAGACTGGACTGGCAGCTCTCTAAGCAGGACACGGGCCTGGATAACTGTGACGGGTATGAGGAAGTGGAACCTCTTTACAGAGTAGGCATAAATTATTATTACAGGTATATATTAAAAGAACAGCATTCTTCTGCCTGAAAGAAATCCACCTTATTGTTGAGCCACAGGTTTAATTTCTCCAGGTCTTTTGCACTCTGTCGATTACTAATACACCGAAGCGTAAAACCCAGATGAGATAGGATCACATGAACAAGGCAAACAGAATGGTCAGACACGCAAAGGTCAAGGCTGGCAGCAAACAACAAAGTCAAGGCAGAAATAGGTCTGGACAGGTAGCAAACAGGAGTGGTAAGGACAAGCAGAAAATAGAAAAATAACAAGTATGCTAGCAAAAGGTTCAGAGGGTCTATTACAGGCAGCAACCAAAGTAATGCAAAGGCGCTGATAAGCTGCAGGTTTAAATAGGGATGCGCTCAGGTAAACGAGGCAGCTTACACAACAGGAGGAGAATGCAAACACTAGAATAGCGACCACTAGAGGCTGAAAAGGAAACAGCCACAAAACCTGAATACAAACATACAGGAGCCAGGGAAATGGGGTGGAACCTTGACAGTCTGTCAGGTGTTTTGTGTTTCTCATTCTCTGATATCTCTAAAACATAAGGGCTTTTTGTAGAAGGGATGCTAATAACAGTAAAGTCCAATTAAGTATATTCATTTATTTGTTATCAAATAAAACCATCTACAGAAAACATTACTCTAAACTTTAAACAGATATATTTACATAACGCAAACAATAAATCCAACATTTGTAGGAACATCTTAGGGAAATTATAAACTAAATTGTAAAGACATACTGACACATAGGGTAAGGTGAGACCTGGTGACAAACTTACCATCTATGTAGGTGTGAGTTAATGATGGAAATTCTGAATTGTGTGAGTATTTGGAAAACAGATGTAAATAATTCTGAAATAAATCAATCTAATTTCTCTTCTATATCCATATCATGTATAGTACTTCCCTGTACAAATACTTTTATTAAAGCACCAGCATATTCCACACTGCTGTACAATGTACAAATAGCAGGTATGACTTTCCTATATTACTCATACCTGCCAATTTCTGCCCTGCCAAATCAGAACACCAGGATCAATGCTTGGGAGGCTGAGTGTCACTCACACTGACAGCGCTACTGCGCAGTGCTTTGGAATGAAATTTGAACCACGAGGTTGCGGTTCTAAATTGGGCTGTCCCGCATACACCATGACAGTTGTGAGGTCTGATATGACCTTCTCTGTATCATTATGTAGTATTTTGACATAAGGCAAATCTGCCAAAGGTTGTTTATTCCAGAAGCTGAACTTGATACACTAGGACAGAATAGACAAACCTTTTAATTTTTGTTTTGTTGTTTTTAACTTTATTGTTCTCACTTTTCTTTGTGTAAAATGCAAAAAAGCAACAACACATAATAGGCAGATTATTGTTATAACTTCAAATCTAGAAGACTACATTGTTGCACTCTGCACACATCAGTCAGCTTAATGTCACATTGTACGATGTGTGACCTCCATGATATAATCGTAAAACATTTTTTTCACTGCACATGGCATGTTTCAAATCTCTGATATTGGCTTTTACTACAAGCACTGGAACTGTGCAATGAGAAAACGAGATGGGAGTAATTTTTTTTGAGACAGAGGGAATGCAGTTGATGCCTTTGTTTGCTACATTTTTGAGACATTTTTCTCATACAGGCTCCAGTAAAATATTGGAGAGATGAGTTTTATGCTCAGTAGAAACTGCTAGTCTAATTTATAAGTAATTTTAACATATAATAAATACAAGTAATGAGGGGTAAGTCATCTTGAAGTGAGAGTAGTCCTTTAAGATTCAAAAATAACTAATAAAGTTGGATGATTTGTTAATAGTTAGAAAACAACCCAAAGTATAAGTTGGCAAATAACTTTAATCTTAAGATGTTACATTCTAAAGTTCTTGTTTAAAAATTTGAATGATCCCTTATAGTGCTTGAACACTGTTTTAAAAATACAGTTCTGCTCACCACGTGAGCATTGACAAAAGGTAACGTTATTGTTGAATTGTTATAAAGTATGAGTTGTGATGTAGTCATTTTTCAACCTTTTCTCTTAAAGTCCCATTCCTGTGTTCAGATCTAGGAAAGATCCGGAGTGCCGTCGGCAGTGCTCAGCTCCTCATGTCTCAGAAGTTCCAGCAGTTTTACTGGCTCTGTCAGCAGAACCTGGTAAGTTCACAATCTCACTTTTCAAATGAAATCCGATATGAATTGGAGCTTGTCTCTTTCCAACATGCATTATCAGTCTTCTGAAGTTAACTGTATTGTTACAGTGCTTTACAGTGAGTTCAATGCATTGTTAAAAATACCTCAGTGCTTTACAATGGGTTAAATTCATTGTTATATTTTTATGACTGTTCAATTAAAAAACACACTGCTTGAAAAAAATAACACTAGAACAATCTATATATAAATCGATGTATAGTCAGTGAGCCTCCTACTATTTTGAAAAACTTAGTCTTGTAGTTATTGCGATTATCTATTCTGTTAGATGGTCACACTTTTACCTAACACTGTTCTCTTTCTGGCCCTAGGAGTCCATCCTCTCATACTATTTATTTCCCCATTTTGAGTAACTTGCTACATTGAGAATTGTGTATATGTGTACAGTAGCCATAAGCCTTAGATTCTGCCTTGTTACAGAAATACAATGAGATATCTGATCTGAATCTTTGCCATACTATGAGTTCCAAATTGAAAGTATTCATGTAATTTTTTTTTAAATTTCTTTTTAAAATTTTACAGTCATGTGGACAAATCTGGAAAAATGATATTTTAACGATCCTTGGGGTCATATGTGAAGTCTCACTTAAAGTTTCTTAGAAAAAGCTGTTGATCTAAATTGTTACATAATTGGACATCACAAAGTGTCATCATCCTACTTTCTTTTACGTTTATTTTTAATATCTTTCAGTTGCAGGATGATGAGATAATTTTCTTCCTAAAGTAGCACACCAGCCAAAAATATAATAACACTACAGTGTAGGAGTTTCACTCTGTTTCACTCTGTTTCATCAGTGCATGTAATTTATTTCATCCAATAGAATTATTAATTGCTGCTCGCTATTTCTTTTCATATGCAAATGCATGAAGATTTCACTTAGCCCTAATTGGTTGGAGATTTAACTCCACCCAATTGCTGTTCTCAGAAAAAAAAAATCAGTGCAGTACTTAGTTACCCATTGAGATATTGAAAGCAAGACAGAGACTGGCTAGGGTGAATCCAGCATTCTCAGGAAATGACAGTTGACTCTTATTGTAGTGGTTAACTGTCATTCTCCTTTTTCTTTTTTTTTTTTTTTTTTTTTTTCTTCTTTAGCCATCAGACAATTATTGTTTCTCAGATTCCTCTTGATTGAAAGTTCAATCGATTTATTTTTAATTGCATCCTTTGGCCATTTTATTTATTACCAAATTGTTATTTCCATAGTTTCTATTGGTCTTCTTCTTTTTTTCTTCTTTCATTTTTAATATATAATCTTTTTCTTTATTATTATGTGATAGACATACACAAATTGGTAAAATTCCCAATTTACTTCCTTGAAGCAATTAAACTAAAACATACAAATCGAGTTGAGTTCAATGTAATCAAGTATTTTCTATGATTAATTTCTATTCCTATTTTGTCTCAATCTCTCAACCAATCCTCATTCATTCCGTTCAGGGGGATACAGAGAGCAGGGGGGGGGGGGGGGGGGGTCTTTGGATGAGGGAGTCAGTCCGTCTAATAGTTGTTATAAGTTTTCCAAGGTGCCCAAATTTGATGGAATTTGTCTAATTGGTCTAACTTTTGGTAAAAAGCTACCTCCATTTTGTACTGGAAGTCTATTTGCTGCTTAACCTCTGACCATTGGATACCTCCTTTCTTTTTCCATTGTCTAGCTATGCATATTTTACTCGCTAGTAGTATATGCAAGGTGAGTATTCTCTGATACTTATTTCCAGTCAGCTGGATGTTAAAAAGAAAGGATTCTGCTCCAAGACTAAAGTTAAGGCCCATCAAGCTACTCAATAGATCTTGAAGCTTCAGAATGGTAGGTTTTAGGTATGAGCAATGCCACCAGATATGGGACAGTGAACCTATTTCTCTGTCACACCTCCAGCATATGGGGGTTAAGTCTGAGTTTATCCTATGTAATCTAGTTGGAACTAGGTACCACCTTGTGTTGATTTTATACTGTAGTTCCCTAAGATTTATACTGTGTACATTTTTTAGCAACAGTGATATTGCGTGCGCCCAGTCATTATATGTAAGGCTTACTCCTAGATCATTCTCCCATTTAATCCATGGAGTTGCCCTCTCGGGTGACTGTAGATTAGACAAAAAATGGGATACACTCGACACTATTTTTTTCTTTAAATGTTTCGCTATTAATTCCTCTAATGGTCCCCTCTCAAGTGATATTTTCCCAGAGAGATAGTGTTTCACTCTCAGATAGTTGAACAATTCCCTTGGTGGGAGATTCCAATTAGCCTGCAATGTATCAAAGGAATGCATTTCGCCTTGGGGTGCTAAGTCAGTTAGACTTTTAATATTCTTCAATTTCCAATTTTTTAAATCAATATTTCCTATGTCAAATTGCAAGACCTCAATTGGGGTGTCCAAGGGGATTTGATTTGATCCTCCAGAGATACTTTTCTTTAGGTCTGCTATGATGGTACAAAGATGATTCAATATTGGATTTTTAAAAAGACATCTCCTATCCCTCAATCTCTGGCTCCAGAGCAGATCGAAAGGCTCAATCTGTCCCGTATCTAATCTTTCAATTTCCAGCCATCGTGGGACTATGTTTGAGGAATTGTCCCAAGCTAGGGTGTGCGCAATCATGGAAGTGTTATAAACAAAATGTATGTTAGGGAAAGATATACCGCCTGATTTATTATCGCGTTGCATTAATTTTAAATTAACTCTAGGTTTCTTATTCTGCCATACAAAATTCACTAGTAGTTTATGTATATTATTTAGAATGTCAGGATCAACTCTAAGTGGTATGTTCCTAAATAGGTATGATATTTTAGGGATTACATACGCATTCACTGTTTCAATTTTACCCAACCAGGATATTTCATACCTTTTCCACTCAATTAATTTCTCCTTAATTTCTCTAAGTTTAGATTCAAAATTTAGTTTTATCGTATCTTCCAACTTTAGTGTGAGCTTAATCCCTAGATATTCTATATGCTTTTGTGTGCAATTGAAACCAAACCTAGTTTTAATATTTGCCTGATCATTGATATTGACGTAAGCCAACAATATTTGGGTTTTATCGAAATTTAATTTATAGTTAGAATACTTACTGAATTCTTCAATCAAGGTTATTATATTTGGGATGGTATTTATTGGATTGGTCAGGGTTAGCAGTACATCATCTGCATAGAGAACAATTTTATTATCTATTGTGTTAATAGTGACCCCTTGAATGTCTTTTGATTTTCTTATCATGGAGGCCAATGGCTCCATCGCAAGTGTGTACAGCATAGGGGCCAGGGGGCAACCCTGCCTCGTTCCATTCTTTATTCCAAACCACTGGGAATGAATCATATGTCCGGAAACCCTAGCTGTTGGACAGGAGTAGAGGGCCATTGTACCATCCCCGAAAAGGCCCTCGATGCCGAAGGCCCTCAGCACCATTTCTAAATAACGCCAGTTGACTCGGTCAAAGGCCTTTTCGGCATCGAGGGCCATCAGGGCGGTAGGTTTCTTTTGCAAGTTTATGTGATAAATTGTATTAAAGAGACGTCTGGTGTTATCAACGGTTCCCCTCCCTATGACAAAGCCATTGGGGGGAGGGTAGAGGATGGGAGTATGTTGGAGAGTCATGTCTATCAACCTAATGTCAATTAACTCCAAGGGCCTCAACACTATATATAAAAGGGGATGCCTATATAACACACTGCAGGAGAACAAAATTGACATTGGGTTTATTCAGGAAACACACTGGGTCGACAATATGGACAGACCCTGGAGATTTTTAAAATATCCAGTAGTGGGACAGTCAAACTTACAGGGAAATAAAAAGAAAAGGGGAGTGGCCATAGTAGTGTCCAACAAGATAAAATATGAACAAGTATTTTCTGAAACAGACAAAAATGGGAGACATATAATATTGATAGCTAAAATAAATGATATCCTCTATACTTTAGTAAATCTATACGCCCCAAACCAAAGCTCGGGTACATTATTAGAGAAACTTATGAACAGAATAGAAGAGTTGCAAACTGGTTTTCTGATTATTGCAGGGGACTTTAATTGCCCAGCGGATAGTAAAAAAGATAGAAGTAGCAGTCAAAAAATTACAAATTTATCTCCCACACTACAAAAATTTTTAAATAAGCATCAGCTTTATGACTGTTGGAGAGTGAATCACCCAGAAGACCGTGATTATACATTTTACTCACAGGTGCACCAATCATATTCTAGGATTGATTATTTTATAACTAGAGCCGACTTATTGGAAAAAATATCGTATACGAAAATAGGAGGAATAACATGGTCCGACCATGCGCCTATCTTCTTAACAGTTAAAAACAACTCTGAATATAAAATTAGAGATAGATGGCGCTTGAACGAAAATCTTTTAAAATTAAAAGACAATGAAAAATATTTAGCAACACAAATAAAAACATTCTTGGAGATCAACGATAATAAGGAGGTGTCCGATGCTACTTTGTGGTGTACGTTAAAATGTTATATACGAGGACTACTGATAAAAATTGGAGCAAATGAAAAAAAGAAAAGAGGGGAACCAATAAATAAGTTGTATATAAAGTTGGCCATTTTGGAAAGACAGCACAAGGAATCCTTGGACGTATCCTTATTATCTCAAATCGTTACAGTTAGAGGACAAATAAAAGAAAAACTGTTTGAAAATATCAATAAATCTATAACACGTTTAAAACAAAGCTGGTATCATGGTGCAAACCGCACTGGAAAACTTCTGACCAGTAAACTTAAAAATAAACAAAGCTGCGAAATAATAAAAAAATTAGTAATTAAAAATAAACAGTTGCTTTCTCCAAGACAAATTAGTAAGGCATTTGAAAACTACTATAGTGCTCTCTATAACCTAGAAGAAATTAAACACTCCCCAACAGAAATCTCTGCTTATTTGGAAACACTAAATTTGCCAAAGATTACACAAGCCCAACGGATAGCCCTCAATAGTCCAATTAACATCAATGAGGTCAGGAATAATATTGAAACACTTAAGGGAGGTAAGGCCCCTGGGCCAGATGGCTTTTCAGCCCTGTATTATCTCAAATTTCAAGAACTGCTGGCCCCAATCCTCCTTAGGTTATTTACACAAATATCAAATAAAGATACATTCCCAGAGGAGCTCCTCCAGGCCTCGATTACCCCGATCCCAAAGCCCAATAAGGATCCGACATCGCCGGCAAATTATAGGCCGATCTCCTTAATTAACCTGGATATAAAAATCTATTCAAAGATACTTGCGGAGAGGTTAAAGCCTGTGATGCCGGACCTGATTCATAAAGACCAGAATGGCTTTGTCATTCTCCTTTTTAAGTCTGGTTTGTTTGTTTTTTTTTGCTCTGGAGGAAGTTATATTTTTATGTTTTTGTATGTGTCATATTATATTGAGGAAGTGATTATGAAATGTTTGGTTTAGTTTAGCCCTCTTAGTGCTTTTGTTGTTGTTGTTGAAGATCACCTTATCCAGGTAAGGGTTAATTTTGCTGCAAAGTGATAAAACTTCCTCTCACCCTTATTGCCTGGCATAGCCATTGTGTTTTACAAATACAGTGACTTAAGTATGAAAAACTTTTGCAATAGAGCTTTTTATTCGCTTTAAACAGCAATTAACAAATAGGGTACTTTGGTGACTATGCTGTCACTTTAATAAAAAATCTTTAACAAAGACACTTTCAAACACCTTCTTTGGTTGTTTCTCAATCAAGCAGATGACATAATTAATTTTGATTACTGCATCATTCTTAACTCTTGTCAGTAACCCGCTCTATTGTTCTCATCCTATTTTACATATTCTCCCATATTTTTAAGTTTCACTCCTGAGTTAAGGGGAAACGAGATTTGTACAAAAGAGTACAAAAGCCTTTGTTTTAATGTTCCAACAGTAAACGTAATATTTTTCTTTCTGGTGATTCTGATAGATAGTTCTTTTGTATTTCCTTCTGGTTGTTCTTGTCTGACACCATTGTCATGAATATGTTTTGTGCTGCAAACTCAGTTCATGATGCTTTTGTAATATTTAGCTCCCTATATACATTTACATTTATTTATATTGTGCCAACAATTTACGTGGCACTAGGCGCTACATACATCAATATATAACATGTTTGCTTTTTTTGCAAATAGCACTTATTATTCAGAGCTGTGCTACTATCTAAGCAACAGGGGTGGGCTGAAAGCATGGGATGATGTCTTCCCTGCTTCTAAATGCATAAATATTAATGTAAACATATGTAAACGTATGCACTAACCAACAGTACTAGTATATATATGTATGTATTGTGCTCCTTATTCTTGGCAACTGTCATCTATTACCAAGAACATTATTTTTAAAGGCATTGCGTGCAAAGTAATACCAATATACGGTTAAATGATACCCAATTAATATTATAATTGTGTATTGTGTATGTCCAGAAGAACGCCTTCATTGTTTAGCTTTATGGTTTTCAAAGGGTTAAATAAAATTTGAATCAAGAACAAAAGAAACATGGAAGTTGAATGTGAATACAAGGGCAGATTTGTAATATATGAGATGTCAGCTGTCCAGTGATAAACAATACCAAAATCATACTTAAGTAAAAGGTTCTTCTGCATACTCAATTCCAGAGAAACTGAAATGTGCATGGTCAAGCTATAGTACATGAACAATAAGTGGTGATGGGGGGACGGAAGCATTTAAAATGAAGGGATTCAAATAGAGAAAGAAATGCTTAATCACCGAAATCTTGTCAATGAAAAAAAAATTGAATGAACTGTTTTTCTTCTAAGGCGCATAGATGAGGCAGATGATAATTTAATCTATAGGGAGATAGAGTGCTTTTTTATGCATGAGAAAATGCAGATCTGGCTGCTTTCCCTGCTAGCCCATGTTGCTGCTAAGACAGTCAGTGGGAATGTTTGGGAGGAGTATTTCCTCCCTCAGTAAGGAAAAACTCTCATGGTCCTACTTTTGCTGTACAAGTAAATTACATTTATCACTGAGTATTTGCTACCACCAAATATTTAATGCTAAGAAGTGCTAGACTGGGGAAAAGAACCATCCCTGTAAATAATTGTATACCAGCCCCATAGCATAACATCATTATACCAGCCCCATAGCATAACATTATTTTCTGGTTTATAAAAAAGGGAAAACATGCATTAAGGACATTTGAAGTGTATATTATTTAAAAATAAGACTGATACACATATTGCACTTATAGGACTTGCCCCAACATCCATGACTTACCCAGAATGCAGATTGCATTCACAGGACTTAACACAACATACAGATTAAACTTGCAGGACTTGCCCCAGTACCCAGGATTTACCCCAGCACCCAGGACTTACCTCAGCACCCAAACTGCACTTTCAGGACTTGCCCCAGCACACAGGACTTACCCCAACATGCAGATTTCACTTACATGAGTTGCCTCAGCACCCAGCCAAGACTTACCCCAGAACGTATATTGCACTCAGGACTTGCCCCAGCCAAGACTGACCCCAGCACATATATTGCAATTACAGAGCTTGCCCCAGCACTCAGGACTTAACCCAGCATGCATTGCACTCACAGAACTTGCCCCAGCACCCAGGACTTACCCCAGCACCCAGATTACACTTTCAGTACTTGCCCCAGCCAAGACTTACCCCAGTACATAGATTACACCTGCAGTACCTGCCTCAGCCAAGACTTACCCCAGTACATAGATTGCACTCACAGGACGTTCCCCAACATGCACTGCACTCACAGATCTTGCCCCAACATCCATGACTAACCCTATTATGCCGATGGGGTAAGTCACTCACATGACTTACCCCAGCATGCAGATAACACTTTCAGGACTTGCCCCAGCACACATCCCCTAGACTGCACTTACAGGACTTACCCCAGCACTTACAATGCACTCACAGTACTTGCCCCAACAGAGAGGACATCTATCAGACTACTGCACTGTGCAGGAGGGAAAAGGCGGCAACATTGCACACTCTCTTGTCCTCTCTCACACGCACACACTCTGCCTCTCTCTCACACACACTCCATCTCTCTCTCACACACACTCTGTCTCTCTCTCTCACACACTGCATCCCTCTCACTCTCACACACTCAGTCTCTCTCACACACATTCCATCTCTCTCTCACACACTCTGTCTTTCTCACACTCTCACACAAACTCTGTCTCTCTCACACACACAAACTCCATTTCTCTCATACACACTCTCCATCTCTCTCACACACACCCTGACACACACACCTAGACATCCTGACACAGACACTCACACACCCTTACACACATACCAAGACACTCTGACACACACACACACACTTACATACATTGAGAAATCCACACACACATTTTTTTTACTATAAAAAAAAGAAATTATACAGTTGGTCCCCTTCCCTGCTTATTTACCTTATTTTCTGGGAGAAGGACATTTATCCAGCGGTAGCTTTGTTCTACTCTTAGAAAGGATAGATAGGAACTAATCGCAACCTACTACGATTAGCATTCTTCTGCCGGATGTCAGGTGACATACGGTGCGCAGTCAGTCACAGAGCCGGGGCCCGTTGCGCTGTGCTCAGTGTGATTGGAGATGCAGGCACTCACCTGCAAGCCACACCTCAAGGAAGAGTTGAAAGGGACAGAGCTCCCTATAACAACACCTTTCCTCCCATGCCTCACACCTGCTAGAGCTTAAACCTCCGATTCTGGGACCATGTCCCGGAAGGAGGAAAGCTCAGGTTGGAGACTAAAAAAGATAAAGTGATAGTACGAGAGTCTCCATTCAGGGCTACACACTGGGGATTCGGGGCTTCAGAACCAGTTGCCCACCCCTAGTGACGCCACTGGGCCCTAGGGAAGGCAGCCTACCAGGATTTTTCCCTATGTCCTGGTAGGCCAGTCAGGCCCTGATGCTAATAGAGAGGATAATCAATCAAACAATTTTTTGGGGTGTATGAGGCTTAAAGAGCCACACAGGGTACCATTTAGGTATCTGTGCCACAGTACAGACTGTCAGCAATTTTCATAAGTAATTATTATTGTAGAAACTGTAGATAAGAGGAGGCAGGGAACATGTTTTGGACACTGCTACTCTTGATCTTTCCGCAAGATCACCCAAGTTATTACGAATAATATGAAACAATTTTAAAAATAGAGTGTGCTAAGGCAGATAAGCGTTCTCAGATCTGGAGGGACTTGATGCTAAATGTATGTATGGAACATCCTCATTCAAGATAATAGCTTATTACATAAGTAAGCTGCAAGGAATTATGGGAGATGTGCCATACACCAGCTGAAACCTCAGCAAGACCCAAGCCTCTTTTCTGGTAGCCTTTTCACTGAATATTAAAATGTGTAAATGGGACACAGCATTTAAATCACAACTTTCTAGGTTTTATGTTTTTCATAATCATTCAGTTCAAATTGCAACATGCTGGTAATGCTTTAGATATAAAAGGTACTGATATAGCCCTTTGTTGCTTGGCAACTACAACACACTTTTTCCAGGAGCATCATTGCAGCTGCAGGGGAGCTACACAAATAGCACCTTCAGTTTCTTTTTTTATTTTGTTTATTATGTATCACAATGGAGTAGACATTTAAGTAGGCTTTACTGTACTGTGGATGGGAATGTGTCTCTGACAGTAAATAACTTAAAGTCACAGTCTATATGATGTAAACAGATAGTTAACACTTTGAGTTACATACCTTGTTAGTGGCACAAGCGAGAGTAGCACATTGGTTTGCAACATAATGATGTCCTATGTCACTCGAAAGGCACAAGAATTCAGGTTATAGTAATATGGTTTTTCAAAAGGAAATTAGGTCCTCTAAAGAGTATGGCACACTTATTCCCCACCTAGAGGTCCTCCATTATTTTCTCCCACTACATGAAGAGATGTAAATCACTTAGCTAGATAGTCTTATGTTTTCCAGGTTCCTAATACAAGAGTACAGAATACTAAGCAGTAAAACAGCCCTCCTTTGAAAAATGCATTCCTGTGCTTCTTCTGCTTGCTCTCCTCACTGCAGCCACATGATACCGCATGGAAGGCTGAGCATTGGAGTTATGATTTCTTATCCCCAAACTCCCTCTACCACACTGGCCAAATATGTTGAAAGTGCAGTGATATAAAATCATATGCACTAGCGTCCAAAAGAAAAATTATGAAAAAGGTCCCATAGTCAAGAGCATCTGCAGAATTTTTTTCAGGGACCAAAATATTCTCCCTACCTTTCCCCTCACCCTTCCCAATAGCTCTTTATTGCCTACCATTGTTGGCTCAGGAGAGGGATTTCCTGGTGGGAGGAAAATATTAATGACTCATTAACAGGAAAAGTTATATGACCATGGTAGTAGTATCTAACAGAGCAGCATGTACCAGTCCAACATTAGAACCTTAGTCTACAACGGCTGGGTTAGTAAAGATTAGCCACAACTAACCCAATCTACAATTACACCTATGGTGTACAGCCAGTAATGCTCTACATTGACACTGTAACATAGTATAGATGCAGGAGTCCAATTAAACTCTTACTTGCATATATTGATGATTGGATTTGCCTGTAGTCCATACATCTGGCATATTATTATTAGTATTATTATTTTTATCATCATTGGCATTGGCATTATTGACTTGTTTGAATCATTTCAGTGCTTGCTATGTTTTGCAATGTCAGTTGCATGCGCAGGACACAGGGATTGAAAGAAAAGGAACTGGGTAAAAGGCAGATCTGCCGGATCCAGTCGGATCCAAACATGTATGTTATCGTTGCATATTTCACATTTACACAGGGGGATTCACGCATATTTCACATTTACACAGCCTGATTCACGCATATTTCACATTTACACAGCTGTATTCATGCATATTTCACATTTACACAGCCTGATTCACGCATATTTCACATTTACACAGCCTGATTCACGCATATTTCACATTTACACAGCCGGATTCACGCATATTTCACATTTACACAGCCGGATCCACGCATATTTCACATTTAGACACCCGGATCCACGCATATTTCACATTTAGACACCCGATCTATGCATATTTCACATTTAGACACCCGGATCCATGCATATTTCACATTTACACAGCCAGATCCACTATTATTTCACATTTACACAGCCGGATCCACGCATATTTCACATTTATACAGCCGGATCCACGCATATTTCACATTTAGACACCAGGATCCACGCATATTTCACATTTCACAGCTTGCCAGTGCCATCTCTTTCCCCAAGCAACTTGTCAGTGCCATATCTGTCCCCAAACAGCATGCCTGTGCCATATATGTGCCCACAGAGCTTGTCTGTGCCATCTTTGGCCCCAAAGAGCTTGCTGGTGCCATAACTTCAGCTTGTTTGTGCCATTTTATATACTTACAGTTAACTAAATCATTTCAAACACATTGTGGGCTAATATATATAAGGCTAGCTGGACGGAACCAATGTATTGATTTCGTTACATCACAAACTAATTTCTCATTATATCTGTTGAAGTTCTGCATGTTATGGCCTTATGTATAAAATAGGCACAGGCAAAAAATAGCGCCAAACAGTGGCACTATCATCACATGCCAATATATAATACTATTCTATAATACTATAATATAATACTATTTCCAGGGAATGTAGGGATTGAAGGCACTGACAACACAAGCCTATTGGAGTCACACAGGTTTAACCATTTCAGTATCTGACCTCATTTAAATGTGAGCTTATTGCATAGTCTGGTGAGTGCAATTACTTCCAGTTTATTCATGGTATTTTAAAAGTATTTCATAATTATATATTTTCTTTCTTTTGTTATCTGCGATTATTTCTTAACACCTAGAGAAGTGTTGCCTTTGGCTGCAGGAACAAATAGAGATTTTTATTCATACATAAGTGTGTCTTATCACTAATTGGTTAATTGTTAATTGGGATTTGTGTTCTTTCACGTTTTTGATTTCACAGTTTTACAATATCATTTGGCATTTGCATATTCTCAAATGAATCCCGTGAAACATGTTGTTAATAAAACAGATGAGAAGAGAATGGCCAGATCTGTTCAAGCTGATAGAAAGGTGACAATTGCTCAAATAAACATTCTTTATCATTGTGGTGTGTAGAAGGATGTCACTTAATGTGCAAACTAGAGCTTTGTTATATCCAAAGCCCAGCTGTTAAAAAAAAAAAGTCTAATAGCTTACACCTGGTTCCCCCCCCGCCCCCCCCAAAAAAAAGTAAGTGGTCGGGAGCTGCCCCAAGGGCCCCTGGCATCCTCCCAATATCCTGGGGTTCCCCAAGGGCCCTCAGCCTTCCAAAGATATCCCAGGGTAGAGGGCTGGCCCTGGCCCTAGGACTGTAAAGGGGGTCCGTGGCATTTGGGCTGCCCCTAGCCCCTGGGACAATAACGGGGGCTGGGAGCGTTTGGGCAGGCCAAGTCTCAGGATATTGTGTATGGACATGGGCTGCTCCAATGACCCCCACAGTACTAGTTAGGTGTAACTGATATACTGGGGCTCAGGGCTGCCCAAATGCCCCCAGCCCCCTTATAGTACCGGGGCTGGAGGAAAAAAGGGTAAGGCACAGCGCTAATAGATAATATATGTATATAGTGACCTCCACTCCACCAACAAAGGACTAATAAGTAACAGAACTAATACTGACCACTGGAGACAGGGAAGGTACACGATGGGGATGGGAAAGTCCCGGATAGTATATGGAGTAGCAAATGACTTGATAACAAAAAATTAAAACAGGGAAGCAGCTAGTCTTATAATGGAATGCAATGGAAAAATCCACTGCAAAAAAGGAGAGATAATGTAAGAGTGAGACAGCGCTAAATATGTATACCACAAAAGTTATAGACTGCAAAGACAGAAATGTTATAAAAAAATATAGAGTTTTTTTACGAGGAAATATAAATATACAAGTAAATGACCATATGTAATATACAGCAATATAATATAAAATCACAAGATGAGACTGAAAATATATAAACAAAAATACAATGATACACTAAATCAAGGGCCCCAAATGGGTGCAAAACAAAAGAGATAAATTATTAAGAATACATAAAAAATATAAATAGAGCCAAAAATCCCTTACCCACTGGGTCTGTTCGCCTGGCCAGGTCTATTGAACAGTAAGGATATTGCACTAAACAGAAACACAGCTACACCCCACAGGACGTGTTTCGAATTATCTTCATCAGCTGGTGGGCGGTAGTGCAAGGGCACAAATTCCCAGAACTCCCTGAATAAAAAAAATGTACCTACCTCTAAGGAGCCAAGTTAGGGGGGAGAAGGTAACACCTGGAATTAAAAAAAAAAAGTTATGGTAATGGACAGTAATTTTCTCCTTTCACTCAAAGGGAGCACCCTGTGAAAATAAATGATTAAAAGTCCCTTAATGATCCATGATGCCACAGGCTCCCCCAGCTGGTATTGGGCAGAATGTCGGATCAACATTTGTAGTAAAGTGTATGATCGCATGCTATCTTTTTTTTTGGCAAAAGCACAGGCTGCTGATTGTGGAATGCTAGTGTGAGGAATATTTTGGTGACACGTATTAGACCCTCTGTAAGTGAACCTGTCACCAACAAACCTGTTGGACGACATGTTCTTGTAGGTATGTATGTTTGATCTATACGTTGGCTGCCAACATTTGCAGCAAACATGCAGATTAAGGGATATAGTCCTAAATGTAACTGTGGCTTTCTGCAGCATAGCTGCTCCTTATGCCAAGATGAGGGTGGACATGGATGCACAAGCATTGACCTTCCTACAACCACCAATGTAATTCCTTAGTTTATTCATGGGATTAGTATTTCAAAAATATTTCATTATTATGTATTTTCTGTCTTTTGATTTCTGCACCCCGCTGTTACATCGTTGTCTGTGGCTGCAGGAACAAAGAGAGATTTTCATTTCTACATAAGTGAGGCTAATTGATAATTGGGATCCCACAGTGCTTAGCGTGCAACGCCTACCCTCACTTAACAGACCATCCTATAGCATACCTAAACATTGTGGCAGACCAAGTACTCAGGAACATGCACCATATAACAAAGCACTCTTCATGTTAAAATGAATGACATTAACTTCAATTTACTACAGTGGGATGCACTGTACCTAGATCTAAATTTCAATAGAACACTGAACTGGAACTGAAGTTAGGTAGCATGGATATTTGACCTACACTTCTATGGTAACTGTGTGATTCTATTAAGTAAGTGTGGGATAAAAACATTCTGAATATGTTCAGTACCTTGCTGAATCCATGCTGGTAAGAATATAAACTATTCTGGATGAAAAAGCTTCCTAATCAGTACTAGATAGGTTTAACTAATAAAGTGACCAATAAACATAAATCCACCACTACTCAATACAAATATTACCCTAGAATATCTTAGAGTATGTTTTTGAGTTTTAATGAAATAATATTAAAGGGACTGTCTGATGCCCAAATTCATCTTCCAAATATTAATGCATATTGTGCTTTCAAAGTACTTTAAAATGCATGTGTTACATTGTGCATTGCGTAAATATAAAATAATTACAGCTAAATGAAATTGTGAAATTACAGCAGTTTGAGCAGTTGTTATACTAGCTGAGTAAAAGTAATTTCCTTTTTCTTTTTTTTTGCTTCAGGAATGTGTTGCACTGTTAAGAAATCCTACTGTGTACAAGAGAAGGTTTATCACAGTCCACACAATGAATTATTTTGAGGAGCACTGGAAGTGACTAAATGAAACAAAACTTTATATTCTCAGTGTCTATAAAAATCAGTGCTGCCGCACCTGCAGTAAACATGCAAAGTGATCACTGACGGGAGGGCTTGAGTCAAATATTAAAAATGTGATTTATGCAGAATGCCTGCATCAAATCTCATTGGAAAAACAGCCTGTGCACCATACAAACAGTAATCTTCATCTTGCACCACTGTGAGTTTGGGGACTAGACTGTATCTTTAATTTATCGAGGCCAGAACACTTTACCTTTAATTATACACAAAACAGCAGCATGTATAGAAAATAGATTGCATTGGGTGTGCCAGGCATTTAAGGCTATTAAGCAGGTATGATAAATGATGTCATACAATGCCTTGTCTATATGAACTATCCTATCCCTCTTTTCAACACAATTCCAGCTTTAAAAAAAATGAAATGGATTTAATTTACACCCCCCATCAGGGGCGTTGCTAGGCTCAAAAATGATCTGGGGCTATAGCCCACAGCTTTAATAATACTTAAAATACAATGATGTCTCATGATCGATAGGTAGACAGACAGAGGTACAGAATGCATAGGTATAGATATAGGATAGATGTAGATAGATATAGGTACATGATGATGCATGAGTACATATATGATACAGATGCATATTTAGATAAAGATACAGGATGCATAGGTACAGATTTAGGCTATATGGACAGGTACAGGATCCATAGGTACGGATATAAGCTATTAGGACAGACACAGGTGCAGGATGCACAGGTACAGATATAAGATACAGGTATAGTAATGCATAGGTAAAGGTATAGATATAAGGTAAAGGTATAGATATAAGATAAAGGTATAGGATGCATAGGTACAGGTGTGGTCAGTCTTAAATATCCTAATATCTAGGATAACCTTATACCTGTCCCACGCATGCTTAAACTCCTTCGCTGTATTAACCTCTACCACTTCTACTGGAAGGCTATTCCATGCACCCACCACCCTCGCAGCAATAAAATATTACGTTTATAATCACAAAACAAAACCTGTAAAATATTAAATATTTCCAGCCGTTTCAAAAGCTTGAGGTAGACCCCAAATAGATGTGTAAAACTAGTTGCATTTATGCCAGGGCTTGACGAACTTAACTGAGTTTTAGGAGCCAGTAAAAAATCTAGGAGCCAGACAACAGCACATACACACAATCACATGCAGTCATATACAGACACACATACACACTCATACATGCAGTCAGTCACATAGACACACACACTCATACATACAAACAGTCTGTCACATTCACTCGTACATGCATACATAGTCTGTCACATACACTCATACATACAGTCTGTCACATAGACACACACTCATACAGTGTCAGATACACACTCATACATACAGTCTGTCACAGAGACACACTCATACATACAGTCTGTCACAGAGACACACTCATACATACATAGTCTGTCACAGAGACACACTAATACATACAGTCTGTCACAGACAAACACTCATACATACAGTCTGTCACACAGATACATACATACATACATACAATCTGTCACATAGACACACACACTCATACATAGTCGCACACATACATAGTCTATCACATACATACGTACAGTCTGTCACATACATACAGTCTGTCACATACTCTCATACATACACACACACATACAGTCTGCCACATACACTCATACATACATCCAGTCTGTCACATAATCATAAAAGTGGTGTATTTGAAAAAATAAATGTTGCTCAATATATCCCCCCTCCCTGCTGTTATATCTCATTGCAGGGAAGGGGGCATTTCCGTTCTGCACAGACCATCACTTGTCAGGGTTAATTTCTCCATCATTTGCCAGGGTTAATTCATACATCATTTGCCAGGGTTAATTTCCCCACCATTTGCCAGGGTTAATTTCTCCATCATATGCCAGGGTTATTTATACATCATTTGCCAGGGTTAATTCATACATCATTTGCCAGGGTTAATTTCCCCATTTGCCAGGGTTAATTTCCCAGGGTTATTTATACATCATTTTCCAGGGTTAATTCATCCATCATTTGCCAGGGTTAATTCATCCATCATTTGTCAGGGTTAATTTCCCCACCATTTGCCAGGGTTAATTTCCCCACCATATGCCAGGGTTAATTTCTCCCTCATTTGCCAGGGTTGATTTAGACATCATTTGCCAGGGTTAATTTAGACATCATTTGCCAGGGTTAATTCATACATCATTTGCCAGGGTTAATTTAGACATCATTTGCTAGGGTTAATTCATATATCATTTACCAGGGTTAATTCATATATCATTTGCCAGGGTTAATTTATGCATCATTTGCCAGGGTTATTCTGCCCATTAATGTCACCCTCCCTCCACCCCCTTCCCCAGTACTCACCTGTTGGTGATATTTATAAAAAAATACATGGAGATCCTACCTTGTGTAGCCTGTTCCTGGGTGGGAGGTAAGTGGCAGGTCATAGAGGAGGCTTTTCTCCACAGCAGCACAGCATCCCTCGTGGTCTGTTCTGTGAGGGAGGACACGTGGGTTCCTGCCGGTCACATGGGTTGGGGGCGGGGTTATCATAGTGACAGAGCAAGGGGGAAGCTTCACAGACTCGGGGCTATGGTCAGGAGACTCGGGGCTCCAGCCCCAGTAGCCCCCCCTAACGACGCCTCTGCCACCCATTAAACATAGAAACATAGAATGTGTCGGTAGATAAGAACCATGCGGCCCATCTAGTCTGTCCAATTTTCTAAATACTTTTATTAGTCCCTGGCCTTATCTTATATCCAGGACAGCCTTTTGCCTATCCCATGCATGCTTGTACTCATTAGTATCAGAATTCAACTGGAGTTGCTTGCTCTTCCTTATGTAATATGCAACTATAAATAATAGATGAAGGCACTTGAATCTGACATAGAACTAAAACAATGGTGTTGCTCTTGTGTACTCTTGAGTAGGCAATTCTATTTTATTGATTTTTTTGTTTACAATATTGATCCCCATGGGAATGTTGTGCCTACTTCCTGTTTTTGTAGTTGCATGACTTTTGGCATATTGTGAGTGATGGAAACACACCACTGAAGAGCTGCAATCTCTCTTGGCCTTTGCATTTAAAGGCCCTGCCTACAATTGGAGCTGTTTAAACATTGTCTCAGAGATGTAGCTAGCTCTTTTTGCACCTGAGGCAAGAAGAGGAAATATAGGAGGTCATGTACTAAACAAGTGCAGTGGGGGATAAAAAAAAAAGTAGGAAACATGAGTAAGGAACAATTTGTAACATTTTTGTGCTTTTTTTTCCTGATTTTGCGTCTCTTCCGATTATTTTTATATAGTTTCTGTTGCGCTAATATATTGAGATTATATTTGTGCATGTTAAAAGCTTTTGTGAATATTTTGTGAAAAATAATTCTTATTTTCCATGTGAAAATTACACCAGCTTTTAGCAAGTGTTATCAAAAGAGGTAGAAAAAATATTCACAAACTTGCCTGTTTTTATTCACAATTATGCCTGTTTTTATTCGCAATTTGCTCCTGAGTGTTAAATGTTTATACATTGCAAATCGTTCATTGCACATTATACAATGCGGCAGAGCCGAAATGGGTGGGGTCATGTGACATGACACAATGCTACGTAACACTGCGAGATTGTACTTCAGCCTCCCAAATGCCAGTTGTATGGAGTGCAACATTTTTTAGTGTTTAGGCTATGTATGAACTGTTTAAAAACAATGCTGCCTGTGCACAGTGGTTTACACTGTTCGCATGCAGCAGGCAAGCTAGGACAGCAGGGGCATTGCTATGTTTCCAAAATATCAGGGACTAGATCCCATGGCATATTTTTTAGAAGAGGAGTAAAGAAGCTTACATGCTTGGGCAGGTATATACAGGAAACGTATGAGGCCAATGAGCAATATACATATATAATATAATATATATAATATAATATATATACAATATATATATATATATATATAGCCCACGTGTGCCATATTTGATCCAAACAGCTTGCCTGTACCACTTGTCCTCAAAAAACCTTCCCAGTGCCATAAACTGATTAGGTGACATGTTCATATCACCTCACCTTAACTGACCTGCAACTCACCTTTTAATGAATAGTCCCTTTCATGACCCCAACCCCTTCATTGTTACAAAACCCACTGACTGCCCCTGGCCTTCGTGTTGTAGTGGAGGAAACAGAAGGTGTGTGGCCTGGTGACCCAGAAGCAGAGATCACCTTTATAGTGCACCTTTGTTCTCCATGTCACCACATTATGAAGGCACTTTTGTCTGTATTGCACAGTGTTTATTTCAGTTTAATGGTGATCTATGTTACCAAACTAGTGCAGCACAAAATCTGTAAAAAATCCCTTGCGTACTGGAGGCTAGTGCCTCTTACATCTAACCTTTGTTACTGCTCTACATTGTCTTATAGGACTGTGTGATTTTTTTTCATTATATATGCACCATTTACTTAAGGAGTTTATCTTCATTTAAAGATCATCAGGCTTCCAATAGCAGCTGCCAAATTACTTCGGGACATGAAGAAACACTGTGTTACTAAAAACCTAACGCGTTTCACCCTGAAGTGGATTTAATGGACGTTTATGCATATCTACCGAGGAAAGGTTTTTTTTCTGGCAAACAGAGAGACTTGTAAATTCCATACATCCATAAAGATACTTAAGAATTTACACAGTAGCTATCTACTCTATTTGGATTCTGCAAATGTTTTTAGAAGTGGTGTAAAATCATTCATCACAATTCATGATTATTATTGATAAACTAAAATGATTCTCTGTGCTTTAGTAATTGTATTTCCTGCCTTTTGAGTGTTTTAAGAACAAATGACAGATTATTACAGCCATTAGGTGAAACAGGAGATCATAGTTCACGAGTAAATGACAAAGCACTCAAGGAAATAGTAGAACATGGTTAGTGGTCAGGAAAATGAGTAACTAAATGCTTCATACGAGGCTTCATCAGACACTTTATGACTTGTCCCTTTATGTACTATTTTGAATGTCAAGTGTTCATCATAGTTTACACTAATTTTAGGAGTTTTCAACTCATTAGTTATGTCAGTTAATATGGAATGACTGCAAACCCTTCTGGAAAAGTAGCAAAAAACGGCATTTTCTAAATATGGCAACACTGCCATCTAGTGGATATTCTAATTATAAGTATAACTTAATTGCATCAGAAAAGGCCAAAGCAAACATTAAACTGCCTAAAGTTTACATGTTCCTAAGCAAAGGCATACACAAACAGAGTTAACCCTTGAAGGTCCAGGGATTTTCTGGGCCTAGAACCAGAGCGATTTACAATTTTTAATATGTGGTTATTGAAACATAATTTTCCTCTCTGTGATTTAACGCACCCATAAAAGTTAAATGTTGTTTTTTAAAGGACAGTTCTAAGATTTTGCTAAGACATGACGTAAAGTCATGATTCATAAAGACACGGAAGCTCATATTATGTATAACTGTTTCTTTATTTTCCATCCGCAGCATAAAATGATATACGAAAAAATAGACCAATAAACATCCGGGATATAACCCCTCCCCTATAAAAGTCCATGAGCCTCCCACAACTTCCTCTTTCTTTGGCAACCAACTTCCATTAACTTCTATGAGAAACGCAAAACACCAACAACCGCATAATAATAATCTTCATTATTCTGCGGTTGTTGATGTTTTGCGTTTTTCATATCCACGTCCAGATGCCCCCATAGGTCTAATAGCCGAAGGAACACTGACAGGTGGAGATGCTAGCCGCTCGCATCCTGTAAGAACAGCGAGTTCCAGTCCACTTCCGTATTTGCAAGACCCTGTAAGTGGGTGGCAAGCACTGAAACGTTGTGCGCCAAGCAGAACCTCCAAAAATCTGCGGACATATCCCACCTAAGCGATTGATAAAGCGAACCACCGACACGTTGTCCATGCAAAACAAAACCAAACAGCTTGTGACATCTTTCAAAAAACTGCAGAAGCGAAGGCACCCGCTAATGATTCCAAACAGTTGATATGCAACTCTTGCTCTGGCAAGGACCATCTGCCTCCGGACTCATGTCGGATATGACAACTAGATCCGGGACATCGAAGATCGCCCTGCCGTTCCAGGCATCCATGTGCTCCAGCCACCATACCAGCTCTTCTACAGCCTCTTCGTCCAGCTCTACGAGTTGGTCGTAAGAGGCTCCACGATGAAGTGAACACATTTTCAGACGTTGTAATGCTAGATAGTGCAACGGACCAGGGAAAATCGCCTGAATCAAAGCGGATAAGAGCCCGATTTTTCTTGGATATGCCAAACCGTAGACACTGACCTCGATAAGGTTCGCCTGATCTCTCATTTGATCAGTTTGATCTTGTTCGAGGGTAACTGCAGGGAACCCTGAGTCGGATCTATAACGAATCCCAGGAACTCTACCTTTTGGGATGGGACCAGGAAGGACCTTTCTTGATTGATCAGGAAACCCAGGTGTTGCAGTAGGTCCACTTTGCACTGGAGGTGGAGGAGTATGGAATACACATTTTGAGAAAAGAGGATATTGTCTAGATAGTTTTCTAATTGTCTAACCTGACCCCTTTCCTGCGCAGGTAATGACCACTGGTTTTAATAGCTTGTTAAAGTGGAATAGAGGCCGAAAGTCAGACACGAGAACGCCCATCGACCCCCTTTCCGCTCGAACTGCAGGAAGCACGATAGGAACCGTGAGGTACACATCCAGAAGGTCCAGCTAGACCATCCAACCCCCTATGCGGAGGAGATTCCATAAACAATGGATCCCCTCAATTTTGAAAATGTCGGTATTGGACAAAAATATTTAGAGGACGAATGTTTATGACCAGACGGACCCCTCCGTCTTTTTTGGGGACCAAAACTGAGACGAAACTGAGAATGGGGTTGGATACCGGAAACACAGCTCTTTTTTTCTGTAAATTCTTGACCTCCAAGTCTATAAGCATTTGGTCCCTCACTGAGAAGATTATGGGACGAGGGGGAGAAGTTTGGACCAGATCTGTCACAAAATCTATCAGATAACCCATGACAGTCTGAAGGACCCACATATCTAACGTTATCAACCCCAAGTTGTGGGCGAATTGACCCAGTCTGCCCCCTACACTCACCCCGGGAGAGGGGGAAAGAAAACGTGTACGTCTGACTTGTGGAGTACCTCGGAATCCATGACCGTGCCACATTCTGTCCCTTTGGGGAAAGAAAACTGGAGGTGCCGATCTGGGGTCAGGAAACAGGGCCCTAGGGTGGTAGAAGCATCTGGGGGCCCTGAACAAGCCTCTATTGATGTGGCCAGACGAACGGCCTCTACTGCGTCCAGCCATGGCAAAAACCTTTGGGTTGAAGATTTTGCACATATTTTGTTGCGCATTGTCCAGAACTGTGAAGGTCTGGACAAAGGAGCCTAGCTCCTTCACAAAGTCATCCCCAGCCTTAGGGTCAGGATCAGCCGTAATGGTCTTATTAGCATTGCCCAGAAGGCATATAGCACTCTGGGTCCAACCCCGGAGAACTGACTCCAGTGCTTTTCTTTGCAAAAAAAAGAACATCAAAGGAAAAACAGGGAACCGTTCAGCAAACCAAAGGCATTTTAAAACCCAGAAATGAATTCATAGCATACTAACAATTTCTCTAATGCATACAAACCCTTCCATCACTAGGGTGAAGGACAGGACTTCAGAAAGGAAGATAGTGACAGCAAGAAAGTCACTAGAAGACATTGCTATTCACATATTTTTTTTACCGATTTAGATCAAATTACACGGTTTTAATAGTTAAAAAGCACTTTCACCCTTTTTTTTAGAATGCTACATACAGAGTCACTGTGCTATACAGCTTCTTTCATTGGGTCGGACCAATGGAATTAAATGAGCGCTACCTTACTGTCAAAGGGCACTGCTGGGGAGGGAAAAGGGGGTGAGGGTGTATTTTAACTATTCTTTTTTTTAATGAATGTGTGTATTTTTAAATGGTTAGTTGTCCTGTAAAGTTTTCAATAATTTGCTCTGTTGCCCGGGCACCTTGCACTGTATTTTTATCTATACCAGCCAGCTAGCTTATGAACAATTTCAATTGTTATTGGTTACATTTTTCCAATAGTTGTTTATCCACGGGAAGGTTATGTAGAATATAACATGGCAGCATGATTGCATACATTTTTCCAGGGTTATACTGTGGGGCTTCACCAGTTTAATCCAGATTTAAATCTAGTCTGTGTCGATTATTTTACCAATAGTGTGAGTATCCAGTTGCCTGCATCACCTGAAAGTAGAAAAATTACATTAACATTTATATATTTAGCATCAATTATATTTACTTAGCGTAAGGTACAGAGCATAGAGAGGGCCAACATAGCAAGTTAGACAAACAAGTACAGATTGATAAATGAGGTAGAGAGCCCTTTCTGAATAGATGGTAAATCCGTGTGTATATATATACATATAGGCAAAAAAAAGGGAAATCAGTGTCCATATTTCAAAAGTATGTACGTACGTACGTACGTACGTACGTACGTACGTACGTACCAATCATTCTTCAATTAATTCCCAATTAATTTCCCAATCTGGAAATCTCTATAAAATAAGGATCCCCATAGGATGTAGAAGCTATGGGAATTACCAGGAAAAGCCACAAGCACAAATTTCATGGTTGTATCTCATACAATTTAGGTGTTGAAGGAATGTTTTTTTCGCTAAATGTACGGTATTTCTTTGATCCTAACTGTGTCTACTTTCAATGTAACTACTGTTTCCATTGAGATCTCCAGGTCATTTTGGTTTTACCCATTGTGTATTTTTACTTCAAGGTGCTGGTTTTACACTCCTGGCTATTCAGGAGTGAGATGTATGAGAGATGGATACATGCAGGCTGTTAATGTGAGAAAATAAAACTGAAACATACAATAGTGTAATAAATCACAATAGTATGAGTGATTAAATAAAATGAGCCTCAGTGGTATTGTATGGTAAAGCCACATTGCTACATGGAGTCTCATTTACTTAGTAAAAAAAGGCATCAAAGTCCACAAATGGGTATAAGAGTAGGTAGTCTGTCCCAACTGTTGTCTTGTGCTCAGCCGTATATCAACGCATTTCGCCTGGTACCTACTCCTGCACCTATATGTGGACTTTGCTTTTTTTTTCTACTAAGATTTCTATTTAATTAATCACTCATGCTTTTGTGATTTATTACACTATTTTATATTTCTGTTTTATTTTTCCACATAAACATACTCCACCTTTCCACATCTTACATACATCCTATTATCTTTAAACACCTGAGGAGTGCTAAAGAAGGCTGCACCAGTTTACATGTGGGTAAACTATTTTCCCTTATTCAGGAGTTCATCTGCTGTAAAAAGTGTTAAAAGGATGCATTACAAAAAATGGTTGGTGCATAGTTTTAAATATGTGTAAGTGGAATAGTCCCTTTTGCATGCATTTTATATAAATTATTTTATTGTCCCCTATTTTAAGAGTGGTAAATGTTTATTTGTTTTATTAATGTAATAGGACCCAAGTGCCATGCCCAGGCCAACATCGCAAGACCTTGCAGGATTCTGGGACTTGTTACAACTGTCTATTGAAGATGTAAGCATGAAGTTTGATAAATTGCATCAGTTGAAAAGTAATGAATGGAAAACAATTGACTCTCCAGAAAAGAAGGTACTGTGCTTGTTGGGACTGCGTGGAACTCAATACAATAGATACAGTGGAACTCAATACAATTATAAATATGAAAAATATGGCTTAATCACTGGTGTATTAGAAGGCAATTTCATTTAGGAGTGTCAGAAATGTCTATGATATTTTGTATTAGGATCTGACACTAGCCACATTATCAAGTGGGAAGCTTCTGAAAACATACATGTTTTTTCCTATCTGGATAGACAGAGTATCAATAATTGTTTGAGCTGAGTTTCCTTTGCTATTGAGAATAGGTGTCGGTCTGACAAGTGGGGGCGTAGCACAGGGAAGCTCCAGTGAACATAACCCAGGTGTCACATTCAAAAGGATAGGCAAAAAGCATTGTCAAAAAGGGAGTTTCTTGAGCAAGGAGGAGTAAAGCCAAGGCCGGGTATGAGAAGGTAACAAACTCAAAAAGGGAGTCCAATAATTCAAAGTCAGGTAATTCTGCCCTGTACCTCTGTTGAGACAGCCACGTCCCTTGATTAAACGAGACGCCCCCCACAAGTTGTAGAACAAGTGTGCGTGCTATACACAAGGTGTGTACTACCCCAGCCCGGGAATTGGGCCTAGTCCGTGATCATGTTGCCCCTTTGTGGGAAGACGGAGCTTCAGAGGTAAGTACCACAGATGGGAGGCCTGCTGACTGGCGTTGGAAGGGCTTGGTGTCTGGCAATAGGCATATGTGTATAACCTAAATGGTAAGGGCCAAACTCCAGGCTTGTCTCTCTCTCTCTCTCTCTCTACGCAAGTTCATCTGAACTTATAGCAATACAACAGGTACAAACATGGAATGCAGAGAAAGAGCAAGCAATTGCAGGATATGTTAAATAAGGTGGTTTTCTTTATTCATAAATAAATTGCAGCCATGCAGGTAGAGTAAGGCAAAGACACGCTACCTTTGTGCTTTTTGTGCCAAAAGGCACTTAATTATTATGTGTGCCCCCTCTTCTCCACAACACAGTGAAGACAAAATACAAAAACTAGGTAACATAACATTGTTAAGACTTGAACAAAAGGTAAATAATTACTTATTCAAAAGAAACAGACAGTGTGGGAAGGATGCTTACAGAGGTAGGTAAATAATATAAGCCTGGTGTGATCATTCATTATATAATGAAATGGGGTAAGATGGAGACTGTTTAGAGATGGGTTGCAATAGTCAAGATGGTTGCAGTAAAAAGCACTTGAAAATAAGTTACAAAAATAAATACATTATTTTAAATTCAGAGATTTATATAAAGTACCCAAATGTATGTTGTTTTTTAGATTCAAAACATGTTATTGATGCTGAATGGAAAATGTGACAGTTGCCATGGTGATATTTTAACAAAAAATATATATTTTTTAATGAAACAGGAAGCTAAAGAAGCATTTTAAAAGTAATGAAACATTCCTAGTATTTCTGGCCATATTCTCAATTCTTCTCTAAATGGGGAATATGGCCAGAATATATACTATAGGTGCTGTCCAGAAAATAGACCAGTGACAATAAATAAATGGCTGCCTCCTACAAGATGCAGACATATTGGCAGTGTAAAAATAGACAAATTACATAGCTTTCACATATATATTGCAATGTCTCTAAATGGGCATCATTAGACAAGCTGCACTTAAATAGAGGTATTATTGTCTCCTCAGTAAAAGCCCATCTACAACATCATTATACAAATTCTATACAAATGAGACGTCCATTTTAACCAAACAATAAATATGTAAAACATGTTGTAATGTTTTTTTTTTCCAGGATGACAAGAAACTCCCACCTCCAATACCAAAGAAATCTTCCAGGGGAAAATTCCCTGTCACACGAGAAAAATCTCTTGACCTGCCTGACCGACAAAGACAGGAAGCCAGAAGGCGCCTAATGGCTGCAAAGAGAGCAGCATCGTTCCGGCAGAATTCATCCAGTGAGCGTGCAGACAGCATTGAAATCTATATACCAGAAGCCCAAACCAGGCTTTAGATTCCCATTACTGCAAACATAACATGCTTGTACAGTTTGTAGCACACCCAGTCATTTTAATCTTGATCTCTCTACTGAATCCACCCTCGTTATTGTGCTCCTGGTGCCATAAGCGCAGTGGAATGATTTTTTTTTTTCCCTCAGAGTTTGCTAAACCCATTGCAAAAACAACGTATTTTGTAATTCATGTTTGACTTCAAATCAATTACATGCATAGGGCTTGTTGAGACCTGACTTCTCCAACATGTTCTCAGAGGACAACGTGAAAAACCTCTTAAGATGGAACCCAGCGTAAATTCTTGGTTATTTCTATTTTTATAAATGATGTGATAATTAGGAACAAAAAATCTAAAAACAAAAAGAACTAAATGGGTACATCTCACCACTAACTAGAGGCATTAGTTATTCCAAGTAGAAGGTGCTACCAATTTGAAGTGCAGGAAAAGAAGATTGTGTTGCTCCCTGACCTCCATGTTCTTAAGTTTTGAATTAGCTGAGAAAGATACCATTGCTGCTCCTCTCTAGCACTGCTGACTTGCATTAGGCAATCTCATCTCAAGCCTCTAGATGTAGATCTCCAATCAATTATTCCATTTTTAAAGCATTTGGTTCCTCTGATAACTAGAAGATGAAACACACGGTCATTTCCAGTGGCATCTTCAATGGAATTCCTTTGCAATGGCCCGACCCATCACAATTCTTCACTCTAGATACTTGATCTCAATGCAAGATGACTTGAAAAGGGGGTTAGTGAATGCCTTAAAAAAAAAAAAAAAAAGATTTTTTTTGTTACCAGATATGTGGATTGAATAATTGACCATCCATCCAAGGACCATTAATTTCTGTTTACATTTTTTTTTTCTCATCATCAGATACTATTTCAGTATTTTCTATTTCATGCTATTTGAAACACACACAAAAGCTATAGCTGAAATGTTGACAGGGCATCCTTAAAAAAAATGAATGTTTGCTGTTTAAAATGCCAGTTGTGATGTGGTAACCATTTTAAAATCATGAATATAAGTGGTAAATATATCTCAGTTTTAATGGGTTTTTTTAAGGTACAGTAATAGTGAAATGTGATTTACATCAGTATTTATTTATTTATTTATTTTCAAAAACAGTACTTTGCTAAGCTTGAATAGCAATCATTTATTATTTTTAAAAAAGGGTGGTCGAATTAAGGATAAATGTAGAAAAAGTAGCATATTAGTAATAAATCTCCAACTACCAATATGCAAAACACAAAGAGGAACCACAAAACCTCAGAGTTAGTATCAGCATTTGACTCTTATAATGTTTTGTTATCTTTAAACATTTCCTTAGCTAGTTAACAGAAAGGGCTCACTTATCAAATGACACCCTGGTTTTACATCATAGAAATAGATCACATGATCACATAGATCAAATAGATCACACAGCTAACGTTTTCTTCCATGAAACTTTAGATTCTTCTCTCGTGATTCTTTATTGCAAACTCCACTGGTTATCAACATGTGATCCTCTATATTGAATTCTCATCACACAGGGTGAAATGTTCAGAATGTCTTGTTATTTTAAAATGGCTTTTTCTTTAAATGACAAATTTTTGGCAAAAAAAAAAAAAAATGAAGTTATGTTTAATTGAAAGACTGCACCATGTTTATATATTTTAATAGAAATGCTTTACTGAAAGAATATAAAATACCTTATTGAGCCCTCTCTGCTTATATAACTCCATCAGTGGGCTGATATTTTACACAGCATGTCTCCCCCTGATAATGCTGCACAAGCAAAGTGGGTTCAGTAAGGTACATTGGGCCGTATTTATCAAGACGAAATAGGTGGTATTTCAGGACAAAGTGCTAAAATAGAAGAGGTAACCATGGAAACCAATGGACAGTTATGGTAGTTTGCCCCAAATTTAGCACCTTTTTTAAAAAATAGCACTTGTTTTGCCTTGATAAATTTGGCCCTTTATGTGTAGTCATTCCTTAAAACAGTTCTAGTAAAAAAAAAAAAAACTAAAACAATACGATCTTTAAGTTGAACAGAACTTCTTTTCAAGGCATTGAGCAGTAGAATTTCCCCCCGAATGTAGTGGATTTTTCCACCGCTCATTGTGGGTTTGGATAAAGACAATTGTATGGCAAAGTCTTAAAAGTGGTCCAGTCACCATGGAAACCAATGGAATGTTCCTACTGATTAGGTCACTTTTAGAACTATGTCCCATAAATTACCTTTATATATAATTTCCATTGTGCGAGACACAAACATCCCTTAACTGCAACCTAACTATAGGCCCTATCGTGCACCATTATTATGGCAGTAACATCATTAGATGCTGCAGGAAGGGCCATTTAGAAATATAAATTTCACCCACCAAACAGTGAATTGCAGTGAAGTGACCAATGATTTGCAAAACGATGGCTAACAGAATCGCTGGAAACATTTACATACTCTGCTTTTGCAACTCTGTTATTGCTTACTGAATGGACCCTTTGGACTTTAGAAATCATATTTGATACCAACTTGGTAAGTCCCAGGAATGATTGAAAGTACCATTGTTCTGAAATCTAAATAATCAGTTATGAAGAGATTAGACTATCTTGGAATCCAGCACAAATTTGTAAATGCACCTGCACTTCTGTAAATATATGTAATAATACATAGTAATGTTATATGACCAAGTACTTCCATTATATTGCATTTGAAACCTGCAACTCAATTTGAGCTACTTGTTGCAAAGAGCTGTCATTTTCCATCAACTTTCCAATCAACATGTGGTCAAGATATTTAAGATCCCTTTTGTTTTAATGAAAAAAGCTTGGAGCTTCACCTAAATTTACAACCTTTGATTTTAATGACTTTAATGATTAGCATTTTCACTATTCTGGTAGTTGTTTTTGTTGTTCTTTTACTGGTGAAGAAAATGATTTGCTACATTTCTAAACTCCTATTGGCTGGGCTCCCACATATGTCAAAAAGGTCTTGTGTAGCACGGTTATTGGTCATTTTAAAGGGACTCTTTCAACATCAACATTGCATTTACTGTAAAGAGTGTAGAGAACAAAAGATGATGAAAAATTGATAAATACTGTACACTGTGTTAGCAAAAGTGCACGCAAATGCATAAAATAAGACCGAAATATGTTTTAAATGTGTTGGTGATGTCTCCTGTTTATGATATCAGCTGTGGCTTGATATGCAAATGAAAATATTTCCAATAGGAAATGTGTAATTTGCATATCAAGCCACAAGGTGATGTCATAAACATCAAATTTAAAGTATATATTTTCTCTTATTGTATGCATTTTTATGAAATTCTGCTAACACAATCTAAAGATAATTTTTCATTATTTTTTTATCCTGTACCCTCACATTATAAGCAATGTTTAGGGTGACAGGGTCCCTTTAAATGGACAGCTACAGGACTAGTCTGTATAGAACCAATAAAACTGAATCATCAGTTGCCATATTAAGAACACAAACATATAAAAAAGCATCACTAAATGTACAAAAAATGCATTTTTAAAACATCCTTGATCCTCAACTTTTTTATTCTCTTTAATTATTACACCAAGTATAGCCACTTACATGTTGCACTTTTTCCTCCTTTGTCTTTTTCATGCAGGTGTCTTGGATACATATGTGGTCTGCATTATCTCGAGCACATGTGGTCCTAATATCAAATGAAAAAGAACAGCTTTCTGCAATATAGTTAGATAAGTAGCCATAAATCTAATCATCTTATATATTGCTAAAGCAAATGAACGTGTAACATGACAGTTTATAAAGGCAAAAATGTATTTATTAACACAAACTCCAAGTCCATTAAAGTGTCACTAATCTTTAAAAGTAACTATTTCTGTAATTAAAGCATAGTTTATATTTAGATCGTGTCTGCTTTAACAGGCTAACAACACAAGACACCAATATAGCAGAAAATGGGGAAATGCATTTCATATGACAATCTATTTCACTGCAGAATAACGGTCAGCAACAGGACCGGCCTGAATTAAAAATAGCATGGGTAGTTTAAAGAATGCAACAGAAGAGACATGAATTGATCAGGCGCGGATGCTCCATATGTGCTAGGTGTGTGCCGCACACCTAGCACAGAGCCGCCCTCTATATTTTCGGGGTTTGTGAGAGCACACAAACCCTGGAAATACATCTGAGGGCACCAGCTGCAAATTCAGCATCAGAGTCATTAACTCTGTTGCCAATTCGGCCAGCACAAAAAGTATACTAATTTTCGAATACTTTTGGTGCTGGTCGAAATGGCTACAGAGTGAGTGACTCTGATGCTGAATTTGTAGTTGCCGTCAGCCCTCCGATGTATCTCATGTATTTCCGGGGGACTGTGTGCTAGCTGTTCGCAGCACACAAACCCCTGGAAATACACGACATACATTGTGTCCCTGAGTGACAGGTGTGTTCTGGACTGGCAGCACACCTGTCAATCAGGGGCATGATACGCCCCTGGAATTCATGCTTCCAACCTTGCTATGAAGTAGCACTCGCCACCAAATAAATATGGAGCTTGTCTGGAAAGCTTTACTGCTGTGTAGATCTCCAGCTAAAAAACAATATATGGCATAAAAAACATGTATCTGATTATGATTTATTAGGATATTTTAAAATACAAAGTTACATGCATCACATATTTTGGACTAGGGGCACGTCCATCATCCTCCGGACGTATCAGGACATCACAGGATTCTGACCCTTAAGGATGAAGGAAGTTCCTGATATGTTCTTGATTCATCAGCTCTTCGCAGCCCCCTTCAATAAGCTGTAGTGCAGCCAGTTACAGTGACCTGCAGTGGGAACCCGTCTGAAGATGAGGCCATTTTGAGTTACCTCATTTGGATAGACTAAATGCAACAGACTCTCAAAGTGGTGCCCTCTGTTGGTGACATTCAAAACTAGGGTCTCTTTGGTTCCACTTTTATTATAAGTGTCTCGAGCGTGATAAGCATGAGGTAATCCACGTTTCGGTGTTATCAGCCTCAATATGTTGCTTTATATTTTAAAGTATCCTAATAAAGAAGACTCAAATACAACGCTCCAGAGTGGGCTCTTTTCTATGCTATCTTCTAAACTACATTTTTTGAAATTGTTAAGTTGCATTTAAAGATTAATGGCACTGTTTAAAATGAATAATGTGTCATTGTTCTTATTCTTTAGAATTGATAGTGAACCCTTTTGTTACAAATAACTTCCTAGAGTACTTTGAATAAAGCACCTGGATTCACACTGAGGGAATGTGATAAAAATGTTAAGACATGAATAGATTTCTCTTCCACAAAGACCTAATTGTTATTTTTATTGCTCACACTGGTGACAAGGCCTGATTAGGGTTACCATCTCTGCCATTTTTACCAGACATATGCTGCCTTTCAATATGTAGAAGTCATATGTGACCAGAATGATTAATTCATTGATTTCCTTTTGGTCACATATGACTTCTAAACACTGCATTATAAAATGTAAAAGTTCTATGTACAAATAAAAATTGACAGAGGTGGCAACCCAGACCTGATACAATAGCTCCACTACCACCAATATAATAAATATAATCTATAAATTTTAATACACTACCATCAATGGGGAATACTATATGTAGCTGTGTTTTGTAGCAGAGAGTTTATTACTCATTGTCTTCTGCAATGATTTGCCATCTCCTCTCTGGTACTCAAAGGATTAGAGTAGAGTTGTTATAACAAATGATGCTCATATTCATTTTGGACTTTAAGATTATGGCAAAGAAAAAAAAGCTGATGCCAAATAATTGTAGCTAACAATCTAATTCTGAAAAATCTAGTAATAGCAAGAAATATTTACCTATTGAGAAAAAACTGACAATATTTTAGCATACTTGATTTTCATATCATTGAGTACTTTTACCATCTTAATATCAGTGAAAGGTGGGCAGTGTATTGCTTACCTCTTCTACAGCACGCAAATGGTTAAGTATACTACTTTAGCCAATCACTCGCCTAAAACCACAGATGGTTGCAATACTTCATTAACCATTTCTTATGCTAAGAAATTCCTGGAAAGCAATTATTCAAATAAGCATGAACTTTGTACGGAGTAAACAGTGATAAGCATGTTTAACTTCAGAATTCCATTATCTGAATCTGACAAACGTATATAATGAGGTATCCATATAGATTTAGAGAATTGAAATTGAAATTCCTTTCTGAACGGATGTATTACCAAACCGCCTTAAAAAGAAACTGAAAGCAAAACGTAAAAAAGAATGAATGTATAGGTAATAAATATATATATATATCCATACTATATTCTACAATTGTAAAATATAAATAAAATACTAAGAGATTTTAGAAAAAGAATGACATTAATAATGTGGTTATTTTCTGTAATGCATTGCCATTTTCACCGCTATGGTATCACCCTTCTGGAGGTGATATAAGTCTTCATTTGTGGAAAAACTTTGCATGGTATCTGACACTAATGTTCTAAATTACAATGCATAAGAAAAGATTCTGAAGTGAATACAGACTGGGCGCCAAAAATGAATTCTCCATCTTTTTCTTTCTAAAAACCTCACAATTGTGCCAAAAATGTGTACCAAATGCATGCTTGTGTAAACTCATGCAGCCATGTTTTTTTTTTCCTATGCGATGCCAGTGCTATTATTTTCTATGGCGGTGAAAATGTCGTTTAATTCCATCCATGTTATTCCATTCTTTTTTGTAACTATTGTATACGAGATGGATTTTCAGTGCTTAACACTTGCTGCTTATTTCTTTGTAACCCAGGTGGTGGCGACCTGCAATACGTAGCATAAAACTGCATTTCCATGGGTTGCAGTTTTTGATTTCTATTATATTTCCACCATGCAGTTACAACGCTAGTTGCTGCAAAAATAATAAGCTGCTAGATAAAGTCGTGTTTCTAAATGCAACACAAGTTCTAAAAAAAAAAAGACAAAAAAACTGCAAAACAAACAGACAAAAATTTAGGAAACAGTACAAACTGTACATAACAAACAAGCAAAGTTGCTGCGCTCATGTTTAACTGTTTGAGGGCCTGGAGGGTAGTCTGCAGAGCAACGCTGCACTTTACTTTTCTAGCTCTCAGAGGGTTTAAAAGAAATGCTACAGTGTTGAGACTCAGAACCACTTTTAGATGTTAATTTGACATTGTGTTAATACAATTTTGGTATTATCCGTTTTTACTCTATGATCAGTTAACCAGACACTAATATTTGAAACAGGGCCTGTAACGAAAGCAAATACTATTGAATCAACAATATTGTATTTATTATAGTATGACAATTATACTTCTTTGAACATGTATAATTCATGGTTTGTTTATCTTTTTGCTCTGAAAGAAGAATATATATATAAATATATAAATATATATAATGTAAACAGATGTCTACTGCCGGTGGTAAAATGTTTTCGGTGCAGGATTACATTTTTAAGTGCAATATATACATCTTTTTAAACCGGTAACATTCTATCAACAAGGGCAGCAAAAAAGCCATGTTTATCTATGTATTGTATATATTAATAGCTGAAAACAATAAAATGATGTTTATAAGACTTGTATTTCTTGTCCATCCAATGTTGCAAAAAACCTGCTTTCACCGGAGTAGTCTGAGTAGACAAGCAACAGGCATCAGAACGATCAAAACAAAAGTTTTCAAAAACAAAATATATCATTGCTTTAAAGCACTATCAATTTGTTTAAAGGGGGTCAGTGACTTTAACTTGGAGGTGTCTATGGTCACCAGAATTGAATCAGTCCTTCTATGAATTGACTTTGGCTTTTTTATGGAAGTTTGTTATGAGAGTGGTGAGATCAGTAAAAATAGAAAGACATCAATATATATATATATATATATATATATATATATATATATATCAATCCAAAGTACCAGCACTCTGCACAATTTAAGTCACAAAAATGCAAAAACGTGCCTGGGTGCAATCCACATCAATGTATACAATCCAAAAAAGGTAAAGAATGCACTCACAGGACTTCTGAAGATAGTCATTCAGATTTTAATAAAGATGATCGTCAGCATAGTTATTCAGCGACGTTTCAGGCTGTTAAGCCCTTTGTCAAGCACTCCCAATGAGGACAAACACAACAAACATATATGCACATCTAATCAAACACTTACCAGCAGCAGCTGGAGAAACACCCATCCCACACCGCGATGTGTTAATCAAGTAGCAGTATCCGGTCCGTGGTGAGTAAGTTTGCGTTCCACCATGCGTGTCACCTATGACTAACCGTTGCTAAGCGACGCTCAAAAGGCGTCTAGTAATGGAGCACGCGATCGTGTGCATAGATAGAAACCAAAGCCCAGTAATGACGCGGGGTGGTAGTTCATAATCGTAACTCAGTGTCTAGGGGGGGCTTACTAATAAGTAGAGTGCACTAGCTGGGCACCCGGTCCGTGACTGGAGACTCGCCGAAGCAAAGTTGTGTCCCGCTACAGAAACAGCTGTTCCTCCCGTAACTGAGACTTTTAGGGGCTGTCACATATGCGCGATCAACAAATGAGGAACACTGTTCTAGGGCAGACTTGGTGGAATGCAGTAAAGATACTTACTATCTAGAGCTTGAGTGTAATGGGCATGTTAAAACTAAATCACCGGTTATCCTGGGACATGCTAGCGTATACAAACAGTGAAGTGATATAAAGAATAAAAAGTGATAATATACACTAGTGTGTACAATGTGGAAGAATAGAGAGAGGAGATATAAACGATTAAAGAGAGATAAAAAGAGAAAAAAAAGAGAAAAACAGAACAAACCATCCAGAACATGAAATATATATGTATAAGCAAAGTATACACAATAGCAAAAAAATCAGAGATAAGTTAACATAACAACAACGTATCAAAAAATGGCAAAAATGAAAAAAAAAACAACAAAAAAATGATGAAAAAAATGACAAAAAAAGACAAAAAATGAGGAAAATGAAAAAGGATGAAAAAAAAGAACAACCTTTTACAGTTCAACAGTGTCACTGGAGCCACTGAATGAAGAGCATCTGGGGTACATTCACACCATAGTTTTTCTAGAGTTCTCCAAAAAATGGGGCACCTAGCATCTTCTATGTTCTTGGAGAGAGGAATGGATGAAAAAGTAGTTGTTCATTTAAGCCTCTTGGAGCTACCGTGTCCAATGTGAAGATCTATTTACACTCACGTTGGAGAAGAAGTTTTGCTCAATCACCCCCCCTCGAGAGTGGAGGTATGTGATCAATAACAAGGAATCGGAGTTGTGATAAAGAATGTCGTTTTTCAAAAAAATGTTTGGCCACTGGCTTGTCTGTCACCTTATCTCGATAAGCTGTTCGTATTGATGATCGATGTCCTCTGATCCGATCCCTAACAGTCATGATTGTTTTTCCAACATATGATAGACCACATGGGCAAGTTATAAGGTATATTACGAATTCAGTTGTACAGGTAATACGATGATTGATTTTGTATTGGTGTCCTGTGTGAGGGTGTGAAAAATGTGTGCCGGATACCATGTGGGAACAAGTCACACATCCAAGACAGCGGTAACAGCCTGTACGTTGATATTGAGTATTGTGAGAATAGCAATGTGTTGGATCTGACTTGACCAATCTATCTCGTAGATTCGTCCCACGTTTGTAACAAAGCATAGGTGGTGTATCAACTATACGGGGCAATGTATTGTCGCCTGTTAGGATATTCCAGTTGTGTGTAATCACCTCTCTTACAGACGGAGAGGACACATGGAACTTCGTCGGGAAGACTATCCGGGATTGTTTTACTTCATGTTGATGTTTAGGTACATATTTAAGTGCTTTGGATAGAGCACGTTGTACGTCCGGACGCTGGTAGCCTCTCTCGTAGAATCTTTTGGCCATTTGATCCAATTGTGTTCTCATATTCATGGGATCAGAGTTGTTCCTGATTACTCGTAGGAATTGTGAGAAAGGTAGTGATTTTTTCAACGACGGAGGGTGAAAACTGTTAGAGTGTAGTAAGGTGTTCCGATCGGTAGCCTTCCTATACAAGGTGTAACCCAATCTGTCCTGGTTTGTATAGACCAATACGTCTAAGAACTGTATTTGTTCAGATGAAAAATCCATAGTGAATCTTATAGGTGACGATATCTGGTTAAGAGTCGTCAGCATAGACTGTAAGTGTTCCGCTGTTGATGTCCATACCAAAAATATGTCGTCTACAAACCGGTTGTACATTAAAATATGTGTAGAGTAATTAGAGATGATGTGCTGCATTTCATATACATACATAAACATATTCGCATACGTGGGTGCCATCGCTGCTCCCATAGATCTACCAGATGTCTGTATATAATACTTGTGTTCAAATTTAAAAAAATTATTCGATAAACAGAAGAAGAGCATCTGACACAAAAATTCAACAGGAGGGCCCGTGTATGTAGTTGATTGAGCAAGGAGTGTCCTCACCGCCTCCACTCCTTGATCATGGGGTATCACTGTGTAAAGACTCGAGACATCCATTGTAACTAGCAGGATTTCAGATGTGGGGAGTTTGATGTCCTTTAACTTCTGCAAAAAGTCAGGATTATCTTTCAAGCATGTAGTCAACTGGAGAGCAGTATCCTTAAGGTGATAATCGATCCATTGAGTGATCGGCTCCAATAAACTGCCTTTCGCCGATACAATTGGTCTTCCTGGTGGTTTCCTTGGGTTCTTATGAATCTTTGGTAAAGTGTAAATAACCGGGCAGATAGGAAATTTCTGATGTAGAAATTGGTGCGTTTGGTCATCAATGTACAGGTGTTGTTGAGCATCAGACAACAGATTGGTGATTGCCTGTTGGACGTTTGAAGTGGGGTCACAAGGTGAAGTACGGTAGGTATCCCTATCTTGTAATTGTCGAAAGGATCTCTCCACGGTAGTCTGCATAGTTTTGTATAACAATGGCACCACCTTTATCAGCTGGGCGAATAATAATCTGTGGGTCTTTTGCCAAACATTGAAGTGCATGTGTTTCATCCTTTGTTAAATTGTATTCTGTTCCGACGGGACTAGTACATATTTCCCGGATTTGTCTCTCTGTGATTTTAGAGTAGGTTTTAAGCGCAATATTTTTGGTGTGTGGATCGAATTGACTTTTCAATTTGAATGGTGCTGCAGCTCCGTTCTGTGTTGGTGAACGGTGGAAAAATTATTTTAATCTTAGAGATCTATTAAACTTATAGAGGTCTATCTCCTGTTCAAAATGGTTAGGGAGATTCGTGGGTACGAATGATAGTCCCTTCGAGAGAAGGCTTGTTTCGGCTGAGGATAGGGCTCTATCCGAGAGGTTAAAGATGGGTTCTAATGTTTGGAGATCGGGGGTTTGCTTCTTAATGGGGTGTAGTTTCCCCTTCTGCCCACGTCTTGTGTGTGGTCTCTTCCTCGATCTCGTTGTGCTCTGGTTAATACACCTAGGGTCGGCCACTCTGTCGAATTTGTTTGATCTAAAAAAGATGGGAGTGGTTTGATTCGCGGATTTATTGCTTCTGCATCTGAGGCTGAGTCCCCTGAGGACACATCAATTGTAGTTACTGATGGTTTCTTGATTCTAATGCATTCTCTCCTCACACCTCGGCCTTGTGATTCACCACTACGTCCACTGAGCCAATGGTAGACATTATGATACTGGTAATCATTATTGACTTGTGTCATTTTTTGTCACGATTTACGATTATGAACTACCACCCCGCGTCATTACTGGGCTTTGGTTTCTATCTATGCACACGATCGCGTGCTCCATTACTAGACGCCTTTTGAGCGTCGCTTAGCAACGGTTAGTCATAGGTGACACGCATGGTGGAACGCAAACTTACTCACCACGGACCGGATACAGCTACTTGATTAACACATCGCGGTGTGGGATGGGTGTTTCTCCAGCTGCTGCTGGTAAGTGTTTGATTAGATGTGTATATATGTTTGTTGTGTTTGTCCTCATTGGGAGTGCTTGACAAAGGGCTTAACAGCCTGAAACGTCGCTGAATAACTATGCTGACGATCATCTTTATTAAAATCTGAATGACTGTCTTCAGAAGTCCTGTGAGTGCATTCTTTACCTTTTTTGGATTGTATATATATATATATATATATATATTTTTTTTTTTTTTTATATATATATCTATATATCTATATATATATATCCATATATATATATATATATATATATATATATATATAGATATATATATATAGATAAATATATATATATTGATGTCTTTCTATTTTTACTGATCTCACCATATATATATATATATATATATATATATAAACATTCATCTGAAAAGAAGCTAAATAACCAGGACCTCAACAGCATGTTTAACTTTGGACTCCCAGGTTTGTGCCTAACTCATATCAAAGGGGCACCTTGCTCAAGTGTGAGCACAGAGTAAAGAGCTCACAATGTTATTTGAAAATGATGCCTTTATTAACAGTTTGCAGCGGACTGCACAGAGTGATGAATGACAGTGATGACTTACCAACGATACATTATTTTCATAATATCTTGTAATTTACAAAATCATAAAATATGATTTTAAAAAATGTTTAAATACTTTATCTGACTTTGTGTAAAAGATTTTTCAGGTCCATTAAAATTGGTAATACAGACTAAACAGTTTCTAATATTTGCCCTGAGTTTATAACTATGCCAGGTTTACGTGATTTCTGAGGGGTTTTTGTGCATGTTATAGGGCAATCACCTAAAGTAGCATTTCCCCCCCTAACAATTGTCCCCTACCATGACCTTTTGAACCCAACCCAGAAGATAAAATGACCCCTAATCTGAAACACAACCCTAATTCTAATTTTGACCCTTACTCTAACTATAACCCTACCTTTACTCTAACCATAACACTAACTTTACTTGAACCCTAACCTTTACTATAACCCTAACACTAAATATAATTGTAACCCTAACCCTATATTTTTAACCTAACACTTGCTTTTTTGTAATATTGCAGACTGCCACTAGAGGCAGTATAGCAACTACAACTGAGTGACGGAAGCAGAGATCAGCCACTTCCAAAGCTCTCGCCCACGACATGGCAGCCCCATTTCCGGTATGGCGCTGTTATTCTCACCTGGAGCACATATTTTTTGTGAGCGATCGTACGTGCGCCGGAGAGGTAATTCCAGTGAACAATATGTACTTTCATTGTTAAGGGGTTAGTTTTTATTTATTCTCTCTCTGCAATCTGAAGTGGAAACACTGAGAGAAATTATCACTACAGAAAAGCAATACAGTTACTACATGTATCATTCATTCCCCATCTTGTAAATAGAATCTACACTGAAAAAGAGAAAAAAATGTTATACCTAATATTATTTAAAAACCATCCCTTAGTGTTAATTTCTCATTAATTCTGCACCATAATTTAAATTACTAGACAAATAGTAAAAAAAAATGTATTTGCATCATGACTTGTGGAAAACATGTCACCAGAGTGAAAATTCGATAAACTTCTTGACTGCAAAGTGATCATTGCTGACCAGATTTGCATATGCCTACCCAGAATCCCTTGCAGTGGTGATAGCACTGTGAATGTGTGATTTCTGTGGATAAAGCTTGCATGTAGATTTGTGTTTGATAATGCCTCCGCTACTCACTGAAATTCAGGTGCAGGGGTTTTTCCATTGCATTTACCCCTACATTACTTGGTTTGTTCTACAAGAATTTTAAATACATCTCCTTTTCTAAGTAGCGTTATAACTTCTTCTATTACTTTAAATGTAAGAAACTTAGAATCATAATTACAGAATACGCAGTGTGGTCCACTGCAAATTGATTTAACATATACCATTTTTCTGATATTTTAGGGTTTTGGGCTCTTTGTTATATTTTTAGATATAAAGTACACTCTATTTAGAGTAGATTTAATGAGAATACATTCACAGGTAAATTATGTATTTCAAATATTCTTTTGAGTCTCTGAAATCATTATTAAAGTATTTGATCTGAACGTTTAAATAGGTTACGTTTTGTTTTTGTTTTTTCTTACAGTTTGCGCTATATAGAAGCTATACGTAATTGAACCACAAATGCTGATATTCCAGATACCCAACTAGTTTAAAGAAGGCCAGTTTTATTGGTTTATCAAATTCCAGCTGCAATAGTCAACATTATAGACAACATTAACAATGTCTACACTGTACTAATCCATTTTCTTTTCTTTTAAAAACAAAGACATTATAAAGTGGCCCAAACCTTTTGAATGGTAGTGTAGTATGGTAACTCAATATGTCAGCTAATAGAAGCTTCAATAATATAACATACTGGGCAGAGGAGGACTGGCTACCATGGTCCAGGCGGCAAAAATAGGTAGAGAAGAAACAGGGTAGGCAAATAGAGCAGGTTTGCTCGAATTCATTTATACCCAGTTTCTACTAGTATTTTATTGGCACTTTTCTACCTCAGATACAGAAATACAGAAGGGAAAGAAAGGCTGTGAAGATGGAAACTATTGTCTCACACATAAGCATACCTACAGGGTCTACAGGAAGGACAAAAATACGGAGTATACCTGAGCTTGGGGTTTTCTATCCCATCTATTGATACCAGCCAGAGTCCCAAATGAGGAAGATGACTGACAAGCCTACACAATAATACTTTTAGAAGTGAAAAATGGTGAATCCCCAACCAATTGAGTCATCGCTGCAAAGGTATATCAAGGAGGGGTCTTCTTGTCAGGGCCTTTACCAGGTCAGGTAGGAGTTTCAGTGCAGGGATAGTGATGGTGGCTGGTTGCATGTTAATTATTGTGAAGGATGAGAACAAATATAGAAATAAAGAGATAGGGATTGTAATAAGGACTGAAGCAGAGACAAAAGTGAACTTTAGCAAAGAACTGCAGAATAGGAAAAGGGTTTCAGTAGGAACTGCAGTATATACAAAGAGCTATAGCAGGGACTGTAGACAAAGTAGAGGTAGGGGTAGAGAGAGTAAAACAAGGGGTGAGGCCTGGGTTAAGGGTGGCTAAACAAGAACAACACCCTAGAGAGGGTGAGGACTGAGCAGAGTAGCTAAGCAGGAGGAACACCCTAGAGAGGGTGAGGACTGAGCAGAGTAGCTAAGCAGGAGGAACACCCTAGAGAAGGCGAGGACTGAGCAGGGTAGCTAAGCAGGAGGAACACTCTAGAGAGGGTTAGGACTGAGCAGGAATGACTTTAAGGGTGCAACTTAGCTGAAGAAATCGTGCTGAAGACAGAGGGTCTCAGGAGATGCTGAAAAACATCCACCAGGCTGGTTGAGCCACCCAGGTTCAGATTCCCAGTTCCTGGACAGGGTCACAATTCAAATGAGCTTTAAGCAGAGGATCAGAAACGGGCTCAGCAGCTCTCAAATGTCAGGCATCCAACTTTAATGCAAAATCATTGTTTGCAATCAACTGCAGCTATTTAACCTAGGTGTGAGCAAAAGGTAACGAGCCCACCTGACACCAAACAGAGGGGAAGAAATACAAGCAAAGTAAGGTAGGGAGGCCACTAGAGGAGGCAGGAGGTATATAAGCACATAAATAATGACTTTTAAATGCATGAGTCAGAAGGTCAGTGTAGAATCCTGACACTTCTGGTAACTGTTTCAAACCTTTGACCTTTTTATTCTTTCCCAGCCACATCTAGCTTTCTGTAGCTTTGTTTTTACTGATTTAAAACCTGAGAGAATATTCTTACATTTATTTCTAACCCCACTGGCTCTGGTAATTTTCAATCATCTGATTTATTCCAGTTGCTCAAAATGACCACCACTCCCTCATACATTAAAACTTGAAGTCTCACCTCCTTTTTCTGTTTTCCAACAGACCCTCAACATCATTATCCACATAACAAATAACCTCCAGGCTCATTTTCTTTTATAGATTGTCACAGCCACATGTTAAGCCTCCAACACTGTCTTTACCTCCACGTACACACAGGTTCTGTCAATACCTGTCCGATGTCTTGGGTTGTTTTTGACTCGGCTCTATTTTTTGTCCTCAATGTTCAGTCTCTAGCCAAATCCTGTCCTCTGAACCTAAGGAACAGTGTGCATCTTGGTCCGTTCCACAGCGAAGACGCTGGCAAAATGTTAGTGCACTCACTTGTGATTTCTTGTCTTGACTACTGTAATACCCTACTAACTGTCCTCTTGTTCATCTATCTCCCTTGCAATCTATTCAAAATGCAGCTGCCAGGTTCATCTTTCTCACTCCTCTCTGCAGCACCCTCCATTGGCTTCCTGTCTATCATCAAATATTGAATTCTATCTTTAACCTACAAAGTCCTCCACTCCTCGGCCCCTCCCTGCATTGCCTCCCTCATTAACCAATAGTACACTGCACAGCGACTGTGCTCCTCAAATGCACTAAGGCTTTTCTCCAACCTTGCCTCTTCCCACTCACACCTGCAAGACTTTGCCCGAGCTGTCCGCTTTCTCTGGGACCTGCTTTCACAGAACAATCAGATCTCTCCCTCATTTTCAACCTTCAAAACTCACCTCTTTAAGGAAGCTAACTAATCATCCCACAAGTTTAGCCACCTAGCTCTCACTATCCACAAACACTGGTAGGAATGAGGAAGACTACAACTCATCCAACTAAAACATGATTAAACTCTGGCCAACCCACCTAATTCCAACCATCCCAAATGTTGTAACTATCACCATCTTCCCTTTGACCTCTCATGTACCTCTCTACCTCTAGATTGTAAGTTTGAGAGCAGGTCTCTCAAACTCATGTATCAGTCTTTCTTCGTTTGTCTAGTCCCCCTCTATGCTCTGGACCTAGCATTACATAAATTGTTGGTGCCATATAAATGAATGTTAATGTAATGTAATCATGCTGGTTATCTGAATGGCCCTTAATAAAAAGCCATTTAAGAATCACCAAAGTGATTCTGCATCAGGTAATAAATCGGCCATTATGGCTGTTTATGGTGGCCAGAATGAAATGGTAGCCTCAAGCTACCCCGTAGAAGTCAATGGGTGGCCACTGTCTATTCTACACCCTATGTGAAATCTTAAACAAGGGAACATGAGCATATGAACAAGTAATATGTTGTTTAATACATAACTTCTTTCTCTTAAAGGAATGGTGGACACAGTTTATATTACGTGTATACTGTTACACAGTGACCACATTTAAAATTACCTTTAGGGGAAGTATTTCAGTGTTCAGAAACCTGACAATCACTGTGCAACAGGGTGGATTAAAATTCATTTTTTTAATCATATTTTTTTCATTTAAATCTTTTTTTTTTTTTAAATCAAAGTTATTTTAATGAAATGCCTTTGGAGGAAAAATCTATTAAAGATATATAAAAATACATTATCGTTCAATAATGATTTACTCTGTATGTTCTCTTTCCAACTTAAATAAATAAATGTACGTATGTATTCTTTTTTAATCTACTGTTAAATGTGTAACTCTGTGTAATTCCATTCTGGACTGGGTCCCCAAGATTCACTTGAAAACGAGAGAAATCTCAATGTATTCATCCTGTTAAAACACTTTATAAATAAATAAATAAAGGTGATTCAGCATAAATTAGAGCTTAGTTATGTAGCATATATATTTGCATTTTTGGTAAACTAATTCAATTAATCCATGTAAACAAAGCTGAGATAACATGACAAGCCCTTGTTTTTAATATGCCCATTCTCTTATATTTGTTATAAGCTATTTCTTAATCAGACATACATAGAACAAAAAATCTAAAACAAATACTGGACTGGTGCAATGGCAAAATTGACACTTAAGGGCCTTCTGGTGGACATTTGAGTCAAAAATGGTGCCTCTGAAGTCCTGAATGATTCGGGGAACATATTGGAAACTGACGTATGAGCTGATGTGCCTTGGAATAGGTGAGCAATTTGGACATCATAAACGATTACATGCCGATAGCTCCCGAATGTAGTCAAGATATGCCAAAAATGCATTGAACCAAAGTGGTAGCTGCAAAATCACCATTATATCATATTGGAGAATCGGACACACACAAAAAAAGAGCCAAAAATAAGATGACTTCCAACTCAAAAAACACGAAACACACTTAGGGAATGGTAATGGCCAAGATTCATGAAATCAATACAAATGCTGGGTGCAATCAACTTAAACCCAATCATGTCTGCATATAATGAGCACATTTCCACACCACCATTTCTGAGCAGGATTAGCAGACTGCAGGCGGCCAAAAATAAATAAATAATGGCAAGCCAGGGAGCAGTCAACACCTACAAAATACCAGCAGAGTTTGGTACATAAACTGTGCCAACAGTGAAAAGGGCAGCAGCTAAGAGGAAAATCCAGAGGAGGAAGAACAGGCTGTGGCACCAGATTGTGGATCTGTTAATGTAGTTGGTGGGAATAAAATGTCCAAGGGGGTGGTGAAGAAAAGGTAAGTGCTCTTAAAATATCCAACAGGCAGCATATTATATTTCACCACTCACTGAACACCTGTAGTTCATGTAGCACGTGTATTAGCAGTGTCAAGGATGGCTAGGACTTTACACATATGGAATGTTGCACAAGGCTGCATGTGTTAAAATGGATGCCTCACATGGAGAAACTGTAAGGGTGTGTGTAGAGAACTGTAGCTATGCACAGCATGTTAGCTGGGGAGGCGGAGGGCAAGCAGCACATTTTATCAATTAACATGTTTAAATGAATGCTAAATATATTTTATTGCCATGTGTGTTAAACACATTCCTCAGTCAGTGCTGCCTCGCACTCCTTGTACATAGTGATGACTCAGAGCATTATTCTTCCAATGCTCTGAATCATTAGAGGCTGTATCCTGCCTATTGATGTTGCATGCTGTTATTCCTGCCTGCGTTTTGTGCTATGTCACCTCACAGATGCACCTTTTTTAAATATGTCTGTGGTGTCTCTTGCATATGAGCTGACCTTCTGTTTTGTTTTTATAAAGCCACAGGGGATGGCACAAGCAGCAGACACCACAGGCACTTTTGAAACATATTTACATATTTCTGTGCAATTCTGCTAACAAAATATAAATATTTTTTAGCATGTTCTATTCTATACTTTCACTGTCTGTGTAAGTGTGTGTGAATGTGTATGTGTGTGTCAATGTGTATAACTATGTGTGTGTTACTGTCTGTGTAAGTGTGTATAAGTGTGTATGTGTGTGTCAATGTGTATAACTATGTGTGTGTTACTGTATGTGTAAGTGTGTGTGTATGTGTATAAGTGTGTATGTGTGTGTCAATGTGTATAACTATGTGTGTTACTGTCTGTGTGAGTGTGTATGTGTATAAGTGTGTATGTGTGTGTCAATGTGTATAACTATGTGTGTGTTACTGTCTGTGTAAGTGTGTGTGATTGTGTATAAGTGTGTATGTGTGTGTCAATGTGTATAACCATGTGTGTGTTACTGTCTGTGTAAGTGTGTGTGTATGTGTATAAGTGTGTATGTGTGTGTCAATGTGTATAACTATGTGTGTGTTACTGTCTGTGTAAGTGTGTGTGTATGTGTATAAGTGTGTATGTGTGTGTCAATGTGTATAACTATGTGTGTGTTACTGTCTGTGTAAGTGTGTGTGTATGTGTATAAGTGTGTATGTGTGTGTCAATGTGTATAACTATGTGTGTGTTACTGTCTGTGTAAGTGTGTGTGAATGTGTATGTGTATGTCAATGTGTATAACTATGTGTGTGTTACTGTCTGTGTAAGTGTGTGTACATGAGTGTCTGTGTAAGTGTATCCTGTGTCTAAGTGTGTAAAGGTGGCTGTGTGTGTATTTATGTATGTGTGACAGTGTGTATAAGGGTGTCTGTGTAAATGTATGTCTGTGAGGGTGACTAAGTGTGTAACTGTGTTTGTGTGACTGTGTGTATTTATGTATGACGGTGTGTATTTATATGTGACTGTGTATTTATTTGTGACTGTGTATTTATGTGTGACTGTGTGTATTTATGTGTGACTGTGTGTATTTATGTGTGACTGTGTGTATTTATGTATGACTGTGTGTATTTATGTGTGGCTGTGTGCAAGTGTGTTCTTGCCCTGGGCCCTCACTGCGCTCATCAATTTATCACATGGAGGGCACCAGCCCCCAACCAGCTGGCGTCTATTTCCCGCCTCCTGCACTCAGCGTGCGTAGAGGGAAGACTGTGCGGAGGAGACGGCTGGGGACGCGAGAGCAGCAGCAAGGTGAGTACTGGGGAAGGCAGGAGAGGAGATTATGCTTTTATTGGGTAAACTAACTGTGGCATATTGGCTGTAGCCTATTAATTGGCAAACTAGCATAGGTATATAAATGGGAAAACTGTCTGTGACATATCAGTGGGCAAATTGGCTGTTGTATATTAATGGACAAACTGGCTGTGGCATATTAATGGGCAAAATAATTGGCATATTACTTGGGAAACTGGTGTATTTTAATGGACGAACTGGTATTTTTATTGGGCAAACTGTAGCATTTTTAATAGGCAAACTGGCTGTTGCTTATGTTAATGGCAAAGTGTACCCTAAGAACATCTCTGTAAATGGGCTGCCCATGTGCTGCTTTGCTGCATCTCAGAGCCAGCTCTGCAGATCGGCGCCATGTTTCCCCTTAGACCTCAGTCAGCGCTTTCTGCTCTTTCCGTGCACAGTGATGACTTAGAGCGTCGGAACATAACGGTCAGAGTCATCACTATGTGCGGGGAGATCAAGGCAGTGCTAATTGAGGTCAGTAGGGGGCATAAAAAAGGGACATGGGAAGAGACAAATACATGGTAGGTAGGAGGTATAGGAGAAAGATATGGGGTGTGACAGACAGACATGGGGTATGAGTGGAGAGAGACAAACATGGGGCATGAGTGGAGAGAGAGACAGACATGGGGAATGAGTGCAGAGTGGGAGACAGACATGGGGAATGAGTGCAGAGTGAGAGGCAGACAGACATGGAGTATGAGTGGAGAGAGAGAGACAGACAGACATGGAGCATGAATGGAGAGAGAGAGAGACATGGAGCATGAGTGGAGAGAGAGACAGACATGAGGGAATGGGGAGAGAGAGACAGACATGAGGGTATGGGGAGAGAGAGACAGACATGAGGGTACGAGGAGAGAGAGACAGACATGAGGGTACGGGGAGAGACAGACAGACATGAGGGTACGGGGAGAGACAGACAGACATGAGGGTACGGGGAGAGACAGATAGACATGAGGGTATGGGGAGAGACAGACAGACATGAGGGTACGGGGAGAGAGAGAGACACGTGAGTGACTGACTTGGTGGAATATTATTTATCACTCATTGTGTACTTCTTTTCCAATGATGCTCAGCCAGACTAATGAGAGACTTTGGCTGGTTGGGAATCATGGGTAGTATGGTAGTAAAACGGTAGTAAAAACTCATTCTGCTAGCCAGCAAAAAGTCTCCCATGTTGCTGGCTGAGCATCATAGAAATAAATAAAACCACTACACAGTATTATGGCAAAATATATATCTTTATTTAAAATAAACGTTGGTCCTTTACATTAAAATAAAGTTTTCTCCCTCCCCCTCTCCCCAATATTGAAATGGGCATGTCTGGAACAGAAATGTCTAAAGGGGAGGAGTTCATAATATAGCCACGCCCATCCTTGGGTGCCAAAGGAAAACCTGCACCCAGGTGCCCGTGACCCTAGGATCGGCCCTGGTGTGGCATAATTATGGGGCTCTTGTGTGTGGCCTAATTAATGAGCTACTATGTGTGGTATAATTAATGGGGCTCTCGTTTGAGATACAGCACTATCGTGCATGCGCAATAATGCTGACACACACCTCCCAAGACACGGCCACCCAGCGTCGCTGGGAGGCAATGTTGGGAGATATGAAAAAGAAAAAGTGCACAGTGCTTGAAAAAAAGAAATAAGGTGATAATAATATACGTGTATGATGTGTCAAAAAAGGAAAATAGAAATACCAAACAGAAAATGTGGAAGATAAATAAAGGTCATAATAATAATAATAAAACTAACCAGTATAATATGTACAGAAAGTAATATGTGGGAGAAAAGTCTCCCAATCCTGTGGAGGGAGGGTCTCCACCAGATAAACAAGTAAGCAGCTAGACTTAGAGCTGCAGTGATCTGCACCACTGCAAGAGAAAAACATAATATTATAAATAAAAAGAGGAGACAGCGCTTAACCTCTTAGTGCCAAGACATTTTTACCTTGACTTTCCCTTGGTGACAAGGGCTGTTTTGACATTACTGGGGTGTTTGTGTTTAGCTGTAATTTTCTTCTTTCTCACATACTGTACCCACACAAATTGTATGTTGTTTTTATCGTCATAAGAAGGACTTTCATTAGATACCATTATGTTCATCATATCTTATAATTTACTACAAAAAAATCATAAAATATGATGAAATATTTAAAAAAACACTTTTTCTAACTTTGACCTAAAATATAATTTACACAAATACAATAATTAAAAAAGACTTTGTCTAAATAGTTTCTAAATGTTGTCCTGAGTTCAGAAATATGCATGTTTCCATATTTTTCGGTATTTTTTTGCGAGTTATGAGGCAAAAAACAGTTTGTTTTTTTTAAAAAGTGTTTTTTGTTTTTTTCCTATATTGACCTTTTGAACCTGAACCAAACCCTAAATTTAACCCTAACACTAAATTTAACCCCAACTCTAACCCTTTATGCTATCCCTTAATATATTTAATTTTAATTTAATTTTAACCCTATCCCTTATGCTAAAAATTATTTAATTTTAACCCTATAGGTTTATCTAACCATAATACCAGTTTTAAGCTAATTAAATCTTTTTTTTTTTTAAACATTGCAAGAGCGACAGAAGTGAATTTTCTTTCACTTCTGAAGATCTGACCACAAGAGGGCATAGCCATATTGTTGATCGCGAAAAACTGCTTGTTTCACCGCAGGACGTGCCAGGCACGTCCATTGTCGAGAACGGAGTTCCCGGCAGGGCATGCCTGACACGTCCATTGTCGCAAATGGGTTAAAAGACAAACTCCAAAGACAAGAATATACTATATAAAATATAAACGTATTACAAATAACAAAACAGAAAAATAAAATGTATATACATATAAAACAGAAAAGTCTAGTGACACTATATAATGTAATAGGAATCTGGTCACAAGGACACAATATAAAATAGCATAAAAAAGCTCAATAAAATAAAATACAAGGCTGTTGGGTTATGTTAAAGGTGCCATACCACCAGGCTGTGCTTCTCCCTGTCAAAAGGTTACATTTGTGAGTCTAACAAATTGCAAGAAAGGCAGAAGTAAAAACACAAGCACCAAGTGAAATGCACAACAGGAAGTTTGAATTGTGCGTATGCTTCATTAACTGGTACATAACTTTGAGACTTGGCTGTATTGCAATCTCTGGTGGGTTGCAGGATTACTAGCTATGATCTTCTTGCTACCCATCTGGTACTTTACAGGCAAGCTGGTAAAAAATGAGATTTAGGCCAATGCTATGTCTATGGAGGAAAAAGCATGACCGATATTTTTTTAAAGAAAAGGTAGCAACACTATAAAAAATTCATTCATATGTTGCCTCCATTGAGGTCTACATTGATTTGATATTGCTCATTTCCTAATAGAGTTTCAGATGAGTTGATGTGAGAAACAAAAATTAATATCACCAAATTGAAATATGCATTTTTCAGAACCAAGCACATTTATTTATACATTGCCCCATAAAGGGCAGCCTAATTTGATACAATTCTCAGTCCAAAAATACAGAACGGAATGTGTCAAGGTGAGAGGAACTTTTGGGTCATATTGCAACTTCATCAACCCACCAGTTGTCATCAGAGACAGACACAAAAGGACAGGTAGAACAGATATAATAACAGATACTGTACAAAGATTGATAGACAGACAGACACTACTACACAGGACAGATATACTGACAAAGTACAGACATTGACAAACTACAAATACCATAATCCCCTGCCATTCTAGAAAGCTGGTGGAATCATGGGATTTGTAGTTCTGCTGCAGTTGGAGAGCCGCAGTTGGATGCCTAGGCACCAGGGCACTTAGATGTTAAAAGTGGTGCATCCCAACCCCGTTGAGCTAGGGTAGAGGGCAACCAGAGAGGGGAAATTGCCTCTCTGGTCCAATTGCAGCCCGCCCCTAGATAAGAATGAATTAGAGCTGCTCTTCAATGAAACAGGTGAAAGTTTATTAAATTAAGGTAAAACAGCATTTCATACCAGGCAACTTTATTTATACATATCACACTGGTGCAGTTGTATTTCATATTGTGATTCAGTATGAACTAGATGTATATTTTCTGCAAGAGGATTTGCTACAAGTTGGATAATTGGGCAGATACATGGTAAATGAGATTAAATGGAGTAAAGTGTAAAATTATTCATTTTGGATACAATAATAAAAATGCAACCTATGTCACAACCTGGGATAACAGACCAGGGAGGAGCCTCGTTGCAGGGCAGTATGTGGGGTCTGTCTGCACCCCACGATGCATAACTATGGACTGGATGGAATTCTCTGATAGGAGTGGTAGTGGAGACTGGCAGCTGAGACAGGTCAGGTAACTGAGAACAGGATGCAGAGACTGGACTGGACTGGCAGCTCTCAGAGCAGGACACAGGCCTGTGATAACTGTAACGATCTGGTACGAGGCTGGAACAACTGTGCAGGATAATGTACAGTTCTTTGCAACCGACCCAGGTAACAGAACAGAATTATTCTGCCTGAAGGAAATCCACCCTATGGTTGAGCTGCAGGATTCTTTCCCCCAGGACTTTTGCACTCTGACTATTACAAGGATACTGAAGCAAAACCAAACCAACAGGAGACTGGATTGGAGGTGCAGGAAGGCAAAGGTACTGAGGATCAGACAGGAGAATAGTCAAACAGGCAAGGATCGAGGCTGGCAGCAAACAAAATGTAGTATGGACATGCAAAACAGGTCAGGACAGGCAGCAAACGGACAAGCTCAGAACTTAGCAGGCGTCGGCAACAAATAATCAGCAAATGAATTCAGGAACGTTAGTAAAAGGCACAAGGCACTATCACAGGCAACAACCAAAGAAATGCAAAGGCACTGATTGCCATAAGCTGCAGGTTTAAATAGGGAAGGGCTGAGGATAATGAGGCAGCTGACAACAGGAGGAGAATGGGCACCATAGAATGGCGACCATTAGATGCTGAAGAGGAAACAGCCACAAACCCAGAATAACCATGACAACATAGTTTAAATGGTGTTTCCTTGGGGAAATCTACAAATGAAAAAGATTTGGGAGTAGTTGTAGACAATAGACTTAGCAGTAGTGCACAGTGTCAGCTGGTAGCTGCAAAGGCCAATAAGATATAGGGATGTATTAGGGATATTCATTCATGGGAGGAAGATATTATTCTACCTCTTTATAGGTCCATGGTAAGACCCCCACCTTGAATAATTTAAAAAAAGGACAATACGGAACTGGAGAAAGGGCAGCAGAGGACTACAAAACTAATAAGGGGAATGAAAGGTTTTAGTTATGAAGAAAGGCTGGATAAGATCATTTGTACACGCTAGAGAAACAGCGGCTTAGAGGGGATATGATAATGTTAAATAAATTTGTACAGGGCCCATACAGAGGGCTTTCTAATGATCTGTTCATTAACAGATCAGTACAAAGGACTAAGGTCATCTGCTAAGACTTGAAGAAAGGAGATTTAGTCTACAACAGAGGAAGGGATTGTTTACAGTAAGGACAATTAAGATTTGTAATTCACTGCCTGGAGAATTGGTTCTAGAAAATATGTTAGATGACTTTAAAAGTGGATATAAATGGTAGATATTTGATTCTAAACTGTAAGATTAATGGTATTTTGTGCAACATTGTTAATATGTACGCACCAAATGACAACTCATTAAGCTTCATTGAAACAACATTAAGTAAATATAAAAACCAGGAAGCAGGGAAGTGGATAGTGTGCAGAGATATGAACTCACTGGCAAATGTAGATTTAGACTCAACAAACGTATTAAGTAGTAAACACAGAAAGAAAAAGAGGCAGCAAAGTTTGAAATTCCAAAACCTGTTAAGAAAGTTTGGCCTATTTGATGAGTGGAGAATAGAAAATATGGATAGTAGAGATTACTCCTTCTTCTCGCAGGTACATAGTACATATAGTAGATTGGACTATATATTCTTAGATAAAAATACACTACAAGAAATAAATTCATGCAAAATAGGCCTGATTAACTGGTCAGATCATGCCCCAGTGGAGTTAGAATTAAAAAGTGGGTTAGCAACAACGGGCAGAGGTCTGTGGCGCATTAATGAACATCTATTAGCCAAGGAATATATACAAAAAGAGATAAAAGAAGAATTAAAACATTTTTTTATCATAAATGCTCAACAAGAAACAACAATAGAAAATGTATGGATGGCTCATAAAGTTGTCATAAGGGGTATACATATAAAACAAGCAGCATGGTACAACAAACAGAGACAAGAGAAAAAAATGAAATTATTCAAACTATTGGAACAACAAGAAAGCAAAAACAAAGGGGATAGAAATGCAGAAGTAAATAAAGAGATAACAGAGACAAAAAAAGAACTAGCAAAATTACAAATAGGAGAAACAGAATTTAAATTAAAAAAATTAAAACAGTTATACTATACAAAAGGGAATAAAGCAGATACTATGCTGGCTAATAAATTAAGGCAACAAGATAACAGAGCAGTAATCCCACAAATCATAACAGCAGAAGGGAAAAACGTAATTAACCCAAAATATATAGCAGAAGAATTTGCCCAGTATTACGCAGCTCTATATAACATCAGGGAAGATCAAGACACTTTCCAACCAACTCAGAAAGATATGGAAAGATATCTGGAGGAAATTATTTTCCCAAAATTAAATACTGAACAAGTAGAAATTCTTAAAAAACCAATAGAGGAAGAAGAAATCTCCAAAATAATTACAGAACTAGCATTGCACAAATCCCCAGGACCCGGTGGGGATAGTAATCAATATTACAAATTTTTTAATCCAATACTAACACCATATTTAAATAGTAATAATAATATTACCGGAAATAATACACTACGATCAAACTGGCTTCATTAATGGTAGACAAACAGGTTACAACATTAGGACATTTTCAAATATCATAACACACCTAAAAGACTCCAAAAAAGAAGGATTAATGTTAGCGATCAACGCTGAAAAAGCGTTTGATTGACTTCATTGGAAATTTTTAGAACTGATGATGTTTGGATTCCCAGATCTATTAGTAGAAGCAATACAAGCAATATACAAAGAAACCGTCTGCAGTAGTACTATACGCGGGCTTCCAATCGAAAAGATTTGACGTAACCAATGGTACACGTCAGGGTTGTCCCCTGTCGCCATTATTATATGTTATGGCATTGGAACCATTGGCGATGAAGCTGCGAGCAGATAGTAGGATAGAAGGAGTGCAAATTACAAAAAAGAACCAAATAAAAACAGGTCTATTTGCAGACGATATATTGGTTTCGTTAACTAAAATTTCAAAATCACTTCCGGCCTTGATTGATCAACTAGAGGAATACGGGAAGGTATCATATCATAAAATAAATACTAGCAAAACACAAGCCCTACTGATAGGTCTGGGAGAAAAATAGTGAAATTAGCAACCCAAAGCACAAAAATGTTACAATATAACATATATGATAAATGGAAAACATTAAAACAAGAGCTAGAGAGATGGAAAAAACTGGAGATCTCATGGGTTGGAAGGATAGCGGCAATTAAAATGACAATTATCCTAAAAACCCTTTATGTTTTCAGAACATTACCCTTAAAAATCCCTAAAAATTTCTTCCAGAAAGCTCAGAGAGATCTAAACAATTGTGCAAACGGAGGTAAAATGTCGAGAGTAAAATCATCGATATTGCAACAAACAAAAGATAGGGGTGGGATGGGGCTCCCAAATTTGGAATATTATTATCTAGCATCCCAAGTAAGACAAACAATGCAATGTTACGCACCAGCAGGAACAATAGCTTGGGTAGACTTGGAAGACCGACAATTCCAAACAGAAAGAATGTGTCAGAGCATAGGAAAAAAATCCTCCAAAAATAAACAAAGGGGAAAATGGATGCATGCAACAGAGGCCTCAATAAATATGTGGAGACAGTATTGTACAGAGAACCAAGAACTGAGGGAATTATCGTGGCACTCACCAATCCAAGAAATAGAAGCCCGAATCCCACAACTTAACTTAAATAAATGGTTAGAGAAAGGGATCGTTAACCTACAATGTATAAGAGATAAAAAGGAACTATTACCTTTCGAGGAAATAGTCAGGAAATATGAAATCCAAAACTCAGAATTCTATAAATACCTGCAGATAAGAGATCTATGTAGGAAAGAAAAAATAGGGGATAAACATACCCATCCAACACAAAATAAAATTTTAAAACTATGCAACTATAAAAAAGAAAGAAATCAAAAGGGGATCTCATTATTATATGAAAGCATCTTGGAAAAATAAAAAGGGAGAGAAAGACAAACATATGGAAAAATGGGAACAAGAACTGGGGAAAGTAATAACTATGGATTCATGGATGAGATCCTTTAGGCAGTTAAATTCATATTCACATTGTACAAATTACTTAGAATTGCAAAAGAAAATTATATATAGATGGCATCTGGTTCCAGCAAAATTACATAAAATGTATAACAATAGGATCTGTTATACATATCTGGTGGGAATGCCCAATAGTAAAAGAATACTGGAACAAAATATTTGAAATAATAGAAAAAGAACTAAAATTAAAAATCGAAAGAACGCCAGAAATGGTATTATTAAATATTTTCCCAGAACAAATCCCAGAAAATACAAGAAAATTATTAGGTCACATTTACCTTATAGCAAAACAAGCAATAGCAAAAAACTGGAAAAAACAAAGTTTACCAGAAAAGGAGGAAATAATCTCCAAGATAACTATGAATAAGTACTATGAACAAATGCACTTTTCAATATCGAATACAATGGATAAGCATAGCCAAATATGGAGTGGTTGGGTCAGGGAGGAGGGGGTGGGAGGAGGCAGGCGGAGTGAATCCTTTTTTTTTTATTGTTTGTTTGTTTGTTCTGTTTGTCTTGTGTATTATGTAATGTACTGTAAGATAATGTTTTTATTCTTGGGATTTGTCTTCTTTGTAAATCTTTTTTGTCCTTTATATATGGGAAGTAACCGAAGAAGAAGAGAAAAGAATCATTATAAAAAGGGGGGGGGGGAGGGGGAGGAAAGGGGGGAGAAGAAATGGAAAGGGGGAAGAGAAGAGAGGAGGGGGGAGGGAGAGAAATAGGGGGATTCACTATTGAAGAACCTTTGCATAATTATATGTTCTTTTACTTTTCTTCTTCCATACCCCGGTTTTTCTTGAATGCTCTGGCAAGTTAGAGCCAGGGCCGGCCTTAGGGGTGTGCAACCTGTGCGAGTGCACAGGGCCCAACACCCCAGGGGGCGCCCGTCCGCTCAAAAAAAATTAAAAAGTAAAAAAAAAAAAACGGTAGAGGCACTGGATTGGGGAGATCAAAAGAGAGAGAACAGGGGGTGAGAGAGGGACAGAACAGGGGGTGAGAGAGGGACAGAACAGGGGGAGGGGGAGAGAGAGAACAGGGGGAGGGGGAGAGAGAAAACAGGGGGTGAGAGAGGGACTGAACAGGGGGTGAGAGAGACAGAACAGGGGGAGGAGGGGGTGAGAGAGACAGAACAGGGGGAGGAGGGGGGAGAGATGCAGAACAGGGGGAGCAGGGGAGAGAGGCAGAACAGGGGGAGGAGGGGAGAGAGGCAGAACAGGGGGAGGGGGGGAGAGAGACAGAACAGGGGGAGAGAGACAGAACAGGGGGAGGAGGGGGGGAGAGAGGCAGAACAGGGAGAGGAGGGGAGAGAGGCAGAACAGGGGGAGAGAGACAGAACAGGGGGAGGAGGGGAGAGAGGCAGAACAGGGGGCGGAAGGGAGAGAGGCAGAACAGGGGGAGGAGGGGAGAGAGGCAGAACAGGGGGAGGGGGGAGAGATAAAGAACAGGGGGAGAGAGACAGAACAGGGAGAGGAGAGGGTGAGAGAGACAGAACAGGGGGAGGAGGGGGGAGAGAGGCAGAACAGGGGGATGAGGGGAGAGAGGCAGAACAGTGGGAGGAGGGGAGAGAGGCAGAACAGGGGGAGTGGGGGAGAGAGACAGAACAGGGGGAGAGAGACAGAACAGGGAAGGAGAGAAGAACAGGGGAGGGGGAGAGAGACAGAACAGGGGGGGGGGTAGAGACAGACATGGCAAGGAAGAGGAAAGGGACACATTCATAGGGGGGTGAGACAGCTGGGTGAAAGACGGGGGGGGGGCGCCACGGGGGAAGCCCGCACAGGGCGCCGGGACACTTAAGGCCGGCCCTGGTTAGAGCATAATGGAATTATATTGTGTTTAATGTTATAAAAATGTTGTTATTGTGTATGTATTTCTATCAAATGTATGTATTTATAAAGTGAAAAATAAAATAAAAGAAAACTACAATTAAAAAAAAAAAAGACACACAGAGACAGGGGGAGGGGGGAGACACACACAGACAAGGGGAGGGAGGGGGTGACACCCACAGACAAGTGCAGGGAGGGAGGGGGGAGACACACATAGACAAGGGGAGGGAGGGGGGAGACACACACAGACAAGGGGAGGGAGGGGGAGACACAGACAAGGGGACGGAGGGGGAAGAGAGAAAAGGGGAGGGGGAAAGAGAGAGACAAGGGTGGGATAGAGAGACAAGGGGAGGGGGAAGACAGACAAGGGGAGGGGGGAAGAGACGAAGGAGGTGGAGAGAGAGAAGTTTGGGGGGGAGGGAGAGAGAGACAACGCTGGGGGGGAGAGAGACAGCTGGGGGAGGGGGAGAGAGGCCGCATTGGCACATAAAAGGAAATAAAAACAAGAAATGCATTTGTATAATATCAATTTTTTATTAAATATTAAAAAGCAATTTACATATATACAAGTTAAAGTTGTTTTTCCTATAGGGTAGTCTTATATTCAGGCTTTTAGTTTTTTTCCTAAAGGAATATACAAAGTTTGGGGGGTCGTCTTATAATCAAGCAAATACGGTATAAGCTGGAGTCACGTACACACACATCACATGAGCTCTTCTTAGTGTAGGGAGAGGATGCTGCAGCTGTGAGGGACAGATTTAAAAAAAATTCTGGTGTTAAATCTGCAAACTACAGCGATTATTCAAACTACAGCGATTATTCAAATTACAGTGATGATTTTAGTGGGTGCTATACTACATATTTGTACCCTGCCCTGAGCCCAGTGCCACAGAGAGTGCAGCCCTCTAGCCCTTTCCAGGACTTTTTTAGAGGCATTTTAGTGGCCAAAAATTCGTGTCCCCATTGACTTCAATGGGGTTCGGGTTCGGGGTCAAGGTCGAGAAAGGACCCGGACATTTTTTCGAAGTTCGGTAGAACCTGCCGAACCCGAACATCCAGGTGTCCGCTCAACTCTATCTACAAGCCTTGTTATAACTGTCAACTCTCCACAGCTGTCCCTGGTCATGTGCTAACTCTCTGCCTATAAAAGCCACTTCCTTTCTCTATACCTTTGCCAGATTATTGTGGTTCCTGTCTGCATCAGAATCAAGCTTGTTACTGATCAATTTACCTGTTACTGATTTTGGACTGTCTGACTACTCTGCCTTCTGCCTTCTAAAGATCAGATTATCACTCAAAGCTCAGGGGCTCAACCACCTGGGTAACGAGTGGCTACTTCTGGCAGAAAATTTTGCTGATCAGGCTGCTGGACTCCAAAACCTGCTAACATCGGTACCATTACATAATATTTATTTAGTGCTTGTTGATCCAAGGAGAAATCCATTTTGGAGTCAAGAAGGATTTTTTTCTTCTTTTGGATCAACAGTGGTAAACATGGGATAAGAAAAGGGTTGAACTTGATGGATGGAAATCTATTTTCAACCTAAACTATTATGTTACTATGTAACTATATAAGATTGATTGACATTTGTTCATAGCTCTTGAATTGCATGGGAATAACTGGTGCTGTCTGATACAGATATCATAGCCTCTGCCTCTGTCTAATGGTGATCGGTGCTGGCAGACTTATTGTTTGAACCATTTGACCACTGTCCAAAGTTTGAAACTCATAATAAAAGGAAGAGTACAAGGAGAAGAGATTCATATGTTCTGAAAGGTTTAAATGTAGCAGAAGAAATGGTATGAAGACTTGAGTGGATTATAAGAAAGGCAGCACAATGGTAAAGAGAAGGTGATTGGGTGCTCCCCATGCTTAGTGATAATGCAGGGTATCGGAAATCCGATACCCTGCATTATCACTATGTGTGGGGAGCACGAGCAGAACTTTCTCATGCTGGCCAGCTCCCCGTGAAGCAGACCCCGCATTGCTGCACAGGGTGGAGGCGGAGCTACACCTCTCAGATGGTGAGCTCCGCCCCCTCACCATAAGTTAGAATGTAAGGGGGAGGAAGGGGGGAAGAGAGAGAGAACAGAGGAAGGGGGGGGGGGAGAGAGAGAACAGAGGAAGGGGGGAGAGAGAGAGAACAGAGGAAGGGGGGAGAGAGAGAGAACAGAGGAAGGGGGGGGGAGAGAGCAAACAGAGGAAGGGGGGGGAGAGAGAGAACAGAGGAAGGGGAGAGAGAACAGAGGGAGGGAGAGAGAGAGAACACAGGAAGGGGGAGAGAGAAAAGATATGGGGAAGTTGGGGAGAAACAGACATGGCAAGGAAGAGGAAAGGGACAAATATGGGAAGGGAGAGACACATACATGGAGGGAGAGGAAAGAGACCAGGGGCGTATCGTGCCCCCGAGTGACAGGTGTGCTGCTAGCCCAGAGAACACCTCTCACTCGCAGGCACAACGTCTCTCATGTATTTATGTTTGTTTGTGTGCTGAGAACAGCCAGCACACAAACCCCCGGAAATACACGTGTTACATCCAAAAGGCGACGCCAGCTACGAATTTGACAGCAGCAGAGTCACTCACTCTGTTGCCAATTCGACAAGCACTAAAAGTATACAAACATTTGTTTACTTTTAGTGCTTGTCGAATTGGCAACAGAATGAGTGACTCTGTTGCCGAATTCGTAGCTGGTGTCGCCTTTTGGATGTATTTTTGTGGTTTGTGTTCTTACTGCGGCGCACACCTAGCACATATGGAACATTTGCCACTGAAAGAGACAGGCATGGGGGCGCACAGGACTCCGGAACACTTAAGGCCTGCCCTGTGTAAGGTGTTTGAAACAGGTTCACTGCTGCTTCTGTAGCCAGTGTTGTTTCCTCATTCTATAAATATGTAGTCAAATTTACATTTCTCAGAAAGGATTCAAGCTGCAGTGGTATGAAAGGAAACGTGTTAGTCTGTGTACCAAGCCATAAATATATATGTGTAGTGAACCATAGACCAAAAACTTATCAAATGCTCTAACCATCCTCTAAAATATAATATCTGGCTATCAGACCATAGTTTTATTGTCACCTTAACAGCACGTATCGGTAGTACTATTTAAATAAATGAAGAAAACTCCTGTTAGGGAGTTGAGACGTTGTTTGTGAAATAAAACCCACCTTTCTACAGAGTGATGGTCAGCATGTTTTTTGTCTTGGAACATGGGGACGATAGGGATAGGAATTTGGGTCCAAACTATGGAATTTCCCTCCTAAATAAGGACTCTTGGCAGGTATGCTAAAAGGGCTCAATAAGGTACATAATTTGTACTGCTTCATTAAAGGAACATTGCACCTTGTTTTAACCCTGCTTCCTATGGAAGCATGGCAGCTGTCGGTCAGAGGATAAACTGGTGTGTACTATCAAAAGTACACGTCAGTTTCTCCTCACAATAGGAATAACTAACATTTCACTTGTTCTATATTAGAAGCACAAGTAAAATATAGAGTTTAGTGTTCTTTTAAATAATTGCTATATAAAACAAACTATGCTTAATGCAATTTACAATTAAACATTATTATTTTTGCCACAGTTGATCTTTAAGGGTAAATCTATTCAGGTTAGTCCAAAGATAACAGTAGACATCCATAATGTGTGTTTAAGAGGCATAATTGCTTAGGGCACAAGTAATAAAAAAAAAAATTATTCATTTTTTTGTTTGGAATGGATCTTTTACTATGCAACTAGATTTCATTAAACGAATGAACTTTAACTCAAATAATAAATAACTCGAGTTATCTAAAGTTTATCTAGTTTCTGATAGAAAATCGTCTGCTTTTCACAGCGTGACTGAAAATGTGATGTAAATTAAATTTGCAGTTGACTTCAATAATGGTATAGTCCTCTTCAATCCACCCCCTTTATTTTCTAACAAATGGAGTGTTCCGAGAAAGCAGGAAGTAATTCGAGTGGTGAGTGCAGAACCCGTGTGCTTGCTGGAGGTTGCTCTTTGATGCATTCCTCACAGACCAAGTATCAGCGCAGGTATGAAGTGCACGACCGCTTTAGATACAGAGGCAAATTACCCCCTCTTTAATGAATAGCTCTTCCTTATCCCTCCGTTGCCCACTGTAATTAGACATATCTAATAGATCCTTTTGTATCCCAAATAACGCCCTGGTATTACATAACGTTTCATATTTTGAATCTTTTTTAAGATCGAAATTACCCACGGCAGGAATGTGAAGCTATCTTTTTAGTGCAGTGATGGCTAACCATCGGTACTGTAGGTGATGTGGACTATACTTTCCGTGATACCCAGCAGAATGGACATTTGTGAGATGTAGTCCACAAGAACTAAACTGACAGTTTCCAATAGACAGCCTTTTAAGTTTAGTTTCCTATCCAGGAATTGTTTTATATATTCGTGATGTTATAATAAAGTCTTCTGTTTAACCCCCCCCCCCCTCCCCTTTTGGTAATCCAAACTTCTATAAAAGCAGTTTTTTTTTAAAATAAATAGTTTTCACTTCCATACTTTGAACAGGAAATTATATGCTTTCAAGATAGTTTAGAGTGTATTATAATAGTGCTTTTGTTTGTTCTTAGAACTTCATTCATTTGGTGCATATTACTTGGATGAGTAGATTCATGCTAAGCTCTGCAATTTATTGTTCAGAAAGTCCATTCTGTAGGGAGAAATTATACTTATTTTGTATCTAGCTAGGTGAAAAGGAGAGTCTTTAAAATCCTTTTTATTGGTATTATTGTAAAACAAATTAGATGTGTAGGTAAAATCATAGAAGCTGTGCATAACTGATGTTGCAATCACGTAATAAAAGTTTTTATCTTTTTTTTTTATAGGAGTCGACCTCTAGCAAGTGGCACTACATTTTTTTTTCTGATACACTTAAGGTTTACAGCCAGAAAAGGTTATGACCGAGGTTAGCTGAGTGCACACTGACACAGCTAGCACATATCAGAGCAGACACTCATCTGTCGGGGTTTGATTTAGGTGATCACAACGCAATTTTGTTCACGCACGCTAAGAAAAAAATCATATGTGGCAACTCTAGGTCTCATATGGGCTGACTGTTTCTCAGCCAGTGTGGCGTGAGACTTTGTTTTACTTCTAATCAATCGAAAGGACTAAGTTAGGTTCTCTCTGATTTGATATGAAAGCAAGAGTCTCTCCGTGTGCTTTTAATGAACGTTTATCAGTTATTAATTACACAGGATGTTTATCGCTAGTTCACTTCAAACCTTACGGATTATGGTTACACCCTTTAACAGCGGATTTCACTCCTGCTGTGTGTCTTAAGAGGGCATTTTGTATATGCCTATTCTAGCTACGACTAAGTGTCTGCGTACATGAAATGCACAAGGATTTTATCGTAAGCCCTGTGACATGCTTTTTTTTTTGCTGTCAATTACATTAACATTTCTATATTTTAAATTTGTTTTCAATAAAACATATATATTTTTCTCTTTTGTTTTTTTCGAATCCTATATTTACAGGTGGCTGCGATGCCATGATGGAGCTTCCCCTACCTTACCAACATCTTGTTTTGTTATTGTAGTGCGTGATAGCTGGATCTGCCTGCTAGAAAGTGATGCCTTGACTCCCCTTGGCCAGTTTTTCTCAAACCTGTCCTCAAGTACCCACAATGGTCCAGGATTTAGGGATAACCAACAGGTCCTTCCCCTGAGTAGTAGATGTGCGCCACCCAGGCAGCAAACCAACGCAAATTATATTCGAGAGGCCAATGGCTGCAGTGATTTCGGCATCAGAGTCACTCACTCTGTTGCCAGTTCGACCAGCATGAAAAGTATACAAAAATAACTTCATATACTTGTCGTGCTGGTCAAACTGGCAACAGAGTGAGGGACTGATGCCGAATTCGCTGCTGTTGTCGGCCTCTCGGATATATTTAGTGTATTTCTGGGGGACAGAAACCCTGGAAATACAGAGCGGGAGTGTGTGCAGCGCACACCTAGCACACATGGAGGATACGCGCCTGTTTACCAAGTTATGTTTAAATAAGAATGTCTAACACCTGGTGTGGCTCCCTAACTAACACCACATATTCTTATTTAACCCCTTAGTGACAAGACATTTTCACCTTGACTTTCCCTTGGTGACAATGGCTGTTTTGACATTTCTAGGGTGTTTGTGTTTAGCTGTAATTTTTTTCTTTCTCACATACAGTACCCACACAAATTATATGTTGTTTTTATCGTCATAAGAAGGGCTTTCATTAGATACCATTATGTTCATCATATCTTATAATTTACTACAAAAAAATCATAAAATATGATGAAAAATTTAAAAAAACACACTTTTTCTAACTTTGACCTAAAATATAATTTACACAATTAAAATCATTAAAAAAGACCCCGTCTAAATAGTTTCTAAATGTTCTCCCGAGTTCAAAAATATGCATGTTTCCATATTTTTCGGTATTTTTTTTCGAGTTATGGGCTAAAAACCAAAAATAGTGTTTTTTGTTTTTTTCCTATATTGATCTTTTGACCCCAACCCGAAACCAAAATTTAACCCTAACACTAAATTTAACCCCAACTCTAATCCTTATTATATCCCTTAATATTTTTAAATTTAATTTTAACCCTATCCCTTATGCTAAAAAATATTTAATTTTAACCCTATAGGCTAATATAGCTAAATAACCTGTTTTTAATTAATTAAATATTTGTTTTAAATATTTCCCGTTGCAATGCTACTAAACTACCACTAGGGGCAGTCAAGTGGCATATTCAGAGCGACGGAAGTGAAGTTACTTTCACTTCCGAAGCTCAGACCGGCAGAGGGCTTAGCCATATTGACGGAGCAGCATGCTCCGTCAATATGGCTCCCCACGATCGCTCCGTGGGGCGATCGTGGGGGTCCCGAAATAGAAATTTCGGTGCTGGCTATTGAGGCAATAGACCAGCACTGTTAAAGCGGTTTTCGCGATCGTTGATCGCAAAAACCGCTTCATTCAATGCAGGACGTGCCAGGCACGTCCTTTGTCGTTAAGGGAGTTTCTCCCAGGACGTGCCTGGCACGTCCTTTGTCGTCAAGGGGTTAAACAATACTGAGTAATCGATAAATCCTGGACCGTTAGGGGTTTTTGAGGACAGGTTTGAGACTGCTGAGAAGCACTGCTGTAGGCCTTTATGAAAATTCATAGACCGTTTAAAGTGAAGTACAAAGTGTAGCATTGAGTATTAGTTGTCATAGTGGGAAACAGAATCATGTAAACTGCATATGTAAAAAAAGCAATAATAATGATTTAGTGCTTGTTGATCCAAGGAGAAATCTGATTGCCATTTGAGGTCAAAAAATATTTTTTTTCCCATTGAAAGCAGAATTGGAAATTGCTGAAAAAAGGGTATCTTTTTTTTTTTTTTAACCTTCTTTTGGATGAACAGCGGTAAATAAGGTATAAGAAAAGGAGTTTCAACATAAGCTACTATGTGACTATGACTTCAGTATGAGTAGGTGTTTACTCTGTGTCAGGATGTGCATAGTGTAACACAAAATGAAGAGGACACTGAAAATATGCATTCTTGCTACAGAATATGCAGACCAGGGTGGCCTTATTTAAAGTATCTGGTGCAAAGTACAAATAAGCAAGGTGTGTTGGCTCAGTATCATCAGGTGTTCTGAGCATACATAAATTACCATTAATGCTTGATCTATATTCTGTGGAAGATATAAACTCCTGCAATGGAAATTCTACAAAAGTAATAATATTTACTTTGCAAAATTTACTAACAAGCCTTAGGCAATTAACACAGGTGAAGGGAAAAAAAGGCTATCAACAATGCTTGCTTGGAATTAATTTAACCATTTCATGAGCTGTGGTTGTGGGATAAAATGGCAGAAAACATGGACAAATCCATCGATCTATATGTGGGTTAGGGAACCCTAACCTTTACAGCTGTATCTGAAGGCAAAATGAATTTGTTCTGTGAATACATTGTGATATTTCTGGCCTGAGGTATATTTAGTAACTTCCCTTCCTTTTCTTTTTGCAGGTTACATGGCAGTCTTCCCCCTGTACAGCTACTAAAACACAGAACTCCAGGGGGAACCTTTTAGTAGTGCTTTTGACATCTGAACTGAATCATGGTCTCTCATGCCAGCCTCCTGGATGCTATGATGGCATTAAATTTTGATGTGGATTATTCCTCTTGGAACACCTGCTTCATTCTTATGACGATTGGTTTTCTGGTTTACCTGGGGATTTTTTTAATATGCCATATAGTATCCGTTCTTCTGTGTGCAACATACTGTTCCTTATCTGCCAGGGAGAAAGTATTTTGGGACCTTGCAGCTACACGGGCAGTGTTTGGAGTGCAGTGCACTATAGCTGGCTTGGCGGCTTTATTAACCGATCCAGTGCTTACTGCTGACAAAATCAGAGGACAACAGAACTGGTCTTGGTTTAATATTCTGACTGCAACAGGCTTCTTTTTCTTTGAGAACCTAGCTCTTTATCTCTTCAATATACTGTTTTGGACATGTGATGTGTTTCTGGCTGTTCATCACTTTTTTGCATTCATGGGTTTTTTTGGTGCAGTGATATGTAGCACGACTGGACATTATCTAGCTATGTTGGTTTTGTTACTAGAAATGAGCACACCTTTTACTTGTATATCATGGATGCTTCTAAAGGTAAGCATTTGACTTTATTTTTATTTTAACATGGCTATCAATATATTACCTTTTTATATAAAATAACTTTAAAGGGACTTTAAAGTTCTATATTAGGAAGACGCATTTAAAGGGAATGCAT